>CM061749.1:251459834-252059834 GCA_030979885.1 Lolium multiflorum
TGTGACTCCAAGTGGGAGTATTTATGCTCGATAGTGGTTTCATGCCTCTAGTAATCTGAGAGAGTGACAATAACTCCTACGGTTGTAGATGTGCTGTTGCTACTAGGGAGAAATCAACAATGCTTTATCCAAAGATAATTCTATTGTTTACTTTACACACTTTACTTAATGCAATAATCTGTTGCTTGCAACTTAATACCCAAAGTTGTTCGAATGATATCCTGAGGGTGGATTATTAGTTATAGATTCAGTTGGATTACGGGCTACGATTCTTGTTGTAATGCCCAAATGAATCTCATAGTAATCATTTTGTCATGTATGGTCTTTATTCTGTGTTGTCCAGCTGTAATTTGTTTACCCAGCATGTTATTTATCTTTATGGAGAGACATCTCTAGTGAATTGTGGACCCCGGTCCTTTCTTTTACACTGATAAAACCATCCACTGCAAACACATGTTCTGTTTCTTTACTGCAAGCACTATTCTCTTTATTTCACTGCAAACAAATATCTCTTTCCACACTATACGTATAATCCTTTGTTTTCAGTAAAACCAATGAGATTGACAACCTCACTATAAGTTGGGACAAAGTAATTTGATTGTGTTGTTTGCAGGTTTCACGTTGTTGCTGACACCGATAGTGCGCCCTGCCAAAGTCAGCCAGCAACAACCTTCAGAAGTGATTTCTTTCTCCTACTGGTCGATTAAACCTTGGTTTTTACTGAGGGAAACTTGCTACTGTGCTCATCAGACCTTCCTCTTGGGGTTTCCCAACTGCACTACATCAGTGATTAACATGATCTCGTGGTCGAAGGATTATGTTACTATGTATCTTAAAGCTTTGAAGCAAAACGAACTTAATGACTTGATCATATGCTACGCTTACTATGGTCCCATCACATCATTCACCTAATGATATGATATTGATATTAATAACATCCAATGTTCATGATCATGAAACTATGATCATCTATTAATCAACATGCTAGTTTAACAAGAGGCTTACTAGGGACTCTTTTATGTTTACAAAACACACAAGTATTAATGTTTCCGGTTAATACAATTATAGCATGTGATGCAAACATTTATCATAAACATAAATATATAATAATAATCATTGTATTATTGCCTCTTGGGCATATCTCCAACACAAGTAATATCACACACACGACTAAGTTTGAGGGCAGCACCTTGCCTTCCGTTGTGCGTTTGTTGAATCACATGCCAATGCAGAAGTGAAGAAGCACATAAGGCCTCATATACATTGGCTCACACGGCAGGCATAGGGAGTGGCCACAAAATAAGTCTAGTGTGCAATGACTGAGACACACATGACTAAGTTTGAGGCCACCACCTAGCCTTTCATTGTGCATTTGTTGAATCATTGGCCAACGCAAAAGAGGCCTCATAGATTTGGTCACATGGCAGGCATAAGGACTATCCCCAAACTAAGTCTAGTGTGCAGGAAACTTGCACACACGACTAAGTTTGAAAGCAGCACCTTGCCTTTCATTGTACCATTGTTCGATCATTGGCCACTGCACTAGACAAACAAAAAGAGGCCTCATGTATAGGATCACACGGCAGTCAAAGAGACTGTCCGCAAACTAAATCTACTGTGCAAGTAATATGACACACATGACTAAGTTTGAGGGCAGCACTCTGCCTTCCATTGTTCAATCATTGTCCAATGCATTAGACAAACATAAAGAAAGCATCATATATAGGATCACACGGCAGGCAGAGGGATTAACCACAAACAAAGTCTAGTGTGCAACGAATATGGCACACATGACTAAGTTTGAAGCCAGCACCCTACCTTCCATTGTGTCATTATTCAATCATCGGCCAATGCATGACATATGAAGCAGAAACATGCAAAACAATATACCATAGGCCTCATAATATGAGGACATATGGAGGAGATGTTTGACCAGAACCAATGGCATGGTCATGTTCAGTCATGCCATAGGCTCTGATCAAGCATCTCCTCATACTATGATCCATGATTATAATCATCGGCCTAGTTCAATCAGAAATAACACAAGTGGCAGTTCAAATTGAGTACATTACGAGTGGCACTAAGGGTACAGAATAAATTCTACTTAGGGTACATTACAACTTCTCCCTAGCTCAACTATCCGCAGGATCTCCTACAGTACATCTACACTACATTCATCACTCATCACAAATAGCCATGATCCTCTTGAGTTTATCCTTGATTGCAGAGTTCACTTGGAGCAGATCATATATGTCGTACTCTAGCTTTCTCTTCTCGGCCTCCAACGCCTTTCTTTCTGCCTCCCATTCTTGTTTCTTAGTCCTCATCACTTGCGCATGTGTTCTCTGTAGATTCTTCAGCTGAGCAACTTCGTTCCTCAAGTCCACCCACTCCTCTTTCGTCTGAACAAACTAGCGTGGCTCAGCTTAATCTTTCGCACAACAATCACAACATGCTAAACCCTAACACAAAATACCCTTCCACTCTTTGCATGCACAGTAAAATCTGACAGTTTCTCCAATCCACAGTCCGATCTACGAAGGATCTACCGCGATTGGAGATTGCAGTACCAAATCTAAGCAAATCGAGACTGTAAACAACAAGAACTGGACAAGAACAACAAACAATGGCGGTGGACACCTTGCAAACATCTATCCGAACCCTATCCTACTGGAAACCCTAGCAGATCTAATCTTCATGTCATCGCAAATGCCCAAGCATGGCCGGTTCTAGCACAACGACTACGAAGGTGAGAAGAAGAGATCGTTAATCCGGTCGAGGACGAGGTCGAGTTCGCCACCGAACTCGAGATGCCGATGAACACTGCGGAGAAGGTTGCGGACTATGTCGCGGTGCTGCTCACCGTCGTCTCCTCCTCCGGTACCGGTGTTCCTCCTTGCGGCGGGAGGGGAACCTCCTGGTGATGTGACAGTTTGGGGGGGGGGGTGAGAGAGAGGTCGCGAGTGAGACGAAGGAGAGGGGGGCGATGAGGCTAGTTATGGCGCGTGTTCGTGATGCGGCATTCCCGTCTCCCTTCCCCACGCGTGCAACCTTCTCGCGACAAGAGGTCTGACTTCACAAAAACTGCCATTCAGACGTTCCTCTAGGACCTATCTCGGAGGTGCTTTAGAAACCGGTTCATGCAAGAACGCAGCGCCCCACAGGCAACCAAAGGACCCGTTCCACGTCCAAAGGGCCTCATATGCTACCAAACGCGCCCCCAACGATTCCTTTAGTTTGCTTTTTTTCTCTCCATCTAGGGAGGCTCAGAGCATCTCTAGCCGCGTCCCCCAAAGCGTCCCCCAAAGCAATTTGGGCGTGCCGGACCAAAAAAACGTTCCAGCCGTGTCGTTGCCTATTCGACAATACCTCGGAGGAGGGATCCTCACAAGGGGGAGAAGAAGTAGGGGCCATAGGGCGGAGTGCACACGGGACGGTGGTACGCGATTTACCCAGTCGGAACACCTGCACGATGGCAAGGCCTACTGTTGCTTGTCTGAAATTATCTGGGCGCTTTCGCGTTGTTACAATGAGTTGTAGTTGTGCCTCTAGGGCTCCCGGGATCCGGCTTATAAAGGCGCACGGATCTAGGGTTTATGATACGTCTCCGACGTATCGATAATTTCTTATGTTTCATGCCACATTATTGATGATATCTACATGTTTTATGCATACTTTATGTCGTATTTATGCATTTTCCGGCACTAACCTATTAACGAGATGCCGAAGAGCCTTTTTTTGCTGTTTTTGGTTTCAGAAATCCTAGTAAGGAAATATTCTCGGAATTGACGAAATCAACGCCCGGGGCCTATTTTTACACGAAGCTTCCAGAAGACCGAAAGGGAAACGAAGTGAGGCGATGAGGCGGCGCCACACTAGGGCGGCGCGGCCCAAGCCTGGCCGCGCCGGCCTGTTGTGTGGGCCCCTCGCGTCGCCCCCTGCCCTTCCGCCTACTTAAAGCCTCCATCGCGAAACCCCGAGAGCCACGATACGGAAAACCTTACAGACGCCGCGCCGCCAATCCCATCTCGGGGGATTCGGGAGATCGCCTCGGCACCCTGCCGGAGGGGAATCATCTCCCGGAGGACTCTTCACCGCCATGGTCGCCTCCGGAGTGATGAGTGAGTAGTTCACCCCTGGACTATGGGTCCATAGCGGTAGCTAGATGGTCGTCTTCTCCTTATGTGCTTCATTGTTGGATCTTGTGAGCTGCCTAACATGATCAAGATCATCTATCTGTAATGCTATATGTTATGTTTGTCGGGATCCGATGGATAGAGAATACTATGTTATGTTGATTATCAATCTATTACCTATGTGTTGTTTATGATCTTGCATGCTCTCCGTTATTAGTAGAGGCTCTGGCCAAGTTTTTACTCTTAACTCCAAGAGGGAGTATTTATGCTCGATAGTGGGTTCATGCCTCCATTAAATCTGGGACAGTGACAGAAATTTCTAAGGTTGTGGATGTGATGTTGCCACTAGGGATAAAATATTGATGCTATGTCCGAGGATGTAGTTATTGATTACATTACGCACCATACTTAATGCAATTGTCTGTTGTTTGCAACTTAATACTGGAAGGGGTTCGGATGATAACCTGAAGGTGGACTTTTTAGGCATAGATGCATGTGGATAGCGGTCTATGTACTTTGTCGTAATGCCCAATTAAATCTCACTATATTTATCATATCATGTATGTGCATTGTCATACCCTCTCTATTTGTCAATTGCCCTAATTTGTTCACCCAACATGCTATTTATCTTATGGGAGAGACACCTCTAGTGAACTGTGGACCCGGTCCATTCTTTTACATCAAATACAATCTCTGCAATACTTGTTCTACTGTTTTCTGCAAACAATTATCATCCACACTATACATCTAATCCTTTGTTACATCAAGCGGTGAGATTGACAACCTCACTTTCGTTGGGGCAAAGTACTTTGGTTGTGTTGTGCAGGTTCCACGTTGGCGCCGGAATCCCTGGTGTTGCGCCGCACTACATCTCGCCGCCATCAACCTTCAACGTGCTTCTTGACTCCTACTGGTTCGATAAACCTTGGTTTCTTACTGAGGGAAACTTGTTGTTGTACGCATCACACCTTCCACTTGGGGTTCCCAACGGGCGTGTGCTTTACGCGTCATCAAGCTAAATTTCTGGCGCCGTTGCCGATCAAGACACGCTGCAAGGGAGTCTCCACAATCCAATCTCTTTACTTTGTTTTTGTCTTGCTTTATTTTATTTACTACTTTGTTTGCTGAATTATATCAAAACACAAAAAAATTAGTTGCTAGCTTTACTTTATTCTTGTCTTGCACTCTATATCAAAAACACAAAAAAATTAGTTACTTGCATTTATTTTATCTAGTTTGCTTTATTTACTTGCTAAAATGGGTACTCCTGAAAATACTAAGTTGTGTGACTTCACAACCACAAATAATAATGATTTCTTATGCACACCTATTGCTCCACCGCTACTATAGCAGAATTCTTTGAAATTAAACCTGCTTGAATCTTGTTATGAGAGCAATTTTCTGGTGTTAGTTCTGATGATGCTGCTGCCCATCTTAATAATTTTGTTGAACTATGTGAAATGCAAAAGTATAAGGATGTAGATGGTGACATTATAAAATTAAAATTGTTTCCTTTCTCATTAAGAGGAAGAGCTAAAGATTGGTTGCTATCTCTGCCTAGAAATAGTATTGATTCATGGACTAAATGTAAGGATGCTTTTATTGGTAGATATTATCCTCCCGCTAAAATTATATCTTTGAGAAGTAGCATAATGAATTTCAAGCAATTAGATAATGAACATGTTGCTCAAGCATGGGAGAGAATGAAATCTTTGGTAAAGAATTGCCCAACCCATGGACTGACTACTTGGATGATCATCCAAACCTTTTATGCAGGATTGAATTTTTCTTCGCGGAACCTATTGGATTCAGCTGCTGGAGGTACCTTTATGTCCATCACTCTTGGTGAAGCAACAAAGCTTCTTGATAATATGATGATTAATTACTCTGAATGGCACACGGAAAGAGCTCCACAAGGTAAGAAGGTAAATTCGTCGAAGAAACCTCCTCCTTGAGTGATAAGATTGATGCTATTATGTCTATGCTTGTGAATGGTAGGACTAATGTTGATCCTAATAATGTTCTGTTAGCTTCATTGGTTGCTCAAAAAGAACATGTTGATGTAAATTTCATTAAAAATAATAATTATAATAATTCTAGGCCATATCCTGCTAATGGTAACTCTTATGGTAGTTATGTTTCACCTAATGAGGAAAAGATGTTAGAAATTGAAAGATCCACCAAGAGCTTTATGCAATCACAATATGAGCAAAACAAATTGTTTACTAAAACTATGAATGAACAATCTACCTTATTGAAGAATATAGGAAATCAACTTGAAAATCTGAATATGGAGATTTCTGGGTTGCAAACTAAACTTGCAAGTGCTGAAAACCGAATCTCATACATGTCCGCATCACAATCTTCTTTAATTAATAAAATGGCTGCTAAACCTGAGGATATTGAAAATAAAATTGTTACTACAGCAAATGCCATCCAAGTTAGAATTAATGAGAATATAAGATTGATGGCTGAATTGCATGCTAGGTGGGAAAGAGAAGAAAATGAAAAACTAGCTAAAGAGAATAATGTAGCTAAAGTTTGGACTATTACCACCACTAGCAATGCTAATGCTCCATATGTTGCTGCACCTCCTACTAATAATGGTGAAAGAATTGGTGTTGGCAATGTTTCCACTTCTAATGCAAAGCAAAAAACTGCCTAAACTGGAAACTGCCTGTAATAAAACTGCTGAATTTTTTTCCAACATTGGGGATGATGATCCCATTGTTTTAGATTATAATGGTTTGGATTTTGATGATTGCCACATCTCTGAAGTTATAAAGTTCTTACAAAAACTTGCTAAGAGTCCCAACGCTAGTGCTATAAATTTGGCCTTTACAAAACATATTACAAATGCTCTCATAAAAGCTAGAGAGGAGAAACTAAAACTTGAAACTTCTATTCCTTGAAAGTTAGAGGATGGCCCTATGCTAAGGTCCTATCTAGGGGCCGTTGCTGCCCTCGTCGTCGTCGTCGTCGCCGCTGTCGGCGCTACTCCCGGCCAGCTCGTCGCCGCTGCTGTAGCGGCCGCCGGCAGGACCCTCGTTGTCCTCGTCCTCCTCGTCAGCGTCGTCGTCATCGGTCGAAGTCGCTGAGGTTCCGGGCCAGGGCGCGCTTGGCCGGCGGCTCGTCGGAGGAGCTGTCGTCGTCCTCCTCCTCCTCCTCCTCCTTCGCCTCCTCGGAGGAGGTGGCGCCGTCCAGGGGAGCGATCATCGCTCTCCTCCTCGATTCCCCATTGGCAAGCGGAGGTCACTCTCCCCGTCGGTCAAGGACTTATCGTCCTCTGACCAGACGGAAAAGTCGTGGCTCGACTCGTTCCCGGCCTCGATGGCGCGGCGGGTGTCGGCCGCATGGGCCTCCTCCGGGTTCCACTCCGGCGTCGGCTCGCGGGAAGAGGAGGACTGGGCGGAAAGACCTGATGAGGAGGAAGAAGAAGAAGACATGGTGGCGCAGGAGGGCTTTTTGGGAGTGCTAATGCGAAGGGGATGAAGAGGAGAACTGTTCGATGAGATTAAATAAAAGGAAATGGAGCGGAGATTTAATGTTCGAGCAGTTTCGAGGATACGGTGCCAAAACTGTCAAATCGTGCAGAGAAGTTGGAAGCGCAAGACGTCATGATGAAGAATACTGCGACGGTTCCGCTCTGCCACGACATGACCCCTCGAAGAAAAACAGAGTGGTTTTGAAATTATCATTACCAAAACCAGGGGGGCATGTGTTATCACCAGATTTTGGCCAAATCAGGAGATGGGCCGTAAGTGAGATGGGCTTGAAGGATATACGCGTGGAGGATCTCGAAGCGGCGACACGAAGAAGTTGGGCTAAATTGCCCGTGTATCTGTATTATAGTAGATCGTATCTTAATTTAGAAGTTAGAGTTTTACCGGTGCACGGTTAGCTGAATTAGAAAGTCCCCCGAACTATAAATATGTATCTAGGGTTTATGAAATAAACAACAACCAACGTTCACCACAAATCAATCTCGGCGCATCGCCAACTCCTTCATCTCGAGGGTTTCTCCTGGTAAACACCATGCTGCCTAGATCGCATCTTGCGATCTAGGCACCTTATACGTTGTTCATGCGTTGCTCGTCGAAGCCTTTTTGATGGCGAGCAACGTAGTTATCTTAGATGTGTTAGGGTTAGCATTGTTCTTCGTATCACATGCTGTCGTAGTGCAACCCTTATACATCTAGCCGCCCTTACACCTATCTTAGGTGTAAGGGCGGCACCACTTGATCATCGTTTAGTAGATCCGATCCGTTACGGTTGCTCCTTGTTCCTCAAGGATTAGTTTAATATCTGCAATAGTTAGGCCTTACAAAGGGTTGGAGGATCCAGCGGTGTGTAGGGTGTAGTTTGCTAGCCCTAGACAGGATGTTCCGGGGATCAACCTCGTGTTGGTTTTAGGCCTTGTCTAGGATCGGCTCACGATCACCGTCGTGACGCGAGCCCAATCGTGAGTAGGATGATCCGATTATGCGGTGAAAACCCTAAATCGTCGTAGATCGCTTTAGCTTTATCTTGATCAAGCAGGACCACCATATATTCGTACACCTTGTACGAATCATGGGTGGATCGGCTCTTTGAGCCGATTCACGGGATAACTGAGAGCCGATCGAGGCTTGTATTTAATGTTTACGTGTATGCCATGCGAAACTAAGCGAGGCATCATCCAACATCTTCCGACGGTATAGGTCAGGTGGCACGCCCTCAGCATCGGACGTGTGCGCGAGAATGCTTTGCGGGCCGTCGCTCAGAGGGACCAGGGCCAGCCGCAGCCCTGAGTTGTTCCCGGCTCTACGGTGTTGCCCGTCGCTGCCCGCCGGTGGGTTTCTGACCGCAACAAGGTGGAAGCCCCAAGTGTTGGACTACAAGTCTCCGAATAAGACCCGAACCCAAAACCTTCCATGTGATAGGGAAACCTACCCAAGGTGGGAATCCCACTTGGGATTCCCCCTTCCATGTTGGGGGTGGCCGGCCCCCATAGGGGAGTCCACTTGGGACTCCTCCCCCACTAGGGTTGGCCGGCCATGGAGGTGGAGTCCCGGACTCCGGGACTCCACCTTCCTTGGTGGTTTCTTCCGGACTTTTCTAGAACCTTCTAGAACCTTCCATAGAACCTTCCGCATCATTTTAATTCACATAAAATGACAACCTATATATGAATCTTATTCTCCGGACCATTCCGGAACTCCTCGTGATGTCCAGGATCTCATCCGGGACTCAGAACAAATATTCGAACTCCATTCCATATTCAAGTTCTACCATTTCAACATCCAACTTTAAGTGTGTCACCCTACGGTTCGCGAACTATGCGGACATGGTTGAGTACTCACTCCGACCAATAACCAATAGCGGGATCTGGAGATCCATAATGGCTCCCACATATTCAACGATGACTTTAGTGATCGAATGAACCATTCACATACAATACCAATTCCCTTTGTCACGCGATATTTTACTTGTCCGAGGTTTGATCTTCGGTATCACTCTATACCTTGTTCAACCTCGTCTCCTGACAAGTACTCTTTACTCGTACCGTGGTATGTGGTCTCTTATGAACTTATTCATATGCTTGCAAGACATTAGACGACATTCCACCGAGAGGGCCAGTATATCTATAGTCATCGGGATGGACAAATCCCACTGTTGATCCATATGCCTCAACTCATACTTTCCGGATACTTAATCCCACCTTTATAACCACCCATTTACGCAGCGGCGTTTGGTGTAATCAAAGTACCTTTCCGGTATAAGTGATTTACATGATCTCATGGTCATAAGGACTAGGTAACTATGTATCGAAAGCTTATAGCAAATAACTTAATGACGAGATCTTATGCTACGCTTAATTGGGTGTGTCCATTACATCATTCATATAATGATATAACCTTGTTATTAATAACATCCAATGTTCATGATTATGAAACTAATCATCCATTAATCAACAAGCTAGTTTAAGAGGCATACTAGGGACTTCTTGTTGTCTACATATCACACATGTACTAATGTTTCGGTTAATACAATTATAGCATGGTATATAAACATTTATCATAAACATAAAGATATATATAATAACCACTTTTATTATTGCCTCTTGGGCATATCTCCAACAGAATCTTCTTCGTTAAATTGTTATATGGTTGGAATCGGGAAGTGCTACATGTAGTAATTCTAAAATGTCTTGAATAATTTGATACTTGGCAATTGTTGTGCTCATGTTTAAGCTCTTGCATCATATACTTTGCACCTATTAATGAAGAAACACATAGAGCTTGCTAAAATTTGGTTTGCATATTTGGTCTCTCTAAAGTCTAGATAATTTCTAGTATTGAGTTTTGAACAACAAGGAAGACGGTGTAGAGTCTTATAATGTTTACAATATGTCTTTTATGTGAGTTTTGCTGCACCGGTTCATCCTTGTGTTTGTTTCAAATAACCTTGCTAGCCTAAACCTTGTATCGAGAGGGAATACTTCTCATGCATCCAAAATCCTTGAGCCAACCACTATGCCATTTGTGTCCACATACCTACCTACTACATGGTATTTCTCCGCCATTCCAAAGTAAATTGCTTGAGTGCTACCTTTAAATTTCCATCATTCGCCTTTGCAATATATAGCTCATGGGACAAAATAGCCTTAAAAACTATTGTGGTATTGAATATGTACTTATGCACTTTATCTCTTATTAAGTTGCTTGTTGTGCGATAACCATGCTCTGGGACGCCATCAACTCTTTGTTGAATATCATGTGAGTTGCTATGCATGTCCGTCTTGTCTGAAGTAAGGGAGATTTACCACTCATTTAATGGTTAGAGCATGCATAATGTTAGAGAAGAACATTGGGCCGCTAACTAAAGCCATGATCCATGGTGGAAGTTTCAGTTTTGGACATATATCCTCAATCTCATATGAGAACATTAATTGTTGCTAATTGCTTATGCATTAAAGAGCAGTCCATTATCTGTTGTCTATGTTGTCCCGGTATGGATGTCTAAGTTGAGAATAATCAAAAGCGAGAAATCCAAATGCGAGCTTTCTCCTTAGACCTTTGTACAGGCAAGAGGTACCCCTTTGTGACACTTGGTTAAAACATGTGTATTGCGATGATAATCCTGGTAATCCGAGCTAATTAGGACAAGGTGCGGGCACTATTAGTATACTATGCATGAGGCTTGCAACTTGTAAGATATAATTTACATGATACATATGCTTTATTACTACCGTTGACAAAATTGTTTCATGTTTTCAAAACCAAAGCTCTAGCACAAATACAACAATCGATGCTTTCCTCTTTGAAGGACCTTTCTTTTACTTTTATGTTGAGTCAGTTCACCTATTTCTCTCCACCTCAAGAAGCAAACACTTGTGTGAACTGTGCATTGATTCCTACATACTTGCATATTGCACTTGTTATATTACTCTATGTTGACAATATCCATGAGATATACATGTTACAAGTTGAAAGCAACCGCTGAAACTTAATCTTCCTTTGTGTTGCTTCAATACCTTTACTTTGATTTATTGCTTTATGAGTTAACTCTTATGCAAGACTTATTGATGCTTGTCTTGAAGTACTATTCATGAAAAGTCTTTGCTTTATGATTTATTTGTTTACTCATGTCATTACCATTGTTTTGATCGCTGCATTCATTACATATGCTTACAATTGTATGATCAAGGTTATGATGGCATGTCACTCAGAAATTATCTTTGTTATCGTTTACTGCTCGGGACGAGCAGGAACTAAGCTTGGGGATGCTGATACGTCTCGACGTATCGATAATTTCTTATGTTCCATGCCACATTATTGATGATATCTACATGTTTTATGCATACTTTATGTCGTATTTATGCATTTTCGGCACTAACCTATTAACGAGATGCCGAAGGTTGTTTTCTGCTGTTTTTGGTTTCAGAAATCCTAGTAAGGAAATATTCTCGGAATTGGACGAAATCAACGCCCAGGGGCCTATTTTTACACGAAGCTTCCAGAAGACCGAAAGGGAAACGAAGTGAGGCGACGAGGCGGCGCCACACTAGGGCGGCGCGGCCCAAGCCTTGGTCGCGCCGGCCTGTTGTGTGGGCCCCTCGCGTCGCCTCCTGACCTGCCCTTCCGCCTACTTAAAGCCTCCGTCGCGAAACCCCCAGTACCGAGAGCCACGATACGGAAAACCTTACAGAGACGCCGCCGCCAATCCCATCTCGGGATTCGGAGATCGCCTCCGGCCCTGCCGGAGGGGGAATCATCTCCGGAGGACTCTTCACCGCCATGGTCGCCTCCGGAGTGATGAGTGAGTAGTTCACCCTGGACTATGGGTCCATAGCGGTAGCTAGATGGTCGTCTTCTCCTTATGTGCTTCATTGTTGGATCTTGTGAGCTGCCTAACATGATCAAGATCATCTATACGTAATGCTATATGTTGTGTTTGTCGGGATCCGATGGATAGAGAATACTATGTTATGTTGATTATCAATCTATTACCTATGTGTTGTTTATGATCTTGCATGCTCTCCGTTATTAGTAGAGGCTGGCCAAGTTTTTACTCTTAACTCCAAGAGGGAGTATTTATGCTCGATAGTGGGTTCATGCCTCCATTAAATCTGGGACAGTGACAGAAAGTTCTAAGGTTGTGGATGTCTGTTGCCACTAGGGATAAAACATTGATGCTATGTCAGAGGATGTAGTTATTGATTACATTACGCACCATACTTAATGCAATTGTCTGTTGTTTGCAACTTAATGCGGAAGGGGTTCGGATGATAACCGAAGGTGGACTTTTTAGGCATAGATGCATGCTTGGATAGCGGTCTATGTACTTTGTCGTAATGCCCAATTAAATCTCACTATATTTATCATATCATGTATGTGCATTGTCATGCCCTCTCTATTTGTCAATTGCCCGACTGTAATTTGTTCACCCAACATGCTATTTATCTTATGGGAGAGACACCTCTAGTGAGCTGTGGACCCCGGTCCATTCTTTTACATCAAATACAATCTCCTGCAATACTTGTTCTTTACTATTTTTGCAAACAATCATCATCCACACTATACATCTAATCCTTTGTTACACAAGCCGGTGAGATTGACAACCTCACTGTTTCGTTGGGGCAAAGTACTTTGGTTGTGTTGTGCAGGTTCCACGTTGGCGCCGGAATCCCTGGTGTTGCGCCGCACTACATCTCGCCGCCATCAACCTTCAACGTGCTTCTTGACTCCTACTGGTTCGATAAACCTTGGTTTACACGGAGAGTCCTAGCCGGATTACAGGTTGCCTAACTTACGGTACAATGTCTTGCCGTGTACGTCAAGGACCCGCCTTCCATCTACGTCGTACTGGATCCGGGTTCCTCATGGGCCTTTACGGATCCGGCCTCCTCCGAAGGTCGGTTAGGATCCGGCTTCCCGATCCTAGGCTGGACTTCATCCTTCATGATCAACAGCAACTGGGCCGCCCGATGGGCCACATGCCACATCACCATCTATGGGCCACCCGGGCTTGCCGGATCTAGGCACTATCGATGGTACACCCATGAAGTATACCCACAACAGTAGCCCCCAGAGTTCTCCGAGATTCACCTCTTGTTTCCGCCTTGCTAAAGCTTCACGTCCTTCAACAATCTCAGCAACATGGGGAAACTTGAAGAACTCCAACTTCATATCATCTCCTTTCCCAACCTTTAGTCGGAAAATACCTTTATCCCGCGGGACTTCATCCATCGACAGTAACATAGCAACATGTCTCCGGGTTACTCCCCTGCTTGGACAAGAGTTCACAGCTTTTCAAACTGCTACCCGGAACCACGAAAAGTTCAAACGGTTTCGCCAATCTTGGCGCCATTTTCGGGCGATTTGAGCTAACTTATCCTTAGCCATTTTTACCGCTTAGGGTTTTTGACACGTGTCGTTCATCCAACGGCGCGACGCCCGTTCCGACTCCCCTCGGCTGCAAGCACGTTCTCCCCTAGCCTATAAATATCGCCCCCACCCACCACTGCATTCGCACCCTTTCTCCGGCGCCGCACCGACCGGAGTCCACCGGAAGTTCGCCGGAGCCGTTTCACCGCCGTGCGCTGTTCTTCGTGTTCTTAAGTTCAGCGAGCCACCGCAGCAAAACCTCACCGCCGGCGACTCCGACCACCGCGGAAGCCATTCCAGTAAGCCCTCAAGCTTCGCCTTCTCGCTGTAGTCGGTAGGGATGAATAGGGTATCAACGTTAGTTCCGGCTAAGTTAGCTATCTTCACATTTTTCTTTTCAGATGTCTTCTTCGACTCCGCCTTCCTCCTCTGAGCCGATTATGGCGACGCCCATCTCCTCCGCTCCTCCCCCTTTCGTCCCAGTTCAGCTGGAACCCTCAAAGGATTCCGGCAAGAACATCGAGGGGACATCTGCCAACCCGGAGGAAACCGCGGGGGCAGAACAAATGGAAAAGAAGGCGAAAGAAGCAGCCGCTAAAAAATCTAAGGCTCGCGCGTGAGACAGCGAAGCCAAGGGGAAATGGTGGCCCTGCACCACCACAGAGACTGAGCTCCGCAACCTCGAGGCGGAGGGTTTTTTGAGGCACGGGTCCTGGCGGACACTTCCGGGTTCATTGGCTCCAGCTCCTGAAGCCGGAGAAATGGTGGTGACCAAGGCGCTTGTGGAGCGTGGCTTCTCCTTTCCGCCTAGCGACTTCTTCTCTGAAGTTCTAAAGGCGTACGGGCTGCAGCCACACAACATATCTCCGAACAGCATTCTGGCCATCAGCAATCACGTGACGCTGTGCGAAGGCCACCTCCGGGTAACCCTAGAACTTTCCCTCTTTCAGTACTTCTTCTCCGTCAAAAAGGAGAAGATTCCTCAAACTTCCGAGTTGGCCACCTGCGGGACAATCACATTCAAGCTCTGCCCCGGCCGTGTCTATCCTCCCACCGACCGCCATGAATCCGCACGATATTGGTCCGGAGGCTTCTTCTATCTGAAGGACGTTTCCGACCCGGCGAGCGCGAGGGTGTTGCCAGCCTTCTGGCCCCGCCAGCGAGACTCCGGCCTGGACACAATGTCCGCATCTCTCCGAGTCACCTCAATTGACTCGCGCAGTTAGGCGGATCTGCAAACTGACGGAAGATGGTCTGTCAGGGAAGGACCTAACAATGTCCTGGTTCACAAAGCGGATCCAGCCCCTTCAGCATCGGGACCGCTTGATGTTCCAGTACACGAGGCGCGACGATCTTATGCGCGCCTCGAAGGACAACCTTTCCGTCGACGCCATCGACAAACGGATCCGGCTCCTGATCAAGATTCCGCGTGATCTTCAGATTCACGTGTGCAACAAGGACATCCACGTCAACGGATCCGGGATTGTGGTAAGCTTCTTGCACTGATGCCAATTCCTTTGTCTTTCTTTTTCAAAAATGTCTAAGTGTTTATGCGCTTAGCTGGAGGAGCTCGAAGAAAAGGATCTCGGAACTCTAATCCGGATTCCTCACTCCGGCACCAACGACCCCGAGGCTGCCTCCGATGAGGAGATTCCTGAAACATCAGGCCCCGCCAAGCGAAAACGAGCTGCTCCTTCCGGCCCAGCTGCGAAACGCGCCCGCGAGACACCAAGTATCGTGGCTACCCGGAGGGCGGAAAAAGAAAAGCAACGCCTCAAGCAAATCGACACCAGCAAACAGCTGCAGCCAAACATCGACCAATTCTTCATGACGCCTTCGTGAGTACTTGATTTCCGTCTAAAATTTCTTTGCTAGCACTTGACAAGGCTTTTGCTAAGTGTTAGACCTTTTACTTGTATGCAGCAAGACTTCCGGAAGAAAGCCCTCCAAGAACCCCAAGAAGAAGGCGAAGCCATCTCCGGCCTCTGTGCCTGTCACACCGGAAGTGGAGGTTCCGCCCAAAGCCTCTTCCTCCGCCAAGCCGGATCCCAAGGATGTCATCAACCTTGATGATCTCCCGGAGGAGCCCACTGCCGAATATGGCAAAGGAGATTCTGGCAAGGGCGCATCCTCGCCTGCACCTCCGCCTGAACAGCCTACTGTTACCTCAGCCGAAGCTCCGGCTGATGAAGTTGAGAAGAAATTACTCCTAAGTCGTGCCACTGGCACGCCCCAGACTCACCCTCATCTCTTTCTGGTTCTGCAAAGAGTCCCCCTCTCACAACGCCACGCGGAGATTTCCGCCATGATGGACAAAGTGTGGGGGCCTACGAACACGGAAGAGCAAGAACTGAACGACCTGGAAAGTGGTCTCAAGGTTTTCTTCGCCAAGCACAAGAACGTGCACCAGGTAACACCAGCCCCCAAGCATTGGTTTGTGCATTTTTCCGAGTGACATGTAGGAGCCAATGCTTTAACTGTGTACCTTAGCGGAAACTCAAAATTTTCCAACACTAAGGATTTTTAACTTTGCGTCCAGCCCCCAGAATTTCGAACTTCCGACTAACTCTGACCTGCTACTCAGAACACGCGGAAGCTGCATGAAGATCTACGCACCCATGTGCTGGAGCAGAAAATGGAGAATGAGATGCTGCAGAAGCGGGACGCGGAAAACCAGACGTCAATTGCGACCCTGGAGACCCGCCTCAAGAATTATGAAGGTAATGATTCTGACTTAGCCCCCAGGTTCTGCAATGCGACTAGTTGCGTGAATTAACTTTATTCTTCTATTTTCCGCCTTGCAGATCAACTTGCCATGAAACCTTCCGTCGATGAGCTCTCCGCGGAACTAGAAGTTCTTAAGGCCGAGCATGATTCTCTCCAGGGGTTCCTCAAAGAGTCCACCGAAAAGGAGACAAAGGAGAACAAGGAGCGCGAGGAGAAACATGCTCAAGCCATCGCGGAGCTAAACGAGAAGCTTAAGAAAAGCAATGCACGGATAAAGACGCTAGTCTCCAAGGCGAAAGCTTCCGAGAAAGAGGCGGATGATATTGACAAGCTGATCTTCCATAAGGACTTATTGATGTTTTCCGGCTTTCTTCATATTGACTCTGACTTTTACCGCGGAGGGAGCTAACCGTTGTGTGTTGCAGCAACTCTCAGATTCGAATGGAACCCGGAGACTACCACCAGGACGGAAGCTTATGAAGATGCGCGGAACTCCATCACCGATCTCGTCGAAGCCTGCCGCGGAATCGCCCAGTCTCTGAGCTTGAAGAGGGCCGGAACCACCGTGATCGATCGCCTGACCAAGCTTATGCGGATGGTGTCGGATCTCATCAAAGATTGACAAGCGTCTTCCGCCCGCGGGGTTGCCTCTCTTACCCTGGCAACGTGCAAAGCTCATTGCCCGGAAATTGACTTGGCGGAGGTCGCACGCGGAGTCCCCAAAGGCACCAACGTCAAGCTCGCCCTCGCGGAGACCCAAGGGTATGATCGATTGCTAGCCGAGCGAGTGAATCACTCGTTCTGGTACAACAAGTACGATCTTCCCGAAGGTTTCTCCGAGGAGGAAAACGAAGAGGAAGACAAAGATGTCGAGGAAGGCTCAGGCTCCAGCGCGGATCAATCCGATGAAGATTCTGGCGATGCTTCCGCGTACGTGGCCTCAGAGGATGATGATCATGTCTCTGAGTAGATCCTGCAAAACAATGAAAGAGCATCATTTTGGCCCCGGAGTGGGTTTGTAATAAGACTTAAATATTTTTAAGTAGCTAGGGACGAAACAAATGCATGTGGGCGGAAACTTATCCTGCGATCCTTTTAACTTATGAATGCATGTTTCGTTTGTTAAAAAAGCGAGTGCTAGCTTCCAAATTTTCCGGCTTACTCACTTGACCTTCCGCGAGCCGGAAGACCTTTAGCCGGAAACGCTCGCCTGCGGCGACGAAGCCCAATGGCGACCCGTCCATTACCGCGGCAGGTGCCAGAAATCGCTACCAGGAATCCATGAGTTCGCAACAGAGAATTTTTCCGCCAGAAAACTTAAGCTTACATCCTAAAGGACGATTTTGAAAATCACAAATTTTATACATGCCTAGGCGGAAGTATCCAGCTCTGCAGTTTTAGTCGGAAAACATACACGATTCGAAAATGAAAAACTAAAGGAGGTAAAAGACTCAGAGAGTGAACCATATGCTTTATTTCATTGATCATGTATAACTATTACAGAGTATGGAACTCGAAAATTGCTAAGTGTGGAAAGGACGTAGCTGTGCAATGTTCCAGGGACGTTCTGTTTCATCGTATATGTCATCCGGATCCTCTCGCTTGCGTTTCCGGTACCAATTAGCAGGTCTATCCTTTAGCTCCCGGAAATCGACAAGGTAGTACGATCCATTATGAAACACTTTGCTAACGACGAAGGGTCCTTCCCATGGAGATTGCAACTTATGGTCTTTCACCTGGCGAAGGCGGAGGACCAGGTCTCCGGCCATGAACGAGCGATTCCGAACTCGACGGCTATGATAGCGTCTGAGTTTCTGCTGGTAAATGGTGGAGCGTTGGTCAGCTAAATTCCGAGCTTCTTCGATCAGGTCCACAGATAGCTGTCTGGCCTCGTCAGCTGTATCCTCTCTATAGGCGGAAACTCGCGGTGAATCGTGGATGATGTCGGAGGGGAGCACGGCTTCGGATCCGTATACCAGGAAGAACGGGGTAAATCCGGTTGACCTGTTAGGGGTTGTTCGTAAACTCCACAGAACAAATTCTAACTCCTCAGCCAAAGCTCCAGCTGCGCGTCGCAGCGGTTCTTCAAGGCGTGGTTTAATCCCAGATAGTATGAGGCCGTTAGCTCTTTCGACCTGACCATTGGATTATGGATGAGCCACAGATGCGAGGTCAAGCCGGATCCCTACGTCATGGCAGTAATCCTTCAATTCTCCCTGTGCGAAGTTCGTGCCATTATCTGTGATTATGCTGTGTGGGATGCCGAATCTCGTCACGAGGCTGCAAACAAATTTTAGTGCCGTAGCACCATCGGCTTTTCTCACGGCTTTGCCTCAATCCACTTACCGAACAACAGCGACCAGGAGGTACTCAAAACTGCCAGGAGATGATTTCTTTAACTTTCCAACCATATCGAGCCCCCAGACCGCAAACGGCCAGGTGATAGGGATGGTCTTCAGCTCTTGGGCTGGAGCGTTTGGTTGAGTAGCATAGTATTGGCAACCTCGGCAAGTTTTTACTAGTTTATCAGCGTCTTCTTTAGCTGTGAGCCAGTAAAATCCGAGCCGAAAGGCTTTTGCAACGAGGGACCTAGGGGCGGCATGATGCCCGCAATCCCCTGCATGGATCTCCCTGAGAATTTCAGTGCCATCTTGATTAGAGACGCATTTGAGAAACACCCCAGTTGCGCTTCGTTTGTAGAGCTGTCCGTCAACGATTGTGTAGGATCGTGCTCTTCTGATGATCTGTCGTGCGAGGATCTCGTCCTCTGGTAACTTTTGATCGATGAGGTAGTTCAGGAAAGGCTGTGTCCAGGCCAGAATGATAACCATCACTTCCCTAGCCGGAGATACTGCCACATCTGGATTTTCTGGGTTAGCGCCCTTCACCGAGGGTATCCGTAGGTGCTCCAGGAAAAATACCGGCGGAATTGGTTTCTGCCGGATCCGAGCTTGGATAGCATATCTGCCGCTGTGTTATCGTCTCTCTGACGTACTTGACTTCGTATCCGAGGAAGCATTTGGCGATCTCGTCAACTTCGTCTTTGTAAGCCGCCATGATGGAGTTTCTGGCGTTCCAGGTTCCGGCTACTTGTTGTGCCACCAGGTCGGAATCTCCGCAGCAAATGATGTGCTTGATCCCAATTTCCTTAGCGATGTGCAGACCGTGTAGTAAAGCCTCGTATGCCGCCATGTTATTTGTAGCGAAGTGAATGCGGAACGTCTGCAGTTCTTCTCCGGTAGGGGACTTCGGTGACTCCGGCTCCTGAGCCTTGATGCTGCTTGGATCCATCGAAGTGCATAACCCATGTTTCTGGTTTCGGCTCCAAATTTTCATCCGGAGCTTCTGTCCAATCTGCGACGAAATCTGCCAAGATCTGGGACTTGATCGCAGTCCTGGCTTTGTAATTGATGTCGAAGGCAGATAATTCAATACCCCATTTTGCTGTGCGTCCTGTTGCGTCAGCGTTGTTGAGAATCGTTGACAGCGGAGCCTTGCTCACGAATGTTACTGGATGCTCCTGGAAGTAGTGCCTCAGCTTCCTGCTACCTAGGAATACGCCATAGGCTAGCTTTTGAAAGTGAGGATATCTTTGTTTGGATTCCGTCAGTACCTCACTAATATAATAGACTGGCCTTTGGACTCCATACTCGTGACCTTCTTCCTTTCGCTCCAACACGATGACGAGACTGATGACTCTGTTGGTAGCTGCCAGGTAAAGGAGCATGGGCTCTGACTCTTCTGGAGCTGCTAGGATAGGTGGGGAGGTGAGTATTTCCTTGAACCCTTGGAGTGTTGCATCTGCTGCGTCGTCCCAGACAAATTTGTCTGTTTTCTTCAGCAGTTTGTACAAAGGTAGCGCCTTCTCGCTAAGACGGCTAACAAACCTACTGATTGCTGCGACACAACCAGTTAGTCGTTGCACATCTTTGAGACAAGTTGGCCTTTTGATGCACAGGATTGCCTTGATTTTCTCCGGGTTCACTTCAATGCCCCTGTGAGAGACTATGAAGCCAAGGAGTTTTCCGGCTGGAACGCCAAAGACACACTTCAGCGGATTCAACATCATCTTGTACCGTCGGAGGTTCTCAAAGGTTTCTGTGAGATCGCTGATCAAGTCGGATCCTTTCCGGGTCATGACCGCGATGTCGTCGACGTAGGCGTGTACGTTCCGGACAATTTGGTCCTTCAAGCACCGCTGCATCGTACGTTGGTAGGTGGCACCTGCATTTTTCAAACCAAAAGGCATGGTAACATAGTAGTAAGTGTCAAATGGAGTGATGAACGAGGTCGCCTTTTGGTCGGACTTCTTCATACGGATCTGGTGATACCCGGAATATGCGTCAAGAAAACACAGAAGTTCCGCCCCTGCCGTCGAATCAATCTTGGTCAATGCGCGGCAAGGGAACGGATCCTTCGGATAATGCTTATTCAAGCCGGAGTAATCGATGCACATTCTTAGTATTTCAGAATTCTTTTTGGGTACAAGGACGGGGTTTGCGACCCAATCAGTATGGATAACTTCTACTACAAAACATGCCTCTAGTAACTTTGCTAATTCCATTCCTATGGCGCGGCGCTTCTTATCTCCAAAGCGTCGCATAGCTTGCTTCACCGGTTTAGCCCCGGATTTATGTTGAGGTAGTGCTCGGCGAGTTCCCTTGGTACTCCGGACATGTCAGAAGGTTGCCATGCGAAGATATCCATGTTAGCGCGGAGAAACTCGACGAGCGCGTCTTCCTATTTTGGGTCCATGTTGGCTCCGACCGAGACCTGTTTAGTGGTATCTCCTTCCTTGAAGTTGATTTTCTTGGTCTCTATCGCGACCTTGAACTAGTTTTTCTGTTCGGAGACCTGCTTCTTGGTGGTGTGCATCTCTTGCGGATCCACCACGGCTCTGTAGCCTTGCAGCTCCTCTCCAGATATCAAAGACTCTGCGGAGGCGGCTTCGCCCAACTGGCACTCGTGATCCTTCTTGTAATCTCCGGATACGGTAATCATACCGTTTGGACCCGGAATCTTGAGCTTGTTGTAGATGTAGCACGCTCTTGCGTGAAATTTGTGGTAGGTGGGCCTGCCAAAGATGACGTGGTAGGAGCTCTTGAAGGGCACGACCTCAAACGTGATCATCTCTTCGCGAAAATTATTAATATCGCCGAATACCAGGAAGGCGATGCTGCCGAGGGTTCGCCTTTTTACCCGGAACCACACATGAAATCAGTGGTGCGGTGTTTGAGCTGTTCCTTGGTAAGGTTCATCCGCTCCAGAGTCTCCAGGTACATGATGTTCAAGCTGGCCCCGCCATCCATAAGGCACTTGGAGAAGTCATAACCGTCGATGCGGGGACTTACGACCAAGGCGTAGCACTCCTTCGGAATGACGGTAGGGTGATCCTGCCTGTCAAATGTACACGGAGTTTCCGACCACGACATGCGACACAGTGAGACGTGGTGTTCGGGATCCGGAGAGGCTGACTCTTGGCGCGGACTGTTGGGGTTCCGAGGAAGGTGTGGTACGCACCCACGCTCTTTTTGTCGAAGGGGTTGGGTTTAGCTGCGGATCCTTTCTTGGGATCCGCCGAAGCGTCATCCTCATCCATCGCCTCGGAACTGTCTTCCTCCTTGTCCTTGTTCTTGCCCTTGCCTCCTTTGCCGCGTCGACGGTGCTTTCGGGCTCGTTTGTATCCTGCTTCCGGGTCAGATTTGAGATCATTGACCCACTTGCAGTTGCGATTGGTGTGAGTGGACTTTCCCGTAGCCAGATCTCGATGAGCCAGGCAGGGCATGTCTCTGTACTCCTCGTAGGTTTGGGGCGCGGGTTCGGCAGCGGTGACCTCATCACCACGCTGCTGGCCCCTGGCTCCGCCTCCGCGACCGCGGCCTCTTCCGCCTCCTTGACCTCCGCGCTGGAAAGCCATGGCGACCATTTCGGATCCGCCACTCTTTTGGTCATCGGGGGTATTTTTCCGCTTATTGCCAGTGCTGTTACCGTTATCACGGTTCTTCTTTTGCTGATGCAGGGGAATTGCTGTAGCTGCGAGATCTCCGCCTACGTCGTCATCGGCGGCAGTGTGATCGCTGGCGATGGTGATCATGTCATCCAAGGTCAGTTTATTTGCATTGACCAAGCAAGTGAGCTTGTGCCACAACAGTCCTCCTCTCTGCAATCCGCCTATAAAGGCGTGCATAGCTGTGCGATTATCGACGTTCTCGCACTCGTTCCTGGTTGCTAACCATCGTGTGAGGAAGTTCCTTGATGTTTCTCCCTTCTTCTGGATACATGCCTGTAGGTCGTTTGTCGGGGCATGCCCCTGAAGTGTTTTTCGAAGGCTGTCTTCAGGTCGAACCAGCAAAAGATGGAGTTCTTCTCGAGGTCGCTGAGCCAGATCCGGGCTGGACCTACAAGGTACAGCTGAAGCATGCGGCAAGCGATGTTAGGGGTTCCTCCGGCGAAGGTCACTGCATTGTAGTAATACTCGATCCAGGTATCCGGCCTTTCGGTGCCATCATAATTCTTCAGGTTTCCGGGTAGATTGAGGTTCATCCTTGGCTTTGGTTCCTCTCGAATCATCCTGCCAAAGCACTTTGGGCCGATGTAGTCAGTTTTGTATTCATTGAGACGTTCCCGCGCATCACGCGAGCCATTGTGGGGGGATTTTGAGCGTAAGCGAGATCTCCGGCCACCGCCTCTGCCTCCACCTCCGCCTCCACCGCTAGGTGGTGGGGAGGGAGATCTGCGAGGGGGCCGATGCGACCTCTTGCTTCCGCCTTCTGATTCTCCTCGCCCTTCGCGATGCTGACTCCGGCTTCGGTGGCTGCCTTCACCATGGTGTTGGCTGCCTTCGTCGTTCCGGCTTCGGCGGGGCTCCGGCTCGCGTTCTTCGTTCCGACTCCTCCTGGGCTCGGGCTCACGATCATTGATCCGGCTCCTTCTAGGCTCCGGCTCACGATCGTTGTTCCGGCTTCGACGGGGTTCCGGTGTACGCTCCCTGTTCCCATTCCTCGGAGGCGGCACGTTGTCGCGGATATTGATTCCACCAGCCCATGGGGTCTGGTGTTTCCGGCTGGACTACGGCGGCGAGGAGGTGGAGGACGCGGGTATCCGTTGGGCGGAGGTGACGGATTCCGGTACTTGTCCCTTCTTTGGATCTGACGGAGGTGTCTTTGATGGCACAGGGATTGGATTTGCGTGTTCTCTGGTTTTCCTTCTGCGTTCCGAGGATCCGGTCCGCGATTCATCATCGTGATGACGATTGTCGTGGGCGTCCTTCTGCGCGGTAGACATGCAATGATCCGGGTTGGATTCCAACCTGCGCGAAGTATATGCCTTGCTCTGCTGCTTCATTGCTGAGGCAACAAGCGTACGGACGTAGTCGATATCAATCTCCTCGTCCTTCTTTTTCAAGATCTCCGCAGTCTTCTTCATGTTATCATTTGGAGTTGCGAATGGCTGTTGCTCAGTGGGGGTTGCGAAGGTGATCTTGCGGGGAGCTACAGCTTCTCGACTGATTCTATCAGCCTCCTATTGAGCCTCGGTGATCTTGTCCTCCCAGTGCTTCCGGAGTTGCTTGACTTTTTCCAGAGATTCATCCACCTGACGTTCTCGTTTGAGAAAATTATCCACGAAGTGCGCGGCCTCTTTCCTATCGTCCAGCATTGCTGCTGCTGCGGTGGTGGTGAATTTTTTGGCTGTTGCCAGCATCTCCTGCCTCTTGGCTTCTAGAGCTTCCGCATCTGCTGCATCTTCAGGAGTTATAGGTTTGTTGAGGATATTCGAGTGTGCGATTGCATCCATGCCTGCCTGCTCAACCAGTTCTTCTGGAGACGGGACTTCCTTATGCGCTCGTTCCCGCGATAGCGGAGATCCTGCATTGGATGGTTGCGGATCGGATTGAGTATGTTCATCTTCTGATTCGCGTTGATCCAGCGCTGCCAAGGTTGCAAGGACCTGCTTAGGCTGGGCGGATTCGACTTTAGATTGATCACCGCCTCCGAGTTCCTTCAGCTTGCGATCAAATTCTTCGGTATCCATGGAGGAGGTATCCCCGGAGATTGGGCTTAGGTTGCCCAGTATCGATTCTTCACCCGGAGCGTCGCTTTCTCTGACAGCCTCCTGCTGATCCGAAGCGGCGCTGTTTTCCGGTACCTCAACCTGCATGGGGCCAGCTCCGACTTCTTGAGGGGCAGCTCCTGCGGTATGGGCTAAGAAGTGCACGAAGTGACACCGTTGCTTCTCTAACACCTGGGAGACCCAGGCGGATCTGCATTGGTCTTCCACTTTTATTTCCAACTCAGGGGCGGATTGGGTGGGTTTTGATTTTTCCAGATCTAAGGCGGAATCCTCCTTAGGAAGTTCCTGCGTCTCAGATCGGATCTTCGCGACTGCGTCCTGCTCAGCGGTGGTCACGTCAGCGTTACTTACCAGTGCGTTCCCGTCAGAATCGACGGTCTCGCCGATGAAGATGTGAATGCCGCCAATCGGGATGATGGAGAGCTTGACGGGGTCGGTCTTAGCCGGAATCCAGCACTCGTCCGGAGGGATGATCGGAAAGTTCTCGGCGTAGAGGACATGCCCCACAGCGATGGTTTCGTCGTAGCTTCCCATGGCGGAACCCTCCCGGTTCCGGCCTCCAGACGCCGGCCCCACGGTGGGCGCCAACTGTCGTTGCCTATTCGACAATACCTCGGAGGAGGGATCCTCACAAGGGGAGAAGAAGTAGGGGCCATAGGGCGGAGTGCACACGAGACGGTGGTACGCGATTTACCCATCTTCGGAACACCTGCACGATGGCAAGGCCTACTACTGCTTGTCTGGAATTATCTGGGCGCTTTCGCGTTGTTACAATGAGTGGTAGTTGTGCCTCTAGGGCTCCCGGGATCCGGCTTATAAAGGCGCACGGATCTAGGGTTTACACGGAGAGTCCTAGCCGGATTACAGGTTGCCTAACTTACGGTACAATGTCTTGCCATTTACGTCAAGGATCCGCTTTCCATCTACGTCGTACTGGATCCGGGTTCCTCATGGGCCTTTACGGATCCGGCCTCCTCCGAAGGTCGGTTAGGATCCGGCTTCCCGATCCTGGGCTGGACTTCATCCTTCATGATCAACAGCAACTGGGCCACCCGATGGGCCACATGCCATATCACCATCTATGGGCCACCCGGACTTGCCGAATCTAGGCACTGTCGATGGTACACCCATGAAGTATACCCACAACAAGCCGCGTCCCCCAAAGCCCATTTTTGTCCGGCGCGCCCCGATACGGTGTCCGGCGCGCCCCGATACGGTGTCCGGCGCCCCGAGCCCATCCCCGTCCCACAGGGGACGCTCCGTGCACGCCGGACACAACGCGAGGCGAACCGACGCGGGCCCGACGCGTTAGTGGCTCAGTGAAAAATCGTCTCCCACTCCCGCCAAATCCCGCCCCTCCCGCCATATCGCGCCTATCCCGCCGCGCATTTCTGGCCTCCCAACACATATCCCGCCACCGATTCATTTCTCCTATCCCGCCGATTTGTTTCTCCCTCCCGCCGTCCACCCGCCGCCGCTACCCTCTGCCCATTCCATGGCGCCGCCGACAGCCCCCCAAAAAATGGCCAAGAAAGTGGGCAAGAAGCCGCCAGGCAATGCGACGAAAGGGGCGAAAGCGCCGTTCGCGAAGCCGCGGAAGGCGCCGACTCCGAAGAAGAAGCCGGAAGGATGGACCGAAGATCAATGGCAGCAAGATTGTCTGCCCGGAGGATGGCGACGGCGGAGCGGAAAGGACGAAGGGCGGCGGAGCAGGAGGAGAAGGCTCTGGCGGCGCGCCAGCACCAGCACATAATGGCCGGGTGTATCGCCGCCACCAACGCAAGCCCATATAGTATGAACGTGCCGGTGTATGTTCCGGGAGTGTTCTCTCCGTCGTCATCTGCCTTCTACAACGACGGCCCCTCCGCACTCCCGGGTGCGTGACGCCTAACTTGTCGCCCCACTACCGGGATGCGCTGCCGCATGGCGCTTCAACCCCAACAACCTCTACTCCCGGCGTACGAGCAGCGCGAGCAGACCCGGTGCGGACGACGACCCTTTCAGCGGCGCGAGGGCGCTCGGTCGATGGCGCCGGTCTGAGGTCTTGAGGAAGAGGCGGGGGTGAGGACGAGGAGACGAGAGGAGGAGGTGGAGGACGAGGACGACGACGAGGACGAAGAGGGCGGCAAGGGCGGCGAGGAAGAGGACGAGGAGGGTGCCGGTGATGATGATCTCGTGGAGGTAGACGCGGACTGCGTGAAGAAGAAAAAGAAGAAGAAGGCGTCGGGCACACGAGGCCCCAAGTGGACGGTTTTGGAGGATCTTTGTCTGTGCGAGTCGTGGGCGACGGTGAGTCATTACTCCATCATCGGCGCCAACCAAAAATACGGGAAGTATTGGGCGAGGATCAAGGCCGAGTTCGATGAGCGCAAGCTCATCAACAGCGACTACAACAAAGTGACAATGAAGAGGAGCCAAAAGGCAATGTCGACGCGATGGGCCATCATCCAGGCGTCGGTGAACTCCTTCCATGGATACCATCACGACTTAGTGATCAGAGCCGACAGCGGCACCGACGTCTCCCAAATGGTACGACTCTTTCTTCCATAATCTGTAGCGCCTACATTGTGTTCGATGAAATGATTCCGCTTCCTTTGGCTAGTTTGATAGGGCCATGGAGGTTTACCGGAGGAACTCGGATGGGCATAAGTCATTCTCGCTGATGCATTGCTATACCATGCTCAAAGGGAACGAGAAATGGCGGTTGACGCGCCTGTCGCTGTCCAAGGGGAAGGACACCATTGATCTGGACGCGCCGCGGCAACGTCGGCAGGGCGTCCTACGGCAACAAGGCTGCCAAGGCCTTGGCGACGCGCGTCGTGTGAAGACGCAGGCATCGATCACGAAATGTCTCGCGGACGTCTCCTCGACCTTTCTCTGCGACAAAAAGCCGACGAAAGGTGGGCGCTGCTCAAGAGGCAAGAGGAGAAGTTGGAGCTCAAGAAACGCAGGGACGACATGTCCCTGCTGAGAGCGTCGACGGAGGGAATGTCTCCCCGGACGCGGGCGGCGCACAACTTCTTCAAAGGCTAGATCCTCGACTACATCGAAGCCAAAATGGCGGCGGCCGACGCTGCGGCCGACGCGGCGGCCCAGGAACCGGCAGCGGCAGCGGCAACAACCGCTGAGCAAGAGCCGGCCGACGCGTCGCGACATGCATGCGGCCTATGCGACGGCGGCAGACGGAGCATTCACAGCACCAGGCATATCGCGACAAGGTCATCGTGATCGACGGGCCTGCGTCGACTCAGGATACGTCGCCGTCGGCCAACCCCTTCTTCTAATTTAGCATGCACTATGGTCTGTAATATGATCGTGCGCCCAGTACTTTGATCGCCGCTACTCTGTTCGCGACGATTCGGTGGGAACGATCTCTTTTGAATGCAACAATTTGAATTCCTGATTGGGGCGGCGTTTGGGTAGCGGGTGGGAGCGACGTCCCCCAAGCGTGGCACGAACAAAACACGTCCCCAAACGCTCAATCCGGCGGTTTGGGGGACTTGCTGGAGGATCGATCGAGCGGGAGAGCATGCCCTCAATTTGAGCGATGAACAACGTCTCGATCCACAAATCCCTTGGCCATATCTCCCCATGTGTCCAACATTTGTGGACGTGTATTCGTGTCATTTGCTGATACGATAATTTCTTATGTTCTATGCCATATTATTGATGATACCTACATGTTTTATGCACACTTTATGTCATATTCGCATGGAACTAACCTATTAACAAGATGCCGAAGTGCCAGTTTTGTTTTGTTTTTGGTTTCAGAAATCCTAGTAACAAAATATTCTCGGAATTGACGAAATCAAGTCCCATGGTCCTATTTTGCCACGAACCTTCCGGAAGACCGAAAAGGATACGAAGTGGGGCCACGAGGGGCTGCCACCATAGGGCGGCGCTGCCCAGCCCTTGGCCGCGCCGACCTGTGGTGTGGGACCCGTGTGGCCCCCCACGTCGCCCTTCCGCCTACTTAAAGCCTTCGTCGCGAAACCCCGATGCGAAAAACCACGATACGGAAACCTTCCAGAGACGCCGCCGCCGATCCCATCTCGGGGGATTCTGGAGATCTCCTCCGCACTCGCCGAGAGGGGATTCATCTCCCGAGGACTCTACACCGCCATGGTCGCCCTCCGGAGTGATGAGTGAGTAGTTCACCCCTGGACTATGGGTCCATAGCAGTAGCTAGATGGTTGTCTTCTCCTCATTGTGCTTCATTGTTGGATCTTGTGAGCTGCCTAACATGATCAAGATCATCTATCTGTAATACTCTATGTTGTGTTTGTCGGGATCCGATGGATAGAGAATACCATGTTATGTTAATTATCAAGTTATTACATATGTGTTGTTTATGATCTTGCATGCTCTCCGTTACTAGTAGAGGCTCGGCCAAGTTTTTGCTTTTAACTCCAAGAGGGAGTATTTATGCTCGATAGTGGGTTCATGCCTCGCATTGACACTCGGGACAGTGACAGAAAGTTCTAAGGTTGTGTTGTCTTTTGCCACTAGGGATAAAACATTGGCGCTATGTCCGAGGATGTAGTTGTTGATTACATTACGCACCATACTTAATGCAATTGTCTGTTTGCTTTGCAACTTAATACTGGAAGGGGTTCGGATGATAACCCGAAGGTGGACTTTTTAGGCATAGATGCGTTGGATGGCGGTCTATGTACTTTGTCATAATGCCCAATTAAATCTCACGTATTATCATGACATGTATGTGCATTGTTATGCCCTCTCTATTTGTCAATTGCCCGACTGTAATTTGTTCACCCAACATGCTTTTATCTTATGGGAGAGACACCTCTAGTGAACTGTGAACCCCGGTCCATTCTTTAATACTGAAATACAAATCTGCTGCAATACTTGTTTTACTATTTTCTCCAAACAATCATCTTCCACAATACGGTTAATCCTTTGTTACAGCAAGCCGGTGAGATTGACAACCTCACTGCTTCGTTGGGGCAAAGTACTTTGGTTGTTGTGCAGTTCCACGTTGGCGCCGAATCCCTGGTGTTGCCGCACTACATCCCGCCGCCATCAACCTTCAACGTGCTTCTTCCACTCTGGTCGATAAACCTTGGTTTCTTCGAGGGAAACTTGCTGCTGTACGCATCACACCTTCCACTTGGGGTTCCCAACGGGCGTGTGCTTTACGCGTCATCAAGCTAAATTTCTGGGCGCCGTTGCCGGAGATCAAGACGCGCTGCAAGGGGAGTCTCCACTTCTCAATCTCTTTACTTTGTTTTGTCTTGCTTTATTTTATTTACTACTTTGTTTGCTGCACTTATATCAAAACACAAAAAAAATTAGTTGCTAGCTTTACTTTATTTACTGTCTTGTTTGCTATATCAAAAACACAAAAATTAGTTTACTTGCATTTACTTTATCTAGTTTGCTTTATTTACTGTTGCTAAAATGGCCAACCCTGAAAATACTAAGTTGTGTGACTTCACTAGCACAAATAATAATGATTTCTTATGCACACCTATTGCTCCACCTGCTACTACACAGAATTCTTTGAAATTAAACCGCTATCGAATCTTGTTATGCGAGAGCAATTTTCTGTGTTAGTTCATGATGTCGCTGCCCATCTCAATAATTTTGTTGAACTATGAAAAACAAAAGTATAAAGATGTAGATGGTGACATTATAAAATTAAAATTGTTTCCTTTCTCATTAAGAGGAAGAGCTAAAGATTGGTTGCTATCTCTTGCTAAGAATAGTATTGATTCCTGGACTAAATGCAAGGATGCTTTTATTGGTAGATATCCCCCCTGCTAAAATTATATCTTTGAGGAGCAGCATAATGAATTTTAAACAATTGGATAATGAACATGTTGCTCAAGCTTGGGAAAGAATGAAATCTCTGGTTAAAAATTGCCCAACCCATGGACCACTACTTGGATGATCATCCAAACCTTCTATGCAGGACTAAATTTTTCTTCATGGAATTTATTGGATTCAGCTGCTGGAGGTACCTTTATGTCCATCACTCTTGGTGAAGCAACAAAGCTTCTTGATAATATGATGGTTAATTACTCCGAATGGCACACGGAAAGAGCTCCACAAGGTAAGAAGGTAAATTCTGTTGAAGAATCCTCTTCCTTGAATGATAAGGTTGATGCTATTATGTCTATGCTTGCGAATGATAGGACTAATGTTGATCCTAATAATGTTCCATTAGCTTCATTGGTTGCCCAAGAAGAACATGTTGATGTAAACTTCATTAAAAATAATAATTTCAACAACAATGCTTATCGGAACAATTCTAGTAATAACTATAGGCCATATCCTTATAATAATGGTAACGGTTATGCTAATTCTTATGGGAATTCTTACAACAATAATAGGAATACACCCCTGGACTTGAAGCCATGCTTAAAGAATTTATTAGTAAACAACTGCTTTTAACAAATCTGTTGAAATGCTGAAAAAATTGATATTATGTCTAGAGTTGATAGTCTTGCCTCTGATTTGAAATCGAAAGTTATGCCTAATAGGATATTGAAAATAAAATTGTTACTACAGCAAATGCCATCCAAGTTAGAATTAATGAGAATATAAGATTAATGGCCGAATTGCGTGCTAGGTGGGATAGAGAAGAAAATGAAAAACTAGCTAAAGAGAAAAATGTAGCTAAAGTTTGGACTATTACCACCACTAGCAATGCTAATGATTCACATGTTGCTACACCTCCTACTATCAATGGTAAAATAATTGGTGTTGGCAATGCTTCTACTCCTAGTGCAAAGCGCGCAAAATTACCTGAAACTGCTAAAACTGCTGAAACTGCCTGTGATAAAACTGCTGAAATTTTTTCCAACCTTGGGGATGATAATCCCATTGCTTTAGATTGTAATGATTTAGATTTTGATGATTGCCACATCTCTGAAGTTATAAAGTTCTTACAAAAACTTGCTAAGAGTCCCAATGCTAGCGCTATAAATTTGGCTTTCACAAAACATATTACAAATGCTCTCATAAAAGCTAGAGAAGAGAAACTAAAACTTGAAACTTCTATTCCTAGAAAGCTAGAGGATGGTTGGGAGCCCATCATTAAAATGAGAGTCAAAGATTTTGATTGTAATGCTTTATGTGATCTTGGTGCAAGTATTTCGGTTATGCCTAAGAAAGTCTATGATATGCTTGACTTGCCACCATTGAAAAACTGCTATCTGGATGTTAATCTCGCTGATAATGCTAAAAAGAAACCTTTGGGGAGAGTTGATAATGTTCATATTATGGTTAACAATAACCTTGTCCCCGTTGATTTTGTTATCTTGGATATTGAATGCAATGCATCTTGCCCCATTATATTGGGAAGACCTTTTCTTCGAACCGTTGGTGCTACTATTGATATGAAGGAAGGTAATATTAAATATCAATTTCCTCTCAAGAAAGGTATGGAACACTTCCCTAGAAAGAGAATGAAGTTACCTTTTGATTCTATTATTAGAGCAAATTATGATGTTGATGCTTCATCTCTTGATGTTACTTGATTTACACTTTCTGCGCCTAGCTGAAAGGCGTTAAAGAAAAGCGCTTATGGGAGACAACCCATGTTTTTACTACAGTATTTTTGTTTTATATTTGAGTCTTGGAAGTTGTTTACTACTGTAGCAACCTCTCCTTATCTTAGTTTTGAGTTTTGTTGTGCCAAGTAAAGTCTTTGATAGTAAAGTAAGTACTAGATTTGGATTACTGCGCAGTTCCAGATTTCTTTGCTGTCACGAATCTGGGTCTATCTCCCTGTAGGTAGCTCAGAAAATTAAGCCAATTTACGCGCATGATCCTCAGATATTTACGCAACTTTCATTCAATTTGGGCATTTTCATTTGAGCAAGTCTGGTGGCCTAATAAAATCCATCTTTACGGACTGTTCTGTTTGACAGATTCTGTCTTTTATTTCGCATTGCCTCTTTTGCTATGTTGGATGAATTTCTTTGATCCATTAATGTCCAGTAGCTTTATGCAATGTCCAGAAGTGTTAAGAATGATTGTGTCACCTCTGAACATGTGAATTTTTATTATGCACTAACCCTCTAATGAGTTGTTTCGAGTTTGGTGTGAGGAAGTTTTCAAGGATCAAGAGAGGAGTATGATGCAATATGATTAAGGAGAGTGAAAGCTCTAAGCTTGGGGATGCCGGTGGTTCACCCCTGCATATTAAGAAGACTCAAGCGTCTAAGCTTGGGGATGCCCAAGGCATCCCCTTCTTCATCGACAACATTATCGGGTTCCTCCCGAAACTATATTTTTATTCCGTCACATCTTATGCACTTTGCTTGGAGCGTCGGTTTGTTTTTGTTTTTGTTTTGTTTGAATAAAATGGATCCTAGCATTCACTTTATGGGAGAGAGAGACGCTCCGCTGTAGCATATGGACAAGTATGTCCTTAGGCTCTACTCATAGTATTCATGGCGAAGTTTCTTCGTTAAATTGTTATATGGTTGGAATTGGAAAATGCTACATGTAGTAACTCTAAAATGTCTTGGATAATTTGATACTTGGCAATTGTTGTGCTCATGTTTAAGCTCTTGCATCATATACTTTGCACCCATTAATGAAGAAATACTTAGAGCTTGCTAATTTGGTTTGCATATTTGGTTTCTCTAGAGTCTAGATAATATCTAGTATTGAGTTTTGAACAACAAGGAAGACGGTGTAGAGTCTTATAATGTTTACAATATGTCTTTTATGTGAGTTTTGCTGCACCGTTCATCCTTGTGTTTGTTTCAAATAACCTTGCTATCCTAAACCTTGTATCGAGAGGAATACTCTCATGCATCCAAAATACTTGAGCCAACCACTATGCCATTTGTGTCCACTATACCTACCTACTACATGGTATTTCTCCCATTCCAAAGTAAATTGCTTGAGTGCTACCTTTAAAATTCCATCATTCACCTTGCAATATATAGCTCATGGGACAAATAGCTTAAAAACTATTGTGGTATTGAATATGTACTTATGCACTTTATCTCTTATTAAGTTGCTTGTTGTGCGATAACCATGTTTCTGGGACGCCATCAACTATTCCTTGTTGAATATCATGTGAGTTGCTATGCATGTCCGTCTTGTCTGAAGTAAGAGAGATCTACCACCTTAATGGTTGGAGCATGCATATTGTTAGAGAAGAACATTGGGCCGCTAACTAAAGCCATGATTCATGGTGGAAGTTTCAGTTTTGGACATATATCCTCAATCTCATATGAGAATAATAATTGTTGTCACATGCTTATGCATTAAAGAGGAGTCCATTATCTGTTGTCCATGTTGTCCCGGTATGGATGTCTAAGTTGAGAATAATCAAAAGCGAGAAATCCAAATGCGAGCTTTCTCCTTAGACCTTTGTACAGGCGGCATGGAGGTACCCCATTGTGACACTTGGTTAAAACATGTGCATTGCAAAGATCCGGTAGTCCAAGCTAATTAGGACAAGGTGCGGGCACTATTAGTATACTATGCATGAGGCTTGCAACTTGTAAGATATAACTTTCATAACTCATATGCTTTATTACTACCGTTGACAAAATTGTTTCATGTTTTCAAAATAAAAGCTCTAGCACAAATATAGCAATCAATGCTTTCCTCTTTGAAGGACCATTCTTTTACTTTTATGTTGAGTCGTTCACCTATCTCTCTCCACCTCAAGAAGCAAACACTTGTGTGAACTGCATTGATTCCTACATACTTGTATATTGCACTTGTTATATTACTCTATGTTGACAATTATCCATGAGATATACATGTTACAAGTTGAAAGCAACCGCTGAAACTTAATCTTCCTTTGTGTTGCTTCAATGCCTTTACTTTGATTTATTGCTTTATGAGTTAACTCTTATGCAAGACTTATTAATGCTTGTCTTGAAGTACTATTCATGAAAAGTCTTTGCTTTATGATTCACTTGTTTACTCATGTCATTACCATTGTTTTGATCGCTGCATCCACTACATATGTTTACAAATAGTATGATCAAGGTTATGATGGCATGTCACTCTAGAAATTATCTTTGTTATCGTTTTACCTGCTCGGGACGAGCAGAACTAAGCTTGGGGATGCTGATACGTCTCCGACGTATCGATAATTTCTTATGTTCTATGCCATATTATTGATGATACCTACATGTTTTATGCACACTTTATGTCATATTCGTGCATTTTCTGGAACTAACCTATTAACAAGATGCCAAGTGCCGCTTGCTGTTTTGGTTTGTAAATCCTAGTAACAAAATATTCTCAATTGGACGAAATCAAGTCCCAGGGTCCTATTTTGCCACGAACCTTCCAAGACCGAAAAGGATACGAAGTGGGGCCACGAGGCTGCCACCATAGGCGGCGCGGCCCAGCCCCTGGCCGGCTTGTGGTGTGGACCCCGTGTGGCCCCCACGTCGCCCTTCCGCCTACTTAAAGCCTTCGTCGCGAAACCCACGATGCGAAAAACCACGATACGGAAAACATTCCGGAGACGCCGCCGCCGATCCCATCTCGGGGGATTCGAGATCTCCTCCCGCACTGCCGAAGAGGGGATTCATCTCCTGGAGGACTCTACACCGCCATGGTCGCCTCCGAGTGATGAGTGAGTAGTTCACCCCTGGACTATGGGTCCATAGCGTAGCTAGATGGTTGTCTTCTCCTCATTGTGCTTCATTGTTGGATCTTGTGAGCTGCCTAACATGATCAAGATCATCTATCTAATACTCTATGTTGTGTTTGTCGGGATCCGATGGATAGAGAATACCATGTTATGTTAATTATCAAGTTATTACATATGTGTTGTTTATGATCTTGCATGCTCTCCGTTACTAGTAGAGGCTCGGCCAAGTTTTTGCTTTAACTCCAAGAGGGAGTATTTATGCTCGATAGTGGGTTCATGCATTGACACAGGACAGTGACAGAAAGTTCTAAGGTTGTGTTGTCTTGTTGCCACTAGGGATAAAACATTGGCGCTATGTCCGAGGATGTAGTTGTTGATTACATTACGCACCATACTTAATGCAATTGTCTGTTGCTTTGCAACTTAATACTGAAGGGGTTCGGATGATAACCTGAAGGTGGACTTTTTAGGCATAGATGCAATGGATGGCGGTCTATGTACTTTGTCGTAATGCCCAATTAAATCTCACTGTACTTATCATGACATGTATGTGCATTGTTATGCCCTCTCTATTTGTCAATTGCCCGACCGTAATTTGTTCACCCAACATGCTTTTATCTTATGGGAGAGACACCTCTAGTGAACTGTGGACCCCGGTCCATTCTTTAATACTGAAATACAAATCTCTGCAATACTTGTTTTATCGTTTTCTCGCAAACAATCATCTTCCACACAATACGGTTAATCCTTTGTTCAGCAAGCCGGTGAGATTGACAACCTCACTGTTTCGTTCGGGCAAAGTACTTGGTTGTGTTGTGCAGTTCCACGTTGGCGCCGAATCCGTGTTGCGCCGCACTACATCCCGCCGCCATCAACCTTCAACGTGCTTCTTGGCTCCCGGTTCGATAAACCTTGGTTTCCGGGAAACTTGCTGTACGCATCACACATTCCACTTGGGGTTCCCAACGCGTGTTTACGCGTCATCGCGTCTCTGTCGCGTCCCCCAAACAAAAATTCAAATTTTAAACTTAACGAGATTCGACTAAGATTCGTCCAAACTTACATAGATTCGAACGAAATTTGACTAAATTTAAACTAAACCTAATCTAGAACCACTTGCGGCGGCCGGAGGTGTCGTAGTACTGCTGGAAGTTGTACATGTCGTCGGTGGCGACCTCCTGCTTGACGCGCTCGCCGACGGGCTCGTCGACGGGCTCGTCCTTCACCGCGCCGCTTGGTCCTGCCTCGCCATCGTCGGTGAGGTCCACCGCTTGCCGGAGTCGCGGATGGACAAGGAGATCGCCGCGTCGAGGTCGCCCCTCTAGGCGTCCTGTCGTTCATGGACGCCAAGAACACCGCCCGAGACCGGGCGTCCGGTCGTCGCTGGCGGCGATGAGCGCCGCCGCTCATACTCCGCCAGCCGCCGCTGTGGCGCTTCCTCCGGCTCCTCCTTCACCTCCGGCCCGGATGAGAGGCGCGCCGCGCCTCTTGCCGCGCCGGCCGGCTGCCGCTACCGCCACGCCTCGTGTTGACGGGCGTCGCCGCTCCTCCTTCACCTCCCGTTTGGGAACGGTGTACGGCGCCGACCGGTAAGACGAGGACGGCGTCGATCGCGCCGGTCCCGAGAAGAAGAGTGGGAGGAGGACGAGCACGTCGTCCTCCTCGATTATTGAGACGGCGGCGGCGGCGGCATCTCCACCTTGAGCGCCGTTGCGGATGCCGCGGATGACGTTCTCGAGGTGCGCCGAACGCCCAACAGGCGCGGCCGTCCTTGTTCCAGCTATTGGGGCCGCCGACGAGCCCTCCATGCTGCATCTCGATGTCGTACCGCCTGAAGTACGTCGTCCACCGTCGTTGTTGTCGACCGCCCACGTCGGATCCAACCGCTCCTGGGTGAGTTGAGCCCGACGGCCTTGACGGCGTCCACCATTGGTCCGTGCGCGGCTCGGCGGCGAACGCCAATGCCGTTCACGGCCATCTTCCGGCCGCCGCTTGGCCGCATGTCCGGCGGGATACGGCGGCTCCGCCACGCCCGCCACGGTGAGGCTACCGCGGCTAAGCCGCCGCCGCGGCGATCTTGCGGGAGGACGAGCTCGACATTTTTGGAGAGACGAGGAGAAGATCTGGGAGGAGCGGCGGCGACGACGAAGGTTTGTGAGCGGTGAGATGAGGCGTCTTTAAACGGCGCGGTGGTTGCACGCAATAACGCCGGCGCGGACGGCCACGCGGCCATGCACGACGAGACGCGTCCCTGCCGGGGAAAACAGGGACGCCATTAACGTCGCTGACCAAAGGTAGACGACGGGGTTTTAGGCTTCCGAGCCGACGGGCCGGCCGCCTCGCTTTCGTTGTCCGTGCCCGGTGCCCCCCGTGGGACGGGACGGGCTCGGGCGCCGGACACCGTATGAGGGCGCGCCGGACAAATGCTTTACGCACGAATTTTTGTTCGGCGCCAAATCTCGTGACGCTGTGACGCACTGGAGATGCTCTTATAATCTTCTCCTGGGTAGCTGAGATTGGAGCTTTTCTGAGCTTTTGGCGGGTCATCGGCTTCAGATCCGTTGTGTAGTCCCTCGATCTTAGTCTTTCTCTCTTGATGGAGGCGTCCCTTCGGATGCGTCCCTTTGGATGCTGCACGCGATGAGCTCTCTCAGATGGCCTGGCGTGCCAGCCATGCTCCTCTGGGCGACGACCGTTCGGGAGGCCACCGTTTCTCCAACTGAATCTGCGCCCTCGCTACACTGGAGCCATGCCCAACCATCGACTTCGTGGATACTGGGGAGATGCGGCCGGTTAGGATTTCTTGAGCGTGGCTGACCGCTGTGCTTTTTCCTGCTGAAGGATCTACTGCTGGAAGACCTGTTGCTGTGATTCTTAGACAGCGTAGTGGATTTTGATGATGCCAAGCCACTGTGCCAGCCTTCATCGGGTGGCTGCCGTACCAAATGTGAAGGGTTAGCTCATTGTGATGTGCTAATTCGTGCAAAAAATCAAAGACAATTGCGATGCTGCAGATAATTCCGCACACATGCGAAGTGTGTGTGTGCCCCATCCCTCGGCTCGCATCCAGGCAGAAACCTCGGTTCGCATCCGGGCGTTTGTCGTTGCTACCGGCGGGAGGTTGGCTGAGGGCTAGGTGTGGCGGGCGGCGTGAAGCCAAGTTCAGAGAATGCAAGAGGGATCAATCCTAGACGAGGAGCAGCCGCAGCACTACTTCAACCTCGCTGTCGTGCTCACCAGGTACGCCTTCGAGCACACAGCAGATTCTTGGACTGTGCTTATATATCCCATCGGTATCCACTTGCAAGGATTGATGATTATTTGTGTTCTGTACAGTAAGAGGAGAATGTGAATTGTTAGCCTGTGCAGGCGTCTACACGGATGAAAATAAACTGGAGCAGGGGATGGAGAAGTAGCAGACGCTCCTTGACTATGAATTGAATTAAATTGTTGAGCTCATCCCTGCTTTTGGAGTTGTACTGAAATGGTATGTCCATTTCGGTTCCTTAGGCATCTCCAGCGGGCTGACGTATTTCGAACGTCCAAAATATCCGTTTATGAGACGCCGAAGTGGTCGCTAGGCGCAAATTGTCTGTTTGCATCGGGGGCAACTTAGCGATCCGACGCATTTTGGAGAAACTTTCATGAATCTATGTACAAAATTTACATTGGGCCGACTATAAGCCAACATTGATAACTAGGCCACCATTGTATGGTCGGTCGATTATCAATTTAGATCATGGCTGTAGAATCGATATATTGTTTGATCAAGTCATGCGAAGTCAAATCGAACAAGTTCAAACAAAATAAATATATAAACTACAAAAATAAACGAGAGAACAAACAAATTTTAAACTAGCTACTTCTTGTACTTCTTGTTAGAAGGCCCCGCCTCGTCAACCACACGGACGCGCTTCCTACTCGTCACCTCCTCCGAAGAGGAACTGCCGGTCGACGCGTTCGACGAGGTTGAGTCCCCCTCCGACGAGTGTTCATTGGGCTCTTCCTCGTCGTCGGTGAACGGATGACGAGCCTCCGCCTGCGCCCTCGTTCGGGCCCTTGCCTCCTTCCTTGCCGCGGCCGCGTCGTCGGCCGCCTCCAGCCGTGTCCACCTTGCGTCTGAGTCCTCCTCCTCCTCCTGACCGTCGAGGCCAACGGCGTCCCCCTCCTCCTTGCCCTTCATCGGCGGGGAGCTAGGGTTGCTCGGCGTAGCAGCCCTTTCCCATCAATGCCGCCATCCCGGCGACTTCCCCTCGCTATCGGTGTCCGATGGCAACGATAGGTTGCTCATGGTGGCTAGCCGATGTTGGAGAAGAAGATGAATGGCAGCTGGTTGGAGATGAATTAGAACAAACGCATGGGTTTTATTGAGCGGGCATTAATGGCGGCGCGTAACGAAGAGGTCTGCGGTTGCTCTTCCGCGGTGGTTCGACGCTCCATTCCGGCGGTTGGTGCGTCGATCGGCGCGGTTGCCACTCCGGCGGTTGCCCTCCCCGATAGGTGTTCTGCTTTAATTCGCGGCGGCTTGAGCCAAGGTCGGTGCTATGCGGGCCTGTTGGAGAAGCGAGCGACGCTCGGCGTGACCGTAGAGCGTCTGGGAAAACGCAAACGTGCTGCATTTTTGCGCTGCGTTTGTGTCTTCGCGGACGGTCCGGACACTATGCGTCGTTCCGCTGGAACATACGCATTTCCTATCTCCACGGAGCCTCGGCCCGGTGGAGATGCCCTTAGTGCACAATGAATAGTTTGGTGCGTATGTAAGTTTACCCGTTCATCCACAACCAATATGTGACTTTTTGGTAGTGTTATATTGTGATCCAAATTCATATACTAAAGGGAGGCTAACTGACGAAGAGCGGCCAGTAGGCAACCGCACGGATCGTTGGCGCCGCCTATATACATCTCTTGTAACCACAGATTTATCAGATTATAAGATAACCCACGGTGTTTTGTAAACACTCCCCGATATAGTGAAGTTTTGCTGGCTGGCGCCCGTGATTTTTCCCCTTCTGTATTGGAATGGGTTTTCACGTTAAATCTTGTGTCTCCGCTATGTTTACCTTTATCGTTTTTCGTTATTTGCTTGTCGCTTTTATAACAGGTAGAATAAACAAATTTATATACTTTTAACGGAAATGTATGATTTTTATTGGAAAGCCAATCTCGCTTATTGGTATAATATTTTAGAACTCTAGGTAGTAGCTTGTGTAACGATATATCTAATCTTTTTTTTGACATGGTTAGTTTCTAATCTTGGTCCAAAAGGCAAAAACTCATGGGAGTGTTTTTGTGTAAATGCCACATCACAGCTACAAACCGCCGCCGTCCGAACTCGCCTTCTTCTCTGCGCTTCACCACCGCCCTGCCCCCGCCGCTCCTATTCCTCCATGGTCGCCGGCGCGTGGCCGGCGGCCGCGGCGGCGGCGCGCGCGGCCATGCGCACGCTCGGGCGCTTCACCCCCCGCACCTACACCCACTCCACCACCACCGCCGCCGCCTCTCCGGCGCACACCCTCGAGGACTACAACCGCCTCCTGTCCGCCCTGGCGCGGGACGGCGACGGCGACGGGGCGCTGCGCGTGCTCCGCCTCATGCGCCAATCCCGCTCGCCCACCGCCTGCGCGCCCACGGTCGCCTCCTACGTCGCCGCCATGTCGGCGCTCTCCAAGGCCGGGCGCCCCGCCGATGCGGCCGCGCTATTCGACGACATGCTCGCCTACGGCGTGGCCCCCGACCGCGCCGCCTTCTCCCTCCTCCTCCACATCTACTCCTCCCACCTCGGCCTCCCCTCCGCGGCCCACTCCGTCCTCCTCTGGATGTCCCGCCTTGGCCTCCCCCCATCCCCCATCGACTACGCCGACCTCGTCTTCTCCTTCTGCCGCGCGGGGCGCCTCCCGGACGCGCTCCAGGTGCTCGACGAAATGCGCGCGCTCGGCTACCCGCTCACCACGCACGTATACGCGCCGGTCCTCCAGGCCCACTGCGCCAACGGTGACATGCGATCCGCCGACGCGCTCATCGCGTCCATGCGCCTCTCCGGGTGCCACCCGGACGTCGTCATCCACAACATCTACGTCCACGGGCTGTGCAAGGTCGGGGATTTCCGCGCCGTGGAGCGGGCCATCGAGGAGAGTGGCCGGAACGGGTGGGTGCCGGACGCGGTGACGTACAGCACCTACATCGCCGGGCTCTGCCGGTGTGGGCACGTCGAGGACGCGTTCCAGCAGCTGGAGGTCATGGTGGCCAAGGGGCTGCAGCTGACGGTGGTCGGTCTGAACATACTGCTGGATCACGCTGCACAGGAGCTAGATATGTCAGTGGGCAACGAGGTGCTGGAGCGGTGCGAGGAGCTGGGCTTTGAGGTCGATGTCGTTACGTACAACACGGCCATGGATCATTTCGGCAAGGAGATGCAGTGGCTGCGCGTCCTCAAGTTATTCGCGGATCTGCTCAAGAAGCCCATAACACCTGACACGCATACATACAACATTCTGATCTCGGGACTGTGCCGAGCCGGCAAGTTCAAGCTCGCCAAGTTCGTCTTCAGCTGCAAGGGGTTTGTGGCGGACACCGTGACCTGTAATATCCTGATCCATGAGTTTTATGGTGCTGGAAAGGAGGATGAGCTTGGTTTTTTGTTCTCTGATATCAACGCAGCGAAGATTGTCCCGGATACAATCACGTACAATACACTGGTTGATTGCCTCTGTAGGTCTGGGAGGAGGTCCCAGGCCGCCAATTTGGTCAGGCACATCGATGAAGGATACCCTGCGGAGCCTGTAGCGCATCTGACATATTGGCTGGTCAGGAGTGGGCATGTTCGAGAGGCCTTGAGGCTTTTTGATGACATAGTAGCGAAAGGAGTCGCTTTGGATGGCAGGGTTTTTGCTAATGTGATCAAGGCGTTTTGCCGAAAGGGTCCGGTGGAATGTGCTGATATGACACAGCTGTGTTCTGTGTTGGATAGGATGCTTGGGATTGGATGATCCTTCTCTTCGCATGACACAGCTGAAGCCCATAACACCCGACGTGCAGACATACAACATTTTGATTTGATGCCTATGCCGAGCTGGCAAGTTCCAGCTCGTCAAGTTCGTTTTCAGCTGCATGGGGTTTGTGGCGGGCACCGTGACCTGTACCATCCTGCTCCATGAGTTCTACGGTGCCGTAAAGGAGGATGAGCTTCACTTTTTGTTCTTTGATATCAAAACAGTGAAGATTGTCCCATATATAATCTTTTTTTTCCGAATAATCCCAGATATGATCACATACAATATACTTGTTGATTGCCTCTGTTGGTCTTGAGGAAGTCCCAGGCCACCAATTTCGCCAGCCACATTGATGAGGGCCCCTGCGGAGCCTGTAGCGCATCTGATATATTGGTTGGCTAGGAGTGGACATATGGGAGAGACTGAGATTGTTTGATGATATACTAGCAAAGGGAGTTCCTTTAGCTAGCAGGGTATATGCTAATGTGATCAAGGCATTTTGCAGAAAGGGTCCAGTGGATTGCACGGACATGACACAGTTGTGTTCTGTATTGGATAGGAAGCTTGGGATTGGTTGATCTTCTTGCTCCCACATAGATTGGTTGGTTTCATTTTTAAGTTTGGTTCAACAGAATCAATTTGGAGGCTCAGCCGCTGAGGACTCAGGTATGCACTTAAACACGATGAGGAGGAGGAGGAGGAGGATGACGACGATGATGAGGACGAGTTGTATTGGTCCCCATGGGACGTTAGCTTGCTCCTTTTCTCTTTTTGGTGTTCAATGCCAAAGGGGGAGAAGTGATTATTAGGAATGCGGGAATTTGCATGGGTTGATGCCAAGCGCCTTGGTGCTTCTTTTAATACTTTGCATCACCCTATTTTTTGCTTCTTGGTGTTTCTAAGTGTGATATTGCTGATATTTTTATATTTTCGACAAGCTCAAGTTCATCAAAAACGGAATTTGTATGCATATTCTATTGCGTTTTCGAGTTTGGAGATTTTACTGGCTCTTCGATTTGGGTGGTTTCACACCTCCCCATCCTTAGTATTTAACTCTTGATTTTTATCGGTGTCTATTTTCATAAATATATAGATCTTGTTTTTTTATTCAAAACAAGCCCGAGTTCATCGAAATTGGAGCCCAAATGCAAAAGATATTTCCGTTTCTGAGAGAGCAGTTTTTGTCGGTTTTTGGCCGGTTCAACCAATGCTGGTACCGAATGGGTCGGTTCTAACCGGCCGGGAATGGCCGTTAATAGGAGCTCCGTCAGTTCGGTTTTTGGCTGGTGACCCGGTCGACCGCTGCTCCGGTCTGAGGGTTGTTCGACCGGTCGCAAAACCTGAGCGCCCACTTTTATATCTAGGGACCATATTTAGCTTTTTCCTAATAGAGGCCTTCTTCCCTAAGGGTTTTCCAAGGTTCTTGAGTACCACTGTTGATCTTCAAAATATTCTTTCTCCCCATCTCTCATATGATTCTTGCATTTTTAAGGGGTTTGGAAGAAGAGATACAGATCTACAATATTCACCAATCAATTCCGCCTCTTTGTGAGGGGAACCCTTTAGATCTAGACCTTAGAGACATTGTTTAATTTTCTCATTTGTTCTTCGTCTCTAGTTCCTCTCTAGCATTGTTGCTTTGGTGGGATTTGAGGGTGAATGATTTGAGCACCCTTGGTGTTCTTGCTTTGCTTTTTGCAAAAGTGTTGATCTCTCCATTACAATTTGTTCAAGTGAGACCATGAGCTTATTATTCTTGGAGGGTGACCTCCTAGTTGACTTCGTGGTTCATGTAGCGGTGACCTCTAGCTTGGTGGAAGAATGTGAAGAGGTCCGTACTTTCTCCTTCATGGGGTTGTGAAGTGATTGTGGAGTTTACCATTTCCGGAGTGAAAGAAAAGCTAGCCATAAGAATGGGACGCCTAACTTCGTGAGGGGATCCGAGAAAAAGGTGAGCTTTCGTGGCGCTCTTGGGGCCCTTCGTGATAACTCGCACCTTTCAAATGGTGATTAACTTCATGTAAGTGAACATTGAATCAATCTTCATCTCCGCGTGGCTCAGTTATCTCTATAACTGAGTTTTTTTTTTTGTGTCATCGAGTTTGAAATATTTATATCATGTTTAACACTTGTGAAATATATCTTCTGCTCATCTTGCCTAGCTTAAGTTGTTGATCCACTTAGTTGAGCTTAACTTATTTAATCTATGTGCTTGAAAATCTTGAGTAGTTCATTTTCACATTCACTCTTGATAGTGCGATTAACTATCCTATAAACTCATCTCCTTGTAGTTTGTTGCGTTTGATTGTTACTAATAGTATTTGAAACTCCTATCCACCCTCTTCTGGAAGGATATTTCAAAACTCATCTCCTTGATAGGCTATGTAACGAACTCATATAGAAAAAAATTCATTCAAAACTGAAACATGTGATGTCACGGAGTTCCCCTATAATTGTTGATTAAATCCTTTATGCAGTAAAGCCCCAACAAACAAGGCGGTGAGTTTGACGATTCCGTCCTCACACACAACCAACAACATCGACTTTCAGATCAGAACACTTGATGCCCATACATCACCTTTTGAGAAAAAAGCTACATCACATCTATCTCATCACTGGTCAAAAAATACCATCACGAGATTTTGGATTGCATCAAATCGTACCATACTACATAATTATGACCAAAAAGGAACCAAAAGATTTTTCTAAGACATAATTAAATTACAAAATTGTTTCAAAATTCAATCCTAGGACAATATGAAAGACGTAATTGGCATAGCTCTCCTTTGTGTTCTTTTTGCAATGAGGTTGAAATTGCTCAGCATTTTCTCTTCAGTTGTTCGATTGCCAAGATTTTTTTGTTCGACTGCTAAGATTGTTTGGGGTGATGTAGGCAAAATCCTGGGTACTTCAAGTTGTTCGAAAAGTTTGTAGCAAGCTTTTGTTTGGTTTCACTCGTTTTTTCCTAGTGGTGATTGGTTTTATTTGATGGGTGTTGCTGCTATTTGTTAAGGTAATTTGACAATACATAACAAAGTGATGTTCAGGGTGTGTTCTTTTCTCGTGCAATGGACTGGGCTGGTGAAGGTAGGTGATCAGGAAGTTGTCAGATCCAGCAAGAAGCAGCTTATGGTGGTGGCGGTAGGCCTGGCAGGGGCTCTACATCTTGAATGATGCTGCCTCTGCACATAACCGAACCAAAACCAAAACCAAACCGAAAAAATCTAACTACACCGAAATTTTAGTTTGTACGGTTTTATGGTTAGGTTTCAGTTAGCAAAAGTGCTAACTATATACACTTCAGTTAATTCAGTAAAAAACTGGAAAACCCGGGTTAGCCGAAGAAAACCGTTTAGTCCATCCCAACAAAGAATTTTGCTTTCCAGGCCCATCACAAATTCACGTTAACCTTTTATATTGTTTAGAAGTGCCTATTGTACTAACAAAGGTAGTCTAGTGTGGTGGTATAAATGTGTTAGTATACATATATTTGTGGACAAGTTGTCAGTTCAAGTCACAAATAGTGTTGCAGTTTTTATTTTTTGCCCCATTTTTATTATTTATCATTTCTTCCTCCTGTAGCACATTCAGTTTAGTCTTAAAAAATGCATACACAAAATATATGTGCATAAAAAGAAGCTTCGATGTAGTAACGCGTGTCTGCTGGTGTAGAAGTTTGGTGATAAGTCCAAAAGGAAGCTTCGGTGGCTTTTGTTCTAGTACTTTCTTTCATTTAGAATTCTGCCCCTCTGTTGAGTTTTGTTGGGTCCATCTCTGAATGTTTCGGTTTGTAATTTGTTCTAGAGACTTCTTTGGTTGGATTGTGGTTGTGGCAATGGGTTTTACTACCCCATGGAGGGTGTTTCGACATCAAGCACTCGCAGCGGGTTTCCCATTGATGCACCAGTTCACTATCCCCATTTGCTTTCCTTTCTCCTTCTAATTGTTGTCTGTATATAAGTCAAGAATCTTGTATTCCCGTTGAGCATTTAATGGAAAGGGGGGTCTAGCCCGGTTGGAAAAACAAATTAAATTACAAAAAATTACACACCATTATTTGGCAGATGACATGAATGTTCCAGTCACATTCCTAGCACTGGGCAACATCTTCAGAGGAGGCATTGATGCCAGATTGCCCTATCTTTTTCAACGTCCAGAGATTCTCTAGGCAGACTTCATAATTCTTTTGTCTCTGATAGGCAGGGGAATCGGCTTTTGAGCTATATGAGGATGTTCCGATCCTTTGTACACCTTGAGGTGGGTAAATAGTCTTCTCCCCAGCTGCAAAATGTTCCAATGGTTCAGAAAAATACAGAACAGGTGAATTTGCTGGAAGTGAGTTCAAACTATGTGTGTTACGAGCATAGAGTAGACAGAGTTCAGAAAGCAAAGATAGGAGTTTCATCCAGTAATTTGCGTACACATGGTATTTGTAAAGTTATGTACCAACGAAAAACCAGCCGACAAGGTCTATTAGAATAAAATTATCTGCATTTCTAAATGTTGTCCAGCAGCGATATTCCTATGAACAGTAATAAGGGGAAGTTTCATGTTGAAGATCCTGATGCAGGGTCATATGCACAAGCATGGACCAAGGCCATCTCCTTTATATACCTCATACTCGACCATCGTGATTCTAAGAAATACTCACATGACTGCAGAATGAGCAAACATGAATGCAACTCTGGGACAATAAAATCACCTGATGCAACCAACTAGATTAAGAGCTAACAGCTGCTAAAAGATGATTTCTTACCCTGCCCTTAGGAAGCATGCCACGCACTGCATGCTCGATAATTCTCTCCGGAATCCTTTTCTGAAGCTGATCAAAAGTTTCTTCTTTCATACCACCAGGCCGTCCAGAGTGCCTTTTATAGAGCTTTTGTGACCGCTTTTTACCAGAAACAGCTACCTTCTCTGCATTGACCTATGTAAACATAGAGTTCAGTGTGGAAGCTCAAAGAGCACAATGCTTACCGTATATGATTGACTCTTCAGTGATGCAGCGGTGAAAACATAAAAGTATATAATCTGGGTTTCAAGAATCAAAATGGCTTCGGTGCTTATTTTTAGTACTATGAAGTTTTTGTTTTTGTTTGGGGGGAAATGTGAGGGGAGTATCCTAATGTATTAAGACCGCGCGAAAAATACATACCACAATAACAAAAGCCCCCATGTCCACACTTGGAGTGTATGTGGGTTCATTTTTCCCTCTCATATGCACTGCAATGGCAGAAGCCATCCTGCCAAGAATCTTGTCCTCTGCATCAACAACATACCACGTCTTCTCGGTAGTTACATGATCTGCAGCCTTAGGGTACCACGTAGTGTTCCATATGTCCTGCAGATAAATTACTTGGTCAGATTACTATACAGCAAAGGTTACACACACAAGAAAAGAACAAGCTATGGTGGCAGCACAGCATTGGAACGTAAGTAAGATAATCATACTGAGTTTTTTTTCGAGAATATCATACTGAGCTCTTATAATGAGCCGGAGCACGAGTAACATAGGTGAACGCCACGAACCAAAACAACATTTGCTTAACAGATGCAGTAAGAACAAAACAATTTTCACTATATTGGTCGTGTTCTTGTTTGCATTTAGTCAACAGGCACTCCATGTTTGTCAATTTCATTTCAGAATCCTCGGTGACCACAAACTATCAGAACCTAATTTCAGCAGTTTATTTATCGTCATGTATACCATATAATCATTGTACATCGACAGAGATTTTCCATGCAAAGAGTGGACTTAATCAAGATAGACTATGACGATGCAGTGAGTCAATGAAACTGAAAGAAGTCATCTGAGAGTTGTCGAAACGAATGGAGAACTACGCCCAAGAAATAAACTACTCCGTACAGTCCTACAGCAGGTAAATCCGAGACTGCGGTAAACTTACTAGTTTGCGTGCATTGCCCAATTTCTAGCAGCATTGAACTGCAGGAAATAGGGAGAAAGAGATGATATAGAAATGGGGTTCTTACGGGGCCGCAGAGCTCGTCGCCCTCGAACATGAAGCGCTGCTCGCGTGGGACGAGCGCGGCGAGCGGCTGCCGCTTCTGCTTGTCGCTCTGCTCGCAGCGCACCGTGAGGCCTGCAGGGACGGCGCGGCGGGGCGCGGGCCTCGCCGCGCGGCGTTGGCGCCTGTCGCCGGAGAAGGCGGAGGAGAGGAGCGCCGAGGCGGAGATGGCCGTAGCCATTGGAGCGGCGGCGTGAGCAGGAGGGGACGGCGGTGGATGGCCTCAGGTCGGTTTGGGTTCACTGAGAAGCCGCTGGCATTTCGTTTCAGGGAGGCGGAGGTTGTGTCAGTGGAGCGGATAAGAAGGGGATATAGGAGACGAGAGGGAAGAGAAGAGGAAGGAGAAGAAGATGGGCTTTGTTTATGGGCTCCTTGGGAAATCTTATGGTTGGCCCACTAGGGTACCTTACCTTCGTTTTGTTGTACAAATCATCAGAAACGCTAAATCGGCTAAATCTTACTACCTTCATCCCAAAGATTAAACATTATATTTTTTTAAATTTAGACCAAGTAAAGTTTGACTAAAATTTAAGAAAAATCTATCAACAAATATAATATCTTATAGATATCATATAAAAATATATTTTATTATCTATATAATGATATTAGTTTTGTATTTTGATTTTGATAAAACTTAGTCAAACTTAACATAGTTTCAAACTTAACATAGTTTTATTTTCTAAAAATAATATAAGCCTTAAGCTTTAGGATGGAGGTAGTATGTGCGAGACTGTGATCATTGTGACACCAACACAGGAGAGTTTAGGGTTCCTTTGATTCATGGGATAGAAAAATCATAGGAATAGTAAGAGTATAAGATTGGAATGTCATGGGCTCATGGCTACTTGAATCCTATAAAAAGATGAAGTGTGTTTGATTGTAGCAAAGGACATTTTCTTCTTATAAGATTTACACTACAAGATTTCTATAGGATATATTCCTATGAATTAAACAACATGTATAGAAAATTTTCCTATAGATTTTTTTCCTACACAATTCCTATAAAATTCCTATGAATCAAACCCTTATTTCTGAAAAAGAAAAAACACGAGAAGAAGTTTAAGACCAGTAGCAAAACATAGGCATTATTTATTTACTCCACTAATTATTAATAATAAGGAAGCTAAGCCGTTCCACGGAGCTGTGTGAAAAAATCCCCTATAGTCACCCCAAAAAAATGTAAATCTAAATCCCCTATAGTCGCTAAAAGAAACTGAATTCCCTGTAAAAGACAAAGGGAAAATTATAATCTTACTAAGAAAATAAGAAGTAAAAATTACAAAAATAATTGGTGTACTTTGCAGTCCCATGCCCGATGGCTAGCAAGAAGTTATAAATACCATGGTTGGAACTTAGAACCGAGGGCAATAAGGAATACATTCCGATTCACATCTAATAGGACTATTTAGGCCCAAATTCCCTACAGCGTAAACAAGCACAAATGAGTTTATTATATTGACAAGATTGCACCAGATAAGTAGAGTATTTACAGCTAATGTTTCATACTTGTAAAACTAAAGCAGAATGTTGTTCCTTTCACCCAAACACAACATGATTTTTACAGGTAATATCAACAAACATAAAAGCAACTGCTTAGCGTCTATATCACAGGTGAAAGTCCGTATACAACAAGTCATGACGTTCCTTGAGGGAAGAGTCAAAAGAATAATTTACAACAAAATTGTGGATCAAGATAGAGGGAAGGTACATAAATCAACGGTTAGTTGACGATCAGTAAATGAACGAGACAAAGATCAAGCGGCGGAAGAATCTGAATTCGTCTGTGCAAGAGGTTTTACTTTCCTTGTGTGACCGAGAGTGTTAACAAGATCCCTTCGCGTGCAAACAGGAAACATGTTCATTCCTGGCATGTTTAGACGCCATAGTACATATGGAAAACTGAGTTGGTCCCGAGATGTGAAGCGGACAACTTCATTGAACCAAGCACACATGAAATGATTTGTCAATGGGGTCAGCTCTCTCACAATGATGGAAGCTTCGGCTAAAGCTGAAACAATAAAAACTTGATCAAATATTCATACCAACCACAGCCATGTTTGGGACAGCATCCCACACACAGTGTAACTTCCAATATAGAAAAATGAAACATCAACATACGCAAGGTAAAGTTATTCCATTAGAAAAAAAACACAAAATCAAACACTAACCTTTTAATCCATGTAGTCTTTTATCATCTGGCATTCCATCTCGACGATACTGAGTTAACTGAACCTCTACTTCTTCAGGAGTAGCCTTGTGCTTTTGAACAATCGCTTTCCCCTCATCATAGACGTTACTCCGTGCTCCATGTTCAGAAATAGCAAAGGTAGAGTTCGTTCTCCAAAGAAGCGCTTCAAGCACTCCTATGGGATCTCTTCTGAATTGGTATTTAGAGTCAACCCATATAGAGTACCTTGCTTCTGGGAAAAGTCGGTGAGTCAACATCTGCAAAAATCATTGTATGCAATTTTACTACCAGAAATGTACACGGTTATGGATTTCTACACATAAATGTAAGGCAAGAAAATCAGCAGATTTAACTTCTATGCCAAATCTCTTTTTCAGGGGAGTGCCTTTGAAATAATTACACAGAATAATACATCATCAAATAACACAAATAACAAACACAGCTTACAGAAATAGACTGCTTATAGGTCAAAATCCCATATGTTCCTAGATTTTCAAAATAAGGAAGCTAGCATAGTTGACTATGTCACCTTTAGATTTTACCTTTGGTATCTTTCCATTTAACCGCTGGTCCACAAAGGGGAGATTCTTGACAATAATGATACGCCACCTTCCTATCATTCCATTGTCACCAGTTACTTTTCCTTCAGCCTCTTGAGTTGATAATGTGACCTCATCCCAGAAAGCCACATAGCAGACCTGTTTTATCATAAGTCCATCCATCCAGAACCCACTGAGTCGTCAAATGTGATGCTTTACATAGAGATTGCATTACTGAGAATCTTGAATGCTCAAATACCTTTCCAATAGAAGAATTGACCATTCCAATAGGTTGATATAGATCATCCCCACCACCGAATGCGCATGTGGACACAACAACTTTACAAGCTCTCATGTATCTGGTGTCTTCATCGGAAATTCTGAAACCACCATTGTCACTGTAGAAACCGCAGTGCACATTGACAGTCTCATTCACCTGGAGAAGTAACGGAAACACAGTAAGCAGATGTACAAAAGCATAGTTTCATGAGGCAGAGAAGTGCATGCTAGTCAGCATTCGAACCTTAAAGCTGTCTTCTCTTTCAGGAAGTGTCTGGAACCCTGTAAACAAATTGAACCTGGTAGCTTCTGCGTGCTGCAGTAAATACGTGGAGTTTGCCTCAGGGTGGTATGAGTCGTAGTCGTCGTCATCAGATTTGTATATGATCCTCTTGACCACAGCATCAGGTCCCGAGCCGCCATGAAATACCAGATTCTCTATACTTTTCGGGCTAAGAAACTTCAAGCAAGCTGTCAAGAAAAAACACTACTAATGTCATTACTTGGTCCATAAGCCAATAATATTCGCTGAGCAAAACAATTTGGAACGATGTGTGCTCCCTGATCTGATAGAGCGAGCTAATCTTGGGCGTCCGATTTGACTAATCAAGTACCAAATATTTGGCATGTAAGAAAATAAGAAGACCTTAGTAATCCTATTAGTTACATGGCTAGTTCAAATCTCCATTTGCCATGATATACATCTGATGATGATTTGTGAAAATAAGCAGCAAGGACACCACCATTGTCTCACCAAATTATGCAATACAAAACTGGCATTACCGTCCGAGTCCTACAGTGCAATTTCCCAAATCCGGGGCAACCCTGATTCGGAGTTGGGAACTAGAGGAGCATGGGGAATTTGGGGACGGCCAACGCGTAGATCGAAACAGGGTAGGGGGACTCACGCTCGCGCACGCCATGGACGAGGCGCGTGGTCGGGTCGAGGCGGCCAAGGCTGGATACTGGCGGGGCGGGGCTCGGAGAGGCGCGGAGCCGCGAGGCCTCGAAGAGGAGCAGCGCGACGGCCGGGAGGAGCAGGAGGACAGGCCACCAGCGCGCGAGAAGCCGCACGGCGCGCTGCCCCAGGCTGCGGACCACCTTCCTCCGACCGGCGCGGGCACGCCGGGGCGCCGCGGCAGCGTCGTCGTCAGATACTGTGATGGAGATGCTCCGGATCGTCGACGACGACGGCATCGGAGGTAGCAGTGGTGGCGAAGTGGTGGCGGTGGTGGGTTTGCCATTTACTACTGGGTGGGCTTGGACGGAAGGTATGGGCTGGGTAGGTGTTGTACCTTGTGCCTAGCCTAGGCCCTGGATCCAGCTAAGACCACCGACGCTACATCCTTTCGATGATCTCGAGGGAATGAATGAGGGATACCAAAATAAAGCGATTATTTTTCTCTGACATACTGGTGTTAGTATTTTTTCATCAATTTTATACGGGACTAGATCCAAGTCGACTGAGTATTAATAATTCTTAGTTGACCGATCTAAGCACGTTGATTTCTAACGACCTTAGCTAAGGGTATCTCTAACAAGGCTACGAAACCGGACGCTGAGCGACGGTTTGCGATCGAACGGTCGAAAAATGTGCATGTACCGCGAAGACATGAACACGGTCCAAATATGCGGCACGGAGTGAATGAGGGGTACCAAAATAAATCGTTTTTTTCTAAATAATAGCACATTTTTCATTAATTTAATAAATAATACGTGATTTTAGAAATTTCTAAATCTAGCACCCGGTCGGCCAGCTGCCGATCGACCGCCTGGTGCTGACCAACTATGAGGCTTGGATAACAATCACAAAGCGTACATAATCTGCATGAACAACACCAAATTAGGCATCTTGGTTGACAGCTGGCCGGTCGATCGGCAGCCCTCCGACCGACTGAGCTCTAGATTCGAAAAAATTTAAAATCACGTATTATTTGTAAAATTGATGAAAAAACATATTTAAAAAAAAATAACTCAAAATAAACCGGACGCTTGGTTAAATACTATTGAAACAACTCTTCCTAACAAGAGATTAGGTTAGAGTTTTGTTACCTTTTGTTTGTTGGCCTCCAACTCAATAGAGATGGCATCGTTTACAATAAATGTTCTTCAACTCTTTGTTCGACGATATTAGTGGTGGTGTCAGGGATTACAATTCTCTAGGTATGGGCTTTTAGGTCTTACTTCGTCAAATCAATTTTGAATCTTTCCTCATGGTTGCCTTAGGAGGATATCCTCGCAATATTTTCCCAACGGCTACGTTCTCGATAATGGTGTTTCATACTCTCAGCTCTCCAGCGACGTCGACCAGGTTGTTCCGTTAGTTTTCTCTGACATACTGGTGTTAGTACTCTTGTCGATGTTGATTGACTGCTTTAATAAATGTGTGTGTGCACGTAGCCTTGACATTGTGGCTCAAATTAAAACTATGAAAACCTTTGTTGGTACTTTCATGTCTATGGTTTGGTATCTATTTCGGCTGCTTTCCGAGAAGTATAAAATTGTGTCATGGAAGAAAGAAGAATTTGAAGATCTTGATGATTGCTCGTTTCTTTTAGACTTTATTTTGTAAGCATTGGAGCCAGCTTGTGTATCTCTACCACACAGTATTTGTTACTATAAATATACGTGGTATTGATTGTTAAAAAAACTCTTCTATCATCTTATAAAAAAAACTCTTCTGTCGTTCATACCGTAGATATTTTGATACCCTCTTATTTTCCCCTTTCTTTCCTGGAAGGACAAAATGTCACCTACAGAGGGTGAATAGGCGTTTTAAAACTCTTACGGATTTGGTTTGTAAGAATGCGGAATTAAACTAACGTTTATTTTACAAGCATCCTAAATATGCTAGGTTCAACTAAGTGCAACAACAACAACAACTAGAGCTAAGCAAGATAGGCACAAGATATATATAGCATAACTGATAGCAAGATATATGTACTTTAACCACGATGACTACCACAAGGAAGGTCATCTCGGGTATAGAAATAACCGAGGCACTCGGAGACGAAGATGTATTCCCGTGTTCCCTTCCTTTGCAAGAAGGTACGTTACGTTTGGAGGGGTGAAGGTCCCACGAAGGATTCCCCAACGCCACGAAGGCTCACCCTATTCTCCGAGCCTATCCCACGAAGGAATAGCCCTTTCGTTATGGCTAGCTTTTCCTCCACGCCGGAGATGGGCAAGCTCCACAACCACTTCACAAGCTCCACGAAGGAGAAGCCCGGGCCCCTTCACAATCTTCCACGAAGAGGTCACCGAGACACCAACCAAGCCAACTAGAAGGTCACCCTTCAAGAGTAACAAGCTCACGGTCTCTCACTCGAACTAATCGTGGTGGAGAGCTCAACACTATGCAAATGATGCAAAGCAAGAACACTAGGGGTGTTCAAATCCTTCACACTCAAATCCCACCAAAGCAACAAATGATAGGATGAGATTGGAGAGGAAGAACAAAGAGGAAACCAACAAATGACTCCAAGATCCAGATCCCAAGAGCTCCCCTCACTTAGAGGATAAATGGATTGGTGGAGGTTGTAGATCTAGATCTCCTATTTCAAATCCCCCAAGAATATGCAAGAATCATAGGAGGGAAGGGAGAGGAAGTAAGCTCAAGAGGTTCAACAATGGTGGTCAAAAACTTGCTCAAGAGCCCTAGAAAACTGTTGGGAAAGAAGCCTCTTTTATAGCCAAACGAAATATGACCATTTGGGGCAGCAGATCTGGGAGATTTTCGTGCAGCCTGGTAGGATGGCCTGGTAAACTGGGCCAAATCCGGGCCAGGGACCGGGCCGCCTGGTGGGAGAGCCGGTCAGACTGGGCCAGGGACCGGGCGGCCCTGAGAGCCCCCTGGAAAACGTCCGGTTGGCACCGGTCTGTGCCGGACAAGCCGGTGAGACAGCCGGCGCCACCGAGCCAAACATGAAAACATGGTTTACAAAAACCATGATAACTTTTGCGTTCGGATTCCGATTTCAATGATCTTGGGCTTGTTGGAATCAGAACACACTACAAGAAAAGTTGCCATGGCCGACGAAGTTGAAGTCGCGCCGTGGTTGCTGGTGTACCATGGCCGACAATTTTTGGTCTCTCCGTTGTGCATGTCAAAACGTTTTTTCAGGCCACCTAGTCCGACGAAAACGGCCAAAACGTGGCGTATGGTGTCCCGGACGTGGTGCATCTCGAATCCTGCCCGCCGGCCGAGTCAGCGCAATCCGCACCGCCGAGGGATGTAGGGCCCGATGGCAGCCTCTCTCGCCATTGTTTTTCTCGATCGCACCATCTCGTTCAACGCTCTCCCAGCCGTTTACGATGCAGGATCATGGGTCCCGCATGTCATCCTCTATGAACCAAAATTCTTTCTATTTTTGGATTTTTTGACCCTGGCTACTTCCTTTTTCTTTCGATCCCTTGCCGCCTTGGAAACATTGAGACCGCTCGCTAAATGGGACCCGCATGTCATCCTCTATGTGCAATCAACTTTCTTTTCTTGGAGTTTTTTTGGCACCTCATATTTGGTCACTTGCCTTTTTCTTTCGATCCCGTCCCGCTCTCAAACGGTGATGCATAAATGGGACCCGCATGTCATCATCTATGTACTATAAAACTTTCTATTCTTGGATTTTTTTGACCCCCTGATTTCTGGCTACTTCCTTTTTTCTTTTGATCCCTTGCCGCCTTGGAAACGTTGAGACCGGTGCTGCTAAATGGGACCCGCATGTCATCCTCTATGTACTATAAAACTTTCTTTTCTTGAATTATTTTTGGCTCCTCATATTTGGTCACTTGCCTTTTCTTTCGATCCCCTGCCGCCTCTCAAGCCAGTGATACCGCTTTGCTAAATGGGACCCGCATGTCATCCTCTATGTACAATCAAGTTTCTTTTCTTGAATAATTTTTATTCCCTGATATTTGCTCACTTGCCTTTTTCTTTCAATATCATGCCACGTTTGAAACGTTGAGGAACCTGCAGGGTCATGGGACCCGCATGTCATCCTCTATGTCCTGGTTTTTTTTCACCCTCTGATTTTTGGCTATTTCTTTTTTTCTTTTGATCCCCGCCGCCTTGAAACTTTGAGGACTGCTGGCTCATAGGTCCCACATGTCACCTCTATGTACAATCAAGTTTCTTTTCTTGAATTATTTTGGATCGATATTTGGTCACTTGCCTTTTTCTTCGATCTCATGCCACGTTTGAAACGTTGAGGAACCTGCTGGCTCATGGGACCTGCATGTCATCCTCTATGTACAATAAAACTTTCTTTTCTTGGATTTTTTTGCACCCATATTTGGTCACTTGCATTTTCTTCGATCTCATGCCGCCTTTGAAACGTTGACTGTGCTGGCTCATGGGTCCCGCATGTCATCCTCTACGACAATAAAAGTTTTCTTTCTTGGTTATTTTTGACTAATTGCCATTTGCCTTTTTCTCCACTGCCCCCTGAAACGATGAGGACGCTTGGCAGGTCGGTCCCACATGTCATCCTCTATGAACAATAAAAGTTTCCTTTGATGGATTTATTTTGAACCCTAATTAATTTCGGATATTTCCTTTTTTTCTTTTGATCCCCGCCGCCTTGAAATCGTCGAGGATGCTGCGCCTCATGGGTCCCGCATGTCATCCTCTCGAATCAGAATTTTCTTGGATTTTGTTGACCAAACGATTTTTGGCTTATATTTTATTTCGATCTCCCGCCTTTAAAACGTTGAGGACGCTGGTGGCTCACGGGTCCCACATGTCGGCCTCTATGAACAATAAACGCCGAGGATCTGTTGCTCATGGGTCCGTGATGTCATCCTCTTAGAGCGAAATGTTCTGTTTCTTGGATTTTTTACCAACATATTTTTGGTTTATTTTTTCTTTCCATCCCCGCCTTTAAAACGTTGACGACTGCTGGCTCATGGGTCCCCGATGTCGCCTCCCGTACAAGAAACATGTGGATATCTTGATTATTTTGCGAGCATAATAAAAAGGTATTGCGCTCCGAGCTATTTCAAACGGATAAATTAAATCTTTATTTTTACATAAACAAACTTATATGTTGAATCTGTTTTTTTTTGTTTTGCGAAGCATAGGACTTTCCGTGAAAATTTTGTTTTGAGTGGGCTGAAATTGTACGAGTCAAAGGCTGCAGGATAGTTTGAAGGCCAGATGTCCAGATGCAGCCAATTGAAATCTTTCTTCTTGGATTTTTTTCACCCCCGATTTCGCTACCATTTTCTTTGGTCCTGTGCCGCCTTGGAAACGTTGAGACCGCTGCAAAATGGGACCCGCATGTCATCATCTATGTACAATAAAATTTCTTTTTTTTTTTGGCTCCCGATATTTGGTCACTTGCCTTTCTTTCGGTGCAGCCTCTCAAACGGTGATACCGCTGTTGCTAAATGGGACCTGATGTCATCCTCTATGTACAATCAAGTTTCTTTTCTTGAAATATTTTGGATCATATTTGGTCACTTGCCTTTTTCTTTCGATACCGATGCCACGTTTGAAACGTTGGGAACCCGCGGCTCATGGGACCCGTATGTCATCCTCTATGTACTATAAAAGTTCATTTTCTGGTTTTTTTCACCCTCTTCTTTTGGCTATTTCCTTTTCTTTTGATCCTGCCGCCTTGAAACGTTGAGGACTCTGGCTCATAGGTCCCACATGTCAGCTGTATGAACGATAAAGCTTTCCTTCTTGGAGTTTTTTTACCCTAATTTCTAGCTACTTTCTTTTCTTTTGTTTAGTTGCCGCAAAATGGGACCCGCATGTCATCCTCTATGTACAATAAATCTTGGATTGTTTTTGCACCTCATATTTGGTCACTTGCCTTTTTCTTTCGATCTCATGCCGCCTTTGAAACGTTGAGTAAGCTGCTGGCTCATTGATACGTCTCCGACATATCGATAATTTCTTATGTTCCATGCCACATTATTGATGATATTTACATGTTTTATGCACACTTTATGTCATATTCGTGCATTTTACGGAACTAACCTATTAACAAGATGCGAAGAACGGTTCTGTTTTCTGCTGGTTTCGAACTAGTAACGAAATATTCTCGGAATTGGACGAAATCAACGCCCGGGGTCCTATTTTGCCACGAAGCTTCCAAGACCGAAGAGGAGTCGAGTAGGCCACGACGTCGCCAATTCAGGGCGGCGCGCCAGGCCCTCGTCCAAACCTGGTGTGGGCCCTCGTGTGGCCCCCACGTTGCCCTTCCGCCTACTTAAAGCCTCCGTCGCGAAACCCCCACCGAGAGCCACGATGCGGAAAACCTTCCAGACGCTCGCCGCGCCGTAGTCCCATCTCGGGGATTCTGGAGATCTCCTCCGCACCCTGCCGAGAGGGGATTCATCTCCGGAGGACTCTCACATCGCCATGGTCGCCTCCGGAGTGATGAGGAGTAGTTCACCTGGACTATGGGTCCATAAAAGAGTTGGATGGTTGTCTTCTCCTCATTGTGCTTCATTGTTGGATCTTGTGAGCTGCCTAACATGATCAAGATCATCTATCCGTAATTATATGTTGTGTTTGTTGATCCGATGGATAGAGAATACCATGTTATGTTAATTATCAAGTTATTACCTATGTGTTGTTTATGATCTTGCATGCTCTCGTTATAGTAGAGGCTCTGCCAAGTTTTGCTCTTAACTCCAAGAGGAGTATTTATGCTCGATAGTGGGTTCATGTCTCCGTGAACCTGGGGGACATAAACCCCTAAGGTTATGGATGTCTTGTTGCCACTAGGGATAAAACATTGATGCTATGTCAGAGATGTAGTTGTTGATTACATTACGCACCATACTTAATGCAATTGTCGGTTGCAACTTAATACTGGAAGGGGTTCGGATGATAACCTGAAGGTGGACTTTAGGCATAGATGCGGTTGGATGGCGGTCTATGTACTTTGTCGTAATGCCCAATTAAATCTCACTATACTTATCATGTCATGTATGTGCATTGTTATGCCCTCTCTATTTGTCAATTGACCGTAATTTGTTCACCAACATGCTTTTATCTTATGAGAGACACCTCTATGAACTGTGAGGTCCATTCTTTATACTGAAATACAAATCTCGCAATACTTGTTTCTGTTTTCTTGCAAACAATCATCTTCCACACAATACGGTTAATCCTTTGTTACAGCAAGCCTTGAGATTGACAACCTCACTGTTTCGTTGGGGCAAAGTACTTTGGTTGTGTTGTGCAGGTTCCACGTTGGCGCCGAATCTCGGTGTTGCGCCGCACTACATCCCGCGCCATCAACCTTCAACGTGCTTGGCTCCTACTGGTTCGATAAACCTTGGTTTCATTCGAGGAAACTTGTTTGCTGCTCACACCTTCCACTTGGGGTTCCCAACGAGCGTGTGCTTTACGCGTCATCAAGCTAAATTTGCGCCGTTGCCGGGAGATCAAGACACGCTGCAAGGGGAGTCTCCACTTCTCAATCTCTTTACTTTGTTTTTGTCTTGCTTTATTTTATTTACTACTTTGTTTGCTGCATTATATCAAAACACAAAAAAATTAGTTGCTAGTTTTACTTTACTTATTGTCTTGTATTCTATATCAAAAACACAAAAAAATTAGTTACTTGCATTTATTTATCTAGTTTGTTTTATTTACTACTGCTAAAATGAATACTCCTGAAAATACTAAGTTGTGTGACTTCACAACCACAAATAATAATGATTTCCTATGCACCTATTGCTCCACCTGCTACTACAGCAGAATTCTTTGAAATTAAACCTGCTTTACTGAATCTTGTTATGCGAGAGCAATTTTCTGGTGTTAGTTCTGATGCTGCTGCCATCTCAATAATTTTGTTGAACTTTGTGAAATGCAAAAGTATAAGGATGTAGATGGTGATATTATTAAATTGAAATTGTTTCCTTTCTCATTAAGAGGAAGAGCTAAAGATTGGTTGCTATCTCTGCCTAAGAATAGTATTGATTCATGGACTAAATGCAAGGATGCTTTTATTGGTAGATATTATCCCGCTAAAATTATATCTTTGAGGAGTAGCATAATGAATTTTAAACAATTGGATAATGAACATGTTGCTCAAGCTTGGGAAAGAATGAAATCTTTGGTTAAAAATTGCCCAACCCATGGACTGACTACTTGATGATCATCCAAACCTTCTATGCAGGACTGAATTTTTCTTCGCTGGAATTTATTGGATTCAGCTGCTGGAGTGTACCTTTATGTCCATCACTTTGGGGCGGCTACAAAACTTCTTGATGATATGATGATAAATTACTCTGAATGGCACACGGAAAGAGCTCCACAAGGTAAGAAGGTAAATTGTGTCGAAGATCCTCTTCCTTGAGTGATAAGATTGATGCTATTATGTCTATGCTTGTGAATGGTAGGACTAATGTTGATCCTAATAATGTTCCGTTAGCTTCATTGGTTGCCCAAGAAGAACATGTTGATGTAAACTTCATTAAAAATAATAATTTCAACAACAATGCTTATCGGAACAATTCTAGTAATAACTATAGGCCATATCCTTATAATAATGGTAACGGTTATGCTAATTCTTATGGGAATTCTTACAACAATAATAGGAATACACCCCCTGGACTTGAAGCTATTCTTAAAGAATTTATTAGTACACAAACTGCCTTTAACAAATTTGTTGAAGAAAAGCTCAATAAAATTGATATTCTTGCTTCTAGAGTTGATAGTCTTGCCTCTGATGTTGATCTTTTGAAATCAAAAGTTATGCCTAATGAGGATATTGAAAATAAAATTGTTACTACAGCAAATGCCATCCAAGTTAGAATTAATGAGAATATAAGATTAATGGCTGAATTGCGTGCTAGGTGGGATAGAGAAGAAAATGAAAAACTAGCTAAAGAGAAAAATGTAGCTAAAGTTTGGAATATTACCACCACTAGTAATGCTAATGCTCCACATGTTGCTGCACCTCCTACTAATAATGGTGAAAGAATTGGTGTTGGCAATGTTTCTACTCCTAGTGCAAACGCGCAAAATTACCTATTTGCTGAAATCTGCTTGTGATAAAACTGCTAAATTTTTTCCAACCTTGGGGATGATAATCCCATTGCTTTAGATTGTAATGATTTAGATTTTGATAATTGCCACATCTCTGAAGTTATAAAGTTCTTACAAAAACTTGCTAAAAGTCCCAATGCTAGCGCTATAAATTTGGCTTTCACAAAACATATTACAAATGCTCTCATAAAAGCTAGAGAAGAGAAACTAAAACTTGAAACTTCTATTCCTAGAAAGCTAGAAGATGGTTGGGAGCCCATCATTAAAATGAGGGTCAATGATTTTGATTGTAATGCTTTATGTGATCTTGGTGCAAGTATTTCTGTTATGCCTAAGAAAGTCTATGATATGCTTGACTTGCCACCATTGAAAAATTGTTATTTGGATGTTAATCTCTGATAATGCTAAAAAGAAACCTTTGGGGAGAGTTGATAATATTCATATTATGGTTAACAATAACCTTGTCCCCGTTGATTTTGTTGTCTTTGATATTGAATGCAATGCATCTTGCCCCATTATATTGGGAAGACCTTTTCTTCGAACCGTTGGTGCTACTATTGATATGAAGGAAGGTAATATTAAATATCAATTTCCTCTCAAGAAAGGTATGGAACACTTCCCTAGAAAGAGAATGAAGTTACCTTATGATTCTATTATTAGAGCAAATTATGATGTTGATGCTTCATCTCTTGATGTTACTTGATATGCACTTTCTGCGCCTAGAAAAAAGGCGTTAAAGAAAAGCGCTTATGGGAGACAACCCATTGTTTTTACTACAGTATTTTTGTTTTATATTTGAGTCTTGGAAGTTGTTTAACTACTGTAGCAACCTCTCCTTATCTTAGTTTTATGTTTTGTTGTGCCAAGTAAAGTCTTTGATAGTAAAGAAGATAGATTTGGATTACTGCGCAGAAATAGATTTCTTCTGTCACGAATCTGGGTCTAATTCTCTGTAGGTAACTCAGAAAATTAAGCCAATTTACGTGAGTGATCCTCAGATATGTACGCAACTTTAATTCAATTTGGGCATTTTCATTTGAGCAAGTCTGGTGCCATTTTAAAATTCGTCTTTACGAACTGTTCTGTTTTGACAGATTCTGCCTTTTATTTCGCATTGCCGCTTTTGTTATGTTGGATGAATTTCTTTGATCCATTAATGTCCAGTAGCTTTATGCAATGTCCAGAAGTGTTAAGAATGATTGTGTCACCTCTGAACATGTTAATTTTTATTGTGCACTAACCCTCTAATGAGTTGTTTCGAGTTTGGTGTGGAGGAAGTAAGATCAAGAGAGGAGTATGATACAATATGATGGAGAGTGAAAGCTCTAAGCTTGGGGATGCCCCCGTTCACCCCTGCATATTCTAAGAAGACTCAAGCGTCTAAGCTTGGGATGCCCAAGGCATCCTCTTCATCGGCTACCAGGTTCCTCGAATCATTTATCCGTCACATCTTATGTACTTTTCTTGGAGCGTTTGAGTTTGTTTTTTGTTTTGTTTGAATAAAATGGATCCTGGCATTCACTTTATGGGAGAGACACGCTCCGCTGTAGCATATGGACAAGTATGTCCTTAGGCTTTACTCATAGTATTCATGGCGAAGTTTCTTCTTCATTAAATTGTTATATGGTTGGAATTGGAAAATGCTACATGTAGTAATTCTAAAATGTCTTGGATAATTTGATACTTGGCAATTGTTGTGCTCATGTTTAAGCTCTTGCATCATATACTTTGCACCCATTAACGAAGAAACACTTAGAGCTTGCTAATTTGGTTTGCATATTTGGTTTCTCTAGAGTCTAGATAATATCTAGTATTGAGTTTTGAACAACAAGAAGACGGTGTAGAGTCTTATAATGTTTACAATATGTCTTTTATGTGAGTTTTTTGCACCGTTCATCCTTGTGTTTGTTTCAAATAACCTTGCTACCTCAACCCGGAGAGGGAATACTTCTCATGCATCCAAAATCCTTGAGCCAACCACTATGCCATTTGTGTCCACCACACCTACCTACTACATGGTATTTCTCCGCCATTCCAAAGTAAATTGCTTGAGTGCTACCTTTAAATTCCATCATTCGCCTTTGCAATATATAGCTCATGGGACAAATAGCTTAAAAACTATTGTGGTATTGAATATGTACTTATGCACTTTATCTCTTATTAAGTTGCTTGTTGTGCGATAACCATGTTCTGGGGACGCCCTCAACTATTCTTTGTTGAATATCATGTGAGTTGCTATGCATGTCCGTCTTGTCTGAAGTAAGAGATCTACCACCTTAATGGTTGGAGCATGCATATTGTTAGAGAAGAACATTGGGCCGCTAACTAAAGCCATGATTCATGGTGGAAGTTTCAGTTTTGGACATATATCCTCAATCTCATATGAGAATAATAATTGTTGCCACATGCTTATGCATTAAAGAGGAGTCCATTATCTGTTGTCCATGTTGTCCCGTATGGATGTCTAAGTTGAGAATAATCAAAAGCGAGAAATCCAAATGCGAGCTTTCTCCTTAGACCTTTGTACAGGCGGCACCCCATTGTGACACTTGGTTAAAACATGTGTATTGCGATGATCCGGTAGTCCAAGCTAATTAGGACAAGGTGCGGGCACTATTAGTATACTATGCATGAGGCTTGCAACTTGTAAGATATAATGTTCATAACTCATATGCTTTATTACTACCGTTGACAAAATTGTTTCATGTTTTCAAAATAAAAGCTCTAGCACAAATATCGATGCTTTCCTCTTTGAAGGACCATTCTTTTACTTTTATGTTGAGTCAGTTCACCTATCTCTCCACCTCAAGAAGCAAACACTTGTGTGAACTGTGCACTGATTCCTACATACTTGCATATTGCACTTGTTATATTACTTTATGTTGACAATTATCCATGAGATATACATGTTATAAGTTGAAAGCAACCGTTGAAACTTAATCTTCCTTTTGTGTTGCTTCAATACCTTTACTTTGATTTATTGCTTTATGAGTTAACTCTTATGCAAGACTTATTGATGCTTGTCTTGAAGTACTATTCATGAAAAGTCTTTGCTTTATGATTCACTTGTTTACTCATGTCATTACCATTGTTTTGATCGCTTCATTACATATGCTTACAAATAGTATGATCAAGGTTATGATGGCATGTCACTTCAGAAATTATCTTTGTTATCGTTTTACCTGCTCGGGACGAGCAGAACTAAGCTTGGGGATGCGATACGTCTCCGACGTATCGATAATTTATGTTCCATGCCACATTATTGATGATATCTACATGTTTTATGCACACTTTATGTCATATTCGTGCATTTTCCGGAACTAACCTATTAACAAGATGCCGAAGAGCCAGTTTGTTTCTGCTGTTTTTGGTTTTGAAATCCTAGAACGAAATATTCTCGGAATTGACGAAATCAACGCCTGTGGTCCTATTTTGCCACGAAGCTTCCAAGACCGAAGAGAGCTCGAAGTGGGGCCCGAGGCGCCGCCACCATAGGCGGCGCGGCCTGGCCCTCGCCGACCTATGGTGTGGGGCCCTCGTGTGGCCCCCACGCGTTGCTTCCGCCACTTAAAGCCTCCGTCGCGAAACCCCGATGCGAGCCACGATACGGAAAACCTTCCGAGACGCCGCCGCCGCCAATCCCATCTCGGGGGATTGGAGATCTCCTCCACACCTGCAGGGAGGGGATTCATCTCCCGGAGGACTCTACACCGCCATGGTCGCTTCCGGAGTGATGAGTGAGTAGTTCACCCCTGGACTATGGGTCCATAGCAAGAGCTAGATGGTTGTCTTCCCATTGTGCTTCATTGTTGGATCTTGTGAGCTGCCTAACATGATCAAGATCATCTATCTGTAATGCTATATGTTGTGTTTGTCGGGATCCGATGGATAGAGAATACCATGTTATGTTAATTATCAAGTTATTACCTATGTGTTGTTTATGATCTTGCATGCTCTCCGTTATTAGTAGAGGCTCTGGCCAAGTTTTGCTCTTAACTCCAAGAGGGAGTATTTATGCTCGATAGTGGGTTCATGTCTCTGAATCTGGGAGTGAGAGAAACCCTAAGGTTATGGATGTGCTGTTACTAGGGATAAAACATTGATGCTATGTCCGAGGATGTAGTTGTTGATTACATTACGCACCATACTTAATGCAATTGTCTGTTGCTTTGCAACTTAATACCGGAAGGGGTTCGGATGATAACCTGAAGGTGGACTTTTTAGGCATAGATGCAGTGGATGGCGGTCTATGTACTTTGTCGTAATGCCCAATTAAATCTCACTATACTTATCATGTCATGTATGTGCATTGTTATGCTCTATTTGTCAATTGCCCGGCTGTAATTTGTTCACCCAACATGCTTTTATCTTATGGGAGAGACACCTCTAGTGAACTGTGGACCCCGGTCCATTCTTTTATACTGAAATACAAATCTGTATCTACTTGTTTTACTGTTTTCTTGCAAACAATCATCTTCCACACATACGGTTAATCCTTTGTTACGGAGATTGACAACCTCACTGTTTTGTTAAAAGTACTTTGGTTGTGTTGTGCAGGTTCCACGTTGGCGCCTTTCTCTGGTGTTGCGCCGCACTACATCCCGCCGCCATCAACCTTCAACGTGCTTCTTGGCTCCTGGTTCGATAAACCTTGGTTTCTTACTGAGGGAAACTTGCGATGTACGCATCACACCTTCCACTTGGTTCTAACGAGCGTGCTTTTACGCCACATCATCATGGGTCCCGCATGTCATCCTCTACGAACAATAAAAGTTTCCTTTCTTGAGTTATTTTTTACCCTAATTTCCTCGGCTACTTCCTTTTCTTTTCATCCCCCGCCGCCTTTGAAACGTTGAGACTGCTCTCGCTCATGGGTCCCACATGTCACCCTATATGAACAATTAACCTTTCCTTTCTTGGAGTTTTTTACCCCCTTCCTTTTCTTTTCTTTGATCTCAAGCCGCATTTGAAATATTGGGACCGCCTAAAATGGGACCCGTATGTCATCCTCTATGTACACAAAGTTTCTTTCTTGGATTATTTTTGCTCCTGGTATTTGGTCACTTGCCTTTTTCTTTCGATCTCATGCCACGTTTGAAACGTTGAGGAACCTGCTGGCTCATGGGACCCGCATGTCATCCTCTATGTACTATAAAAGTTTCTTTTCTTGATTTTTTCACCCTCTGATTTTTGGCTATTTCCTTTTTCTTTTAATCGCCGCCTTGGAAACGTTGAGACCTGCTGCAAAATGGGACCCGCATGTCATCCTCTATGTACAATAAAGTTTCTTTTTCTTGGATTATCTTTGGCTCCCATATTTTGTCACTTGCTCTTTTCTTTCGATCTCATGCCGCCTTTGAAACGTTGAGTAAGCTGCTGGCTCATGGGTCCCGCATGTCATCCTCTACGAACAATAAAAGTTTCCTTTCTTGGAGTTATTTTTTACCCCTAATTTCTGGCTACTTTTTTCTTTTGATCCCCCGCCTTTGAAACGTTGAGGATTCTGCTGGCTCATGGGTCCCACATGTCAGCCTATATGAACAATAAACCTTTCCTTTCTTGGAGTTATTTTGACCTCTAATTTCTCGCTATTTTGCCTTTTTTAAAATCCCGTGTCGCCTGGAAACGTTGAGGATGCCGCGTCTCATGGGTCCCGCATGTCATCCTCTCGAACGGAAAATGTTTATTTTTTGGATTTTACCAACTGATTTTGGTTTATTTTTTTCTTTCGATCCTCTGCCGTCTTTAAAACGTTGACGACCCTGCCGGCTCATGGGTCCCCGATGTCAGCCTCCCTCGTATAAGAAACATGTGATATCTTGATTATTTTATGCATAATAAACAAGTGTATTTCGCTCTCGAGCCGCAAATGTGTAAAATAAATTCTTTATTATTAAATAAACAAACTTATATGTTGAATCTCCTTGTTTTTGTTTTTGCTAAGCATAGGACTTTCCGTTTTGGAGTGGGCTGAAAATGTATGAGTCCAAAGGCGTCCAAGAAGATAGTTCAAGGCCTGATGCCGGCTGTGCCCAATTGAAATCTTTCTTCTTGAATTTTATTGTTCTCCGACGCTACTCTTTTTTGTTGGTCCTGTGCGACATGGAAACGCTTGAGTATGCTGCTACCTCAAGGGTCCCGCATGTCATCCTCTATGTACAATCAAGTCTCTTTTCTTGGATTTTTTTACCCCCTCATTTTTGGTCACTTGCTTTTTCTTTCGATCTCATGCAGCCTTGAAACATTGAGGAAGGCGGGCTCATGGGACCCACATGTCATCCTCTCGTACTATAAAGTTTCTTTTCTTGGATTTTTTCACCCTTCATTTTTGGCTATTTCCTTTTTCTTTTGATCCCCTGCCGCCTTGAGGAGTGCGGACCATGGGACCCGCATGCCATCCCCTTCTGGAGTTTTTTACCCCTAATTTCTGGCTACTCTTTTTCTTTTGATCTCAAGCCGCATTTGAAACGTTGACACCGCCGCTGCAAAATGGGACCCGCATGTCATCTTTTATGTACAATAAAGTTTCTTTTCTTGGATTATTTTTGGCTCCTGATATTTGGTCTCTTGTCTTTTTCTTTCGATCTCATGCCGCCTTTGAAACGTTGAGGAAGCTGCTAGCGATGGTCCCGATGTCATCCTCTATGAACAATAAAAGTTTCCTTTCTTGAGTTATTTTTGACCGCTAATTTCCGGCTACTTCTTTTTCTTTGATCCCCGCCGCCTGCAAACGTTGGAAAGTTGCAACACAAGGGGCCCGATGTCATCCTCTATGTACAATCAACTTGCAAGATCTTGGAGCGAAAGAGCTTGTATAAGTGGGACCCATATGCCATCCTCTATGTACAATAAAAGTTTCTTTTCTTGGATTATTTTTTGCTCCTGATATTTGGTCACTTTCCTTTTTCTTTCGATCTCATGCCGCCTCTGAAAGTTGAGTAAGGTGTGGCTCATGGGACCCGATGTCATCCTCTATGTACAATAAAGTTTCTTTCTTGGATTATTACCCCCTTTTTTTTGGTCACTTGCCTTTTTCTTTCGATCATATGCCGCCTTGAAATTGAGGTCCAGGCCCATGGGTCCCACATGTCACATCTATGAACAATAAACCATTCCTTTGTTGGATTTATTTTACCCTAATCGGCTATTTGCCTTTTTCTTTTGATCCCCTGCCGCCTTTGAGCGGCAGGTCGGTCCCACATGTCATCCTCTATGAAGAATAAAGTTTCCTTTTTGGATTTATTTTTGACCCCTAATTTCTGGCTATTTGCCTTTTCTTCTGATCCCTGCCGACTTTGAAATGATGAGGATGCTGGTAGATCGGTCCCACATGTCACTCTATGAACTATAAATGTTTCCTTTCTAGGATTTATTTTTTACCCCTATTTTCGGGCTACTTGCCTTTTCTTTGAAACGTTGAGGATGCTACTGTCTCATGGGTCCCACATGGCATCCTCTGAACGAAAAACCTTCATTTCTTGTTAACGACAGTTTATCGTATTATTTTCGCACTAATACAAGCTCTTTCGCTCCAAGATCTTGCAAGTTGATAGATTAAATCATGGAATTATCGGGATATGTTTTAAATTTCAAATCCACTTTATGAATTTTTAAAATACCGTTATCCATGTGGTTATGGAGCGATCAAGGATTTTCATATTATGAGCAAACTTCAAAAATTGGAACCCAATAATTCAAAATAAATAAAAACAACTTTTATGTAGAATCTTCGTGTTTTTTTTCCCAATCATAGGATCTGTGTTTCATTAGAAAATGGCCGAAATTGCATGAGCAGAAAGGCCCATTTGTGGTTATTGGGCTTCGACAGCCGGAGCAAGTAGACCGATAATAAAGTTTCTTTTCTTGCAAAGCAAAATATTGGGCCCAACAGGGGAAGGTTGAACAGTACTTTTTCTATTGGGAAGGTGGTACATGGGGTTACCCTGACAAAAAAATAGAACATGGGTTACTGAAGGTTGCCCATTTGTGCCCAATATGTTTGTCAGCTAGAGCTTTACCTTCCATTGCCGCCGCCATGGTCGAGCTAGCGGTATGGCCGCGTTTCGAGCTCGGGGTAGCGCAGTCCCGCGCCCCAAATTAAGGTACCTATTAAGCGGAGATACGTACCGGCGACGAGCACATCGGCCTCGCGATGGCACCTACGATAGGCTCGGCTGGCCTTGGGGCATTTACCCCTAGCCTCTTCCATGCTCAAGTTTTAGAAATGTTTCTGGCTCTGTTCAACAATGGATCAAATTTGTCAACATGACCATTTTTATGGAGTAGCAATGAGTTGAATCTCTCAAAACTCTTTAACTTCAATATAACGACTAATTGGTACTACCTTATACAAAATGATTACATATCCTTATTTTGGAAGCAAGCAATCACACACTTATAGTTTGCTAGTCAGCTGCACGTAACGTTAAAAATCGGCAATTATAATGAATAAACCTGTAATTTTCACTTAAAATGCATTAAGGAGCATCAAATTTGACAAATCAAACCATGTCTTACTGAAAATTGACATGTCTTTCTCATGCAGAAATGTAAAATTATCCATGCATGTGCGTTTATACAGGTTAAGTTTTGCACGTATTATTTTTTGTAACTTTTCTGACTACCTTCAAAGCTCCAATCCTTCTTCATCATCTTTGTTGTACCGCACTGATGCAAGTGAATGCGAGCTGCTCGCCAGACGCGACTTCGTGTCCGATATGTGTACTATGCCTTCTCCATCTAGTGCTAGTTACGCCTCTGTGCTAATTAATTCTATCCCAGTGCCTACATCCAGCACAAACCTCTGTCATTGCAGTTGTGACTCACCTCGACCATTGGAGCCCAATCACAAGAGCGAGCTCGATCAGTCGTCTCAACCAGAGAGGCATGTGTCTCATGGTTAGCTATCTACAACTTGCTGTCTTACTAAAACCGTGCCTATCATAGAGATCACCTCGCTGGTGTAGCAATGGCTGCAAGTAGCTGCTATGGGGATAAGGAAGAAAAGATTTAAAAAATGGGGTGGGGCCAACAAGCAGGAAAGCTATCTATAGCTTTATGGATGTTTCTGGAATTGGGTAGAAAATAGTAGACGACACTGTAGCAGCGAATCCTAGAGACCAAGGCCGTTGGATGATGTGTAATGAACGGCAGAACTAATGAAAAACAGAACAAAATAGGCGAAATTAGCTTGAATTTTGATAATAAATCTTGGGCATTTTCCCTCGAACATGATGTACTACTACTACTATACTCAACTTTGGGTAGTCTCTGGACTAGTCTCCCTCGTCCGCCAATTATTATTATTATATTATACTACTGCGGAAAGTTGAGGGGAGTCCCTAGTCCCGAGCACTTCGCCCACTTCCCCTGGCCTCATCCCAGAGATCTCACACCAACCACCTCACCGTCGACTAGCCGCCAGTCTACAGCCCTCCGAAGAATCCCCAATGGCGGCGACGCCCCTACTAGAGCGCTCCTCACGCGAGCGCATCATCGAGTCTGGCCCACATGTCTTCCGTGCCTGCCGTGTGTCGGCAAGCACGACCGACTTCTCCGTCGGCGAGCCGCCGGCCGTGCAGGGCGAGGCGTCCCCTACACTATGACGTGCACATCTTCTTCTCGAGGACGTACGAGCTCAGGAGGATGGCCGGCCCCCTCCCTGCCCCACTGGATGAGGACGATATCGCCACTACACCCTGCGAAGAGGTGGTGCTGGATCTTGGCTTGCCTCCGAGGGAGCTGCGTAGTGGGGGCTATGTCGTGCGAACTATGCGCGAGATTCTTGCCCGTGTATGGCTGCTCAAGAACCTGAACCTCACGGAGGAGGAGTGGGACATCATCATGCCTTACGATGTTATGCACCTGATGTGGCAGCAGGCGTGTCGTCGGGTCGGTGGCCTCCACTTCGACCTCACCCTTAGGGTGGACCACCGGCTCATCGTCAACTTGCCGGCACTGCAAGACAGTTGGGTCCTAGTTGCGCCGGAGGACGGCCATGATACGTCTCAAACGTATCTATAATTTCTTGTGTTCCATGCTAGTTTTATGACAATACCTACATGTTTTGTACACACTTTATGTCATTATTATGCGTTTCCGGAACTAACCTATTGACGAGATGCCAAGTGCCGTTTATGTTTTCTCGCTGTTTTTGTTCCGTAAATCTTAGTGAGGAAATATTCTCGAATTATCAAATCAACGCCTGTAGTCTTAGGATTGCATGAAGCCCAGAACACCCGAGCCGCGGAGGGGACACGGGCCCACCACACACCAGGCGGCGCGGCCCGCGCCCGCTGTGTGTGTCGTCGCCTCGTTGACCTTCTGACGCCGCCTCTTCACCTATTTAAGCCTCCTCGACCTAAATCTTCGAGACGAAAAAAGCCACGGTACGAGAAACCTTCCAGAGCCGCCGCCATCGCGAAGCCAAGATCTGGGGGACGGAGTCTGGTTCGCCGCCGGGACGGGGAAGTGCCCGAAGGCTTCTCCATCAACACCACCGCCATCTCCATCAACGCTGCTGTCTCCCATGAGGAGGGAGTAGTTCTCCATCGAGGCTCGGGGCTGTACCGGGAGCTATGTGGTTCATCTCTCTCCTATGTACTTCAATACAATAATCTCATGAGCTGCCTTACATGATTGAGATTCATATGATGATGCTTGTAATCTAGATGTCATTATGCTAGTCAAGTGGATTTTACTTATGTGATCTCCTGAGACTCCTTGTCCCACGTGTGTAAAGGTGACAATGTGCACCGTGTGGGTCTCTTAGGCTATATTTCAGAATACTTATTCACTGTTATGAATGGCATAGTGAAGTGCTTATTTATATCCCTTTATGATTGCAATGTGTTTTGTATCACAATTATGTGCTACTCTAGTGATGTTATTAAAGTAGTTTATTCCCCCTGCACGGTGTAATGGTGAGTGTGTGCATCGTGTGAGTACGGCGTAGGCTATGATTGTGATCTCTTGTAGATTATGAAGTTAACTATTGCTATGATGGTATTGATGTGATCTATGCATCCTTTCGTAGCGTGAAGGTGACAGTGTGCATGCTATGTTAGTACTTGGTTTGGTTATGTTGATCTATCATGCACTCTAAGGTTACTTAAACATGAATATCGAATATTGTGGAGCTTGTTAACTCCGGCATTGAGGGTTCGTGTAATCCTACACAATTAGTGGTGTTCATCATCCAACAAGAGGGTGTAGAGTCTAGCATCTATTTATTTATTCTGTTATGTGATCAAAGTTGAGAGTGTCCACTAGTGAAAGTATGATCCTAGGCCTTGTTCCTAAATACTGCTTAGTTGCTTGTTCGTTCTACTGCATGTTTACTTCCTGCAATATTACTACCATCAACTGCACGCCAGCAAGCACTTTTCTGGCGCCGTTACTACTGCTCTACCACTTGTATTTCACTATCTCTTCGCCGAACTAGTGCACCTATACATCTGACAAGTGTATTAGGTGTGTTGGGGACACAAGAGACTTCTTGCTTTGTGGTTGCAGGGTTGCATGAGAGGGATATCTTTGACCTCTTCCTCCCCGAGTTCGATAAACCTTGGGTGATCCACTTAAGGAAACTTGCTGCTGTTCTACAAACCTCTGCTCTTGGAGGCCCAACACTGCCTACAAGAATAGAAGCACCAGACATCAAGCACTTTTCTGGCGGTGTCTGGGGAGGAAAGGTAACGGCACTCACACAATCGGACAACGAAGACACTTTTCTGGGCGCCGTTGCCGGAGGAAAGGTAAAAGGCACTCATACTCCGGCCCTGTAACTAAGTACTTTTTCGTTGCCGTTGTGTGTGTGCTTGAAGCTATTTCCTTTAGATCCGCAATTGTATCTTGTTTCTTGTTTTCACTAGAAGGCAATGGAAAACAAGAACACAATGAGAGATCTTTATGAACTTTATCTTGAATTAGGACATGATGTGTTTGAAGAGAGAATTAAAAAACCCATGGAACTTTATATGCATGCTAATGGGAATGTTATCGGTATGAATGCTTTGAACACCATTGTTGCTAATGCTATGGAAAATTCTAAGCTTGGGGAGGTCGGTTTTGATGAAAATGATCTCTTTAGTCCTCCGGGTATTGAGGAGAAGGTTTATGTTGATTATGATATGCCTCCTATTTATGATGATTATAATGATAGTGGTCTTTTTGTGCCACCTACTATGGAGGATAAGTTTAATTTTGATTACAATATGCCTCCTATATTTGATGATGAGAATAATAATGATAGCTACTTTGTTGAATTAGCTCCCACTACAACTAATAAAATTGATTATGCTTATGTGAGAGTAATGATACTTTTATGCATGTGAATAAGAATGCTTTATGTGATACTTATATTGTTGAGTTTGTTCATGATGCCTCGAAAATTATTATGAGAGAGGAAAATATGGTTGTAGAAATTTTCATGTTACTAAAACACCTCTATATGCTGAAATTTTTGAAGTTACACTGGTTTTATCTTCCTATGCTTGTTACTTTGCTCTTCATGAACTTGTTTATTTACAAGATTCCTATGCATAGGAAGCATGTTAGACTTAAATGTGTTTGAATTTGCTTTTTGATGCTCTCTTTTGCTTCAACTCTTATTTCTTGGGAGTGCATCATTGAAATTGCTGAGCCCATCTTAATGGCTATAAAGAAAGAACTTCTTGGGAGATAACCCATGTGTTTATTTTACTACAGCACTTTTGTTTTATATTTGAGTCTTGGAAGTTGTTTACTACTGTAGCAACCTCTCCTTATCTTATTTTATTGCATTGTTGTGCCAAGTAAAGTCTTTGATAGCAAGGTTGATACTAGATTTGATTACCACAGAAAACAGATTGGTCTGTCACGAATCTGGGCAGAATTCTCTGTAGGTAACTCAGAAAAATCTGCCAATTTACGTGGGTGATCCTCAGATATGTACGCAACTTTCATTCAATTTGGGCATTTTCATCTGAGCAAGTCTGGTGCCACTTTAAAATTCGTCTTTACGGACTATTCTGTTTTGACAGATTCTGCCTTTTATTTCGCATTGCCTCTTTTCGTGTTGGATGGATTTCTTTGTTCCATTAACTTCCGTAGCTTTGGGCAATGTCCAGAAGTGTTAAGAATGATTGTGTCACCTCTGAACATGTGAATTTTTAATTATGCACTAACCCTCTAATGAGTTTGTTTTAAGTTTTGGTGTGGAGGAAGTTTTCAAGGGTCAAGAGAGGAGGATGATATACAATATGATCAAGAAGAGTGAAAAGTCTAAGCTTGGGGATGCCCCTGGTTCATCCCTGCATATTTCAAGAAGACTCAAGCATCTAAGCTTGGGATGCCCAAGGCATCCCTTCTTCATCGACAACATTATCAGGTTCCTCCACTGAAACTATATTTTTATTCCATCACATCTTATGTGCTTTGCTTGGAGCGTCGGTTTGTTTTTGTTTTTGTTTTTGTTTGAATAAAATGGATCCTATCATTCATTGTGTGGGAGAGAGACACGCTCCGCTTTTTCATATGGACAAATATGTCCTTAGGCTTTACTCATAATATTCATGGCGAAGGTTGAATCTTCTTCGTTAAATTGTTATATGGTTGGAATCGGGAAATGCTACATGTAGTAATTGATAAAATATCTTGGATAATTTGATACTTGGCAATTGTTGTGCTCATGTTTAAGCTCTTGCATCATATACTTTGCACCTATTAATGAAGAAATACATAGAGCTTGCTAAAATTTGGTTTGCATAATTGGTCTCTCTAAGGTCTTTTCTAGTAAAGAGTTTTGAACAACAAGAAAGGCGTGGAGTCTTATAATGTTTACAATATGTCTTTTATGTGAGTTTTGCTGCACCGGTTCATCCTTGTGTTTGTTTCAAATAACCTTGCTAGCCTAAGCCTTGTATCGAGAGGGAATACTTCTCATGCATCCAAAATCCTTGAGCCAACCACTATGCCATTTGTGTCCACCATACCTACCTACTACATGGTATTTCTCCGCCATTCCAAAGTAAATTACTTGAGTGCTACCTTTAAATAATTCAAAATTTATCACCTCTGATTTGTGTAAATGATTTATAGCTCATGAGGAAGTATGTGGTGTTTATCTTTCATTCTTGTTGGGCAACTTTCACAAATGGACTAGTGGCTTCATCCGCTTATCCAATAATTTTGCAAAAAGAGCGGGCAGGGTTCCCCCCCAATTAATCAACCTTCATTAATAATTCTCTTCACATGTTTTCTCGATTCATCGCAAGCAACTTAATTTTGCAAATAGACACTCTTCATGGTATGTGAATGTTGGAAGGCACCCGAGGATTCGGTTAGCCATGGCTTGTGTAAGCAAAAGGTTGGAGGAGTGTCATCCATAAATAAAACTAAAATACATGTGTAAACAAAGAGAAGAGGGATGATCTACCTTGCTGGTAGAGATAACGTCCTTCATGGGAGCCGCTCTTTGAAGGTTTGTCTGGCAAGGGGTTAGAGTGCCCACTACTATTCGTTGACAACAACAAACACCTCTCAAAATTTTACTTTTATGCTCTCTTTATGTTTTCAAAACCAAAGCTCTAGCACAAATATATCAATGCTTCCTCTGCGAAGGGCCTTTCTTTTACTTTTATGTTGAGTCAGTTCACCTATTTCTCTCCATCTCAAGAAGCAAATACTTGTGTGAACTGTGCATTGATTCCTACATACTTGCATATTGCACTTGTTATATTACTTTGCATTGACAACTATCCATGAGATATTGATGTCTACTTTGTTCTATTCTTGAGACAAGTGTTGGGCCTCAGCAGAGGGCTTGTAGAACAGCAGAAGTTTCCCTTAAGTGGATCACCCAAGGTTTATCGAACTCAGGGAGGAAGAGGTCAAAGATATCCCTCTCATGCAACCCTCGCAACCACAAAGCAAGAAGTCTCTTGTGTCCCCAACACACCTATTAGGTGCACTAGTTCGGCGAAGAGATAGTGAAATACAGTGGTATGAATGAATATGAGCGTAGTAACGGTGTGTAGTTGATGGTGGTAATGGTAGCGTAGTAACGCAACAAAGAGTAACGCAAAAACAAGAAACAAGCTGATAGCAGTATTTAGGAACAAGGCTCTAGGGAATAGACTTTCACTAGTGGACACTCTCAACTTTGATCACATAAAAGAAATAGATAAATGCATACTCTACACTCTTGTTGGATGATGAACACATTGGCGAGGATTACACGAACCCTCAATGCCGGAGTTAACAAGCTCCACAATTCAATGTTCATATTTAAATAACCTTAGAGTGCAAGAAAGATCAACACGACTAAACCAAGTACTAACATAGCATGCACACTGTCACCTTCACGCTATGTAGGAGGAATAGATCACATCAATACTATCATAGCAATAGTTAACTTCACAATCTACAAGAGATCATGATCATAGCATACGCCAAGTACTAACACGGATGCACACACTGTCACCATTACACCGTGTAGGAGGAATAAAACTACTTTAATAACATTGCTAGAGTAGCACATAGATAAATTGTGATACAAAACACATTGCAATCATAAAGAGATATAAATAAGCACTTCACTACGCCTGTCATAACAGTGAAAGTATTCTGTGAAATATAGCCTAAGAGACCCACACGGTGCACACACACTGTCACCTTACACACGTGGGACAAGGAGTTCCGGGGAGATCACATAAGTAAACTCACTTGACTAGCACAATGACATCTAGATTACAAGCATCATCATATGAATCTCAATCATGTAAGGCAGCTCATGAGATTATTGTATTGAAGCACATAGGAGAGAGATGAACCACATAACTACCGGTACAGCCCCCTCGATGGAGAACTACCCCTCCTCATGGGAGCAGCAGCGGTGATGAAGATGGCGGTGGAGATGGCAGGTGTCGATGGAGAAGCCTTGGCACCCGCTTCCCACAGGTGCCGGAATAGAGACTCCTGTCCCCGCATCTTGGCTTCGCGATGGCGGCGGCCGGAAGGTTTCGGGGTTTCGTCCTTCGTAATAGGGTTTTCGCGACGAGGCTTTAAATAGGCGGGCGGGCAGCCCCGGAGGGGCGGACGAGGCGGTGGCACCATAAGGCGGCGCGGCCAGGGCCCGGCCGCGCTGCCCAATCATCTGGGGCCCCGTGGCCCCCTCTGGTCCTTCCCGGTGTTCGAAGCCGTGGAAAATAGGAACCGGGTCTTGATTTCGTCCGATTCCGAGAATATTTCGTTACTAGGATTTCTGAAACCAAGTGAAACAGGACTGCACTTCGGCATCTTGTTAATAGGTTAGTTTAAAAATGCATAAATATGACATAAAGTGTGTATAAAACATGTAGATATCATCAATAATGTGGCATGGAACATAAGAAATTATCGATACGTCTGAGACGTATCAACATCCCCAAGCTTAGTTCCTGTCGTCCCGAGTAAAACGATAACAAAGATAATTTCTGAAGTGACATGCCATCATAACCTTGATCATACTATTTGTAAAGATATGTAATGAATGCGGGGATCAAAACAATGGTAATGACATGAGTAAACAATCAATCATAAAGCAATGACTTTTCATGAATAGCACTTTCAAGACAGCATCAATAAGCTTTGCATAAGAGTTAACTCACAAAGCAATAAATCAAAGTAAAGGTATTGAAGCAACACAGAGGAAGATTAAGTTTCAGCTGTTGCTTTCAACTTATAACATGTGTATCTCATGGATAATTGTCAACATAGAGTAACATAACAAGTGCAATATGCAAGTATGTAGGAATCAATGCACAGTTCACACAAGTGTTTGCTTCTTGAGGTGGAGAGAGATAGGTGAACTGACTCAACATAGAAGTAAAAGAATGGTCCTTCAAAGAGAGGAAAGCATCGATATATTTGTGCTAGAGCTTTGATTTTGAAAACATAAAGAATATAAAAGCAAAGTTTTGAGAGGTGTTTGTTGTTGTCAACGAATTATAGTGGGTACTCTAACCCCTTGCCGACAAACTTCAAAGAGCGGCTCCCATGAAATTTTATTTTTGGTGGCACTCCTTCCAACCTTGCTTTCACAAACCATGGCTAACCGAATCCTCGGGTGCGCCAACAATCTCATACCATGAAGGAGTGCCTTTTTATTTTAGTTTTATTATGATGACACTCCTCCCCACCTTTGCTTTCTCAAGCCATGGCTAACCGAATCCTTCGGTCCGTCCAACAATCACATACCATGGAGGAGTGTCTATTTTTGTTAATTAATTTGGGACTGGGAATCCCATTGCCAGCTCTTTTTGCAAAATTGGATAAGCGGATGAAGCCACTAGTCCATTGGTGAAAGTTGCCTAACAAGATTGAAAGATAAACACCACATACTTCCTCATGAGCTATAAAACATTGACACAAATAAGAGGTAATAACTTTTGAATAGTTTAAAGATAGCACTCAAGCAATTTACTTTGGAATGGTGAGAAATACCATGTAGTAGGTAGGTATGGTGGACACAAATGGCATAGTGGTTGGCTCAAGGATTTTGGATGCATGAGAAGTATTCCTCTCGATACAAGGTTTAGGCTAGCAAGGTTATTTGAAACAAACACAAGGATGAACGCAGTAAAAACTCACATAAAAGACATATTGTAAACATTATAAGATTCTACACCGCCTTCCTTGTTGTTCAAACTCAATACTAGAAATTATCTAGACCTTAGAGAGAAATAATTATAAACCAATTCACTGCTGTATTTCTTCATTAATATATGCAAAGTATATGATGCAAGAGCTTAAACATGAAAACACACAACAACTGCCAAGTATCAATATTATCCAAGACATTTTAGCACACTACATGTAGCATTTTTCACTTCCAACCATATAACAATTTAACTAAGGAGAAACTTCGCCATGAAATCTTTTGTGAACACATGTGTCTACAATGAGTCGGTGATTAGAGTCTCTCCACATTGCTATTTATTCAAACAAAAAACAAAAAACAAAAGCAAACAATCATCAAGTGCATATAAGATGTGATCAATAAAAATATAGTTCTCAAGAGAGCTGAACCATAATTTGTCGCATGAAAGAAGGGATGCCTTGCATCCCTGTTTTTTAGATGTTTGAGCCCTCTTGAAGAAGGATGAACCACCGGCATCCCCAAGCTTAGAGCTATCTCCTCCTGATCATAGTATATCATCCTCCTCCTCTCAATTCTCGAAAACTTCCCCCTCACAAACCGAAACAAACCACAGAGGGGTTAGTGCATAATCAAAATTCACATAAAAATTGTGAGGTGACACAATCATCTTTACACTTCTGGACATTGCTCAAAGTTACTGGAAGGTAATGGAACAGAGAAATCCATCAAGTAAAAGAGGCAATGTTAAATAAAAGGCAGAATCTGCCAAAACAGAACAGTTCGTGTTATCTAATTTAAATAAGTACCAGACTACTCAAATGAAAATTCAAATTGAATGAGTTAAGATCACTCACGAATTGCATAAATCTTTTCTATTAATCTGACAGAGAATTGTATTCCAGATTCGTGATAGCAAAGAAATCTATTTCTGCGCAGCACCAAATCTAGTATCAACTTGCTATCAAAGACTTTACTCTGGCACAACAAAACATAAACTAAGATAAGGAGAGGTTGCTACAGTAGTAAACAACCTCCAAGACACAAATATAAAACAAAATACTGTAGCAAAATAACACATGGGTTATCTCCCAAAAGCAATGCGAAATAAAAAGGCAGAATCTGTCAAAACAGAACAGTCCGTAAAGACGAATTTTAAAATGGCACCAGACTGGTCTCAAATGAAAATTCTCAAATTGGAATGAAAGTTGCGTACATATCTGAGGATCACTCACGTAAATTGGCATAATTTTCTGAGTTACCTAAAGAGAATTAGACCCAGATTCGTGACAGCAAAGAAATCTGTTTCTCACGCGTAGTAATCCAAATCTAGTATTTACTTTACTATCAAAGACTTTACTTGACACAACAAACATAAACCACATAAGGAGAGGTTGCTACAGTAGTAAACAACTTCCAAGACACAAATATAAAACAAAGTACTGTAGCAAAACAACACATGGGTTATCTCCCAAGAAGTTCTTTCTTTATAGCCGTTAAGATGGGCTCAGCAGTTTTAATGATGCTCACATGAAAAATAGAGTATGAAGCAAAAGAGAGCATCAAGAGGCAAATTCAAAACACATTTAAGTCTAACATGCTTCCTATGCATAGGAATTTTGTAAATAAACAAGTTCATGAAGAGCAAAGTAACAAGCATAGGAAGATAAAACAAGTATAACTTCAAAAATTTCAGCACATAGAGAGGTGTTTTAGTAACATGAAAATTTCTACAACCATATTTTTCTCTCTCATAATAACTTTCAGTAGCATCATGAGCAAACTCAACAATATAACTATCACATAAAGTATTCTTATCATGAGTCTCATGCATAAAATAATTACTCTCCACATAGGCATAGTCAATTTTATTAGTAATAGTGGGAGCAAATTCAATAAAGTAGCTATCATTATTATTCTCATCAAGTGTAGGAGGCATATTGTAATCACAACAAAAATTTACTCTCCATAGTAGGTGGCACCAAAAGACCACTATCATTATAATCATCATAAATAGGAGGCAAAGTATCATCAAAGAAAATTTTCTCCTCAATGCTTGGGAGACTAAAAAGATCATGAAAACCAGCTTTCCCAAGCTTAGAACTTTCTATATCATTATCAACAATGGTGTTCAAAGCGCTCATACTAATATCAACTACCAGCATGCAAATAAGATTTCATAGGTTTTTTAATTTTCGTAATCAAACAATCCATGTTTTAAATCATGAAATAGAATAATAAGCTCATTGTTGTCCATTATGCCAAACTAGGTAAACAAGAAACAAAAGATGCAATGCTGGATCTAAAGGAAATAGCTTTGAAAGCACAAACACAATGGCGCCAGAAAAGTACTGTTACCTCGAACCGGAGTATGAGTGCCTTTTTACCTTTCCTCCCCAAGAACGGCGCTTAGAAAAGTACTTGTTGTCCACAACTGGCGCGTGGTTGACGAGGGAGGAAATGGTGTAGCTTTCCTTCGTTCCCCGGCAACGGCGCCATAAAAGTGCTTGATGTTCACGGGAGCTTCTATTTCAGAGACAGTTGTTGGGCCTCCAAGAGCAGAGGTTTGTAGAATAGTACAGGAAGTTTCCCTTAAGTGGATCACCCAAGGTTTATCGAACTCAAGAGGAAGAGGTCAAAGATATCCCTCTCATGCAACCCCGCAACGATCCAAGAAGTCTCTTGTGTCCCCTAAACACACCTAATAGGTGCACAGTTCGCTAAGAGATAGTGAAATATGTGTATGAATGAATAAGGAGCAAAGAGTAACGCGTGTAAGTTGATGGTGGTAATATGGTAGCAGTAGTAACGCAGCAGTAGTAAGGCAACGCAGTAAAACAAAGAGGTAAACAAGCAGCGATAACAGTATTTAGAACAAGGCCTAGGGAATAGACTTTCACTGAACATTAATCTTGATCACATAAATGTGACAGATAAATGCATATTTACACCTTGCTGATGAACACATTATGTAGGATTACACGGCACCTTTTCACGTCGGAGTTAACAAGCTCCACAATTCAATGTTCATATTTAGTCAGCCTTAGAGTGCAAAGAAAGATCAACACACTAAACTAAGCATTGGCTACAAAGATGCAATATCAAGTCACCTTCACGCTATGTAGGAGGAATAGATCACATCAATATATCATAGCAATAGTTAACTCTTCACAATCTACAAGAGATCATGATTTGATACCAAGCAATTAATATTTTATTGCACACATCAAGCCAGCCATTGCTACTAAGGTGTGAGGACAAAACTAATTTTATCAAATATCAGCTAGAGAGCACATAGATAAATTGTGATATTAAAATATTATTATAATTTCATAAGAGATATAAATACACTTCACTCACTATTCATAATAAAGGGGAGTAAGCATTCCCGAAATAAGTAGTCAGGCGAGGACTACATGTGTGCACACACGTCACACACACGCTGGGACAAGGAGCCCTAGATCACATAAAAATTAATTTCTGACTAGTATTTCAATGACATCTAGATTATAGCACATCATATGAATCTCAATCATATAAGGCAGCTCATGATTGTATTGAAGTATATAGGAGAGAGATGAACCATATAATGCGCAGCCTGAGTTCGATGGAGAATCTGTTTCCCTCCTCATGGAGCAGCATGCGATGAAGATGGCGGGGTGTGAGATGGCAAGGTGGCCGATGGGAGAGCCTTCCTGGCATCTTCCCCGCTCCACAGGTGCCGGAATGAGAGACTCGTCCCCGCATCTTGTCGCGGCGTGGCGGCCTCCGGAAGGTTTTCGTGGGTTTCTGTCCCTTCGTAATAGGGTTTTCGCACGGGAGGCTTTAACAGCTGGCGTTCCAGCGACTTGCATGCGGCACCATAAGGCGGCGCGCCAGGGACCGCCGCGCTCGGCCTATCATCTGGGGCCCCTGTGGCCCCCCTCTGTCTCCCGGTGTTCTGGCCGTAGTGGGAATAGGGAACCGGCCTTGATTTCGCTCCAATTCCGAGAATATTTCTGTACTAGGATTTCTGAAACCAAAACAAATAGAAATGTGGACGGCACTGCATCTTGTTAATAGGTTAGTTCCAGAAAATGCATAAATATGACATAAAGTGTGTATAAAACATGTAGATATCATCAATAATGTGGCATGGAACACAAGAATATTACTTTATGTTGACAATATCCATGAGATATACATGTTATATGTTGAAAGCAACCGCTGAAACTTAATCTTCCTTTGTGTTGCTTCAATACCTTTACTTGATTTATTGTTTATGAGTTAACTCTTATGCAAGACTTATTGATGCTTGTCTTGAAAGTATTATTCATGAAAAGTCTTTGCTATATGATCCAGTTGTTTTTAGTCATTGTCTTCACCATTGCTTCGAATCGCTCGCATTCATCTCATATGCTTTACAATAATGTTGATCAAGATTACTGGTAGCATGTCACTTAAGAAATTATTCTGTTATCGTTTACCTACTCGAGGGTGAGTAGGAACTAAGCTTGGGATGCTTGACACGTCTCAAACGTATCTATAATTTCTTATGTTCCATGCTAGTTTTATGACAATACCTACATGTTTTGTACACACTTTATGTCATTATTATGCGTTCTTCCTAACTAACCTATTGACGAGGGATGCCGAAGTGCCATTGCTATTTTCTTCATTGCTTTTTGGTTTCAGAAACTTGTTATGAGGAAATATTCTCGAATTGGACTAAATCAACGCCCGTAGTCTTAGGATCAAAGAAGCCTAACACCCGAGAGCGCCAGATAGGGGCCACAGCCCACCACACACCAAATGGCGGCCAGGCCCGCGCCTGTTGTAAAGTCGTCGCTCGTTGACCTTTCCGACGCCTCGCCTCATTTCTTAAGCCTCCTCGACCTAAATCTTCGAGACAAAAAGCCACGGCACGAGAAACCTTCCAGAGCGCCGCCATCGCGAAGCCAAGATCTCTGTGTGACAGAGTCCGGTTCCCAAGACGCCACCTAGACGGGGAAGCGCCCCGGAAGGCTTTCCATCAACACCACCGCCATCTTCATCAACGCTCGTCGTTTCCTGATGAGGAGGGAGAAGTTCTCCATCGAGGCTCGGGCCTGTACCGGGTAGCTATGTGGTTCATCTCTCCTATGTACTTCAATACAATAATCTCATGAGCTGCCTTACATGATTGAGATTCATATGATGATGCTTGTAATCTAGATGTCATTATGCTAGTCATGTGGGTTTTACTTATGGCTCCGGAGACTCCTTGTCCCACGTATGTAAAGGTGATGTTGTAGGCACTGTGGTGGGTCTCTTTAGGCTATATTTCACAGAATACTTATTCACCGTTATGAATGGCATGGTTGCTGCTTATTTATATCCCTTTAAGGATTGCAATGGTGCTTTGTATCACAATATATTCACATACTCTAGTGTGATGTTATTGAAGTAGTTTATTCCTCCTGCACGGTGTGACAGTGTGTGTATCGTGTAGTACTTGGCGTAGGCTGTGATTGTGATCTCTTGTAGATTATAAGTTAACTATTGCTATGATGGTATTGATGTGATCTATACCTCCTACATAGGTGACAGGGTGTATGCTATGTTAGTACTTGGTTTGGTTATGTTGATCTGTCATGCACTCTAAGGTTACTTAAATATGAATATTTAATATTGTGGAGCTTGTTAATCCCGGCATTGAGGGTTCGTAATCCTACACAATTAGGTGTGGTGTTCATCATCCAATGGGTTGCAAAATAGGTCTAGCATCTATTTATTTATTTCCGTTATGTGATCAAAGTTGAGAGTGTCCACTCAGTGAAAGTATGATCCCTAGGCCTTGTTCCTAAATATTGCTATCGCTGCTTGTTTGCTGTTCTATCGCATGTTTACTCTCGCATTATTACTACCATCAATCGTACGCTGCCAGCACTTTTCCTCGCGCTGCTACTACTGCTCTACCACTTGTATTTCACTATCTCTTCGCCGAACTAGTGCACCCATACATCTGACAAGTAGGTGTGTTGGGACACAAGAGACTTCTTGCTTTGTGGTTGCAGTGTTGCATGAGAGGGATATCTTTGACCTCTCCCTGAGTTCGATAAACCTTGGGTGATCCACTAAAGGGAAACTTGCTGCTGTTCTACAAACCTCTGCTCTTGGAGGCCCAACACTGTCTACAGGTCCTAGTTGCGCCGGAGGACGGCCACTGCAGCATATGCATGCAGGGGCTGTCGCGGCGCACAACGGTGCGTCTCCGGGGATGCAAACACCTGTTCCATAGGAAGTGCATCTTCTCCTGGTTTGTAACGAACGCCAGCTGCCCTATCTGCCGCGATAAAGTGCTGACCCATCTTATTTTCGATTTGTAGCATAGTATGAATAAAACCCCTGTATGATAGGGATGCCATGCCAACTTGAATCCTATGTCAAGAGAAATTCTATTTGATTGTGGTTATAAGATATTTTGCATTAGTTTGATCTATTATCATTCTATTTTCCTATGGGATATGACCCTATGAATCAAACAGCATGTGATTACTTCCACACAATTAAGTTTGACCAACTTTTAGTAGGACAACAAACATAAATAATTAGTCATCATGGGATTACAATCCAACAGATAATTGTCTTCAGGACTCATACATTTTCCAAATAGAAAAATCAAAACAAATCATGGTTCTTCATCTCACAACATGATACAGAGACAAGAGTCTAATCATCATCATCATCATCATCATCATCACCTCCGTCTTCATTCTGATATTCGTGCATGGTCTCATCCTGCTCGTCGTGTCCATTCTCCTCCTGAGATTCACCAGGTAGCTTCAGTTTATCCATCTCTTTGTCGACTATACTAACCTCAACAGTGAAATCTACTTCTCCATCATGTGCAGGGATACCTGTATCCAACGAGGTTTCATCAATGTCAGCAACTTTAGTTTGCCTAGAACCAGCGAAATCATCTTGCTGGGCACCAATTATTGGATCCACATTCTCATCCAAATCATATATGTTCCTTGCCACAAACTTTTGCACATACTGCCATCCTTTTCTAGATCTGTCTTCCAAGAAAAGTACCTTGGCCACTTGAGGTACCAAAATATAAGGATCATCCTTGTACCACTGAGCAGTAGTATTGACTGATATGAAATACCCATCATTTCTGGCACCTTTGCCCTTGTTTGGATCTTGGTTGTACCAATAACACTTAAATAGAACCACAGATCGGACAATAACCTTATCACTATAGAACAACTGAATAACCTCTTCTATGTGACCATAATGGTCAAATGACTCTGATCTCTTTTTTCTGGTTGTCAAGTGATCTCCACTGGTTGTGATGCCACTATTTCGTGTCTTCAAATGTTGTTCACGCTCATAGGAGCTGTAATGGACACCATTGGCATTGCAAGCTGCAGCTACCAACACCCTCTTATCTGGACCACGTGATAGGACAAGGAGATCAGCACTAACAGCGCCTGGATTCTCCGCATGGAGTTTCGAGATCTACGATTACAAAATAGACAAGAGGTCATCTCATGTGAAAACACATAGACAAGTCAGAGTGCAATTGAACATCTTACATGTTTCTCAAACCAGTCCTGAAACCCACTCCCACGTGCCGATAGCTTTCCATTTGTTTCCATGTACAACCTGCAAAACATAGCCAAGTCAGCTGAATATATTTCATTTTGATACAAGTTCATAGTATATGCGAGGAACTGAGGATTTCGTGTGCATAGTACTCACTTAACATATTCATCAGCCTCTGCAGCATTATTCAGCACATACCAAGACAGCTGTTCAAATTCAGACTGCTCTAATGTTTTTTCGGTTCTCTTTCCTATTAGCAGGGTTTTGGATCAGGTAGGATGAACTTCCGGGTGCTTTCCTCAAGAACTTGGCCAAGGCCAGAGGTAGAAGAAGAGAGACACAAGGACGAACTCCGTTCTAGATCTTCTCTATTCCATGAACAAGGTTACAAGAGGTATCTTCGTACATACATGCGTCTCCGCCCGTGAAGAGGGCTGCCCCCTCTCCTTATATAGGGGAGAGGGTGGCTTACAGGAAGAAATCCTAATGGCATCTTTGAACAGACAAACTACTTTACAAAGCTACTTTACAAAGCTACTTTACAAAGCTACTTTAATCATAGGTGACGCCGGTATCTTCTTTAATCGGAGGGGCTGACGTCCTCCGGTTGCTTTTGGCGTCACCTTCCTCTTTTGGCGCCAGGGCTTCATTTAAAGCTACTTTGCTTAGGTCATCTTGGTTCTAGCTCATGGAATTCTTGACTACTTTGCTTATACCGGTAGGTCCGCATCTTCCTAGGTTGCTCCGCATGCCCCTCCTTGGGTATACCGGTATAAGTTCTTAGCCGAAGTTCACAGTCCGATAACTGTAAATCAGACTGATAGCCAAACCATCCGTTAGGCCTGCCGGTGAAGCACCGGGGTCATCCCCAACATTTTCGTCCCTGGTCGTGGTATATCCTGAGTTTTATCCACGGGCTATGCCAGGTTCCTATCTCGCTGCGTCTGCTCGATCTTAGCACTTGTTCGAAGATGCCGGCCTCTTTGCCTTAGCCTCTTTCTGTTATCTTCCTCGACTTTCCCGGCATCTCATGTCATACTCACATCTTCCTTTCTTTGGGCGGCGTCTCCTGGTAAAGCCCCAGATCGCTTTACATTAACTCCTTCCTCGGAGAAGTCGAATTTCTCGGGCACAGCCGTCAGGGACATGACTGCGCTCCGACGCCAGCGAGCCATGGGTCACTTCGTCAAGCCACGCCAGCATTAAATGTGCTACACCGGATCCTTCCTGCCATTCCGATCCGTATGGCGCACTTCACGGGCCTCTCACGATTTTTACGCTGTATCTTCGCCACGTGGCTGCGCTTTTTCCAAGAAGCTAATCCGGCCAGCGCTTCCGCGTTTCCCCGCCCATTTCCTCTTCTCTACTACGCTTTATAGCCATCTTCATCCCTTCTCCGACTTGCCCTCATTCTGCAGAGTACTTCGAGTTTCTTCATTTCTTGTTTCGCCGCCATTGGTCACACAGAGTCTTCGCCCCACGGTCTGCGGCCGCACTCCCACGCGGGTAAGTCACATGAGTTCTCATGGGAGTTCTCTTTCTCCACCGCTCCTTCAAGCTTTCTGCGGGACCCGTCGCTTCTGTCGCTACCCTTGTCGACGTGTCGTAGAGCCGCTTTTCTTCCGCGGGAACTTCTTTCCTCGTCACTTCTCTCCGTAGCTCCTTTGTGAGCCTCTCAATGCTCGTTGCCTTCTTCTTTGTTTCAGATCTTGGGTTGCAGGATATTTACTTTTTCTTTGCTTTTCTTCTTATTCATAGATCTTCGCGCGAGGGCTCTTGAGGCACTGTTTTTCAGATACCGGCGCTGCATCCATGTCTAGAGAGAGTCTTCCGTTCTGCCCTCCAAAGAGAGCTCCGATGGGCTACGCATCTTGCCCTGGATACGGAATCGATCTGGGCAACGATCGTGGAGGCCGGAGTTCCAGGCCATACCCTGACAAGATCTTTCCGGTATCACACGCGGGAGCCGAGGGCCCGGACGTCACACAACACGAATCGGCCTGCTCCGCTGGGTTCAGGAGGATACCGGAGGGAGTGATCCCCACGGCTCCCCTGATCGATGAGACCAACGGTGACGAACTCCTGTGAGTTCGTGGTTTTCTCGCTCACTTTGGCGCGGCTTCCGGCCTTCCTGCTCCGAGTTCTTCCGCGAGGTCCCGGATTTTTATCAACTCCACCACCATCTTCCCCGCAACGCCGTTTACCTTCTTGCTACGCCACTTTCATGGAGGCCTACATCGGCATTCGTCCCACTCGCGAGACTTTTGCTCGCTTTTTCTCTCTTCGGATCAACTCGGTCCAGGGCAAGGACATTCCAAGCTCAACCCCTGCTCAATGCGGTCTTGCATCAGCTGGCTCCCGCCAAGGAGCCTCCTTAAGTTTCTTCGGCCTCGAATCCCGCCGGTTATGGCAAACAACGTTCTTACGTGAAGAACGATGGCGCCGCGGATCTCATCAACCCGCCGGCCTTCAACCCGGCGCCGCCCGCCAAGATCAACTGGAACTACAACCCTGGTACGGATCACATAGAGACGAACCGGGTGGTACGCTTCATGTTGAAGCTGATGAAGGATACCAACATTTGCTCCGATGATATTATCCGCACCTTCATCTGCCGCCGGGTGCTTCCCCTTAAGCGCCGCGCTCACAAGATAAGCGAGATGTACGGCCCTGGTGATCCCACCAAGATCACCGGCCTGCCCTTGAGCAAGGCGGATGTGGTCCTGAAGGCTAACCAAATATGCCAAACGGACATGCCGGATGACTGGGAGTGGGGCCTTTGCCCTCTCAGCTCCAGAAATCCTCCATCCCAAGAAGTAAGAAATTGTGCGGCTCGGGTCGTGATACCGGTAACTTTTATTCTCGCAACTAATCCTCGTTTTTTCCTTTGTTTTCAGGCTAAGGCCCGCTTCCCCCGGATTGACTCAGACCGGCGAGGCCCTTGCCGGAAGAGGCCTCTGGACAAGTACGATCCGGATCCTGTCATTCATTGGCTGGATCTGAGGATGGGCCGGACTCCAGCTTCGCGCCTCGGCAAGTCTCCGCCGGAGCCAGCTGGTTCGTCTGATGACTTGACCTTGCTTGAGGTAGCTTTTCTATTCGTTTTCTTATATTCTTTTTGTTACTGCCATTCTGTAGACATTCCCTCAGCCAGCGTCAACCCACAGGTCCATGAGCATGTGCCCCCCCTGCAGGCCGAGGTTGGGGATGAGTTTCTGGACAAACTCATGGCCGAAGGCCAGAAGAGTGATCCTCCAGCTGCTGGCGCCGGCCCTAGCCATGCTCCCCCTGCCAAACGCCCTCGGACAGAAGTCATTGGAGGGAAGCAGGTTAGCACCAAGCGCTACAAGCAGAAACGGATGCCGGTTTCTTCCGGGTAAGTTCTTCTTTTCTTTTTTGTGTTTTCCCCATCTTCACCAAGTCCCTTTCCGGTTGCTTTTTTCCAATCCGCTCTCTTTTTCTCTCTTTCAGTCCTGCGCTTGAGCTTGGCTCCAAGCCGGAGGGCTCTGCCGGCTCCGCAAGGACCTCAACTCCTCCTCCTCACTCAAGTCCGGCACCATCTGGTGCCGGCAACACCTCTGCCTCCCCTTCGGGAGGCACTACAAGTTCGGGGTGCGCGGCCCCAACACCTCCTGATCACCGCGCGGAGGAGGACTTCACCTCCCCTCCAGAGACCCAAGACACCGGCGCCAGCAACATCGGCGCCGGCCAGACTGATGCCGGGCAGGCGGAACCTCTGGTTCCTCCCGTCTGCGGAAGAGAAGAAGAAGAAGAAGAAGAGCCATGCCTCCCTCCAAGGCCGTGCCGGACTCCTTCCGCGCCGCCGCCTCTACGCCACCCAAGCCTGCGTTCTGAGCCAACCGGGGCTACGCCGACGCCGCGCCGTAAACCCCCTCGCCTCGAGCTACGAAGCACAAACAACACCGCCGCCGAAGCTTCACCGCCAAGCCCACCAAGGACGCGCAGATGCCGCCAGCCCAAGGACCTCTCGCGTCCGCTGACCGCCGCCGCCGGCGCCAGCCGCATGTCCGAGCCTCTTCAAGGAAAGGCACGGCTGCCCGAGTGGCCGGTGTCGCACGCGGCCCCGCCGCCGCCGTGGCCGGGAGATCTACGCCTCCTCGGGGCCGGACACATGCAACTGAAGCGAGGGCAAGGAGCCGGGCACTGCTGATTACGCTCGAGAAGTGGAATCAGCGGATGTTTCCGCAGCCTACGCGTGGCCTCGGGCGACCTAAGCCCCCGCCATCGACCCCTTCGCCGGCCCCCGGAGCACGGAAGAACACCCATGCGACTTAAGCGCCAAGGAACAGGAGTTCGACAATGCATGGCACCCACGCTCACCCAAAGAATGTGGTGGTAAGTTTCACTCAACTTTGTTGTAATCTTTCTGTTGATGCCGGTTTTGTTCTTTCCGATTCATACATATCCTCCCAGTCCCCGAGTTTTGGGTTTAGAGCGCAGCTCGAGCGCGAAACTTTTTTCAAATCTTGCGAAACCGGCAGCTTTCATAGTTATCAGTATTTTGTCGCAGCACGGTGACGCCCGTGCAGCTCTTCGAGGGAGCTTCTTTGGGGAGCAATCGGACCTTGCCGTAGGCCCATAGCCACCGCCAAGGTTTGTTTTCTTGGGCATCCGGCTTCTTTCTTTATGCAAAGATCTTGCTTCTCAAAGATTTACAAATTTTCTAACAGCCATCCCGAAGCCTCCTTGAGGCCCTCAGACTCGTACTGTCAATCTCCAAGGTACCGTTTTTTCTCCGGTTGCGTTGTCGATGCACGGTTAGATTTTTTTCACTCAAACTTTCTCCGGATTTCTCAGCTGAAAAGGAGCAGCCCTCCAGATCACCGAAGGCCTTGACGCCCAGCAACTACTCTCCGGTGGAGCTCAACGAGTAAGGATACGTTCCGACGATCGATAATTTATGCTCCATGCCACATTATTGATGATATCTACATGTTTTATGCATACTTTATGTCATTATTATGCGTTTTCCGGAACTAACCCATTACCTAGGATGTCATGCCGCTCCTGTTTTCTCGCTGCTTTTGGTTCTTGTAAACTTAAAGGAAATATTCTTTAATTGGTCAAATCAACGCCCAGGTCCTATTTTTCACACGAAGCTTCCAAGACCGTAGACACGAGTGGGGCCACGAGGTGGCGCCACACTAAGGCGGCGCGGCCAGCGAGCCCGCCACTTCCCCACAAAGGGTCCGTACCCTGCACCGACCTTGCCCTTCCGCTCACTTAAAGCCCGGCCACGAAACCCTACTAATGCTGGATCTAAACCAGAGAAAACTCCAGCCGCGCCACCGTAAGCCAAGATCCTGTGACAGGAGTCTCGTCCCAAGACGCCGCTGGACGGGGAAGTGCCCCCCGAAGGCCTTCTCCATCGACACCACCGCCACCTTCATCAACGCTGTGATGAGGAGTGAGTAGTTCTCCATCGAGGCTCGGCTGTACCGGTAGCTATGTGGTTCATCTCTCTCCCATGTACTTCCAATACAATAATCTCATGAGCTGCCTTACATGATTGAGATTCATATGATGATGCTTGTAATTCCAGATGTCATTATGCTAGTCAAGTGATTTTTACTTATGTTGATCTCCGGAGACTCTTTGTCCCACGTGTGTAAAGGTGACAGTGTGTGTGCACCGTGTGGGTCTCCTAGGTATATTTCACATAATACTTATTCACTGAGTTATGATTTGAGTTGATGTCTCTATGAATGCAACTGTGTGTGTGTTAGTACTCCGAATGTGCTCAAAGTGGACACGTGTGTTCATTAGTACTTGGAATGCATCTCAAGGTTTGCCTACATGATGAATTAGTGTTCGTTATCTTGCCAGAGAGGTTATGAATGGCATAGGGAAGTGCTTATTTATATCTCTCTATGATTGCAATGTGTTTTGTATCACAATTTATCTCTGTGCTACTCTAGTGATGTTATTAAAGTAGTTTATTCCTCCTACATGGAATGGTGACAGTGTGTGCATCGGTAGTACTTCTAAGTGAGGTTGCACGTGATCTCTTGTAGATTGCGAAGTTATCTATTGCTATGATAGTATTGATGTGATCTATCCCCCTTTCATAGTGTAATGGTGACAGTATGTATGCTATGTTAGTACTCTCTTGGTTTGGTTATGTTGATCCGTCATGCACTCTAAGGCTATTTAAATATGAACATTGAATATTGTGGAGCTGTTAACTCCGGGCATTGAGGGTCTCGTGTAATCCTACGCAGTGTGTTCATCATCCAACAAGAGGGTGTAGAGTCCAGCATCTATCTATTTATTCTGTTGTGTGATCAATGTTGAGAGTGTCCACTAGGAAAGTATGATCCCTAGGCCTTGTTCATAAATACTGCTATCGCTCGTTACTACTGCATGTTTACTTCCGGCAATATTACTACCATCAATCGTACGCCAACAAGCACTTTTCTCTCGCGCTCATATTATCGCTTCTATTCATTCATACTAATTGTATTTCTGCACTATCTCTTTCGCTTTAACCAGTGCAATTTATTAGGTGTGTTGGGGACACAAGAGACTTCTTGCTTTGTGATGCAAAGAAGGTATGAGAGGATATCTTTGACTCTTCCTCCCTAGAGTTCATAAACTCTGGGTGATCCATTTAAGGGAAACTGTTGCTGTTCTACAAACCTCTGCTTCTGAGCTCAACACTGCTCAAGAATAGAAGCACCAGTGAGACATCACACTTTTCCGGCGCCTCGGGTTGCCGGGAGGAAAGGTAACCGTGATCACACACCCAATCCTCAACCAAGCTATTTTCAAAGGCTTGCTGCTGTGAGGAAAGGTAAAAGGCACCCATACTCCCGTCCTGTAAAGTACTTCTTTCGTTGCTGCTGTGTGTGTGCCTTTCAAGCTATTTCTAGATCCTAATTGCATCTTTTTGTTTTTGTTTACACTAGTTAGGCATAATGGACAACAATGAGCTTCTTATTCTTGCTTCCGATTTAAGACATGGTTTGATGCGAAAATTAAAAACCTATGGAACATATTAGTATGAACGCTTTGAACAATCATTGTTGCTAATGATATGGAAAAATCTAAGCTTGAAGCTGGCCTTGATGAGCATGATATTTTTAGTCCCCCAAGCATTGAGGAGAAAATTTACTTGATTATACTATGCCTCCTACACTTGATGAGAATAATAATGATAGCTACTTTGTTGAATTTGCTCCCACTACAACTAATAAAATTGATTATGCTTATGTGGAGAGTAATGATACTTTTATGCATGTGAATAAGAATGTTTTATGTGATACTTATATTGTTGAGTTTGTTCATGTTGCTACTGAAAGTTATTATGAGAGATGAAAATATGGTTGTAGAAATTTTCATGTTACTAAAACACCTCTCTATGTGCTGAAATTTTTGAAGCTATACTTGTTCTATCTTCCTATGCTTGTTACTTTGCTCTTCATGAACTTGTTTATTTACAAGATTCCTTTTTATAGGAAGCATGTTAGACTTAAATTTGTTTTGAATTTGCCTTTTGATGCTCTCTTTTGCTTCAACTCTTATTTCTTGCGAGTGCATCATTAAAATTGCTGAGCCCATCTTAATGGCCATAAAGAAAGAACTTCTTGGGAGATAACCCATGTGTTTATTTTGCTACAGTACTTTTGTTTTTATATTTGGAGTCTTGGCAAGCTGTTACTACTGTAGCAACCTCTCCTTATCTTATTTTATTGCATTGTTGTGCCAAGTAAAGTCTTTGATAGTAGGGTTGATACTAGATTTGGATTACTGCAACAGAAACAGATTTCTGTCTGTCACGTAATCTGGGCCTAATTCTCTGTAGGTAACTCAGAAAAATTTGCCAATTTACGTGAGTGATCCCCAGATATGTACGCTAACTTTCATTCAATTTGAGCATTTTCATCCATCAAGTCTGGTGCCACTTTAAAATTCGTTTTTAATGGACTGTTCTGTTTTGACAGATTCTGCCTTTTATTTCGCATTGCTTGTTTGTGTTGGGTGGATTTCTTTGTTCCATTACCTTCCAATAGTAGCTTTGGGAAATGTCCAGAAGTGTTAAGAATGATTGTGTCACCTCTGAACATGTGAATTTTTGATTATGCACTAACCCTCTAATGAGTTTGTTTCGAGTTTGTGTTCAAGGGTCAAGAGAGGAGGATGATATACTATGATCAAGAAGAGTGAAGAGTCTAAGCTTGGGGATGCCCCCATGGTTCATCCCTGGATATTATAAGAAGACTCAAGCGTTTAAGCTTGGGGATGCCCAAGGCATCCCTTCTTCATCGACAACATTATCAAGTTCCTCCTCCCCCGAAACTATATTTTTATTCAAATACATCTTATACTACTTGGAGCGTTCGTTTGTTTTTGTTTTTGCTTATGTTTGAATAAGTTCATCCTTGTGCGGGAGAGAGACACGCTTGGTTCATGTGAACACATGTGTTCTTAGCTTTTAATGTCTATGGTGAAGGTTGAAATCGGTCATTTCATTGTTAGGTATGGTTGGAAACGGAAATGCTACATGTAGTAATTGGTAAAATGTCTTGGATAATTTGATACTTGGCAATTATTGGTCATGTTTAAGCTCTTGCATCATATACTTTGCACCCATTAATGAAGAAATACATAGAGCTTGCTAAAATTTGGTTTGCATATTTGGTCTCTCTAAAGTCTAGATAATTTCTAGTATTGGGTTTTGAACAACAAGGAAGACGGTGCAGAGTCTTATAATGTTTACAATATGTCTTTTTATGTGAGTTTTGCTAAATTTGTTCATCCTGTGTTTGCTTCAAATAACCTTGTTAGCCTAAACCTTGTATCGAGAGGAATACTTCATCCAAAATCCTTGAGCCAACCACTATGCCATTTGTGTCCATACCTACCTACTACATGGTATTTCTCCGCCATTCCAAAGTAAATTGCTTGAGTGCTACCTTTAAATTTCCATCATTCACCTTTGCAATATATAGCTCATGGGACAAATAGCTAAAAACTATTGTGGTATTGAATATGTACTTATGCACTTTATCTCTTATTAAGTTGCTTGTTGTGCGATAACCATGCTCCTGGGGATGCCATCAACTACTCTTTGTTGAATATCATGTGAGTTGCTATGCATGTCCGTCTTGTCTGAAGTAAGGGAGATTTACCACTCATTTAATGGTTAGAGCATGCATAATGTTAGAGAAGAACATTGGGCCGCTAACTAAAGCCATGAATCATGGTGGAAGTTTCAGTTTTGGACATACATCCTCAATCTCATATGAGAACATTAATTGTTGCTACATGCTTATGCATTAAAGAGGAGTCCATTATCTGTTGTCTATGTTGTCCCGGTATGGATGTCTAAGTTGAGAATAATCAAAAGCGAGAAATCCAAATGCGAGCTTTCTCCTTAGACCTTTGTACAGGCGGCATAGAGGTACCCCTTTGTGACACTTGGTTAAAACATGTGTATTGCGATGATAATCCCGGTAATCCAAGCTAATTAGATCAAGGTGCGGGCACTATTAGTACACTATGCATGAGGCTTACAAACTTGTAAGATATAATTTACATGATAATATGCTTTATTACTACCGTTGACAAAATTGTTTCATGTTTTCAAAATCAAAGCTCTAACATAGAATCTGAAGGAGATATGCCCTAGAGGCAATAATAAAATGGTTATTATTTATATCTTTATGTTTATGATAAATGTTTATATATCATGCTAGAATTGTATTAACCGAAACATTAGTACATGTGTGATATGTAGACAAACAAGAAGTCCCTAGTATGCCTCTTAAACTAGCTTGTTGATTAATGGATGATTAGTTTCATAATCATGAACATTGGATGTTATTAATAACAAGGTTATGTCATTGTGTGAATGATGTAATGGACACACCCAATTAAGCGTAGCATAAGATCTCGTCATTAAGTTATTTGCTATAAGCTTTCGATACATAGTTACCTAGTCCTTATGACCATGAGATCATGTAAATCCACTTATACCGGAAAGGTACTTTGATTACATCAAACGCCACTGCGTAAATGGGTGGTTATAAAGGTGGGATTAAGTATCCGGAAAGTATGAGTTGAGGCATGGATGGTCAGTGGGATTTGTCCATCCTGATGACGGATAGATATACTCTGGGCCCCCTGGTGGAATGTCGTCTAATGTCTTGCAAGCATATGAATGAGTTCATAAGAGACCACATACCACGGTACGAGTAAAGAGTACTTGTCAGAGACGAGGTTGAACAAGGTATAGAGTGATACCGAAGATCAAACCTCGGACAAGTAAAATATCGTGAGACAAAGGGAATTGGTAATGTATGTGAATGGTTCATTCGATCACTAAAGTCATCGTTGAATATGTGGGAGCCATTATGGATCTCCAGATCCCGCTATTGGTTATTGGTCGGAGTGAGTACTCAACCATGTCCACATAGTTCTCGAACCGTAGGGTGACACACTTAAAGTTGGATGTTGAAATGGTAGTACTTGAATTATGGAATGGAGTTCGAATATTTGTTCGGAGTCCCGGATGAGATCCCGGACATCACGAGGAGTTCCGGAATGGTCCGGAGAATAAGATTCATATATAGGATGTCATTTTATGTGAAGCAAATGTCGCGGAAGGTTCTATGGAAGGTTCTAGAAGGTTCTAGAAAAGTCCGGAAGAAACCAGCAAGGAGTTGACAAGACCCACTCGGACTATTATTTGAGCCAAGGAGTCCCATGGACTCCCATAGGGACTCCCCACAGAGGGAATCCCACCTTTGGGTGGGAGTCCTAGCTGGGCTAGGTTTCCCCCTCCTATGGAAGGTTTTGGTTTCGGGTCTTATTCGAAGACTTGGACACCAACACTTGGGATCCACCTATATAATGAGGTGCCAAGGGAGGGGGCCGGCCACCCCAAGACCATAGCTTGGCCGCCCCCCTTGAGTGGCCGGCCACCCCCTCCCAAACCCTAGCTTTGCTCCTCCACTTCATATTGCCCGCGTAGCTTAGCGAAGCTCCGCCGGACTTCTACACCGCCACCGACACCACGCCGTCGTGCTGTCGGATTCAAGAGGAGCTACTACTTCCGCTGCCCGCTGGAACGAGGTGGACGTCGTCTTCATCAACAACCGAACGTGTGACCGAGTACGAGGTGCTGCCCGTTCGTGGCGCCGGAACCGATCGTGATCAAGATCTTCTACGCGCTTTTGCAAGCGGCAAGTGATCTACCGCAGCAACAAGAGCCTCATCTTGTAGGCTTTGGAATCTCTTCAAGGGTGAGACTCGATACCCCCTCGTTGCTACCGTCTTCTAGATTGCATCTTGGCTTGGATTGCGTGTTCGGTAGGAAAATTTTTGTTTTCTATGCAACGTTATCCACACAGTATCAGAGCCGTGTCTATGCATAGATGGTTGCACGAGTAGAACACAATGGTTTGTGGGCGTTGATGCTCTTGTTATCTTTAGTTTGAGTACTTTGCATCTTTGTGGCATAGTGGGATGAAGCGGCTCGGACTAACTTTACATGACCGCGTTCATGAGACTTGTTCCTCGTTCGACATGCAACTTGTATTGCATAAGAGGCTTTGCGGGTGTCTGTCTCTCCTACTATAGTGAAGATTCAATTTACTCTTCTATTGAAAACATTAGTATCAACGTTGTGGTTCATGTTCGTAGGTAGATTAGATCTTACTCGAAAACCCTAAACCACGTAAAATATGCAAACCAAATTAGAGACGTCTAACTTGTTTTTGCAGGGTTTGGTGATGTGATATGGCCATAATGTGATGATGAATATGTATGAGATGATCATTATTGTATTGTGGCAACCGGCAGGAGCCTTATGGTTGTCTTTAAATTTCATGTTGAGTAGTATTTCAAAGTAGTTGTAATAGTTGCTACATGAGGTGAACAATCATGAAGACGGCGCCATGAACCTTGACGCTACGCCGACGATGATGGAGATCATGCCCGTTAATGATGTAGATCATGTCCGTGCTTTGGAGATGAAGATCGAAGGCGCAAAGACAAAAGGGCCATATCATATCACATATGAATTGCATGTGATGTTAATCCTTTATGCATCTTATTTTGCTTAGAACGCGACGGTAGCATTATAAGATGATCCCTCACATTAATATCAAGATAATAAAGTGTTCTCCCCTCGTATGCACCGTTGTAACAGTTCGTCGTTTCGAAGCATCTCGTGATGATCGGATGTGATAGATTCAACGATTCACATACAACGGGTGCCATGTTGCACACGCGGAATACTTGGGTTTGCTTGACGAGCCTAGCATGTACACATGGGGGACAATGGAAACCGAAAGGTTGAACACGAGTCATATGGATGATATGATCAACATGTTGATGTTCACCATTGAAGCTACATCATCTCACGTGATGATCGGTTTTGGTGTAGTGGATTTGGATCGTGTACCACTTAACAACTATGAGGGATGTTGTATTAAGTGGGAGTTCATTAGTAATTAGATTAAAACATGAACTAATTATCATAAACATAGTCTGAGTAGTATTTTGAATTAATTTTGTAGTATTGGCATCCGTTTACTACTATGCGCTAGTCTTATAATTGAGATAGAAATACTGTTAAAATCTGATAAGAAACTTTACGGATTGGTACCGTATTGTTAAAGAATCAAGAATTGATTAAGTCCTATTGCAAACTTTTAGTAAACCTCACATTGTTGATTCAAAGAGCTATGGTTTCAATTAGTACCTAAAGTTATCTTGTCTCCGTGAAACTTGAAGTTCAAATCTGTTTGAAAAGTAAGGAGCTGAAAATTTAGTTTTCAGAAATAATCAAGGAGATATATGTGATATCTAAGACCTTATTGCAAGATGATAGAATATAAATTTGGTGAGACTACATAAACTCATAAGTTTTATGGGAATGTACGAAGGTTGAAGACGCCAGGCGTCCCAATCCTCCAACTATTGGGGCACTAATGATATTCGCATATCCATGAAGTGATTGTCCTTAGTATGCACCGTTGCTAAGACTCGTTTTCGAAGCATCACGTGATGATCGGGTGTTATAGATTCTACGTGTGCTTCCAACGGGTGCAAGCCAGATTTGCATATGCGAATACTAAGGTTTAAACTTTATGAGCCTAGCATGTACAGACATGGTCTCAAAAAGTTGTCATGAATTGATGGATAAAATTATGAGTGAAATTGTTCATCATAGTTACTAATATGTGAAATCTAGAACACTTGTCATATGATGATCAACTTCAAAGTAAGAACCTCAAGGTTATTGGTATTTGACCAACAAACCTAGAAGTTATTGATGTTGAAATGTTTTTCTGAATAATGAGGAAAGCTAAAAGAGAAACTGCAAAAGATATTTTGGCAAAAGAAAAGAAAAGACTAGAAAGTCTAGCTCAGGTGTATATAAATGATATACATGTTATGGTTGTATTCCTAGTTAAGTCACACAATGAAATTCTTGGGTATTAATACCATATTGGTTGGTATGAAGTGTCATACAAAACAACGCAATACAAGAATACAATGGCCTAAGTGACTGACAAGGAATATGATAAGAATGTTCGCCTGGAACAAAAATAAAGTGTTATTATGTTCATCATTGGCATTCTATCTAGCCCTTAGAATTTATAATAAAGAGCTTAATAAATTGTTATTTTGCTCTGGTCAAATGAAAACAATGAGTTGTTCAAATTATGACATTACTCCATGTATGATGGATAAGTTATTATAAATCTTAAATGGTGAAACACACATACATAACACTGACGCTAAAATGCCATAAGGCAAATGATTTGAATTCCACTTATTTGTGGAACCGCAATTTAGGTCATGTTAGAAAGGATCGCATGAAGGAACTCCATGCAAATGGATTTTTGGAGTCATTCGATTTGTTGAATCGTTTGGCACTTGCAAAATCTTTTCTAAAAGGTAATGACTGAAATACCGTTCATAGGCAAAAGAGTTGAACGGGCAACTAACTTAGTGAAAACATACATAATGATATATGTGGTTCACTGGGCATAGTTGTGTGCGGAAGATTCTTCTACTTCATGAAAACTTTCAAACAATGAATTGAGTATATATGTGGATATATTCAATAAGGAAAAGTTTGAAACATTTGAATAGGATTCAAATAAATTTCAGCATGAAGTGGAAATCATCGTAATAGAAATCAAATATCTATGATTGGATCATGGTGGAAATATTTGAATTACGAGTTTTAGCGAACATCTAAGAGAGTTATGAAATTGTTCTACAACTTACGTTTCTTGGAGTATCATAGTGATGATGAAGTATCCAAGAGATATATCCAAACTTTGTTGGATCAATGATGAGATAAAATATTGATGCCATTATATTTTTGTGGATTATGCTTTAGTGACTACCGCTTTTACACTGAATAGAGCATCATCATGATCCGTTGAAATGACACCATACAAGTTATGGCATGGGTATAAACCCTAATAGTCAACCAAAATCGGATGAATGTCTTTGTTGGTTATCCCAGAGATTTAATTGGGAATTCTTCCCACGAGACAAAGACAAAAGTGTTTGTCAATGTTTCTTATTTCCGAGAAATTGTTTCGAGTGAAGTATTTGAGTGGGAGGACAATATAATTTGATAAGGTTTATGAACCTGAGCATAATGATCAGAGTAGCGCAGCATCGGAATTGGTTTCGGAAGCGGCCACGACGATCATGGCTCTCATGACTACAAAATGTTTTAGCCATGGAGATCGAAGTACATATTGAACCTTGTAGGTATGGTTTACTTTGTGATCAAATAAATGATTTGTGGACAAAGGATTGATTTTGATCAATGATAAACCAACTACAAAACAAAGAAGTTATGATGGGCCCTGACTCCATTAAAATGGCCATGCGCCATGAAATCCAAGATAGATGAATACTTTATGAAAGTAAATGGATCTATGAAATTGATAGACTTGGATGAAATATCCTTGAAGAAAGCTTGACTTATCGAAAAATTGTTTACGACAAAGTTCAAAGAGTTGAATACGATAAGATTAGATCTTCCGTAGCAATGCTTATAATCTATGTGGATTATTCTAGTAATCACTACATATTTCTTTTATGAGATATGCTAGTAGGATGGCAAAATACACTACTTAACAGAAGTATGTATACAAGATACAACCAAGAGTTTTGCTGGTCCGTGGTATATTAGATAGGTATACAAACTTCAAATTGATGAAGTGAGTATCGCGGAGTTTGAATCTTCACCAGATGAAATAGTCAAAGAGTTTTTGATTTCATCAGAAATGATGAAGAGGCTTGCATTTGCAAGAAATTAAGTGGGAGCGCTAAGACACATTTATAATACTTTATGTAGGTGACATATAGTTGGTTATAAATGATGTAATTATATACTTGATTAAAAGGATATGGACTGAAACAAATTTAGTGTCAAGATCTATGAAGATAGATTGAAACACATAAATAAGTTTAAGTCAAAGTACATATGATGGATATTGAAGTAGTTCAATATAGAAATATTAAGAAAATGTTCTTGTCATGTGAAGGTTTAACAAGACTTGAGTGTATCTGACACTCAATGAGTAAAAACACATGAGTGATTTTAGATCACGAATAATATGTACACAATCAGATATCATGTGCTATAAAGTGTTATGAGCATATACCAGAATGATTCATATGATGATCATTGAACGACAGTAAGAATATCCTTGAGTACTTTAGAAGAACTAAGGATATATATATATATTTGTATGAAGAAATGACAAACAAATCGCTGTAAGGTGTTACACCGATATTGGTTTTGTCACATATAAAATATAATTTCAATCTCAAATTAGACTAAGTGTTGTTTAAAAGGTAGCACAATGAGCTAGAAGTTGTCTATGCTAGATTTAGAAGAGTTCTAAATATTGTGACGGATTCTACAAAAGAAGGCAGAGTATGTCATTGTTTTGACAATGACAAAGGATGTTAAGTCAAGAGGTTCTTTGAGAACATGGTGTAGTTCCGACGGAATCAGAACTTTGAAGCTATATTGTGTATGACAATATTAGTGACATATTTCAGACCGCGGAATTAAGGTTCCACCAGAAGACCAAACATATTTAATGCCGACTCATTTGGAAATGAGTGATGCGTTGAGAGGCAAATGAATTACAAAATACATACGTTTCTGAGCGTGTCAGATCCGTTGACTAAAAACCTCTCCCGTGAGCAATACATGATAAAACACCGGAAGGCCAAGGTGTTATATCTTTACAAATGTAAACTAGATTATTGACTCTAGTGCAAGTGGGAGACTGAAGGAGATATGAGCAATAATAAAATGGTTATTATTTATATCTTTATGTTTATGATAAATGTTTATATATCATGCTAGAATTGTATTAACCGAAACATTAGTACATGTGTGATATGTAGACAAACAAGAAGTCCCTAGTATGCCTCTTAAACTAGCTTGTTGATTAATGGATGATTAGTTTCATAATCATGAACATTGGATGTTATTAATAACAAGGTTATGTCATTGTGAATGATGTAATGGACACACCCAATTAAGCGTAGCATAAGATCACGTCATTAAGTTATTTGCTATAAGCTTTCGATACATAGTTACCTAGTCCTTATGACCATGAGATCATGTAAATCACTTATACCGGAAAGGTACTTTGATTACACCAAACACCACTGCGTAAATGGGTGGTTATAAAGGTGGGATTAAGTATCCGGAAAGTATGAGTTGAGGCATATGGATCAACAGTGGGATTTGTCCATCCCGATGACGGATAGATATACTCTGGGCCCTCTCGGTGGAATGTCGTCTAATGTCTTGCAAGCATATGAATGAGTTCATAAGAGACCACATACCACGGTACGAGTAAAGAGTACTTGTCAGGAGACGAGGTTGAACAAGGTATAGAGTGATACCGAAGATCAAACCTCGGACAAGTAAAATATCGTGAGACAAAGGGAATTGGTAATGTATGTGAATGGTTCATTCGATCACTAAAGTCATCGTTGAATATGTGGAGCCATTATGGATCTCCAGATCCCGCTATTGGTTATTGGTCGGAGTGAGTACTCAACCATGTCCACATAGTTCTCGAACCGTAGGGTGACACACTTAAAGTTGGATGTTGAAATGGTAGTACTTGAATATGGAATGGAGTTCGAATATTTGTTCGGAGTCCCGGATGAGATCCCGGACATCACGAGGAGTTCCGGAATGGTCCGGAGAATAAGATTCATATATAGGATGTCATTTTATGTGAAATAAAATGTCGCGGAAGGTTCTATGGAAGGTTCTAGAAGGTTCTAGAAAAGTCCGGAAGAAACCACCAAGGAAGGTGGAGTCCACAAGGGACTCCACCTCCATGGCCGGCCAGCCCTAGTGGGGGTGGAGTCCCAAGTGGACTCCACCATAGGGGGCCGGCCACCCCCACATGGGAGGTGGGAATCCCACCTTTGGGTGGGAGTCCTAGTTGGGCTAGGTTTCCCCCTCCTATGGAAGGTTTTGGTTTCGGGTCTTATTCGAAGACTTGGACACCAACACTTGGGATCCACCTATATAATGAGGTGCCAAGGGAGGGGGCCGGCCACCCCAAGACCATAGCTTGGCCGCCCCCCTTGAGTGGCCGGCCACCCCCTCCCAAACCCTAGCTTTGCTCCTCCACTTCATATTGCCCGCGTAGCTTAGCGAAGCTCCGCCGGACTTCTACACCGCCACCGACACCACGCCGTCGTGCTGTCGGATTCAAGAGGAGCTACTACTTCCGCTGCCCGCTGGAACGGGGAGGTGGACGTCGTCTTCATCAACAACCGAACGTGTGACCGAGTACGGAGGTGCTGCCCGTTCGTGGCGCCGGAACCGATCGTGATCAAGATCTTCTACGCGCTTTTGCAAGCGGCAAGTGATCGTCTACCGCAGCAACAAGAGCCTCATCTTGTAGGCTTTGGAATCTCTTCAAGGGTGAGACTCGATACCCCTCGTTGCTACCGTCTTCTAGATTGCATCTTGGCTTGGATTGCGTGTTCGCGGTAGGAAAATTTTTGTTTTCTATCAACGCTTATCACAAATATAGCAATCGATGCTTTCCTCTTGAAGGACCTTTCTTTTACTTTTATGTTGAGTCAGTTCACCTATCTCTCTCCACCTCAAGAAGCAAACACTTGTGTGAACTGTGCATTGATTCCTACATACTTGCATATTGCACTTGTTATATTACTTTACATTGACATTATCCATGAGATATACATGTTATAAGTTGAAAGCAACCGCTGAAACTTAATCTTCCTTTGTGTTGCTTCAATACATTTTACTTTGATTTATTGCTTTATGAGTTAACTCTTATGCAAGACTTATTGATGCTTGTCTTGAAAGTACTATTCATGAAAAGTCTTTGCTTTATGATTCAGTTGTTTACTCATGTCATTACCATTGTTTTGATCACTGCATTCATTACATATGCTTACAATAGTATGATCAAGGTTATGATGGCATGTCACTCCAGAAATTATCTATGTTATCGTTTACCTGCTCGGGACGAGCAGAACTAAGCTTGGGGATGCTGATACGTCTCCGACGTATCGAGAATTTCTTATGTTCCATGCCACATTATTGATGATATCTACATGTTTTATGCATACTTTATGTCATTATTATGCGTTTTCCGGAACTAACCTATTGACGAGATGCCGAAGGGCCAGTTCTGTCACTGTTTTTGGTTTCGGAAATCCTAGTAAGGAAATATTCTAATTGGACGCAAATCAACGCCCGTGGTCCTATTTTCACACGAAGCTTCCAGAGACCGGGAGATACGAAGTGGGGCCACGAGGTGGCGCCACACTAAGGCGCGGCCAGGCTAGGCCTGCGCGCCCCTGTTGTGTGGGTCCCTCGTGACTCCACCGACCTTGCCCTTCCGCCTACTTAAAGCCTCCGTCGCGAAACCCTACCATGTTGGACGAAACCAGAGAAAACCTTCCGAGCCGCCGCCATCGCGAAGCCAAAATCTGGGACAGGAGTCTCGTCCGGCACGCCGCCGGGACGGGAAGTGCCCCTAAGGCTTCTCCATCGACACCACCACCATCTTCATCAACGCTGCTCTCCCATGAGGAGGGAGTAGTTCTCCATCGAGGCTCGGGGCTGTCCGGTAGCTATGTGGTTCATCTCTCTCCTATGTACTTCAATACAATAATCTCATGAGCTGCCTTACATGATTGAGATTCATATGATGATGCTTGTAATCTAGATGTCATTATGCTAGTCAAGTGGATTTTACTTATGTGATCTCCGGAGACTCCTTGTCCCACGTGTGTAAAGGTGACAGTGTGTGCACCGTGTGGGTCTCTTAGGCTATATTTCACAGAATACTTATTCACTGAGTTATGATTTGAGTTGGATGTCTCTATGAAATTGTGGTGTGTTAGTACCTCCTGTGAATGCTCAAAGTGACAGCGTGGGGTGTTCATTAGTACTTGGGAATGCATCTTTAAGGTTTGCCTACATGATGAATTAGTGTTCGTTATCTTGCCAGAGAGTAATTCAGAGTAGCATAGTGAAGTGCTTATTTATATCTCTTTATGATTGCAATGTGTTTTGTATCACAATCTATCTGTGCTACTCTAGTGATGTTATTAAAGTAGTTTATTCCTCCTGCACGGTGTAATGGTGACAGTGTGTGCATCGTGTAGTACTTTGCGTAGGCTATGATTGTGATCTCTTGTAGATTATGAAGTTAACTATTGCTATGATAGTATTGATGTGATCTATTCCTCCTTTCGTAGTGTGAAGGTGACAATGTGCATGCTATGTTAGTACTTGGTTTGGTTATGTTGATCTGTCATGCACTCTAAGGTTATTTAAATATGAACATTGAATATTGTGGAGCTTGTTAACTCCGGCATTGAGGGTTCGTGTAATCCTACACAGTTAGTGGTGTTCATCATCCAACAAGAGGGTGTAGAGTCTAGCATCTATTTATTTATTCTGTTATGTGATCAATGTTGAGAGTGTCCACTAGTGAAAGTATGATCCCTAGGCCTTGTTCCAAATACGCTATCGCTGCTTGTTTAATGTTTTACTGCATTTATACTTCCTGCATATTACTACCATCAACTGCACGCCAACAAGCACTTTTCTGGCGCCGTACTACTGCTCATATTCATTCATACCACTTGTATTTCACTATCTCTTCGCCGAACTAGTGCACCTATTAGGTGTGTTGGGGACACAAGAGACTTCTTGCTTTGTGGTTGCAGGGTTGCATGAGAGGGATATCTTTGACCTCTTCCTCCCGAGTTCGATAAACCTTGGGTGATCCATTAACTTCTGCTGTTCTACAAACCTCTGCTCTTGGAGGCCCAACACGTCTGCAAGAATAGAAGCACCGTAGACATCGAGCTATGCAAGCCGCGCTCCGGCGATAGCCAAGAGCTGAGATGCCAAGGCAGCAATGAGGCCAGTCGGGAGGTCGTGGATGATTCGCGAACTCCATCGGCGGTCGAGGGCAGAGCTGGAGGAGGAGAGGAAGGCGCGGAAGGCGGCCGAGCACGGATTGAGCTTATGACCATGATCATAAGGAGTATGATCGGTGGTCATGCGGATGTTTGGCTCTCGATGGTTCTGTCTTGTCTCTTTTTCGCTTACAAGCTTATTTTGGAGCGTATTCGTGCCTTTTTTCCTTCCGGTAGATTGTTTCCCGGTATCTTAAGCTATGTTTTCCCTTCTTTTCGTAGAGCACTCCCGGACTCTCGACGCATGCGTGAAAAAGGTAAGGAGGACAAAGCAAGGAGTTCAACATGGACGCGCATTGGGACGGTACGAATATCTGGTTTACTTTCGCCCGAAAAGATACGCTCAGAGACCGGCACCTGCCGATCACGGACGTCGCGATCCAACTTTTCAAGGTACCGTGGGCCTCGAAGAGGCAGCCAACATCACGCCACGCCAACTGCTAAAGGAGGCGTGGCGCCGGATTCATGAGTGGCAAAGCAGCTCGCAGCCGCCGTGCCGGAGCCGATACCGCGCTGCGCGTCGCGTGCTCCTGGTACCCGGACTTGGATCTGGATGCTCTTCAAGGCGGGCGTGGAAAACGCTCCTACTGAGGCGGATCCGATTCTTACCGCTAAGCGCAGGATCGCGCCATCGGCTGCTTTTCGAGTACGCATCAAGCTCACATTTCTTCATCCCTCCCTCCTTCAAAGGCCAAGGACTACCTCAGCGATGAGGAAGGAAGAAGAGGAAGATGAAGATGAAGGTGCCGGAGATGCTGTCGAAACTGGTGACGCACCCCCAGAAGCTCCGTAGGCCCACATGCTACTTCCCGTTTCTCCCCGCCGTTAAACATTTATCGTGACATGCTTATCTCGCCTGCTATACCTGGAGCTTCAAAAACAATGTTTGTTGGAATTCTACCCGGTATGCCGGGGTCTTATGATGTAAACATAAAACTTATCGTTTTGGTTGTGGTACAACTTTATGCCGGTATCTTGCATACCGGTAACTTATTAAGTTATGTTGGTTGGTTAACCGAGCGGTTGCCTTTGTTGTTTGCCTTTATCTTGCACTGTGAAGATTCCGGAATCATTTCCGCATCCAATTTGATGCACACTTGGTTCTTTCCCTTTGCCTCTGCCTACCTCTTTTGGGTGTTTTGGCGTATGAGTTACAAAGTTCTTTTGCCAAGCGAACACTTCCTTGAACTTAGGAAAAATTCGAAATTTTCACAAAAAACCGGTAAAACCGGGGTTAGTTAAGCTTTTCCGGATTGTCCGTTCCCACTTCCTCTTTTCGCAGTTCACGTGCTTAATTCCTACCGGTTTATCTTGCTTGCCATGAAGCCGGGTTGCGGACAACAGCAGAGTCCGGTAGGTTTAGCACGCTACTAAACCGGAAAGAAAAAATGTTCAACAAGCAACCGGTAAACGGAAAAAATAAACATATTACATGCAAGTTTGATAGAGGCAGTCCCCGAGAAACATTCGAGGTGCCGGATTCTTTTATTCATAGCATAAGGTACAAAAAGGAACTTCTTACAGTACAACTTCATGAGTAGAAAGGGCGCAACAATGCTATGTTCCAAGGACGCTTGGTCTCATCTCCGGATCTGTCCGCCTTTCCTTCTTTCCTGTGCATCAATTAAGTAGTAGGCATCATTGTGCAGAGCTTTGCTTACAATGAATGGCCCCTCCCAAGGAGGTGAGCTAGCTGGCCAGCATGTTGCACTGCCGCACATTGAAAGTCTCTTCCAAAAACTTTGGGTTAACCTTCCGGCCAGATAGCTCGGAGGTTTGGCTTGTAAATGGTCGTTTGTTCAAAGGGGCCTTCTTGCTTCTTCAAATAAGTCCACATCGCTTTCTCGGCCTCTTACCTCTTTTCAAGATAGAGCGAAACTCCTAAGCAGTCATGGAGAATGTCGGGTTGGTATTACCGCTTCGTTCAGAACCATGAAGAATGGCGTATCCGGTAGACCGGCTTGGAGTCGCCTATGCTCCATAGCACCGACGGCGCTTCATCGTCAACACCCGTGTCTTTCGAGTGGTTCAATAAGCCTTGTTTCAGACACTGAGATAATTCTAGCTATATTGTCTCTTTCAACTTGGTCATTGCCTTGTGTGTGCCACCGAGCTACAGATCTAGCCGGATATTGTTGTTCTCACGTAACCGTTTGAACTCTCCCTGGGCAAAGTTTGAGCCATTGTCGGTTATGTGCTATGTGGATATCCATACCGGAGGATGACATCTTTTAGGACTGCCGTGTGGCCATCACACTTTGCGATAGGCTTCACCTCCCACTTGGTGAATTTATCCACCATCACTAGGATGTGGGTCTTCCTCTTGCTGTTTTGAATGGTCCAACCATGTCAAGGCACCAAACAAGAAATGGCCATGTCAACGGTATGGTTTTTAAGTCGAAGTCGGGTATGATTTTGCTTACGTACTGCAACCATTGCACTTCCTTACTAAATCTCAGCATTTGTGTCAGGCTTAGGAATCCATGCCGGAATACTTTTGCCACCAGCGCCCTTGACGTGGTGCCCACACTCTCCTTGGTGAATCTCCTTGAGCATCTCTTTTCCTTCTTCCGGCTCCACACTTTGAAGGACACCGTAATACTTCTGTACATCTCGCCATTAATGAAGGTATGCTTTAGTCACGGGATCCTTCTTGACTCGTTTTCGTCAACCGGCAAGGTGCCGTTGATCAAGAATTCCTTAATAGGTTTAACCCAAGATGGTGCTTCTCCTAGGAACACCGGTACGTCTATGTCCATGCTATCCACAAGCATTGCTTCTTCCGGTATGGGCGTCGCAGTCCCCGAGTTTACCGGAGAAGCCCCCGGGTTTGCCGGAGCCTCCCCAGCAGTCAGAACAGTCCCCGGGTTTCCTTCGTCAATATCCATTGGCACCACATGTGATTCCGGTACGAAAATTGATTCCGACTCCGGACTTGGCTTGATTGATGGAACTCTCAAGTGCGCCAGAGCTATTCCGGGAGGAATTTCTTGCCTGGACGAACCTAGCTTGGATAAGGTATCCGCGGCCTCATTTTCTGCGCGCGGCACGTGAAACTCACACCCTTCAAAGAAGCCGGCAATCTTTTGCACATGAAACCGGTATGAGGCCATGTTGGCATCTTTTGCATCCCAATCTCCGGAACACTGCTGCACCACAAGATCTGAATCGCCGTAGCAAATGATCCGGTGCGCACCGATTTCTTTTGCAACCTTGAGCCCATGGATTAGAGCCTCATACTCAGCGACATTGTTTGATGCCCTGAAATGCACTTGCAAAACATACCGGAGATGATCTCCCTTTGGTGAGGTGAGTACCACACCGGCACCCAGACCCTCTTTGAGCTTGGATCCATCAAAGTGCATCTTCCAATATTGTATTTTGTGCTCGGCGGCTTGTACCGTATTTCCGCCCCCAATCAACCAGAAGTTAGCCAAGGCTTGTGATTTTATGGCATCTCTTCTTTCATACACACGTACGGTGACAGTTGAATTGCCCATTTCGCAATCCTGCCGCTGGCATCTTTGTTGCCCATGATATCTGAAATGGGTGCTTCACTCACCACTTTCATGGGGTGCTCCTCAGAAATAGTGTTTGAGCTTGGTGGCGGCCATGTACACGCCGTAGGTCATCTTTTGGAAGTGGGGGTAGTTTTGTTTTGAGAGGGAGAGCACCTCGCTCAAGTAGTATACCGGCCTCTGCACGATTTTTTCTTCTTCCTCTCTTTCTACCACAACCACAACACTCACAACCCGGTTGGTTGCTGCTATGTACAACAACATGGGCTCCCTTTCCAAAGGCGAGGCCAATACCGGTGCGGTGGCTAGCATTGTTTTCAGCTCTTTGAACGCTGCGTCTGCCTGTGGGGTCCAGACGAAGGTATCGGATTTTTTCATTAAGGCATAGAGCGGCAGAGCCTTTCTCCTAGCTCGTTTACTTAACCGGCTTAGCGACGCCAAGCTTCCGGTAAACTTTTGCACATCTTTTAGTTCCCGCGGGGATGTCATTCTCTATTGCCCGTATTTTTACCGGATTCACTTCAATGCCCCGCTTGACACAAGGAAACCAAGCAGCTTACCGGCAGGGACACCGAAAGTACATTTTGCCGGATTAAGTTTCATCCGGAACCTTCTCAAGTTATCAAATGTTTGCCGGATATCGTCAATTAGGGTGTCTTTTACCTTAGTTTTTATCACGATATCGTCCACATAGACTTGCACATTCTTTCCGATTTGATCAAACAAGCATTTTTGCATACAGCGCTGGTACGTTGCACCAGCGTTGCGCAAACCGAAAGGCATAGTGACATAGCAATAAGCCCCGTGCGGGGTAATGAACGTAGTTTTTATTTGATCTTCCTTTTTCAGGGGAATTTGGTGGAAACCGGAATAAGCATCAAGGAAAGACAACAACTCACACCCAGCAGTAGAATCAATCACCTGATCGATCCGGGGCAGAGGGAAAGGATCTCTTGGGCAAGCCTTGTTGAGGTTGGTGTAGTCGATGCACATGCGCCACACCTTTGGAGCTTTTGCCTCCAGGTTCTCATCTTTCTTCTTTTCGACCATCACCGGATTGGCCAGCCACTCAGTATGCGTGACCTCCACGATGAAACCGGCAACCAACAGTTTTGTCACCTCTTCTCCAATGATCTTCCTCCTATCTTCAGCGAACCGGCGCAAAGGTTGTCGCACCGGCTTGGCATCCTTCCGGACGTTTAGAGAGTGTCGAACAGCCTCGAACACCTAAATACCAAATCATCAAGAGACTGAAAAAGATATCTGATTTCACGGGGAGGGTGCTCTGACGAGCCGCTTCCCATGCTTGATTCAGTCCGGCACCGTCTGACGTGCACTCCAGGTAAGCGGATCCACACAATGTCCTTTGTTTCATTGTCGGCTTGAATGCCGGTGTGCCCAAGTTTCCACTCATTGCGCTAAGCTCAGCCGTGAGGATGGAGCCGCAGGTTTGCATCCTCTTTTTCCTCCGCGATCACCGCCGATTCCGCCAGGTTTGATCCGGGAGACGCTGCGGTGGGATTTTGTAGTTTCCACCAGGTCAAGGGTCACGAGGTGCCGGCATCTTCATCTTGAGGTAAGCCGACAGAGTTGAGGCCATGAAAGCGCCAATGCCGGTCTCCCTAGCAGTGCATGGTAGGGACTGTCTAGGTCCACCACCTCAAACAGAATGTTTTCCACCCGGCAATTGTCACGTCCTCCGAAAGACACATCCACCCGGACTTTTCCTACCGGTGCACAGGACAAGCCCGGAACGATCCCATGGAAAGTTGTGTGAGTTGGCTGGAGCATGTTTTCTGTTATCCCCAGCGTGTGTATGCTTGTACATGATGTTTATGCTGCTTCCATTGTCTATCAGCACTTTGCTGAACTTGACTCGAGTTTCTGGCCCTCGCATGATTGGGTCCACAACAAGAGCGTAACCACCCGGATTCGGCATGATCTTGGGGTGATCCTTGAACGACCAGGTGATTTCCTGATCTGACCACAGCATGTACTTGGGAACTGCCGGCATCACGGCGTTTACTTCCATGGAGCGGCGATGCACACTTTGCCTGTCGGTTGGCTCAGTGACAAAGACAACACAGCACAAATGTGGGTCCTCGTAAACATTCCGGCCTAAAGGTGCCGGCGGAGGTGGTTGATCATGATTTTCCTCCACCCGGTTAACTTGCGGTATTGTTGTACCGGTATGGTATTGGCTCCGGAAGAGGTGGTGGTGGTAATGGGTGTTGGTGTAGCATGTCGCGAGGGTGGTAGCACTGTGGAACAGCCATCCGCTTGCGCATCCTTCGCCGCTCCTCTTAGCATCAAGTGCTTGATCCGTGAACAATCTTTCGTTAAGTGGTTCGCCGGCTTCGATGGATGTGGGTGGCAGCTTGCACGGCATGTCCATAGCCGCTTCCATGGTGTATCTCATATGCTCTTGCCAATCTTTTTTCTGTCCCCACTTTTCCTTTTCAACCCACTTCTTTTTAGGACCCGCCCACGGCTGCGATCCGGTTTTTTGCCTTTGGCTTCCGCTGGGGCAGGAATTTTCCTGCACCGCGGCTACTTGCTGCGGACCATACCTTCGATCCGGGAAATCTTCCCTTCTCTTGTTATGCCGGTTATCCCGGTGTTGATCTTGCCGGGGTTGGTTTGACTGCGCTGGTTCAGCTTGCACAGCCGGCTGCAGCGGGTCTCCCAACGCATAGTTTTCCGCCACTCGCATCATTTCAGCCAATGTGCTTGGCATGTTTCTCTGTAGCCTTTGCCACAGTGGTGATCCTCTCCGGCATCCCTGACTGAACCAAGCAATCGCTTGTGCCTCAATCACTCCTTCACACGTGTTTCTCGTTGAGTTCCACCGGGTGAGATAGTCCCGGTCTGTTTCATCGCACGCTGCTGGCACAGCGCGAGCTGTTGGGGCCGGTTGGGCCTCTTGTAAGTGCTCTGAAGTTGCTCACAAAGGCTTCCTCAAAGTCCAACCATCCGTTTACGCTTCCTGCCGGCAATTGTTAAGCCAGACACGGCAGGCCCTACTAGGTAGGACGGTATGATTCTTACCGCCCAACGCCGGTTTACTCCGCCACCAGCTACATAGACAACTGTGACATAGTCCGCCAGCCAATCTTCCGGCTTGGTCGTACCATCGTATGTTTTCGTGTCCCGGGGCAACTGGAAATTGCGTACCGGTGGCTCTTCTCCCATGATTCGTGGGCCAAAGCACCTTGGTCCAGGAGGACCCTCAGATTCGATCATTTCGGAAAGATGCACTCTATCCAGCCTGTGCTCGCATCCTGGCTTGGCAAGCATCTTTCCCCCACACGTTCCCCCAAAGGGTTCCGGTAGGCTCTCGTTCCACCTCGGAATCTCCTTCTTCATATCTTTCCTGCTCCGCGGCTCTTGCCTGCCGGTACCTTGGTGGTCGCATTTCTTCTTCAGCATACGCTGCCCTTGCAGCTTGATAATTTTGCCCGGTTTCACGTCTACCGCATGATTGTTTCCGGCATAACCATTCCGCGCATAGCCGTTTCCGGCATAGCCGCGACCTGCTCCATAGCTTTTTTCTCCGGCATCATGTGGCCCGGCTTTTTGTTTTCCGGCAAGAACCGGATCATACACGGTCATCTGCCGCGCATTCATTTCTTTTTCCCTTCTTTTATCCGGATGGGGGGACGAGGCCCTGAGACTTGCTTCCGGCAACTTTTGTCGACCGGATCGATTTTGACTCTAGCGCTGCTTTGTTCATCCTAGCAAGCTCATCATTTTGTGCCTGTATGGTATCAAGCAGCTCTCTAACTCTATCCTGCTGCTTTGCCAGAGCCTCTCCGGATAACGAATCACACATCTCCATAGCGGCCTTAGCAGCTTTTATAGTTTTATCCGGACTACTGTACTTAGGTTTCTCTACGATGCTCACAGATGCAGAGGTACTTTTGCCGGCATGAATTTCCTTACGGAAATCCTGATCTAGATTGCGAGCCTTAAGCCGGTTTTCCGGCATCCTAGCGGCATGAGCGCTAACGAAGCAAAGCCATGGGCAGCGTTGTACTCACGTAGGGTTAGGTTCAGCTCACATGCGCACCGGAGGATGTTTGCGCCGCCACAGCGCTCAGGTGGCCTCCCCTCCGCGCTTGGGCCGCAGCCGGATCAATGTTCTACGCGATGGGCGCCGCGCACGTTCATCGCCGCTTGAGGATGGCGTTTGGTGTGCTGAAGATGCTCCCGCGGCTCCTGCGTCGCGCTCCAGCGGTGGCTTAGCCGGGCGGGTCGATGCCGCACGGCCAGCACCTTCTTTCACAGCGTCCTTGCCGGCGCCAGCCACGCCAGCCATCATGACCTCCACGCTGCCGGCGGCGCGGCGAGACATAGCCACCTTGGCGGATCCGGTGCCACCAGCACCGGCGAGAGGCACGGCGCACAGGGACGGTGTCGAAGCAGATGCGGTGGTCGCCGAACTCGATGATGCGGCCGTTCTTGGGGAACTTACCGCCGTTGGCGAAGCAGCCCGCGTTGTCGTTGATGAAGTCCATGGCGTAGATGTTCTGTACGAGCGCGGACACCGTTCGCTCGCCGTCGACGTTGAGGAGGCCCGCCCGAATATGGACTCCAGCAAGCGCCTCTCTCGGCCCCACGGTGGGCGCCAACTGTCATCGTGGTGAACAGACAGATGCCATGGGATGGCTTAAGTTGGGGCCGAGTTGGACGCTAGAGGATTTGGGGGAGGGTTTTGGATCGGTAGGATGAACTTCCGGTGCTTTCCTCAAGAACTTGGCCAAGGCCAGAGGTAGAAGAAGAGAGACACAGGACGAACTCCGTTCTAGATCTTCTCTATTCCATGAACAAGGTTACAAGAGGTCTCTTCGTACATACACGCGTCTCCGCCCGTGAAGAAGGCTGCCCCCTCTCCTTATATAGGGGAGAGGGTGGCTTACAGGGGAAGAAACCCTAATGGCATCTTTGAACAGACAAACTACTTTACAAAGCTACTTTAATCATAGGTGACGCCGGTATCTTCTTTAATCGGAGGGGCTGACGTCCTCCGGTTGCTTTTGGCGTCACCTTCCTCTTTGGCGCCAGGGCTTCGTTTAAAGCTACTTTGCTTAGGTCATCTTTGTCTTCTAGCCTCCGAGGGAATCTTTGACCAGCTTTGCTTATACCGGTAGTCCGGTATCTTCTAGCTCGTTCGGCATGCCCCTCTTGGGCATACCGGTATAAGTTCTTTAGCTTAAGTTCACAGTCCGGATTAAACGAAACCGGTATCTTGATAGGGCCAAACCATCCGGTTAGGCCTGCCTTTGGCATGTCGGGGTCACCTCCAACAACCAAGACAATTGCTCAAATCTGCATCTGCTCAAATGTTTTTCGGTCCTCTTCCTATTAGCTCAACACCATGATTAAAAACAGATCCTCCAACTTCCAAAATTCTGCGACCCCGGTTGAATCTGGTCTCAATATCAGGAATATATCTTGATGCAAATGTATATGCTTCAGCAGCAATATACGCCACTGCAATGCAAGCCTCCGGTCTAGCTTTGTTCCTAACTGTATTCTTGAAAGTGCACAGTCGACGTTCTATAGGGTACATCCATCCATACTGTACCGGACCTCTTAAAAGTGCCTCATCAGGTAGATGAACAGCCAAATGCACCATCACATCAAAGAACGCTGGAGGATATATCAGCTCCAGCTTGCACAGGATTACTGCTATGTCCACCTTAAGACGTTTTACAACAGCTCTGCTTAGAGTTTTACTACATATTTCCCTAAAGAACCTTCCCAACTCTGCAATCACGTTGTACATATTTGGCTTCACTAAATCTTTAATGCCAATAGCTAAAAGCCTTTGCAGCAGGATGTGACAATCGTGAGTTTTCAACCCTTGGAGCTTGTTTCCTTCAGCATTGAGACAATTTGCAATGTTGGAAGCAAATCCGAACGGGAACATCACACCTCGGAGGTACTCACAAAATAATCTCCTTTTAGGCATCGACAATGTGAATTCCGCGCCTCGAAATTTATAATGTTTTTCCTTGCCTTTGTTCACTTTGTCATTACGATCCAGTTGCAAGTGCCTGTTAACATTCAATGTTGCACAATCAATCCTAGCATTTGAGCTATCTTTTGTCTTGGATGGAATGTTGAGTAATGTGCCGACAATGCTGTCACATATATTTTTCTCCATGTGCATGATATCAATATTATGTCGAAGCTTCTTACCAGCCCAATACGGCAAGTCCCAAAGAGTGGTCCTGCGCTTATAAAATATTCTCGGTCTATCATTTTCCATTTCCTTCCTCTTGGTACATGCTGCTATTTCACCTCCCATCTTCCTTTTGGTAGCTGCTAGACTCAGTTCATCTCCTCTCTTCTTCCTTTTTCTACCTGCTACTACTGCTGCTGCATCTTCTGTATTCTTCTCTGCTGTACCTGCTGTGGCGGCTGGTGGTTTTCCTGGTTTAACATTTCTGACCGCTTCTAGGTGCGCCTCCAACTCGTGACTCGTAAAGTGCTGCGGTTCAGTCTTTGCACAGGCCTGATCACCAATAAATTGCAATTTTTTATTATTTTTTCGGAAACTGTGACCTATTGGAAGGAAACGGCGATGGCCCATATAGCATATCTTGTTTATTATCCTCACTGCCAGCTGATCAGTATCACAGTGAACACATGCATTATAACCTGATGTTACTCTGCCTGACATAGTGCCCAAAGCTGGATAATCATGGGTGCAATACAGTACAACAACACGTAATAGAAAATTTTGTTCTTTAGGTTGACACACATCCCGTGTAGGGACACCCTTCCATAATGTTTGCAAGTCTCTAATAAGAGGCTGCATGAACACATCAAAATCCTTCCCAGGAGATTTGGGACCTGGGATGAGTAAGGCCATCATACAGTTCGACTGATCGGTGCATGTCCAGGGAGCCTGGTTGTATGGTGTAACTAGTACTGGCCACATGCTATACGAGTTGCTCATGTTGCCAAATGGGTTGAATCCATCTGTAGCAAGGCCAAGTCTCAGGTTCCTTGGATCTGCAGCAAAATCTGGATGATCCAGGTCGAATTGCTTCCATTCATCGCCATCAGCAGGATGCCTCAGTAAATCAGGGTCGGGCGTGAGAATCTCTTTGTGCCATCTTGTTTCCCGAGATGTTTGTTCTGAAGCAAACAACCTCTGCAATCTTTGTACAAGTGGAAAGTATCTCAGAACCTTCCAAGGAATCTTTTTCTTACCACCAGCTCCATCATGTTTCCATCTTGATTCCTTACATACTGGACATTCATCGAGGTCATTATACTCCATCCAAAACAGTGCACAGTTATTTTTGCAAAAATCAATCTTCTCATATCCAAGTCCCAGTACCTTGATGTACTGCTTCACCTCATAAAAGGATTTTGGCAGTCCAGCCCCAGGGAGTGCATCGCTGTATGTCTTCGCAACTGCATTGAAGGCTTTATTGGTTATCCCCTGGTATGACTTGTCATGAAGTAATTTCACAATTAATTCGAATCTTGACACAACAGAACCAGGGGCCACTAAGCGCTTAGCATCTTCTATCAGGTCATGGAAAAGAGGCTTTTTGTGATAACCATGGGGCTGTTGGCTTGCATATGGATACAGATCCCGTAACAAATTAGCAGTAGCCTCATCCTGGACGAGATCTTCAGGCTGATAACCATCAGAATAAAGAGGATCAATAATCTCAGGCTGATCATAGTGTTCACCATGGTTAATCCACCTGATATATGTCTGGTCCATCCCATAAACGAATAAATGATCTGAGACTACATGTTGAGGCTTGGACCCAATATTCAAACATACGCGGCATGGACAAATCACTTCCTTTGTTGTGTCGCCGTCAGTAAAATCACTAACTTGCTTCATGAAGTCTTCAATACCACTCAAATATGTTGGTGTGTTTAATGAGTGAAATAATATCCAAGTTCTGTCCATCTGTTGAGGGAATAGATGGTCAAAGAAGCGATAAGCTATTTCAACAAACAGGTCACCTACGAATGTAAGCAAACATACCTGAGCAAACAGGTCAAATATAAAACTATAAATGCTACATTATTTGAGCCGATTTCAGCAAACGAACTGAGTGCAAAACTACGGCTACCTAGCGAACAGATTTTTTTAGGCTGACCACTGGGTTTCCCCACTTTGTATTTTTTTCTTTTTATTAATAAAAAGAGGGAAATATGTACAAAAGTTGCTGGAGAGCAGCAACTAAAAGGATCATAGATCCCAAACAGCAAAATATATATAAAATGTTCTACCCATGATATGATTTCCTCTTTGCCTTATGAACAAGGAGAGCAATTTCATCCTTGAATCTCTTGTGCCATCTGTAAATGCTTGGGGGGGCGAACAGATATATCGAAAGCAATACAATACCAACACATTCTTTCTTCTTTTTTGCCGTAATTCCGCCGATCTATTAGCAGTGCAAAGAAGTCAAAAGTAATAAGATTACAAACAGGTCCATAGACCACCAGGGCCGTACCTGAGAATACGGAGGGCCTGAGCAAAACAAGAAATAGAGGACCTCAACATGATCATTGGCAACTAAAATGATTTTATATATACTACTCACTCCATTTCAATAAACAATGCACCCTTGTTTTTCGTTTTTTATCTTCGAAAAAATATTAATCTATATCTCTCTATTTAAAAATGATGTTTCAATTTTATGTAGATATACATGTATTTAGATGAGTTTAGTTTGCAGATACATGCAAGTTTTGATGAAGTTGAAACATATTTTTCAGGATGAAGTATATAAAAAAATTGATATAAAACTGGTATCATTAGAAAGTATTTTCCATCACGGTTCTAACAATGCTGCTTATGTATTATATGATCGTGATATTGTTGTCCTATTTATTTGGTCAAGGTTCACATTGAAATGTGGTAAAATAAATTAAAAGAAGTGCATCGTGTGAAAAAGCAATCTAAGAATTCAAAAGTGCTAATTGTTAGTCGAAACATGACATCTTTCAAAAATGAATCTTCAATTAGTACTTCATAAAAATCATTGAGACAAAATATTAATATTCATTGGAAGACTAACTGAATTAGCTGCACTCGCGATGAAAGAGAAAGAGAAGATACGGGTAAGAGCAAGTACAATAAGGTACAGTCTTTTGTTTGTTTGTTTGGGTTGCTCATCAAGCTTATCGCTCGATACAATAAGTTACAGTCAGCGGGAGTGGTGTTTTGGAACATGGGTGCATAGTGGGTGGTATCATGGAGTACTATCATAGGTATGCTATATCTATACTCCTATATAGTGTAGCAATTTTGATAGTTTGAATCCAAGCATCATAATGCAATCTCTACTGTTGATTGTGCACCATCGGACGGTCTAAAACATTGGGATTCGCAGCTACAGTAGCACCCATCATTCTCTACGTCATTCTAGAAACATCTATATATTTGTTCTAGCCAATTCACGCTCCCTCCATACGCGACGCTGCTGGTCACGGCCCGACAACAAAACTCACGGACGCCTATGCTCTCCATAGATCAGTCAGAGTTGAATGCGATGCATGCGAATGGTAGTCACGCTCAAACTTCAGTCAGAACCGAAAGTGTGGCGAGTAGGTCGGTAGCACTGCACGGACATGCAGTTGCATAAGTGCTGGTACGTTCCCTATAGGTGGCACTGGGCATGGATGGGAGGATAAATTATTGAAGATCTGAATTTTGGCAGCTAAAAAGAAATAAGTACAAAACCTAAGACGTGCAAAATTCAATAGTATATTCAAGAGCACATACATGGCAGAAAATTGCAATTCTGCATGAGAAATACAATTCAATGTTAGTAATACATAGTTTTCCCACATTTTACGCTATGCAAGCTATTTTGAGTTGAAATTGTAACGACTGATTTTTAACGTGCAAAGCACATGAAGCTGACTAGTTTATTATAGTGGAGTATTGAAAATGGCATAGAAGGGGATATTGCGAATTGAGAGTGGCATAAACACAACTTCAGTTTTTGTAATGGCATAAACACAACTTGTGAATTGAGGAGTGGCATAGAACCAATTAACCGTTGTTTCAATAACAGCCATCAAAAGCCGATCGAACGCACGAGGATGGATCCAAAATTTACCCATTTTTAGTTTCACGAGAAAATTTTAAACTTAAAATTCGTACTGCCTAGAAGTATTTGAAACAAAAATCCAGTAAATCTTATATGTTGGGTTATGCATTCTGGGGGAGTTTCATCAGATTCAGCCATATTGTTTATCAATAAACCTCATTTTATGTTTTACAACCAACTTTAAACTTAAAATTCAAACTGTCCAGAAAAAAGAACAACATTCCAGTAAATCTTATACTATATTTCTTCTGCATTCTGGGAAAGATTGGTCGGATTCAAAAAAATAGTTTGGGAATAAACATTGTTTTAGTCTGGACACGACTTATTGTAGAGTGATTTTTGGTTGGATACATTCATGTGCGTTCGATTGGCTTTGGATGGTTATAATTGAACCAAAGTCAACGCTGGACTTCTGACCTGAACGTCACTGGAGCTGCGTCAAAAGTCCAGCCATGACTTTGTCTCAATAACAGCCATCAAAAGCCGATCGAACGCACAGGAATGGATCCAACCAAAAATCACTCAACCGCTGGAATTTTGACCTGAAAGTCACTGAAGCTGTGTCCATACTTGCCCAACAGGTTGCGTATGAATGTAAACCAACATATCTGAGCAAACAGGTCGAATATAAAACTATATAACTAAATGCCACGTTATTTGAGCCGATTTCAGCAAACCAACTGAGGTCTATTTTTTTAGGCTGGACAGTGGTTTCCTCGCTGTGTATTTTTCACTGTAATAAAAAAGAGGGAAAAGGTTACTGGAGAGCAGCAACTAAAAGGATCATAGATCCCAAACAGCAAAATCTAGCTAAAAAAGTTCTACCCATGATGATAAGCCATGATATGATTTCCTCTTTGCCTTACAAACAAGGAGAGCCATTTCATCCTTGAATCTCTTGCGTCTTCTGTAAATGCTTGGGGGCGAACAGATCAATCGAAAGCAATATAATACCAACAAATTTTTTCTTCTTTTTGGCCGTAAATCCACCGATGTATTAGCAGTGCAAAGAACCCAGAAGTAATAAGATTACAAACAGGTCCATAGAGGACTGGCACCAAGCGACGACTACAGACATTGGGCAATGGTGAGCAGTACAGTGTACAGTACGAATGAATTCGAGCAAATAGGTAAAGCGGAAAACAATGTCAAACAAACACATCGAGAGGAAAACAATATCAACCGATCGATTCGAACGAACTAACGAACTTATAAGGGCTGGGCGACGGCGACTGACTTCGATTGAGCTATAATGAATCGTACTTGCCCAGGCCTGAAGATAGCATGCATACCGTGAGGATCTACCAGCTGACCGCGCCTGCCGGTGCGGCTGGAGAAGAACGGCGCCACCAGCAGTCGCCGGCTGACGCGGCTGATAGACAGCGTGGGGAAGTTTTGGTGCGCGGCCTGGTTCACCGAGGGTGTGTCTAGAGAAGAACAGGGCGCCGAAGGAGGTGTCTAGAGAAGAACAAGGTGGGCTGGGTGCTGAGTTAAAGGCGAGCGTTCGAAATATTGGGCGCGCGTTCGAAAGTTTAGGTGCGCGAGGGAGGTGTCTGCTGGTGAAAATTTCCCCGTCCTCTTCTTCTTCTTTTCACAGTACAACGCAGACGCTCACAAACACGCACGTACAAACACCCCTATGAACGCACGCATGCACACCCTACCCCTATGAGCACCTCCGAGGGACTGAGCCGGCATATCTTGAGGTTGACGAAGTCACCACTGGCGCCTCCTCTTCTTTTTTGGGCTAATCTATTTATCTATAATATCTATCTATACCTCTATCTATCTACATGTTTTTTAATTTATTTTCTATCTATCTACATGTTTTTTTTTTTCTATTCTATACATGAGTTTTTGAATTTGAATTTTTTCACTCTGTCAGCCTTCCGGCCAATGCTCATTTGAAGTAATTGAAGCCGTTGATTTGTAGCTTAAAGGTGCTATCTACCGCTCATCATACAAGGACTCTTCAGATCTAACGGCTGTGAATGCACGGATTCGTCACCCATGCTTCCCCTTGGACTGGCGATGCTGAAAGCCTGAAACACTGGAACCCTCTAGATACTTCGGGGTACCTCACTGCTCCACATTATTAAACAGGCCTTTTCCGACATGGGAAGTCAAAAGTTGGGGGCTCCATCCAGTACATATGAATGCTCGCTAGCTGCATGGTCTAGAAGCAGACTAGAGTAAATCATCAATTCATCAAATCAATTGGTGTATAATTTTTTTAGGAGCTAAGACGCCGGCATGAACCATTTTCAAGCGTTTAAATTCCTCCTACCTGAAATGATTCTTTAGATTGACATCAACAAGAGAACTCTTTTAGAAAGAGTGAGAGAAAGGGAGATATGATTGCATACACTATTCTTAGAAGGGAAATCATGTACTTGTTCATGGAGAGATACAAGTATATCGACTATCTACACTACAATTTTGAAATAAAAGAAACAAAATTGCAAATGTCTATTCTAACTAGATATGTTGATATTTCTAAATAGTACCAAAGCAATACTTATTCTAAGCTGGGCACTCAACTTCTGAAATGCGCGAGTATTCGTAGGTCGATTTTTTTACGTTATTATTATTATTACTAGGCAGCACATGTGTTTGCCCGTCCAGTGAAACTCTTTCATTTCATTTTTCTTTTCCGCAAGGTCGGGAGTCGGAGGAAGAGGGATCACACGGGAGGAGACGAAGGGAGAGCAGTCACGGGGCCCCACTTATTTATGGTGTCTATCCTTTTTCTGGTGATGTTGACTGTTGTGTCAGTGCGCAGCGCAGGGGGGTGCGAGCGAGCGAGAAAGGCCGAGAATGAGAGAGATGTTTTTTTTAGAGGGACAACCGAACGATCCTGAAGGACCCAGATTTCCAATACGCATCAGAGCGCAGTTTACAGCAGGACACAAAATATGGAGGAAATTACGTCTAAATCCCTAAGATTTACATGGTAGACCCCATGCTGAAAGCAAGAAATGCGATCGGGTCCTTAACAGCCACCGTCCGGATTGATCCTCGTCGCAGCCGGGGACGAACCACTTGGCGCGACCAAATCGCCATGGCTACAGAGCCTGCACACCATGGCCTACGAGCTGAGCTAGAAACGACCTGCCAAAACCGGCAGCCAACGGAGGTGGATAATTGGAGAGAGAGTGTTGATGCCTCTCTCTTGACAAAGAAGATGGCTGGGAGTTTGCCTACCTAGCATACGTGACTTGTGCTCACTGAAGTGTGGGACCTCACGCATGGGAACCACACGTAAGTGACAGACTTGTTGCTCTAATAACTCGGGTGATCATTATACTATATTAGTACATAGTTTCCTATGGATCCTTCTTAGTCACTCCTAAATGAAGCTCTTGAGAGGGTTTTTGAAATTTCCATGTTTGAAACCAAAAACCACTTCTCTTCATGCTTGACTTCACAAGACAGAGTTTAGGGTTATGGGGTAGATACATGATTTTTCTGGTTTGAGTATGTCTAGACCTTGTTTATCAACTTGAATGCTTACTATATGACAGAGGAAGACTATGTGCTTTGGTTTTTCATTTTTTGATTTTTTTGAATTTTTATACCAATTTGAATCTTGGTCAAACCTATGGTTCAACCAAGATTTAAACAAGTTAAAAACATGAGTATGAAAAACTAAGCCTCTAACCATTTTAGTCGCACCAAAATGAAGCTCTTGGGAGGGTTTTTGAAATTTCCATGTTTGAAACCAAAAATCACTTCTCTTCATATGCTTGACTTCATAAGACAGAGTTTAGGGTTAGGGGTAGATACAAGATTTTTCTGGTTTGAATATGTCTAGACCTTGTTTATCAACTTAATTGAATGCTTACTATATGACATAAGAAGACTGTGTGCATTGGTTTTTCATTTTATTGTTTTTTTTGAATTTTATGCCCATATGAATCTTGGTCAAATCCTAGGTTTGACCATGATTTAAACAAGTTTAAAACATGAATATGAAAAATTAAGCATCTATCCTTCTTAGTCACTTCAAAATGTAGCTCTTGAGAGGGTTTTTGAAATTTCCATGTTTGAAACCAAAAACCACTTCTCTTCATGCTTGACTTCATAAGACAGAGTTTAGGGTTAGGGGTAGATACATGATTTTCTGGTTTGAATATGTCTAGACCTTGTTTATCAACTTAATTGAATGCTTACTATATGACATAAGAAGACTATGTGCCTTGGTTTTTCATTTTGATTTATTTTGAATTTTTATGCCCATTTGAATCTTGGTCAAATCCTAGGTTTGACCATGATTTAAACAAGTTTAAAACATGAATATGAAAAATTAAGCATATATCCTTCTTAGTCACTCCAAAATGAAGCTCTTGGGAGGGTTTTTGAAATTTCCATGTTTGAAACCAAAAACCACTTCTCTTCATGCATATGCTTGACTTCATAAGACATAGTTTAGGGTTAGGAGTAGATATATACATGATTTTCTAGTTTGAATATGTCTAGACCTTGTTTATCAACTTGAATGCTCTTACTATATATATGACATAAGAATACTATGTCCTTTGTTTTTTCATTCTTTTATTTTTTTCTGAAATTTTATGCCCATTTGAATCTTTTGGTCAAATCCTAGGTTTGACCAAGATTTAACAAGTTTAAAACATGAAAATGATAAGGGAAACCTCCATCCTTCTTACTATTTGAATCTTTGTGAAATCTTAGGGTTTTAGGGGTAGATATATACATGATTTTCTGGTTTGAATATGTCTAGACCTTGTTTATCAACTTGAATGCTTACTATATATATGACATATAAGAATGCTATGTCCTTTGTTTTTTCATTCTTTTGATTTTCTTCTGAATTTTTATGCCCATTTGAATCTTTTGGTCAAATCCTAGGTTTGACCAAGATTTAAACAAGTTTAAAACATGAAAATGATAAGGGAAACCTCCATCCTTCTTAGTCACTCTAAAATCAACTTAATTGAATGCTTACTATATGACATAAAAAGACTATGTGCCTTGTTTTTCATTCATTTTGATTTATTTTGAATTTTATGCCTATTTGAATCTTGGTAAAATCCTAGGTTTGACCAGTTTAAATCATGAATATGAAAAATTAAGCATCTATCCTTCTTAGTCACTCCAAAATGTAGCTCTTGGGGGTTTTTGAAATTTCCATGTTTGAAACCAAAAACCACTTCTCTTCATGCATGCTTGACTTCATAAGACAGAGTTTAGGGTTAGGGGTAGATATATACATGATTTTTTCTGGTTTGAATATGTCTAGACCTTGTTTATCAACTTTAATGCTTACTATATGACATAAGAATGGTATATGCTTTGGTTTTTTATTTTTCTAATTTTTTTTTGAATTTTATACCCATATATTTGAATCTTTGTGAAATCCTAGGTTTGCCCAGGATTTAAACAAGTTTAGAACATAAAAAATGAAAAGGTAAGCCTGGATCCTTCTTTGTCACACTCTAAAATGAAGCTTTTGGGAGGTTCTTGAAATTACCATGTTTGAAACCCAAAACCACTTCTCTTCATGCTTGACTTCATAAGACAGAGTTTAGGGTTAGGGGTACGTAGATACATGATTTTGTATGGTTTGAATATGTCTAGACCTTGTTTATCAACTTGAATGCTTACTATATATATGACATATAAGAATGCTATGTCCTTTGTTTTTTCATTCTTTTGATTTTCTTCTGAATTTTTATGCCCATTTGAATCTTTTGGTCAAATCCTAGGTTTGACCAAGATTTAAACAAGTTTAAAACATGAGAATGAAAAGGGAAGCTTGTAACCTTCTTAGTCACTCTAAAATGAAGTTTTTGGGAGGTTTTTGAAATTACCATGTTTGAAACCCAAAACCACTTCTGTTCATGCTTGACTTCATAAGACAGAGTTTAGGGTTAGGGGTAGATACATGATTTTGTATGGTTTGAATATGTCTAGACCTTGTTTATCAACTTGAATGCTTACTATATATATGACATATAAGAATGCTATGTCCTTTGTTTTTTCATTCTTTTGATTTTCTTCTGAATTTTTATGCCCATTTGAATCTTTTGGTCAAATCCTAGGTTTGACCAAGATTTAAACAAGTTTAAAACATGAGAATGAAAAGGGAAGCTTGTATCCTTCTTAGTCACTCTAAAATGAAGTTTTTGGGAGGTTTTTGAAATTACCATGTTTGAAACCCAAAACCACTTCTCTTCATGCTTGACTTCATAAGACAGAGTTTAGGGTTAGGGGTAGATACATGATTTTGTATGGTTTGAATATGTCTAGACCTTGTTTATCAACTTGAATGCTTACTATATATATGACATATAAGAATGCTATGTCCTTTGTTTTTTCATTCTTTTGATTTTCTTCTGAATTTTTATGCCCATTTGAATCTTTTGGTCAAATCCTAGGTTTGACCAGGATTTAAACAAGTTTAGAACATGAAAATGAAAAGGTAAGCCTGGATCCTTCTTTGTCACACTCTAAAATGAAGCTTTTGGGAGGTTCTTGAAATTACCATGTTTGAAACCCAAAACCACTTCTCTTCATGCTTGACTTCATAAGACAGAGTTTAGGGTTAGGGTACGTAGATACATGATTTTGTATGGTTTGAATATGTCTAGACCTTGTTTATCAACTTGAATGCTTACTATATATATGACATATAAGAATGCTATGTCCTTTGTTTTTTCATTCTTTTGATTTTCTTCTGAATTTTTATGCCCATTTGAATCTTTTGGTCAAATCCTAGGTTTGACCAAGATTTAAACAAGTTTAAAACATGAGAATGAAAAGGGAAGCTTCTATCCTTCTTAGTCACTCTAAAATGAAGTTTTTGGGAGGTTTTTGAAATTACCATGTTTGAAACCCAAAACCACTTCTCTTCATGCTTGACTTCATAAGACATAGTTTAGGGTTAGGGGTAGATGCATGATTTTGTATGGTTTGAATATGTCTAGACCTTGTTTATCAACTTGAATGCTTACTATATATATGACATATAAGAATGCTATGTCCTTTGTTTTTTCATTCTTTTGATTTTCTTCTGGATTTTTATGCCCGGACACGCCGACGTCATGCCTTGGCGACCACGGCCGCCGGAGAGGACGAACGCGCCCGCCACGGCCGCGACAGTACACGCGCCCGCCCGACCACCGTACGCCACCATTTACCGCGCCGTTGACGCTCCGAGGACCGCGGTGACGTCGTGAACACCACGGCGCCAACGCCTAGCTCGCTAGCCCACCAGAAACGCCGCGCCCTTGTCGCCATTGCCGCAGCACCTCAGCACCCACGCTCGCCTATAAAAGGAGGCATCCATTCGTCGATCAGAGCACACCACCACCCTCCCCTCTCCTTCCTCGACCTCCTAAGCACCTCACCATGCTCGATTAGCCACCCGCCGCCCAATCGACGCATCACCGCCGCGGAAGCCCTGCAGCAATCGCCGGAGAAGGAGGCCGCCCCTGACGACGCCACTGCTACCAGGAGCCTCGCCGTCGTCTACAACCTCGTCAAGCACATTGCCAACCCTAGCTGGAGCCACCCTAAGCCCTCCGACCCCCTACCTGCGCCGCCGGCGAGCTTCTCTCTCGCCGTCGACGACGACACACGCGTGAACCGTTCGATCTCATTCTAATCCAACGCACCGCAATGCTCCATACCGTTTCGGGTTTAAAGAGCCGCTGACATGCGGGACCCACGCTGTCAGGCGGCCCACTCGCACTGGATGCGCTGTTGGGCTGAGCAGGCCGTTAGTTTAAAAACCTGGCCCGTTAGCTTCCCGCCAGCCCGTTTAATTCAAATTTCGTTTAATAAATTTAGTTTGAATTCAATACTGAACCCAACTTTGAAAATTCATAGAATCTGTTTGGCTTGGCCAAATTTAACAAACTTTATATATTTGGAAAGCTAGTAAAAAGATCTACAATATGCCACTGGTCTCACCTCGAGATTTGTTGTAGAAATAAAATGATAAAAAGAAGAAGGCAGGGACTTTTTCATATTCAAATAATTATTAAAAATCAACCAAGATAGATATTTAATTAATTCCAACTCCTATAGCTCACATTTGACTTACACTAATTGTTTCTACAAGAAAATGGTGTGGTCACTTTGCATGATCATGCCCTAGAATAATTAATGGACAATATGGCTAGTTTAGTTAAGTGATATTGTCCAAAACTATTATGTAAGTCATATGAGGTATTTTACTTCATTTAAATCTGGTCCCAAATGAATTCATGTGATGTTTGCACCTCTGGTCCAAACACTCCTATATGAATATTTGGAGATTTAAATCATTTGGGGAATTATAAAATAGTATGAGGTGATTTACCTCATTTAAATCATTTTCTCAAATAATGATGATGAATGTTTGACTTAGGTCAATATGAATTCATGTATGGTTATTTGAGAAGTTAAATCTTAAGAAGATTTCAATGAGAGGAAACTATTTTTCTCAAAGACTAAATGGAAATTATTAATTACATATATAATGAGAAGAAATTACTTTTCTTTAACAAAGAAAACCAATGCACCTAATTATTTTATGTGTGTGCTTAGCATAGTTTGTGTGAAGTAATGATGTGCTTAGTATAGCCTTTGAGCTTGTTTAGTGATTATACCTCGTATTCAAATTTAGACGCTAGCACCGGAGATTACCAAGAGGAAGGAGAATTCTACCCAGAAGAGGAAGAAGAAAACCTAGAGAACTACCAAGGCAAGCTAATACTCTTGCAAAGTGCAAAGCCCTCCTTGGGCAAGGCACCATGATTCTTATCTTTCTTCATACAATCCTATCCTACATTTATACCATACAAGTCTTACTTGTTGTGTTTTCAAAGATTGATTTCAAATGGTATAGGTGAATCAAACTACTAGAGTAGCAAAGTTAGTCTTATAAATAGCAAAGCAATGTAGCACCCCTCATGATTAGTGCTAGTGCTAAAATACTAAAACTTGACTACTCTAGATGGGAACATATGAATGGTTGAATTTGAAACCTTGGAATGATGAAACATTCCATTGAATGATTTGAGGTTGAATGTGAACAAGAGAAGATAGTGATTTTTGATGAAAACCTGATATTGGTTTGAATGCGATACCTTTCCAATTTTTGAGTACCCCCACAATACCTGATTATGGGTAGGGCTTAACTGGAAGTTTATAGATTTTAGTATGAGTTCCCTCTAAACACACGTCATAGGGGTTATGCCGAGGCTGCCTCCGTTGTTGAAAATGATGTGAATTGAGGTGAAATTGTACGGCCAAGCCCTGTGCAGTTCCCGGGTTAACAGTTGGTTTTCACTGGGAGGCCAAGCTCATGGGGAGAGGTGCTCATACTAGGATGTGTAAGTGAAAGGTTATGGTTGATGATCCGCGTACTGTGTTACGGTGACTCGGAGTTATTCCGACGGATGAAATCAAATGTTGTGGCACAAGTGTGCAACCTCTGAGAGTGTAAATCTATTCGAATAGCCGTGTCCACGGTTACGGACGGTTGGAAGGGCCATACAGTTTCCGGTGTCAGATTTTTGAAAACTTTAGTAAATGTGAATGATGACTTGGTGACTTGTTGGAATTATACCAATGTTGTGGGAATGACACTAATGTTCCCACTTGAGTTAGTTAGCACATGATCCAAGCTTGTGAACTAAAATTTGGCCTATGCAAGTTAAACTAGAGCTTAGTACCTTTAGTTGGCATTTTACATTAGTATTAGTTTGCAAGTACTTAAAGTACTTACGGCTTTGTCCCTGGCTATTCAAATGGCCAGAGTACGATGATGAACAGAACTATCACGAGGATGACCAGCAGGACGCCTACGACAACTAGGGGTTTCTGACGTCAAATGTTGGCCTGTGGACTAGAGAGTCCATTTACTATTACGCTTCCGCTATGTATGAACTTGTGTATGTATGTTGATTGAAAGATCAACTATTTATGTAAGATGAATCATGTGATTCAAGATTGTAAGACATTATGGCTTGTAATAAATAATGACTGTGATATTCGACTATTATGCCTCGCAACAACATTATCCTGGGATTGCGATGAATGACATAATAGGCATCTGGACTTAAAAATCCGGGTGTTGACAAGTTGGTATCAGAGCCATTATTTGACCTTAGAAAACCTTAGTTAGAATGGGCGTTCATAAAAACCTAACTTTGAAATCAAAATGAAAAGAATATTTATGAAAAATTATTCATATTCTTGTCTTGGAGGCTTTTTCAAAACTTGATAAAACATGCTCTTCTTATTATGTCTACTTAAAATTTTGCCACACTTGTTCAAATCTCTAACTTACTCTCCCAATTCACTTTCAGATGGAGCCCAACGCACCCGTCAACACCAAGTTTTACCAACTTGGTAACGGAGGCAGCTTGATTTTCGAGCACGATCTCACCGCGGTCTCGAACTTTCTGGGGCGCCTCCAGCCCGAGTTCCATGGGATCCAGGTGAATGATCAGCCTGGCGGAGAGCTGCAATGGATCATTACTGCAGATCTGAGGGGAAACATGGAGTCTCCCACCACGGAGAGAATCCTGTTCTCTTTCCGTGAGAGCAACTGGCTCGATGGGCTTGCTCGAGGCCTGCAGGAGGCACTGGCACGCCTCTGCGGACAGAACGCGGTGCGCCTGCTTGCGTCCCGTTTCGCTCACCTAGTGAAGCGTGATGCCGCAGGAGTACCCATGGCTCTGCAGTCTCACCCTGAGTTGAGGCACCACGCCGAGCATCTAGACTTCATGCTGTATCATACTCAGCTGGATCTGGATAACGCCCGGATGTATGCGAACCAGACTCACCTCGCCCTGGCCACCCATGGCGATGCTATCAAGATGCTGTCTCGGGACCGCAACAAGCTTCGCCTGCGGTGTGCGAAGAAGGATGCTACTATCACGCGCCTTCGCGCCCAGATCGCATCACTTGAGGCCACTGTCAAGGCTCAGGAGGAGCAGCTGCAGGAGATGGAGGAAGACGAAGCCGGTATCGATATTCAGGGAGGAGGCGCCTTCCTGAGTGACGATGACGACTTCGAGGAGGACGAGTTCACTGAGGAGGAGGATTACGCGTTCCTGGAGCCAGGACCTGATGATGTCGTTCCCATCGACATTGAGGATGAGGGTAGCCACACTTGAGCACTGATGTAGGCATGAGTTGTATCCCGTCGGTTGTATCGTAGCATGAGAAATGGTTCTTAAAACCATTGGAGTGTTGAACTACTAGTTTGTAATATGTGATGTGGAATGAATGAATGAATGTTTGTGTGTGTCATCCAAAGCATTCAAGTTTTTACAAGTTTTTGAACTTATTCAAAATAAACCATAGAATTTCCCTCTTATCTTATAATCTCCTGTATATTCAGATGGCCCCTCCCAATCGCAACAACAACGATGCCATGATGCAACTGCTGCAAACCCTGCTTCAAGACAGGGAGACTGAAAGGGCTGAACGTCAAGCCAACATCGCAGCACTGCAAAACCTTGCTAACCAAGGCCATGGGAATCATGATCATCCCGGATCCAAACTCAAGAACTTCCAGAATACCAACCCTCCGGTGTTCAGCAAGACCGAAGAACCCCTCGACGCCGACGACTGGCTCCAGACTATGGAGAACAACTTGGAGGTCGCCGGAGTCGAAGCCAATGAGAAGGTCCTGTTTGCAACCCACTACTTTGCCGGACCAGCCCGAGCCTGGTGGACCAGCACCCGTGCCATGAACGGAGGTCAAGTCATGACTTGGGCAGATTTCAAGCTCAAGTTCAGCAAGTACCATGTGCCCCCGGGTCTTATCAAGAAGATGCGGGATGAATTCCGCGAACTGAAGCAAGGACGGATGACGGTGGTAGAATACCGCGACAGGTTCCTTACACCGTCAAGGTACGCCCCGATGAGACGACACTATGAGAAGAGGCAGGAGAGATTCTGAACGGACGCATGATGAGATGCGACTGTCCTAGTCAACATCCCCTTTGCCGACCTTGAAGCTCTTGTTGACTCCGCCATTCAGATGGAAGGCAAGTTGAACCAAGCCAATGAGAACCGCAAACGCCGCATGATGCACCAGAGTGGGCCCAGCAATACTCCCAAGTATCGCCCCAGCTCAAGCGGAGGTTTTGCCCCCAGAAACAACAAACCCCAGATGCAGACTTCACGCCCCGGTTTCCAGAACCGGAGTGGAGGAAACCCCAGGCCAGGAGGCCATCCCAACCACAACCACAACTACCAGAGCAACACCAACAACTTCAACCGTGCCCCAATGAGAGCCCCCAACCCCAACAACAACAACACCAACACCGCTCCAAGGACTGGGAGCAACGCCATTCCCGTCGCAACCAAGGACAAGTCCACCATCACTTGCTATGAGTGTGGTGTAGTGGGACACTACTCCAACGAGTGCCCCAAGAGGCTCGCCAAGATCGCCGGCAACACCCCTGCACCTGTTCAGCAGCAACGCCGCGTCTCCACCGGAAAGAAGTTCGCCCCCAACAACCCCAATAACCGCAACGGCCGTCTCTTCCACATGAACGCAGAAGAAGCCCAGGAAGCACCAGATGTTGTCTGGGTATGTTTCCTGTCAACTCAGTACCTGCCAGAGTGTTGTTTGATTCCGGAGCATCTCATTCTTTTGTCACTGAAGACTTTGCATCAACAAGTAAAATTCAACCTCTCAGTTTGAAACATGTCATGATAGTTCAAATCCCCGGATCAACCACCAAAGCCAGAAAATTTTGTAAAAATGTACCCATCAGAATACATGAAGTAGATTTCTATGCCAATCTGATAATTCTGGGAACCAAAGGTTTGGAAATAGTGCTGGGAATGGATTGGATGGCCAAACACCATGGAATGATTGACTGTGCCAAGAAAGCCATCACCATGACCAGTAGCACCGGTATCATTGTAGAACATGTCTCTGAACTGCTACCCAGAAAATTTACCTGCAACCAGAGTGTAGCCAAGCCAACCTTGGATCAGATCAGGGTCGTTTGTCGATATCCTGATGTGTTTCCTGATGGTTTACCCGGTATGCCCCCAGATCGGGATATCGAGTTTATCATCGAGTAATCCCCGGACGGACCTATAGCCCAGAGAGCCTATAGCATGAACCCAGCAGAGCTAGTGGAGCTGAAGAAGCAATTGGATGAACTGTTAGCCAAAGGTCTGATTCGACCAAGTGCGTCACCTTGGAGATCCCCAGTTTTGTTTGTGGATAAGAAGGATGGTGCCAGTCGTTTATGTACGGACTATCGTAAGCTTAACGATGTCACCATCAAGAACAAATACCCCTTGCCAAAGATAGAAGACCTGTTTGACCAGCTGACCGGTGCCGTAGTATTCTCGAAGATTGATCTCAGGACTGGATACCACCAGCTGAAGATTCGTGCATCGGACATTCCCAAAACTGCCTTTACCACTAGATATGGATTGTATGAGTACAATGTCATGTCATTTGGATTGACCAATGCCCCCGCTTATTTCATGAACCTCATGAATAAGATCTTCATGAACTTTCTGGATAAGTTTGTTGTCGTTTTCATCGATGACATCCTAATCTACTCCAAGTCTGAGGAAGAACATGAACAACACCTAGAAGCTGTCTTGGAGACCCTTAGAGAGCATAAGCTGTATGCTAAGTTCAGCAAATGTGAGTTTTGGCTGAAGGAAGTAGGATTCCTGGGACATATTTTGTCTGCAGGAGGAATTGCCGTAGATCCCGCCAAGATCAAGACTGTTGCAGAATGGAAAGCCCCAACCACCCAGACCGAGGTCCGCGCTTTTCTTGGATTAGCCGGATATTACCGCAGATTTGTAGAAGGCTTTTCGAGCATCGCTCGACCAATGACCCAACTGCTGAAGAAGGACAAGAAGTTCGAATGGACTGACAAATGTGAAGAGAGTTTCCAACAACTCAAGCTTAGACTGACCTCAGCCCCAATTCTGATCATGCCGGACATCACCAAGCCCTTTGACGTTTACTGCGATGCATCCAAGATTGGTCTCGGATGTGTGCTTATGCAAGAAGGCAAAGTGATATCTTATCTGTCCCGGCAACTGAAGCAGCATGAGCAGAACTACCCAACCCATGACCTCGAGCTCGCAGCCGTAGTTTAAGGTGTGGCATCATTACCTCATGGGTAATCGCTGCGAGATCTATTCGGATCACAAGAGCCTGAAGTATATCTTTACCCAGAAGGAGCTGAACATGAGGCAAAGAAGATGGTTAGAATTAATCAAAGATTATGATATGGAGATCCACTACCACCTCGGCAAGGACAATGTGGTAGCGGATGCGTTGAGTAGACTGCCGTGTCAGTTAAACTCAATGATAGCCGAAGAACAACCCAGCCTATACCAGGAGTTTGAGCAGTTTAGGATGGAGTTAGTCAGTGAAGGATTCCTAGCCAGCATGGAGCTACAACCCACCTTGATTGGTCAGATCAAGGAAGCTCAGAAGGGGAATGCCAGCATTGATGGAATCAAGACCCAGATAGCCGCAGGAAAAGCACCGGGATTCACCGTAGATGAAGAAGGAGTCCTTTGGTACAACGGACGCCTGTGTGTACCGTCAGACTCAGAGTTGAAGCAAGTTATTCTGAAGGAAGCCCATGACACCCTATACTCTATTCACCCCGGAGATACCAAGATGTATCAAGACTTGAAGGAACAATTTTGGTGGCATGGAATGAAGAGGGAGATCGGAAGCTACATCGCCAAGTGTGATATCTGTCAGCGAGTCAAGGCCGAACATCAGCGACCGCGGACTGCTGCAACCACTACATCCAGAATGGAAGTGGGACTCTGTAGGACTGGACTTTATCGCCGGTTAGCCCAAATCTAGCAAAGGCAATGATTCCATATGGGTAGTTGTTGATAGATTGACCAAGGTCGCCCATTTCATCGCGGTCAAGACCACCTACCAAGGCCCAAAGTTAGCTAAGCTGTACATTTCCAGAGTAGTCGCCCACACCCCGAAGTCAATAGTGTCAGATAGAGGTTCACAATTCACCTCAAGATTCTGGCAGAAGGTGCATGAAGGACTAGGAACCCGCCTGAATTTCAGCACCGCCTATCACCCGCAGACTGATGGACAGACCGAAAGAGTCAACCAGATATTGGAGGACATGCTGAGAGCCTGTGTATTGGAATATGGATCCAAGTGGGAAGACTGTTTGCCGTACGCCGAACTCTCGTACAACAACAGCTACCAAGCCAGCTTACAGATGGCCCCCTTTGAAGCTCTGTACGGAAGGAAGTGCCGTACCCCTCTGAATTGGTCGGAAGTCGGAGAAAGTCAAGTCTTTGGACCTGATGTTCTTCGTGAAGCTGAAGAGAAGGTGCACAAGATTCGCGAATATCTCAAGACGGCGCAATCCAGGCAGAAGAGTTACGCCGACAAGAGACGCCGAGAGATGACCTTTGAGATCGGAGATTTCGTCTATCTTAAAGTATCCCCCCTGAAAGGAATGCAGAGATTTCAGCTGAAAGGAAAGCTTGCACCCCGATATGTCGGACCCTTCAAAGTTCTGAGTCGCCGAGGAGAAGTATCCTATCAACTGGAGTTGCCTGAAGAAATGTCGGCTGTGCACGACGTGTTTCACATCTCACTCCTTCGGAGTGCCCCCTGAGAAGACCGAAGTGTTCAAGAACATCGATCACCGTTCGGTGGATATCAACCAAGATCTGACATACCGCGAAGTGCCGATTCGCATCTTGGAAGAAGCATACAGAACCACCCGCACCAAGCATCAAGTTTCTGAAGATACAGTGGAGCAATCATACCGAAGATGAAGCCACTTGGGAGCGAGAGGAAGACATGAAGAAGGAATACCCAGATCTCTTTAGCACCTAATTTTCTTTAAGATCTCGGACGAGATCTTTTGTAAGGGGGAAGGGTTTGTAACATCCCAAATTTCAAATAAAGGAAGAAGAACAATTCCAAATATCCAAATTTCAGAACCAACAAAAACTTTTACTTTGCATATAGTACCCTGCATAGGACTTGTGCATTTTGAGTGATATGCCATGATGATTGTTACTTTGTGTATGTGATGAACTCCAAAACCCTAGAGTGATCAAGTGATCATCATAAATCAAATCCATCAAAAAGAGAAAGAAATCAAATATTATAAAAACCCTAAAAACCCTAACATATGGTCTATGTCATTTTTGTAAATTTGACCCTAGACCCATTTGATCTTCACCAATAATTGTAATATGATATTAAGGAGTAATTACAACTTTGAGAATCAAAGATATACCATTTAAACCAAATTCAAAATTTAAAATATGATCACATGAGATAATGGTCATTTCTGACTTTTATAGTCTGGTCACCACTTTGAGCCTCTCTATTTCAAAATTTCTAAACTAAACAAATCCAACTCTTGGCATGTCATCCAAGTACACAACAAGGTGAACAACTTTTGTAAAGATCATGATACCAAATTCACTTTTGATCACAAGATATGAGCAAGCAAAGATGAGACATTGAAACAGATTCAACAATCTCCATTTTCAAAATGTGGTCAAACCAGGCCAAGCCTTGACCCTCACACACCCTAGCCATGACCAGGGGACACTCCTACACCAAGCCCATGCCAAGGAAACACCAGGAGAGGCCAGCCATGGCGTGGACATGGCCATGCCGGCCACGTCGCCCCTCGACACGCCTCCCCCCTTTTCTCTCCACCATCTGCAACGGCCACCGTGTCCAGCGTGTCGCCCACGACTCCGGAGATCGCCGTGCACGCCGTTGATCGCGAGGACGCCGACAAGACCCGGACGACGCGCGCCCAGGTACGCCAGGTACGCCGCGAGCGGCATGGGCGACGTCAGCGCACGGACGCGCGCGACCCGGCCACGCGGCGCTCGCCAAATCTCGCCGTACCCCGACCATATCCGCGCGCCCACGGTACTTACCTCGCCACGCGGAGCTCGCCGGACACGCCGACGTCATGCCTTGGCGACCACGGCCGCCGGAGAGGACGAACGCGCCCGCCACGGCCGCGACAGTACACGCGCCCGCCCGACCACCGTACGCCACCATTTACCGCGCCGTTGACGCTCCGAGGACCGCGGTGACGTCATGAACACCACGGCGCCAATGCCAAGCTCGCTAGCCCACCAGAAACGCCGCGCCCTTGTCGCCATTGCCGCAGCACCCCACGCTCCTATAAAAGGAGGCATCCATTCGTCGATCCAAGCACACCACCACCCTCCCCTCTCCTTCCTCGACCTCCTCAGCACCTCACCATGCTCGATTAGCCACTGCCGCCGCCCAATCGACGCATCACTGCCGCGGAAGCCCTGCAGCAATCGCCGGAGAAGGAGGCCGCCCCTGACGACGCCACTGCTACCAGGAGCCTCGCCGTCGTCTACAACCTCGTCAAGCACATTGCCAACCCTAGCTGGAGCCACCGTAAGCCCTCCGACCCCCTACCTGCGCCGCCGCAGCTTTCTCTCGCCGTCGACGACGACGACGGCCGTTCGATCTCGTTCTAATCCAACGCACCAATGCTCCATACCGTTTCGGGTTTAAAGAGCCGCTGACATGCGGGACCCACGCTGTCAGGCGGCCCACTCGCACTGGATGCGCTGTTGGGCTGAGCAGGCCGTTAGTTTAAAACCTGGCCCAGTTAGCACTTCCCGCCAGCCCGTTTAATTCAAATTTCGTTTAATAAATTTAGTTTGAATTCAATACTGAACCCAACTTTGAAAATTCATAGAATCTGTTTGGCTTGGCCAAATTTAACAAACTTTATATATTTGGAAAGCTAGTAAAAAGATCTACAATATGCCACTGGTCTCACCTCGAGATTTGTTGTAGAAATAAAATGATAAAAAGAAGAAGGCAGGGACTTTTTCATATTCAAATAATTATTAAAAATCAACCAAGATAGATATTTAATTAATTCCAACTCCTATAGCTCACATTTGACTTACACTAATTGTTTCTGCAAGAAAATGGTGTGGTCACTTTGCATGATCATGCCCTAGAATAATTAATGGACAATATGGCTAGTTTAGTTAAGTGATATTGTCCAAAACTATTATGTAAGTCATATGAGGTATTTTACTTCATTTAAATCTGGTCCCAAATGAATTCATGTGATGTTTGCACCTCTGGTCCAAACACTCCTATATGAATATTTGGAGATTTAAATCATTTGGGGAATTATAAAATAGTATGAGGTGATTTACCTCATTTAAATCATTTTCTCAAATAATGATGATGAATGTTTGACTTAGGTCAATATGAATTCATGTATGGTTATTTGAGAAGTTAAATCTTAAGAAGATTTCAATGAGAGGAAACTATTTTTCTCAAAGACTAAATGGAAATTATTAATTACATATATAATGAGAAGAAATTACTTTTCTTTAACAAGAAAACCAATGCACCTAATTATTTTATGTGTGTGCTTAGCATAGTTTGTGTGAAGTAATGATGTGCTTAGTATAGCCTTTGAGCTTGTTTAGTGATTATACCTCGTATTCAAATTTAGACGCTAGCACCGGAGATTACCAAGAGGAAGGAGAATTCTACCAAGAAGAGGAAGAAGAAAACCTAGAGAACTACCAAGGCAAGCTAATACTCTTGCAAAGTGCAAAGCCCTCCTTGGGCAAGGCACCATGATTCTTATCTTTCTTCATACAATCCTATCCTACATTTATACCATACAAGTCTTACTTGTTGTGTTTTCAAAGATTGATTTCAAATGGTATAGGTGAATCAAACTACTAGAGTAGCAAAGTTAGTCTTATAGATAGCAAAGCAATGTAGCACCCCTCATGATTAGTGCTAGTGCTAAAATACTAAAACTTGACTACTCTAGATGGGAACATATGAATGGTTGAATTTGAAACCTTGGAATGATGAAACATTCCATTGAATGATTTGAGGTTGAATGTGAACAAGAGAAGATAGTGATTTTTGATGAAAACCTGATATTGGTTTGAATGCGATACCTTTCCAATTTTTGAGTACCCCCACAATACCTGATTATGGGTAGGGCTTAACTGGAAGTTTATAGATTTTAGTATGAGTTCCCTCTAAACACACGTCATAGGGGTTATGCCGAGGCTGCCTCCGTTGCTGAGAAATGATGTGAATTGAGGTGAAATTGTACGGCCAAGCCCTGTGCAGTTCCCAGGTTAACGGTTTTCACTGGGAGGCCAAGCTCATGGGGAGAGGTGCTCATACTAGGATGTGTAAGTGAAAGGTTATGGTTGATGATCCGCGTACTGTGTTACGGTGACTCGGAGTTATTCCGACGGATGAAATCAAATGTTGTGGCACAAGTGTGCAACCTCTGCAGAGTGTAAATCTATTCGAATAGCCGTGTCCACGGTTACGGACGGTTGGAAGGGACATACGGTTTCCGGTGTCGATTTTTGAAAACTTTAGTAAATGTGAATGATGACTTGGTGACTTGTTGGAATTATACCAATGTTGTGGGAATGACACTAATGTTCCCACTTGAGTTAGTTAGCACATGATCCAAGCTTGTGAACTAAAATTTGGCCTATGCAAGTTAAACTAGAGCTTAGTACCTTTAGTTGGCATTTTACATTAGTATTAGTTTGCAAGTACTTAAAGTACTTACGGCTTTGTCCCTGGCTATTCAAATGGCCAGAGTACGATGATGAACAGAACTATCACGAGGATGACCAGCAGGACGCCTACGACAACTAGGGGTTTCTGACGTCAAATGTTGGCCTGTGGACTAGAGAGTCCATTTACTATTACGCTTCCGCTATGTATGAACTTGTGTATGTATGTTGATTGAAAGATCAACTATTTATGTAAGATGAATCATGTGATTCAAGATTGTAAGACATTATGGCTTGTAATAAATAATGACTGTGATATTCGACTATTATGCCTCGCAACAACATTATCCTGGGATTGCGATGAATGACATAATAGGCATCTGGACTTAAAAATCCGGGTGTTGACAAGTTGGTATCAGAGCCATTATTTGACCTTAGAAAACCTTAGTTAGAATGGGCGTTCATAAAAACCTAACTTTGAAATCAAAATGAAAAGAATATTTATGAAAAATTATTCATATTCTTGTCTTGGAGGCTTTTTCGAAAAAATCATGTTCCTTCTTATTATGTCTACTTAAAATTTTGCCACACTTGTTCAAATCTCTAACTTACTCTCCCAATTCACTTTCAGATGGAGCCCAACGCACCCGTCAACACCAAGTTTTATCAACTTGGTAACGGAGGCAGCTTGATTTTCGAGCACGATCTCACCGCGGTCTCGAACTTTATGAAATTTCCATGTTTGAAACCCAAAACCACTTCTCTTCATGCTTGACTTCATAAGACAGAGTTTAGGGTTAGGGGTAGATGCATGATTTTGTATGGTTTGAATATGTCTAGACCTTGTTTATCAACTTGAATGCTTACTATATATATGACATATAAGAATGCTATGTCCTTTGTTTTTTCATTCTTTTGATTTTCTTCTGGATTTTTATGCCCATTTGAATCTTTTGGTCAAATCCTAGGTTTGACCAAGATTTAAACAAGTTTAAAACATGAGAATGAAAAGGGAAGCTTGTATCCTTCTTAGTCACTCTAAAATGAAGTTTTTGGGAGGTTTTTGAAATTACCATGTTTGAAACCCAAAACCACTTCTCTTCATGCTTGACTTCATAAGACAGAGTTTAGGGTTAGGGGTAGATACATGATTTTGTATGGTTTGAATATGTCTAGACCTTGTTTATCAACTTGAATGCTTACTATATATATGACATATAAGAATGCTATGTCCTTTGTTTTTTCATTCTTTTGATTTTCTTCTGGATTTTTATGCCCATTTGAATCTTTTGGTCAAATCCTAGGTTTGACCAAGATTTAAACAAGTTTAAAACATGAGAATGAAAAGGGAAGCTTGTATCCTTCTTAGTCACTCTAAAATGAAGTTTTTGGGAGGTTTTTGAAATTACCATGTTTGAAACCCAAAACCACTTCTCTTCATGCTTGACTTCATAAGACAAGTTTAGGGTTAGGGGTAGATACATGATTTTGTATGGTTTGAATATGTCTAGACCTTGTTTATCAACTTGAATGCTTACTATATATATGACATATAAGAATGCTATGTCCTTTGTTTTTTCATTCTTTTGATTTTTTTCTGAAATTTTATGCCCATTTGAATATTTTGGTCAAATCCTAGGTTTGACCAAGATTTAAACAAGTTTAAAACATGAAAATGAAAAGGGAAGCCTGCATCCTTCTTAGTCACTATAAAATCAACTTAATTGAGAATGCTTACTATATGAATCCATAGGAAACTTTGTTCTAATGCACTATAATAATCAACCGAGTTTTTACACCAACAGGTATGTCACTTACGTGTGGTGCCCATGCGTGAGGTCCCGCACTTCAGTGACCACAAGTCACGTGCAATAGGTACGCAAACTCCCAGCCCTTTTTCTTTGTCAAGAGAAGACGCATCAGGATGCGTATTGGAAGTCTCTGGTCCTTCAGATCCTTCGTTGTCCCTCTCACACAAAAAGAACAAATCTCTCATTCTCGGCCTCGCTCGACTCGCTCGCTCGCTCGCACCTCCCGCTCACCGACAAAACCGCACAACAGCAACATCATCACCCGAAAAAGGGAGACACCATAATGCACTCCCTTCTTCTCTCCTTCCGAGTGATCCCTCTTCCTCCGAGTTTCACTCGACGGGCAAACACACATGTGCTGCATAGTAATAATAAAAAGGTTCTCTAGAGAAAATCGACCTACGAATCTATAATTAAATAGGTTAAACTAGGGTTTTCCCCAGATTAAGGTTCAAAAAAATCCAACTACGGGGTTCGAACAACCCCATTTCTAATCAAAGATTTTTTCGACGTCATCCAAATGGCCTCAAACTATAGCATGGGCGGATCCAGACTATAGCCAAGGGGGGCAGCTGCCCCCACTCAATTTTCTGAAATCTTGTAATATGTTAAGCTAAAGGCTGGTTTGCCCGCACTTAGAAATGATATTTGCATCACTTATCATATGTTTGCCCATTTGAATCTTGTCAAATCCTAGATTTGACCAAGATAATTTAAACAAGTTTAAAACATGAAAACGAAAAAGGAAGCTTGTATCCTTCTTAGTCACTCTAAAATGAAGTTTGGGGAGGTTTTTGAAATTTCCATGTTTGAAACCCAAAACCACTTCTCATGCTTGACTTCAAAAGACAGAGTTTAGGGTTAGTGGGTAGATACATGATTTTGTATGGTTTGAATATGTCTAGACCTTGTTTATCAACTTGAATGCTTACTATATATATGACATATAAGAATGCTATGTCCTTTGTTTTTTCATTCTTTTGATTTTCTTCTGAATTTTTATGCCCATTTGAATCTTTTGGTCATATCCTAGCTAGGTTTGACCAAGATTTAAACAAGTTTAAAACATGAAAATGAAAAGGGAATCTTGTATCCTTCTTAGTCACTCTAAAATGAAGTTTCCATGTTTGAACATCTACTGCAGTATGTGTGAACATGTATGCACTATGTGTGCTATAACTAGTATGTCTTTCAAATTTGAACCACATTTGAATAAGTTTGAAATATTTGAAATGGGGCTTTTGGCTTAAACGTTTGAAACCCAAAACGATTTCTCTTCATGCTAGATTTCATAAGACCGAGTTTAATTTAGGGTTAGGGGGTAGATACATGATTTGTCTGGTTTGAATATGTCTAAACCTTGTTTATCAACTTGAATGCTTACTATATGACATCATAAGACTATGTGCTTTTGTTTTTCATTTTTCTATTTTTTTCTGAATTTTATGCCCATTTGAATCTTGGTCAAATCCTAGGTACGTTTGACCAAGATTTAAACAAGTTTCAAACATGAAAATTCCATGTTTGAAACCCAAAACCACTTCTCTTCATGCTTGACTTCATAAGACATAGTTTAGGGTTTTAGGGGTAGATATATACATGATTTTCTGGTTTGAATATGTCTAGACCTTGTTTATCAACTTGAATGCTTACTATATATATGACATATAAGAATGCTATGTCCTTTGTTTTTTCATTCTTTTGATTTTCTTCTGAATTTTTATGCCCATTTGAATCTTTTGGTCAAATCCTAGGTTTGACCAAGATTTAAACAAGTTTAAAACATGAGAATGAAAAGGGAAGCTTGTATCCTTCTTAGTCACTCTAAAATGAAGTTTTTGGGAGTTTTTTGAAATTACCATGTTTGAAACCCAAAACCACTTCTCTTCATGCTTGACTTCATAAGACAGAGTTTAGGGTTAGGGGTAGATGCATGATTTGTATGGTTTGAATATGTCTAGACCTTGTTTATCAACTTGAATGCTTACTATATATATGACATATAAGAATGCTATGTCCTTTGTTTTTTCATTCTTTTGATTTTCTTCTGAATTTTTATGCCCATTTGAATCTTTTGGTCAAATCCTAGGTTTGACCAAGATTTAAACAAGTTTAAAACATGAGAATGAAAAGGGAAGCTTGTATCCTTCTTAGTCACTCTAAAATGAAGTTTTTGGGAGGTTTTTGAAATTACCATGTTTTAAACCCAAAACCACTTCTCTTCATGCTTGACTTCATAAGACAGAGTTTAGGGTTAGGGGTAGATACATGATTTTGTATGGTTTGAATATGTCTAGACCTTGTTTATCAACTTGAATGCTTACTATATATATATATGACATATAAGAATGCTATGTCCTTTGTTTTTTCATTCTTTTGATTTTCTTCTGAATTTTTATGCCCATTTGAATCTTTTGGTCATATCCTAGCTAGGTTTGACCAAGATTTAAACAAGTTTAAAACATGAAAATGAAAAGGGAATCTTGTATCCTTCTTAGTCACTCTAAAATGAAGTTTCCATGTTTGAACATCTACTGCAGTATGTGTGAACATGTATGCACTATGTGTGCTATAACTAGTATGTCTTTCAAATTTGAACCACATTTGAATAAGTTTGAAATATTTGAAATGGGGCTTTTGGCTTAAACGTTCGAAACCCAAAACGATTTCTCTTCATGCTAGATTTCATAAGACCGAGTTTAGGGTTAGGGGTAGATACATGATTTGTCTGGTTTGAATATGTCTAAACCTTGTTTATCAACTTGAATGCTTACTATATGACATCATAAGACTATGTGCTTTTGTTTTTCATTTTTCTATTTTTTTCTGAATTTTATGCCCATTTGAATCTTGGTCAAATCCTAGGTACGTTTGACCAAGATTTAAACAAGTTTCAAACATGAAAATTTCCATGTTTGAAACCCAAAACCACTTCTCTTCATGATTGACTTCATAAGACATAGTTTAGGGTTTAGGGGTAGATATATACATGATTTTCTGGTTTGAATATGTCTAGACCTTGTTTATCAACTTGAATGCTTACTATATATATGACATATATATAAGAATGCTATGTCCTTTGTTTTTTCATTCTTTTGATTTTCTTCTGAATTTTTATGCCCATTTGAATCTTTTGGTCAAATCCTAGGTTTGACCAAGATTTAAACAAGTTTAAAACATGAGAATGAAAAGGGAAGCTTGTATCCTTCTTAGTCACTCTAAAATGAAGTTTTTGGGAGGTTTTTGAAATTACCATGTTTGAAACCCAAAACCACTTCTCTTCATGCTTGACTTCATAAGACATAGTTTAGGGTTAGGGGTAGATACATGATTTTGTATGGTTTGAATATGTCTAGACCTTGTTTATCAACTTGAATGCTTACTATATATATGACATATAAGAATGATATGTCCTTTGTTTTTTCATTCTTTTGATTTTTTCTGAATTTTTATGCCCATTTGAATCTTTTGGTCAAATCCTAGGTTTGACCAAGATTTAAACAAGTTTAAAACATGAGAATGAAAAGGGAAGCTTGTATCCTTCTTAGTCACTCTAAAATGAAGTTTTTGGGAGGTTTTTGAAATTACCATGTTTGAAACCCAAAACCACTTCTCTTCATGCTTGACTTCATAAGACGAGTTTAGGGTTAGGGGTAGATACATGATTTTGTATGGTTTGAATATGTCTAGACCTTGTTTATCAACTTGAATGCTTACTATATATATGACATATAAGAATGCTATGTCCTTTGTTTTTTCATTCTTTTGATTTTCTTCTGAATTTTTATGCCCATTTGAATCTTTTGGTCAAATCCTAGGTTTGACCAAGATTTAAACAAGTTTAAAACATGAGAATGAAAAGGGAAGCTTGTATCCTTCTTAGTCACTCTAAAATGAAGTTTTTGGGAGGTTTTTGAAATTACCATGTTTGAAACCCAAAACCACTTCTCTTCATGCTTGACTTCATAAGACAGAGTTTAGGGTTAGGGGTAGATACATGATTTTGTATGGTTTGAATATGTCTAGACCTTGTTTATCAACTTGAATGCTTACTATATATATGACATATAAGAATGCTATGTCCTTTGTTTTTTCATTCTTTTGATTTTCTTCTGGATTTTTATGCCCATTTGAATCTTTTGGTCAAATCCTAGGTTTGACCAAGATTTAAACAAGTTTAAAACATGAGAATGAAAAGGGAAGCTTGTATCCTTCTTAGTCACTCTAAAATGAAGTTTTTGGGAGGTTTTTGAAATTACCATGTTTGAAACCCAAAACCACTTCTGTTCATGCTTGACTTCATAAGACAGAGTTTAGGGTTAGGGGTAGATACATGATTTTGTATGGTTTGAATATGTCTAGACCTTGTTTATCAACTTGAATGCTTACTATATATATGACATATAAGAATGCTATGTCCTTTGTTTTTTCATTCTTTTGATTTTTTCTGAAATTTTATGCCCATTTGAATCTTTTGGTCAAATCCTAGGTTTGACCAAGATTTAAACAAGTTTAAAACATGAAAATGAAAAGGGAAGCCTGCATCCTTCTTAGTCACTATAAAATCAACTTAATTGAGAATGCTTACTATATGAATCCATAGGAAACTTTGTTCTAATGCACTATAATAATCAACCGAGTTTTTACACCAACAGGTATGTCACTTACGTGTGGTGCCCATGCGTGAGGTCCCGCACTTCAGTGACCACAAGTCACGTGCAATAGGTACGCAAACCCGCCATTTTCTTTGTCAAGAGAAGATGCATCAGGATGCGTATTGGAAGTCTCTGGGTCCTTCAGGATCCTTTGGTTGTCCCTCTCACACAAAAAAAGAACAAATCTCTCTCATTCTCGGCCTCGCTCGACTCGCTCGCTCGCTCGCACCTCCTGCTCACTGACAAAACCTGCACCACAGTCAACATCATCACCCGAAAAAGGGAGACACCATAATGCACTCCCTTCTTCTCTCCTTCCGAGTGATCCCTCTTCCTCCGAGTTTCACTCGACGGGCAAACACATATGTGCTGCATAGTAATAATAAAAAGGTACTCCGTAGAAAAATCGACCTACGAATCTATAATTAAATAGGTTAAACTAGGGTTTTGCCCAGTACTACAGATCAAGGTTCAAAAAAATACAACTACGGGGTTCGAACAACCCCATTTCTAATCAAAGATTTTTTTCGACGTCATCCAAATGGCCTCAAACTATAGCATGGGCGGATCCAGACTATAGCCAAGGGGGGCAGCTGCCCCCACTCAATTTTCTGAAATCTTGTAATATGTTAAGCTAAAGGCTGGTTTGCCCGCACTTAGAAATGATATTTGCATCACTTATCATATGTTTGCCCATTTGAATCTTGTCAAATCCTAGATTTGACCAAGATAATTTAAACAAGTTTAAAACATGAAAATGAAAAGGGAAGCTTATCCTTCTTAGTCACTCTAAAATGAAGTTTTGGGAGGTTTTTGAAATTTCCATGTTTGAAACCCAAAACCACTTCTCTTCATGCTTGACTTCATAAGACGAGTTTAGGGTTAGGGGTAGATACATGATTTTGTATGGTTTGAATATGTCTAGACCTTGTTTATCAACTTGAATGCTTACTATATATATGACATATATATAAGAATGATATGTCCTTTGTTTTTTCATTCTTTTGATTTTCTTCTGAATTTTTATGCCCATTTGAATCTTTTGGTCAAATCCTAGGTTGACCAAGATTTAAACAAGTTTAAAACATGAAAATGAAAAGGGAAGCTTGTATCCTTCTTAGTCACTCTAAAATGAAGTTTCCATGTTTGAACATCTACTGCAGTATGTGTGAACATGTATGCACTATGTGTGCTATAACTAGTATGTCTTTCAAATTTGAACCACATTTGAATAAGTTTGAAATATTTGAAATGGGGCTTTTGGCTTAAACGTTCGAAACCCAAAACGATTTCTCTTCATGCTAGATTTCATAAGACCGAGTTTAGGGTTAGGGGGTAGATACATGATTTGTCTGGTTTGAATATGTCTAAACCTTGTTTATCAACTTGAATGCTTACTATATGACATCATAAGACTATGTGCTTTTGTTTTTCATTTTTCTATTTTTTTCTGAATTTTATGCCCATTTGAATCTTGGTCAAATCCTAGGTACGTTTGACCAAGATTTAAACAAGTTTCAAACATGAAAATTTCCATGTTTGAAACCCAAAACCACTTCTCTTCATGATTGACTTCATAAGACATAGTTTAGGGTTTTAGGGGTAGATATATACATGATTTTCTGGTTTGAATATGTCTAGACCTTGTTTATCAACTTGAATGCTTACTATATATATGACATATAAGAATGCTATGTCCTTTGTTTTTTCATTCTTTTGATTTTCTTCTGAATTTTTATGCCCATTTGAATCTTTTGGTCATATCCTAGCTAGGTTTGACCAAGATTTAAACAAGTTTAAAACATGAAAATGAAAAGGGAATCTTGTATCCTTCTTAGTCACTCTAAAATGAAGTTTCCATGTTTGAACATCTACTGCAGTATGTGTGAACATGTATGCACTATGTGTGCTATAACTAGTATGTCTTTCAAATTTGAACCACATTTGAATAAGTTTGAAATATTTGAAATGGGGCTTTTGGCTTAAACGTTCGAAACCCAAAACGATTTCTCTTCATGCTAGATTTCATAAGACCGAGTTTAATTAGGGTTAGGGGGTAGATACATGATTTGTCTGGTTTGAATATGTCGAAACCTTGTTTATCAACTTGAATGCTTACTATATGACATCATAAGACTATGTGCTTTTGTTTTTCATTTTTCTATTTTTTTCTGAATTTTATGCCCATTTGAATCTTGGTCAAATCCTAGGTACGTTTGACCAAGATTTAAACAAGTTTCAAACATGAAAATTTCCATGTTTGAAACCCAAAACCACTTCTCTTCATGATTGACTTCATAAGACATAGTTTAGGGTTTTAGGGGTAGATATATACATGATTTTCTGGTTTGAATATGTCTAGACCTTGTTTATCAACTTGAATGCTTACTATATATATGACATATAAGAATGCTATGTCCTTTGTTTTTTCATTCTTTTGATTTTCTTCTGAATTTTTATGCCCATTTGAATCTTTTGGTCATATCCTAGCTAGGTTTGACCAAGATTTAAACAAGTTTAAAACATGAAAATGAAAAGGGAATCTTGTATCCTTCTTAGTCACTCTAAAATGAAGTTTCCATGTTTGAACATCTACTGCAGTATGTGTGAACATGTATGCACTATGTGTGCTATAACTAGTATGTCTTTCAAATTTGAACCACATTTGAATAAGTTTGAAATATTTGAAATGGGGCTTTTGGCTTAAACGTTCGAAACCCAAAACGATTTCTCTTCATGCTAGATTTCATAAGACCGAGTTTAGGGTTAGGGGGTAGATACATGATTTGTCTGGTTTGAATATGTCTAAACCTTGTTTATCAACTTGAATGCTTACTATATGACATCATAAGACTATGTGCTTTTGTTTTTCATTTTTCTATTTTTTCTGAATTTTATGCCCATTTGAATCTTGGTCAAATCCTAGGTACGTTTGACCAAGATTTAAACAAGTTTCAAACATGAAAATTTCCATGTTTGAAACCCAAAACCACTTCTCTTCATGCTTCATAAGACATAGTTTAGGGTTTTAGGGGTAGATATATACATGATTTTCTGGTTTGAATATGTCTAGACCTTGTTTATCAACTTGAATGCTTACTATATATATGACATATATATAAGAATGATATGTCCTTTGTTTTTTCATTCTTTTGATTTTCTTCTGAATTTTTATGCCCATTTGAATCTTTTGGTCAAATCCTAGGTTGACCAAGATTTAAACAAGTTTAAAACATGAAATGAAAAGGGAAGCTTGTATCCTTCTTAGTCACTCTAAAATGAAGTTTCCATGTTTGAACATCTACTGCAGTATGTGTGAACATGTATGCACTATGTGTGCTATAACTAGTATGTCTTTCAAATTTGAACCACATTTGAATAAGTTTGAAATATTTGAAATGGGGCTTTTGGCTTAAACGTTCGAAACCCAAAACGATTTCTCTTCATGCTAGATTTCATAAGACCGAGTTTAGGGTTAGGGGGTAGATACATGATTTGTCTGGTTTGAATATGTCTAAACCTTGTTTATCAACTTGAATGCTTACTATATGACATCATAAGACTATGTGCTTTTGTTTTTCATTTTTCTATTTTTTTCTGAATTTTATGCCCATTTGAATCTTGGTCAAATCCTAGGTACGTTTGACCAAGATTTAAACAAGTTTCAAACATGAAAATTTCCATGTTTGAAACCCAAACCACTTCTCTTCATGATTGACTTCATAAGACATAGTTTAGGGTTTTAGGGGTAGATATATACATGATTTTCTGGTTTGAATATGTCTAGACCTTGTTTATCAACTTGAATGCTTACTATATATATGACATATAAGAATGCTATGTCCTTTGTTTTTTCATTCTTTTGATTTTCTTCTGAATTTTTATGCCCATTTGAATCTTTTGGTCATATCCTAGCTAGGTTTGACCAAGATTTAAACAAGTTTAAAACATGAAAATGAAAAGGGAATCTTGTATCCTTCTTAGTCACTCTAAAATGAAGTTTCCATGTTTGAACATCTACTGCAGTATGTGTGAACATGTATGCACTATGTGTGCTATAACTAGTATGTCTTTCAAATTTGAACCACATTTGAATAAGTTTGAAATATTTGAAATGGGGCTTTTGGCTTAAACGTTCGAAACCCAAAACGATTTCTCTTCATGCTAGATTTCATAAGACCGAGTTTAATTAGGGTTAGGGGGTAGATACATGATTTGTCTGGTTTGAATATGTCTAAACCTTGTTTATCAACTTGAATGCTTACTATATGACATCATAAGACTATGTGCTTTTGTTTTTCATTTTTCTATTTTTTTCTGAATTTTATGCCCATTTGAATCTTGGTCAAATCCTATGTACGTTTGACCAAGATTTAAACAAGTTTCAAACATGAAAATTTCCATGTTTGAAACCCAAAACCACTTCTCTTCATGATTGACTTCATAAGACATAGTTTAGGGTTTTAGGGGTAGATATATACATGATTTTCTGGTTTGAATATGTCTAGACCTTGTTTATCAACTTGAATGCTTACTATATATATGACATATAAGAATGCTATGTCCTTTGTTTTTTCATTCTTTTGATTTTCTTCTGAATTTTTATGCCCATTTGAATCTTTTGGTCATATCCTAGCTAGGTTTGACCAAGATTTAAACAAGTTTAAAACATGAAAATGAAAAGGGAATCTTGTATCCTTCTTAGTCACTCTAAAATGAAGTTTCCATGTTTGAACATCTACTGCAGTATGTGTGAACATGTATGCACTATGTGTGCTATAACTAGTATGTCTTTCAAATTTGAACCACATTTGAATAAGTTTGAAATATTTGAAATGGGGCTTTTGGCTTAAACGTTCGAAACCCAAAACGATTTCTCTTCATGCTAGATTTCATAAGACCGAGTTTAATTAGGGTTAGGGGTAGATACATGATTTGTCTGGTTTGAATATGTCGAAACCTTGTTTATCAACTTGAATGCTTACTATATGACATCATAAGACTATGTGCTTTTGTTTTTCATTTTTCTATTTTTTTCTGAATTTTATGCCCATTTGAATCTTGGTCAAATCCTAGGTACGTTTGACCAAGATTTAAACAAGTTTCAAACATGAAAATTTCCATGTTTGAAACCCAAAACCACTTCTCTTCATGCTTGACTTCATAAGACATAGTTTAGGGTTTTAGGGGTAGATATATACATGATTTTCTGTTTGAATATGTCTAGACCTTGTTTATCAACTTGAATGCTTACTATATATATGACATATAAGAATGCTATGTCCTTTGTTTTTTCATTCTTTTGATTTTCTTCTGAATTTTTATGCCCATTTGAATCTTTTGGTCAAATCCTAGGTTTGACCAAGATTTAAACAAGTTTAAAACATGAGAATGAAAAGGGAAGCTTGTATCCTTCTTAGTCACTCTAAAATGAAGTTTTTGGGAGTTTTTTGAAATTACCATGTTTGAAACCCAAAACCACTTCTCTTCATGCTTGACTTCATAAGACAGAGTTTAGGGTTAGGGGTAGATACATGATTTTGTATGGTTTGAATATGTCTAGACCTTGTTTATCAACTTGAATGCTTACTATATATATGACATATAAGAATGCTATGTCCTTTGTTTTTTCATTCTTTTGATTTTCTTCTGAATTTTTATGCCCATTTGAATCTTTTGTCAAATCCTAGGTTTCACCAAGAGTTAAACAAGTTTAAAACATGAGAATGAAAAGGGAAGCTTGTATCCTTCTTAGTCACTCTAAAATGAAGTTTTTGGAGGTTTTTGAGATTACCATGTTTGAAACCCAAAACCACTTCTCTTCATGCTTGACTTCATAAGACAGAGTTTAGGGTTAGGGGTAGATACATGATTTTGTATGGTTTGAATATGTCTAGACCTTGTTTATCAACTTGAATGCTTACTATATATATATATGACATATAAGAATGCTATGTCCTTTGTTTTTTCATTCTTTTGATTTTCTTCTGAATTTTTATGCCCATTTGAATCTTTTGGTCATATCCTAGCTAGGTTTGACCAAGATTTAAACAAGTTTAAAACATGAAAATGAAAAGGGAATCTTGTATCCTTCTTAGTCACTCTAAAATGAAGTTTCCATGTTTGAACATCTACTGCAGTATGTGTGAACATGTATGCACTATGTGTGCTATAACTAGTATGTCTTTCAAATTTGAACCACATTTGAATAAGTTTGAAATATTTGAAATGGGGCTTTTGGCTTAAACGTTCGAAACCCAAAACGATTTCTCTTCATGCTAGATTTCATAAGACCGAGTTTAATTAGGGTTAGGGGGTAGATACATGATTTGTCTGGTTTGAATATGTCTAAACCTTGTTTATCAACTTGAATGCTTACTATATGACATCATAAGACTATGTGCTTTTGTTTTTCATTTTTCTATTTTTTTCTGAATTTTATGCCCATTTGAATCTTGGTCAAATCCTAGGTACGTTTGACCAAGATTTAAACAAGTTTCAAACATGAAAATTTCCATGTTTGAAACCCAAAACCACTTCTCTTCATGCTTGACTTCATAAGACATAGTTTAGGGTTTTAGGGGTAGATATATACATGATTTTCTGGTTTGAATATGTCTAGACCTTGTTTATCAACTTGAATGCTTACCATATATATGACATATAAGAATGCTATGTCCTTTGTTTTTTCATTCTTTTGATTTTCTTCTGAATTTTTATGCCCATTTGAATCTTTTGGTCAAATCCTCGGTTTGACCAAGATTTAAACAAGTTTAAAACATGAGAATGAAAAGGGAAGCTTGTATCCTTCTTAGTCACTCTAAAATGAAGTTTTTGGGAGTTTTTTGAAATTACCATGTTTGAAACCCAAAACCACTTCTCTTCATGCTTGACTTCATAAAACAGAGTTTAGGGTTAGGGGTAGATGCATGATTTTGTATGGTTTGAATATGTCTAGACCTTGTTTATCAACTTGAATGCTTACTATATATATGACATATAAGAATGATATGTCCTTTGTTTTTTCATTCTTTTGATTTTCTTCTGAATTTTTATGCCCATTTGAATCTTTTGGTCAAATCCTAGGTTTGACCAAGATTTAAACAAGTTTAAAACATGAGAATGAAAAGGGAAGCTTGTATCCTTCTTAGTCACTCTAAAATGAAGTTTTTGGGAGGTTTTTCAAATTTCCATGTTTGAAACCCAAAACCACTTCTCTTCATGCTTGACTTCATAAGACGAGTTTAGGGTTAGGGGTAGATGCATGATTTTGTATGGTTTGAATATGTCTAGACCTTGTTTATCAACTTGAATGCTTACTATATATATGACATATAAGAATGCTATGTCCTTTGTTTTTTCATTCTTTTGATTTTCTTGAATTTTTATGCCCATTTGAATCTTTTGGTCAAATCTTAGGTTTGACCAAGATTTAAACAAGTTTAAAACATGAGAATGAAAAGGGAAGCTTGTATCCTTCTTAGTCACTCTAAAATGAAGTTTTTGGGAGGTTTTTGAAATTACCATGTTTGAAACCCAAAACCACTTCTCTTCATGCTTGACTTCATAAGACAGAGTTTAGGGTTAGGGTAGATACATGATTTTGTATGGTTTGAATATGTCTAGACCTTGTTTATCAACTTGAATGCTTACTATATATATGACATATAAGAATGCTATGTCCTTTGTTTTTTCATTCTTTTGATTTTCTTCTGGATTTTTATGCCCATTTGAATCTTTTGGTCAAATCCTAGGTTTGACCAAGATTTAAACAAGTTTAAAACATGAGAATGAAAAGGGAAGCTTGTATCCTTCTTAGTCACTCTAAAATGAAGTTTTTGGGAGGTTTTTGAAATTACCATGTTTGAAACCCAAAACCACTTCTGTTCATGCTTGACTTCATAAGACAGAGTTTAGGGTTAGGGGTAGATACATGATTTTGTATGGTTTGAATATGTCTAGACCTTGTTTACCAACTTGAATGCTTACTATATATATGACATATAAGAATGCTATGTCCTTTGTTTTTTCATTCTTTTGATTTTTTTCTGAAATTTTATGCCCATTTGAATCTTTTGGTCAAATCCTAGGTTTGACCAAGATTTAAACAAGTTTAAAACATGAAAATGAAAAGGGAAGCCTGCATCCTTCTTAGTCACTATAAAATCAACTTAATTGAGAATGCTTACTATATGAATCCATAGGAAACTTTGTTCTAATGCACTATAATAATCAACCGAGTTTTTACACCAACAGGTATGTCACTTACGTGTGGTGCCCATGCGTGAGGTCCCGCACTTCAGTGACCACAAGTCACGTGCAATAGGTACGCAAACTCCCACCCATTTTCTTTGTCAAGAGAAGATGCATCAGGATGCGTATTGGAAGTCTCTGGTCCTTCAGATCCTTTGGTTGTCCCTCTCACACAAAAAAGAACAAATCTCTCTCATTCTCGGCCTCGCTCGACTTCTGGCCGCTGCCGCACCTCCGCTCACCGACAAAACCTGCACCACAACAACATCATCACCCGAAAAAGGGAGACACCATAATGCACCCTTCTTCTCTCCTTCCGAGTGATCCTCTTCCTCCGAGTTTCACTCGACGGGCAAACACATATGTGCTGCATAGTAATAATAAAAAGGTACTCCGTAGAAAAATCGACCTACGAATCTATAATTAAATAGGTTAAACTAGGGTTTTCCCAGTACTACAGATCAAGGTTCAAAAAATCCAACTACGAGGTTCGAACAACCCCATTTCTAATCAAAGATTTTTTCGACGTCATCCAAATGGCCTCAAACTATAGCATGGGCGGATCCAGACTATAGCCAAGGGGGGCAGCTGCCCCCACTCAATTTTCTGAAATCTTGTAATATGTTAAGCTAAAGGCTGGTTTGCCCGCACTTAGAAATGATATTTGCATCACTTATCATATGTTTGCCCATTTGAATCTTGTCAAATCCTAGATTTGACCAAGATAATTTAAACAAGTTTAAAACATGAAAATGAAAAGGGAAGCTTGTATCCTTCTTAGTCACTCTAAAATGAAGTTTTGGGAGGTTTTTGAAATTTCCATGTTTGAAACCCAAAACCACTTCTCTTCATGCTTGACTTCATAAGACAGAGTTTAGGGTTAGGGGTAGATACATGATTTTGTATGGTTTGAATATGTCTAGACCTTGTTTATCAACTTGAATGCTTACTATATATATGACATATATATAAGAATGATATGTCCTTTGTTTTTTCATTCTTTTGATTTTCTTCTGAATTTTTATGCCCATTTGAATCTTTTGGTCAAATCCTAGGTTGACCAAGATTTAAACAAGTTTAAAACATGAAATGAAAAGGGAAGCTTGTATCCTTCTTAGTCACTCTAAAATGAAGTTTCCATGTTTGAACATCTACTGCAGTATGTGTGAACATGTATGCACTATGTGTGCTATAACTAGTATGTCTTTCAAATTTGAACCACATTTGAATAAGTTTGAAATATTTGAAATGGGGCTTTTGGCTTAAACGTTCGAAACCCAAAACGATTTCTCTTCATGCTAGATTTCATAAGACCGAGTTTAGGGTTAGGGGGTAGATACATGATTTGTCTGGTTTGAATATGTCTAAACCTTGTTTATCAACTTGAATGCTTACTATATGACATCATAAGACTATGTGCTTTTGTTTTTCATTTTTCTATTTTTTTTCTGAATTTTATGCCCATTTGAATCTTGGTCAAATCCTAGGTACGTTTGACCAAGATTTAAACAAGTTTCAAACATGAAAATTTCCATGTTTGAAACCCAAAACCACTTCTCTTCATGATTGACTTCATAAGACATAGTTTAGGGTTTTAGGGGTAGATATATACATGATTTTCTGGTTTGAATATGTCTAGACCTTGTTTATCAACTTGAATGCTTACTATATATATGACATATAAGAATGCTATGTCCTTTGTTTTTTCATTCTTTTGATTTTTTCGAAATTTTATGCCCATTTGAATCTTTTGGTCAAATCCTAGGTTTGACCAAGATTTAAACAAGTTTAAAACATGAAAATGAAAAGGAAGCCTGCATCCTTCACTATAAAATCAACTTAATTGAGAATGCTTACTATATGAATCCATAGGAAACTTTGTTCTAATGCACTATAATAATCAACCGAGTTTTTACACCAACAGTATGTCACTTACGTGTGGTGCCCATGCGTGAGGTCCCGCACTTCAGTGACCACAAGTCACGTGCAATAGGTACGCAAACTCCCAGCCATTTTCTTTGTCAAGAGAAGACGCATCAGATGCGTATTGGAAGTCTGTGGTCCTTCAGATCCTTCGGTTGTCCCTCTCACACACAAAAAAGAACAAATCTCTCTCATTCTCGGCCTCGCTCGACTCTCGCTGCCGCTCGCACCTCCTGCTCACTGACAAACCCGCACAACAATCAACATCATCACCCGAAAAGGGGAGACACCATAATGCACTCCCTTCTTCTCTCCTTCCGAGTGATCCCTCTTCCTCCGAGTTTCACTCGACGGGCAAACACACATGTGCTGCATAGTAATAATAAAAAGGTAGAAAAATCGACCTACGAATCTATAATTAAATAGGTTAAACTAGGGTTTTCCCAGTACTACAGATCAAGGTTCAAAAAAATCCAACTACGGGGTTCGAACAACCCCATTTCTAATCAAAGATTTTTTCGACGTCATCCAAATGGCCTCAAACTATAGCATGGGCGGATCCAGACTATAGCCAAGGGGGGCAGCTGCCCCCACTCAATTTTCTGAAATCTTGTAATATGTTAAGCTAAAGGCTGGTTTGCCCGCACTTAGAAATGATATTTGCATCACTTATCATATGTTTGCCCATTTGAATCTTGTCAAATCCTAGATTTGACCAAGATAATTTAAACAAGTTTAAAACATGAAAATGAAAAGGGAAGCTTGTATCCTTCTTAGTCACTCTAAAATGAAGTTTTGGGAGGTTTTTGAAATTTTCATGTTTGAAACCCAAAACCACTTCTCTTCATGCTTGACTTCAAAAGACAGAGTTTAGGGTTAGGGGTAGATACATGATTTTGTATGGTTTGAATATGTCTAGACCTTGTTTATCAACTTGAATGCTTACTATATATATGACATATAAGAATGCTATGTCCTTTGTTTTTTCATTCTTTTGATTTTCTTCTGAATTTTTATGCCCATTTGAATCTTTTGGTCAAATCCTAGGTTTGACCAAGATTTAAACAAGTTTAAAACATGAGAATGAAAAGGGAAGCTTGTATCCTTCTTAGTCACTCTAAAATGAAGTTTTGGGAGGTTTTTGAAATTACCATGTTTGAAACCCAAAACCACTTCTCTTCATGCTTGACTTCATAAGACAGAGTTTAGGGTTAGGGGTAGATACATGATTTTGTATGGTTTGAATATGTCTAGACCTTGTTTATCAACTTGAATGCTTACTATATATATGACATATAAGAATGCTATGTCCTTTGTTTTTTCATTCTTTTGATTTTCTTCTGAATTTTTATTCCCATTTGAATCTTTTGGTCATATCCTAGCTAGGTTTGACCAAGATTTAAACAAGTTTAAAACATGAAAATGAAAAGGGAATCTTGTATCCTTCTTAGTCACTCTAAAATGAAGTTTCCATGTTTGAACATCTACTGCAGTATGTGTGAACATGTATGCACTATGTGTGCTATAACTAGTATGTCTTTCAAATTTGAACCCCAGGGATACCAGATTCAGAACATCGCTGGGAGGGTGGGAGTCAAGCGAGTGGTGGTTCCGCGGCGCCCCAAGGAGCATGAACAGTATGCAATCGCCACCATTGCGCCGTTCCCGAAGGTTTGGTTCCTTTTCAGAATGTTCGAGATGTTCTTGAAGAATATTTTACGAAGTTGCTCGAGTGGGCTTTGTTAGTTTCCATTCTTGCCCGTTTGGTGCCGCATATGTGCGTCGAAATGTCACGATAGGGACAGCTCATTGCTTCTAGTCCTAATCAGTTTGGGGATGTCAATATTTCCTTTGTTAAGCATGATGAGGAGTAAATTGGAGAGGGTCACTTTCAATAGAGATGTCTGGTTGCTTCTTGTTGGCCCACCTCTAGACCATATGACTACGAAGATCTCAATGCATGCTTTGCGATATTGGTTGTTGCTCTGGGAAAAGATCCAAACAGAAGGGAAGGGTTCTTGTTAAGTTAGGTTACGACCTTATGGATATTCCCAAGAGCATTAGGATGATGAGAGTTCCAGTGCCGAGGCTCATCCGGACTTTTCTTGTTGAAATCCCGTTAGATAACCCGCTTGGTGGTGGGCCTGCAGAAAGACCCATGATGGTGTGGACCCACACCCTCTGCCTGGGCATGCTCTACCTGTTCCTCAGTTTAATCCTGCTTCTGTGATTCCAGCTGTTCAAGATGATCAAGATAACAATGAGGGGTGGGGCCACTGGGCTATGGGGGTACAACAAGAACAACCTCAACCAATGGAGATAGAACAACAGCAACCAGCTCAGCAGGAAGAAATGGTTATGGAAGATCAGCAGCTTGGACCTCCTTTACTTGATACAGACAGCATGGTTAATGTTTCATCCTCTAGCTCTGAGAGCTCTGCTACTTTTGATCCCCTTGTTGTCATGGTCCCGTGGTTCTATTGGTCAATCTGCAGCCACTGAACATCAGATGGATCAGTCTTCCTTGTCTTTGGGAGAGGGCTTATTAAATATCCTTCAAGCTTATTCTGCTCAAGAAGATTCTTTGACTAATGCTTCAGAAGAGGTTGCAGCTGGATCCTCTTCTCTTGATCAGACTTCACAAGTCTTGTCTTCTGCAGATGATGGCCTATTTCTCCCTTCTGATGTCAATATGGCCTCACCAAATGAAGCTCATTTACAGTTAACATTGGGCAAAGTGCAGACTTATTACTCCCCTGTTCCTGAGGAGCATGATCTGTCAAAAAAGATATCTGCTGAAGGCATGGCTTTATGGGAAAAATACTTTCCCCAAAATCTTCTGATATTGCAAATAATGATAGTTCATCACTGGTAGACATCCCTGCTAGCTGGTTCAATTTCATAACTCTTATGCTTGTTACCCCTAAAAAATTTGATTGGGCTAAAGGATTTCTGTCATCACAACTTTGGGATATCATGAAGGAGCCTATGCACAAGGAAACATCTGTCAAATTTGCTATTCCTGATAAATGTGTTACCTCAAAAGCTCCTACATGCTTCTCTCTCACTGAATTGGTGGAGGAGCCTCCTGTACCATCTGAGGATGCTCCCAACACTCCTAAAAGGAAAAGAAGAGATAGTAAGATTGCTCTAGTTGAGTCTGAGGTAAGAAGGAGTCCCAGACTTGTTCTGTTGAATGATGGATATAAAAACCATGACAATTGCTCTGACAAACATTGTCTCACTTGCACTGCTGCTCCTCCCATCATCAACACTAAAGTGGTTAAGAATTTAGCCATGTCTTTTTGTAAGGTGTCTGAAGATGTGATGTCTACGGGTGCTTCTATTCTTGTAGACAGTGTTGGGCCTCCAAGAGCAGAGGTTTGTAGAACAGCAGCAAGTTTCCCTTAAGTGGATCACCCAAGGTTTATCGAACTCAGGGAGGAAGAGGTCAAAGATATCCCTCTCATGCAACCCCGCAACCACAAAGCAAGAAGTCTCTTGTGTCCCCAACACACCTAATAGGTGCACTAGTTCGGCGAAGAGATAGTGAAATACAAGTGGTATGAATGAATATGAGCAGTAGTAACGGCGCCAAAGTGCTTGCTGGCGTGCAGCTGATGGTAGTAATATTGCAGGAAGTAAAGATGCAGTAAAACAGTAAACAAGCAGCGATAGCAGTATTTAGGAACAAGGCCTAGGGATCATACTTTCACTAGTGGACACTCTCAACATTGATCACATAATGATAATAAATAGATAGATGCTAGACTCTACACCCTCTTGTTGGATGATGAACACCACTAATTGTAGGATTACACGAACCCTCAATGCCGGAGTTAACAAGCTCCACAATATTCAATGTTCATATTTAAATAACCTTAGAGTGCATAACAGATCAACATAACCAAACCAAGTACTAACATAGCATGCACACTGTCACCTTCACACTACGAAAGGAGGAATAGATCACATCAATACTATCATAGCAATAGTTAACTTCATAATCTACAAGAGATCACAATCATAGCCTACGCCAAGTACTACACGATGCACACACTGTCACCATTACACCGTGCAGGAGGAATAAACTACTTTAATAACATCACTAGAGTAGCACATAGATAAATTGTGATACAAAACACATTGCAATCATAAAGAGATAAAAATAAGCACTTCACTATGCTACTCTGAATTACTCTCTGGCAAGATAACGAACACTAATTCATCATGTAGGCAAACCTTAAAGATGTATTCCCAAGTACTAATGAACACCCCACGCTGTCACTTTGAGCATTCATAGGAGGTACTAACACACCACAATTTCATAGAGACATCCAACTCAAATCATAACTCAGTGAATAAGTATTCTGTGAAATATAGCCTAAGAGACCCACACGGTGCACACACTGTCACCTTTACACACGTGGGACAAGGAGTCTCCGGAGATCACATAAGTAAAATCCAATTGACTAGCATAATGACATCTAGATTACAAGCATCATCATATGAATCTCAATCATGTAAGGCAGCTCATGAGATTATTGTATTGAAGTACATAGGAGAGATGAACCACATAGCTACCGGTACAGCCCCGAGCCTTGATGGAGAACTACTCCCTCCTCATGGGAGACAGCAGCGGTGATGAAGATGGCGGTGGTGTTGATGGAGAAGCCTTCCGGGGCACTTCCCGTCCGGCGGCGTGCCGGAACAGAGACTCCCGTCCCCGATCTTGGCTTCGATGGCGGCTCTGGAAGGTTTTCTCTGGTTTCGTCGAACGTGGTAGGGTTTTCGCGACGGAGACTTTAAGTAGGCGGAAGGGCAAGGTCGGTGGAGTCCTGGTGGGGCCACACACTAGGCCGGCGCGGCCAGGGCTTGGGCCGTGCCGCCTACTGTGTCCCCACCTCATGGCCCCACTTCGTTTCCCCTTCGGACTTTTGGAAGCTTCGTGGAAAAATAGGACCCTGGGCGTTGATTTCGTCCGATTCCGAGAATATTTCCTTACTAGGATTTCTGAAACCAAAAACAGAAAAAGAACGGCCCTTCGGCATCTCGTCAATAGGTTAGTTCCGAAAACGCATAAATATGACATAAAGTATGCATAAAACATGTAGATATCATCAATAATGTGGCATGGAACATAATAAATTATCGATACGTCGGAGACGTATCAGCATCGTCCCGAGCAGGTAAACGATAACAAAGATAATTTCTGGAGTGACATGCCATCATAACCTTGATCATACTATTGTAAGCATATGTAATGAATGCAGCGATCAAAACAAAAGTAATGACATGAGTAAACAAGTGAATCATAAAGCAAAGACTTTTCATGAATAGTACTTCAAGACAAGCATCAATAAGTCTTGCATAAGAGTTAACTCATAAGGCAATAATTCAAAGTAAAAGGTATTGAAGCAACATAAAGGAAGATTAAGTTTCAGCGGTGCTTTCAACTTATAACATGTATATCTCATGGATAGTTGTCAATGCAAAGTAATATAACAAGTGCAATATGCAAGTATGTAGGAATAAATGCACACACAAGTGTTTGCTTCTTGAGGTGGAGAGAAATAGGTGAACTGACTCAACATAAAAGTAAAAGAAAGGTCCTTCAAAGAGGAAAGCATCGATTGCTATATTTGTGCTAGAGCTTTTATTTTGAAAACATGAAACAATTTTGTCAACGGTAGTAATAAAGCATATGTATTATGTAAGTTATATCTTACAAGTTGCAAGCCTCATGCATAGTATACTAATAGTGCCCGCACCTTGTCCTAATTAGCTTGGACTACCTGGATCATCGCAATACACATGTTTTAACCAAGTGTCACAAAGGGTACCTCCATGCCACCAAAGGGTCTAAGGAGAAAGCTCGCATTTTGGATTTCTCGCTTTTGATTATTCTCAACTTAGACATCCATACCGGGACAACATGGACAACAGATAATGGACTCCTCTTTAATGCATAAGCATGTAGCAACAATTAGTGTTCTCATATGAGATTGAGGATATATGTCCAAAACTGAAACTTCCACCATGATTCATGGCTTTAGTTAGCGGCCCAATGTTCTTCTCTAACAATATGCATGCTCTAACCATTAAAGTGGTAGATCTCTCTTACTTCAGACAAGACGGACATGCATAGCAACTCACATGATATTCAACAAAGAGTTGATGGCGTCCCCAGGAACATGGTTATCGCACAACAAGCAACTTAATAAGAGATAAAGTGCATAAGTACATATTCAATACCACAATAGTTTTAAGGCTATTTTGTCCCATGAGCTATATATTGCAAAGGCGAATGATGGAAATTTAAAGGTAGCACTCAAGCAATTTACTTTGGAATGGCGGAGAAATACCATGTAGTAGGTAGGTATGGTGGACACAAATGGCATAGTGGTTGGCTCAAGGATTTTGGATGCATGAGAAGTATTCCCTCTCGATACAAGGTTTAGGCTAGCAAGGTTATTTGAAACAAACACAAGGATGAACCGTGCAGCAAAACTCACATAAAAGACATATTGTAAACATTATAAGACTCTACACCGTCTTCCTTGTTGTTCAAAACTCAATACTATAAATTATCTAGACCTTAGAGAGACCAATTATGCAAACCAAATTTTAGCAAGCTCTATGTATTTCTTCATTAATGGGTGCAAAGTATATGATGCAAGAGCTTAAACATGAGCACTACAATTGCCAAGTATCAAATTATTCAAGACATTTTAGAATTACTACATGTAGCATTTTCCGTTTCCAACCATATAACAGTTAACGAAGCAGATTCAACCTTCGCCATGAATACTATGAGTAAAGCCTAAGGACATATTTGTCCATATGCAACAGCGGAGCGTGTCTCTCTCCCACACAAGGATGAACTTATTCAAACAAAAACAAAAACAAACCGACGCTCCAAGCAAAGCACATAAGATGTGATGGAATAAAAATATAGTTTCAGGGGAGGAACCTGATAATGTTGTCGATGAAGAAGGGGATGCCTTGGGCATCCCCAAGCTTAGACGCTGAGTCTTCTTAAAATATGCAGGGTGAACCACCGGGGCATCCCCAAGCTTAGACTTTCACTCTTCTTGATCATAGTATATCATCCTCCTCTCTTGACTCTTGAAAACTTCCTCCACACCAAACTCAAACAAACTCATTAGAGGGTTAGTGCATAATCAAAAATTCACATGTTCAGAGGTAACACAATCATTCTTAACACTTCTGGACATTGCCCAAAGCTACTGGAAGGTAATGGAACAAAGAAATCCACCCAACACAGCAAAAGAGGCAATGCGAAATAAAAGGCAGAATCTGTCAAAACAGAACAGTCCGTAAAGAAGAATTTTAAAGTGGCACCAGACTTGCTCAGATGAAAATTCCCAAATTGAATGAAAGTTGCGTACATATCTGTGGATCACTCACGTAAATTGGCATAATTTTCTGAGTTACCTACAGAGAATTAGGCCCAGATTCGTGACAGCAAGAAATCTGTTTCTGCGCAGTAATCCAAATCTAGTATGAACCTTACTATCAAAGACTTTACTTGGCACAACAATGCAACAAAACTAAGATAAGGAGAGGTTGCTACAGTAGTAACAACTTCCAAGACACAAATATAAAACAAAGGTACTGTAGCAAAATAAACACATGGGTTATCTCCCAAGAAGTGCTTTCTTTATAGCCATTAAGATGGGCTCAGCAGTTTTAATGATGCACTCGCAAGAAATAGTAGTTGAAGCAAAAGAGAGCATCAAGAGGCAAATTCAAAACAAATTTAAGTCTAACATGCTTCCTATGCATAGGAATCTTGTAAATAAACAAGTTCATGAAGAGCAAAGTAACAAGCATAGGAAGATAAAACCAGTGTAACTTCAAAAATTTCAGCATATAGAGAGGTGTTTTAGTAACATGAAAATTTCTACAACCATATTTTCCTCTCTCATAATAACTTTCAGAGGCATCATGAACAAACTCAACAATATAAGTATCACATAAAGCATTCTTATTCACATGCATAAAAGTATCATTACTCTCCACATAAGCATAATCAATTTTATTAGTTGTAGTGGGAGCAAATTCAACAAAGTAGCTATCATTATTATTATCATCAAGTGTAGGAGGCATAGTATAATCATAATCAACTTTATCCTCCATAGTAGGCGGCACCAAAAGACCACTATCATTATAATCATCATATATGGGAGGCATATCATAATCAACATAAACTTTCTCCTCAATACCCGGAGGGCTAAAGAGATCATTTTCATCAAAACCGACCTCCCCAAGCTTAGAATTTTCCATAGCATTAGCAACAATGGTGTTCAAAGCATTCATACTAATAACATTCCCATTAGCATGCATATAAAGTTCCATGGGTTTTTTAATTCTCTCTTCAAACACATCATGTCCTAATTCAAGATAAAGTTCATAAAGATCTCTCATTGTGTTGTTGTTTTCCATTAAGCCTTACTAGTGTTTAACAAGAAACAAAAAGATGCAATTACAGGATCTAAAGGAAATAGCTTCGAACACTCACACAACGGCAACAGAAAAGTACTTAGTTACCTGGGACCGAAGTATGAATGCCTTTTACCTTTCTTCCCCGGCAACGGCGCCAGAAAATAGCTTGATGTCTACGGGTGCTTCAATTCTTGTAGACAGTGTTGGGCCTCCAAGAGCAGAGGTTTGTAGAACAGCAGCAAGTTTCCCTTAAGTGGATCACCCAAGGTTTATCGAACTCAGGGAGGAAGAGGTCAAAGATATCCCTCTCATGCAACCCTGCAACCACAAAGCAAGAAGTCTCTTGTGTCCCCAACACACCTAATAGGTGCACTAGTTCGGCGAAGAGATAGTGAAATACAAGTGGTATGAATGAATATGAGCAATAGTACGGCGCCAGAAAAAGTGCTTGCTGGCGTGCAGTTGATGGTAGTAATATTGCAGGAAGTAAAGATGCGTAAAACAGTAAACAAGCAGCGATAGCAGTATTTAGGAACAAGGCCTAGGGATCATACTTTCACTAGTGGACACTCTCAACATTGATCACATAACAGAATAAATAGATAGATGCTAGACTCTACACCCTCTTGTTGGATGATGAACACCACTAATTGTGTAGGATTACACGAACCCTCAATGCCGGAGTTAACAAGCTCCACAATATTCAATGTTCATATTTAAATAACCTTAGAGTGCATAACAGATCAACATAACCAAACCAAGTACTAACATAGCATGCACACTGTCACCTTCACACTACGAAAGGAGGAATAGATCACATCAATACTATCATAGCAATAGTTAACTTCATAATCTACAAGAGATCACAATCATAGCCTACGCCAAGTACTACACGATGCACACACTGTCACCATTACACCGTGCAGGAGGAATAAACTACTTTAATAACATCACTAGAGTAGCACACGGATAAATTGTGATACAAAACACATTGCAATCATAAAGAGATAAAAATAAGCACTTCACTATGCTACTCTGAATTACTCTCTGGCAAGATAACGAACACTAATTCATCATGTAGGCAAACCTTAAAGATGTATTCCCAAGTACTAATGAACACCCCACGCTGTCACTTTGAGCATTCATAGGAGGTACTAACACACCACAATTTCATAGAGACATCCAACTCAAATCATAACTCAGTGAATAAGTATTCTGTGAAATATAGCCTAAGAGACCCACACGGTGCACACACTGTCACCTTTACACACGTGGGACAAGGAGTCTCCGGAGATCACATAAGTAAAACCCACTTGACTAGCATAATGACATCTAGATTACAAGCATCATCATATGAATCTCAATCATGTAAGGCAGCTCATGAGATTATTGTATTGAAGTACATAGGAGAGAGATGAACCACATAGCTACCGGTACAGCCCCGAGCCTTGATGGAGAACTACTCCCTCCTCATGGGAGACAGCAGCGGTGATGAAGATGGTGGTGGTGTTGATGGAGAAGCCTTCCGGGGCACTTCCCGTCCGGCGGCGTGCCGGAACAGAGACTCTGTCCCCGCATCTTGGCTTCGATGGCGGCGGCCTGGAAGGTTTTCTCTGGTTTCGTCGAACGTGGTAGGGTTTTCGCGACGGAGACTTTAAGTAGGCGGAAGGGCAAGGTCGGTGGAATCACAGGGGGCCACACAGGGCCGGCGCGGCCAGGGCTTGGGCCGCGCCGCCCTACGTGTCCCCACCTCGTGGCCCCACTTCGTTTCCCCTTCGGACTTCGGAAGCTTCGTGGAAAAATAGGACCCGGGCGCGTTGATTTCGTCCGATTCCGAGAATATTTCCTTACTAGGATTTCTGAAACCAAAAACAGAAAACAGAACCCTTCGGCATCTCGTCAATAGGTTAGTTCCGGAAAACGCATAAATATGACATAAAGTATGCATAAAACATGTAGATATCATCAATAATGTGGCATGGAACATAAGAAATTATCGATACGTCGGAGACGTATCAAGATGCTGTGGAGAAAAGAATCCTGAAGAAAGGAAAGAGCACCTTAGAGGAGAGCAAGACAGCTGCACCCCATGGAGTGATTGGAAGCAAGAAGAGCAAGGCCCCTCCCTCAAGTTCTCTGAACAAAGTCAATGAGAAGGGGCAACAAAGGCTACTGTCCTTGCAAGGCCAAGAAAAATCCTCCAAGTAGTTCTTAATGCATACATCTATATGTACTTTTGGCTCCTTTGGGGCTTGCTCGATTCCACTGTGGTTCCAAGACTTGTTAAGATATGATCATGCCATGTGGCTTTTGTACTCTGTGAACCTTATGAGTATCTATGTTAATGTTGGAGTCATGACAATTGTGTTAATCTTCCTGGTGCCTAAAGTACTTCTTTACTTTGGGCAATTTATAATCCTATCTCCTGGTTTTTATGGATAATTACAAATCTTGGAAAATTATGAACTGGAATTTAAGAGGCATTAATTCAGAGAAAAAATGGGTAGCTTTATCCAATAAAATTGAGGAATCAGGCTGTGATATCATTTGCCTTCAAGAAACAAAGAGGGAGTCCTTTGATCTAGCATACATTAAAAAAAATTGCCCAAAGAAATTCACAAGGTTTGAATTTGTGCCATCTGTGGGGGCTTCTGGTGGTCTGATTATAATTTGGAATGGCTCTCTTTTCAAAGGGAACTGGCATTTCATAATGATTTTTCTCTTTCTGTGAACTTTCAATGTAACCTATCCAATGATTCCTGGATTTTAACTAATATCTATGGACCATGTCAACCTGAGAAAAAAGCTGCATTTATTGACTGGTTTGCCAATATTGACATGCCCCAAGACTCGATTGGATTATCATGGGGATTTCAATTTCATTAGAAGTCCATCAGATAGAAACAAACCTGGAGGGGATTTAAATGACATGCTGCTTTTTAATGAGGCAATTAGTAACCTTGGCATTGTGGAACTGCCACTAAAAGGAAGAAAATTTACTTGGAGTAATATGCAGAAAGATCCTGCTTGAAAAGCTGGATTGGTTCTTTACTTCTGCTCTTGGACCATTTCATACCCTGCAACATTTGCTTATCCTCTTGTGAAACCCACCTCGATCATGTCCCATGTGTTGTGGTGTTTAATAAAAATTCCCAAGGCCAAAGTGTTCAATTGAAAATCACTGGATGCAGAGTTGAATTTAAACAGATTGTTGTGCTGCTTGGAACATTCCATGAATTATAAGGATAGTGCTAAAAATATCAATGCAAAGTTCAAAAACCTGAGAAGAGGCTTGAAGTTGTGGGCAAAAAATCTTCCCTGTTTAAAGAATCTGATCAACAAAGTAAATGAAGTGATATCTCCGTGGATACCGTAGAAGAATATAGAACTTTGATGCTTGAATGGGATCTAAGAGATGTCCTCAAAGCACACCTTCTCACCCTGTTGCAAAATCAAAAATCTTACTGGCAACAAAGAGGAAAAATTAAGTGGGTCAAACTGGGATGCAAACACTAGGTTCTTCCACTCAAAAGCCACCATAAACTACAGACACAATTACATCTCTTCAGAATTCAGATCAAGCGGAAATTCATGATCATGAAGGAAAGGCTGCTATTTTATGGCAAGCTTTCAAGGAAAGGATGGGTAACTCTGATAACCCTAATATGCAGTTCAATCTTGAGGGCATTCTGGACTCAAATGTTACTGAAGAAATGAATAATATTCTACAAGCCCCATTTTCAGATAAGGAAATAGAAGATGTTGTCAAAAATTTGCCAAATGATAAATCACCTGGACCTGATGGTTTCAATAATGAGTTTGTCAAGTGTTGTTGGTCAATTATTGCCCCAGATATCAAAAAACTGATTAGTGATTTCCATGCTGGAAACATTTCTTTGGAAAGTATCAACTCTTTCTATATTACTCTAATTCCAAAAACAGAGAACCCTATGACTCCTGGTGATTTTAGACCCATCTCCTTGCTGAACTGTGTCCTTAAGATCATCACCAAACTGCTGGCTAATGATTACAAGACATCATTCTCTCTCTTGTGCACAAAAATCAATATGGATTCCTCAAGAAAAGGTCCATACAAGACTGTCTTGGTTGGGCATTTGAATATCTTTATCAATGCCACCAATCAAAAGAGGAAATTTTAATCTTGAAGCTGGATTTTGAAAAAGCTTTTGACAAAATTGAACACTCAACAATTCTTCACATCCTTAAAGCAAAAGGATTTGGTGACAAATGGTTACAATGGATATCTATGATCCTCGGTTCTGGGACATCTGCAGCATGTTGAATGGGGTTCCTGAAAGAAATTTTACGCAAGAGAGGAGTGGCAGGGATCCTCTATCACCTCTGATTTTTGTGTTAGCAGCAGATTTCTTACAATCTGTTTTGAACAAAGCTATGGAGATGAACCTCATTACAAGGCCCATTCCTTGTGCATCATGTCCAGATTTTCCTGTGATCCAGTATGCAGATGATACCCTTCTTGTTATGAAAGCAGATGCAAATCAATTACTTTGCCTTAAAGCTCTTCTACACTCTTTTGCTGCTTCCACTGGTCTCAAAGTAAACTATCTGAAATCAAATATGATGCCAATTAATATGACTGCAGAAAGGTTGGCCCACTTTGCTGCCACTTTAAATTGCAAATTGGATCACTCCCTTTCACATACTTAGGGCTTCCACTTGGCATCACAAAACCATCTCTGGAATTTTTCCTTCCCATGGTTCAAAGAGTTCAAACAAGACATGGTGGAATTGCAGACTTTCTCAATTATGGAGGAAAATTACAAATGGTGAAATCAGTACTAGCTTCCCTCCCAATCTTCTTTATGTGTTGCCTGGATGTACCAGTGACAATCAAGGATCAGGTTATTAAATACATGAGGCACGTCTTTGGAGAAAGAAAAACAATGATGTACAGCAAAAGGGAATGCTCTTGTCTCTTGGAAAAAATTTGCAGACAAAAGAACAGGTGGTTTGGGAGTTCTTAACTTGGATATTCAGAATAAGACTTTGTTACTCAAGAACTTGGATAAATTCTTCAATAATCTTGACATTCCTTGGGTGAACCTCATAAGAGATACATACTATGATGAAGACAATCCACCAGGAATTAAAATTGAAGGATCATTCTGGTGGAAATCACATTTGAAGCTCATTGATACTTATAAAGCCCTAGCAAGATGTAACTTGGGCAATGGAAAAACCATTATTCTGGACAGATTTGTGGGGAGATTATTGTCTTCACCAAATTCCCTCATCTCCTCTCATTTGCTAAGAAAACTAATATCTCTAAACAAAGTGATGCAAATGGAATTTCTCCAGACATGTTTCATCTCCCTCTTTCCCAACAAGCATTTGCTGAGTTTGAACAGTTGGAAGAATTATGTGATTCTATACAGTTCAATATGCTTCAACCTGATTCATGGAGTTATATTTGGGGTTCAAACAAGTTTTCTACTGGCAAGCATACAAGGTTCTGATTGGAACTCAACATACTCCTAAATTTTTCACCTGGTTATGGGAATCTTCCCCAGCCAAAACACAAATTCTTTTCTAGCTACTACATGATAGACTAAACACAAGGAATCTACTCCGGGAGGAAAAACTACAATTTACAAACCTACAACTGTGCAACATTACAATGTAGTCAAGAAGAAACTTTAGCTCATCTTTTCCGGAGTTGCCCATTTGCACAGCATGCTGGTCCTCTATCTCGCTCATATTTCAAACCAGCAATCAATCATGGAAGCACTATATGATGTCAAGGACAGCTGAACTTACCGTTTGCGGTGGAAATTATTATGATTGCTTCATGGTCCATTTGGATAATCAAACAGAAAAATTTGAAGGACAAACACCAACTTTACAAGCCTGGAAGGCAGTATTCAAACAAGAGATCTATTTGCTTTCTTTCAGAATGAAGAAAAAATGGGAGAATCCTTTCAAGACTTGGCTACATAGCTTCATGAGTTCTTAGCTTTCTTTTTTCTTTCTTGCCATCTTTCTTTCTTTCTTTCTTTCTTTTTTTACTTTCTTCCTTTTCCTTTGTACACCTTGTACATCTGTAATCTTTTATAATTATCAATAAAAATTGCAGTGGGGTTTTTCCCCACTGTTGACCCTTCAAAAAAAAATTGAACCACATTTGAATAAGTTTGAAATATTTGAAATGGGGCTTTTGGCTTAAACGTTCGAAACCCAAAACGATTTCTCTTCATGCTAGATTTCATAAGACCGAGTTTAGGGTTAGGGGGTAGATACATGATTTGTCTGGTTTGAATATGTCTAAACCTTGTTTATCAACTTGAATGCTTACTATATGACATCATAAGACTATGTGCTTTTGTTTTTCATTTTTCTATTTTTTTCTGAATTTTATGCCCATTTGAATCTTGGTCAAATCCTAGGTACGTTTGACCAAGATTTAAACAAGTTTCAAACATGAAAATTTCCATGTTTGAAACCCAAAACCACTTCTCTTCATGATTGACTTCATAAGACATAGTTTAGGGTTTTAGGGGTAGATATATACATGATTTTCTGGTTTGAATATGTCTAGACCTTGTTTATCAACTTGAATGCTTACTATATATATGACATATAAGAATGCTATGTCCTTTGTTTTTTCATTCTTTTGATTTTCTTCTGAATTTTTATGCCCATTTGAATCTTTTGGTCAAATCCTAGGTTTGACCAAGATTTAAACAAGTTTAAAACATGAGAATGAAAAGGGAAGCTTGTATCCTTCTTAGTCACTCTAAAATGAAGTTTTTGGGAGGTTTTTGAAATTACCATGTTTGAAACCCAAAACCACTTCTCTTCATGCTTGACTTCATAAGACAGAGTTTAGGGTTAGGGGTAGATACATGATTTTGTATGGTTTGAATATGTCTAGACCTTGTTTATCAACTTGAATGCTTACTATATATATGACATATAAGAATGCTATGTCCTTTGTTTTTTCATTCTTTTGATTTTCTTCTGATTTTTATGCCCATTTGAATCTTTTGGTCAAATCCTAGGTTTGACCAAGATTTAAACAAGTTTAAAACATGAAAATGAAAAGGGAAGCCTGCATCCTTCTTAGTCACTCTAAAATCAACTTAATTGAGAATGCTTACTATATGACATAAGAAGACTATGTGCCTTGGTTTTTCATTTTTTGATTTTTTTAAAATTCTTATGCCCATTTGAATCTTGGTCAAATCCTAGGTTTGACCATGGTTTAAACAAATTTAAATCATAAATATAAAAATTAAGCATATATCCTTCTTAGTCACTCCAAAATGTAAATCTTGGGAGGGTTCTTGAAATTTCCATGTTTGAAACCAAAAACCACTTCTCTTCATGCATGCTTGACTTCATAAGACAGAGTTTAGGGTTAGGGGTAGATATATACATGATTTTTCTGGTTTGAATATGTCTAGACCTTGTTTATCAACTTGAATGCTTACTATATGACATAAGAAAACTATGTGTTTTCGTTTTTCATTTTTCTGATTTTTTTTTAATTTTGATGCCCATTTGAATCTTGGTCAAATCCTAGGTTTGACCAAGATTTAAACAAGTTTAAAACATGAAAATGAAAAGGGAAGCATGTATCCTTCTTAGTCACTCTAAATGAAGTTTTTGGGAGGTTTTTGAAATTTCCATCTTTGAAACCCAAAACCACTTCTCTTCATGATTAACTTCATAAGACATAGTTTAGGGTTAGGGGTAGATACATGATTTGTATGGTTTGAATATGTCTAGACCTTGTTTATCAACTTTAATGCTTACTATATGACATAAGAAGACTATGTGCTTTGGTTTATGATTTTGTTTTTGAATTTTTATGCCCATTTAAATCTTGGTCAAATCCTAGGTTTTACCATGACTTAAACAAGTTTAAAACATGTATATGAAAAAGTAAGCATGTATCCTTCTTATTAGTCACTCCAAAATGAAGCTCTTAATTAGTAGGGTTTTTGAAATTTCCATGTTTGAAACCAAAAACCACTTATCTTCACCATGCATGCTTGACTTCATAAGACAGAGTTTAGGGTTAGGGGTAGATACATGATTTTTCAGGTTTAATATGTCTAGACCTTGTTTATCAACTTAATTGAATGCTTACTATATGACATATATAAGAAGACCTTGGTTTTTCATTTTTTTGAATTTTTATGCCCATTTGAATCTTGGTCAAATCCTAGGTTTGACCAAGATTTGAACAAGTTTTAAACATGAATATGAAAAGGTAAGCATGTATGCTTCTTAGTCACTCCAAAATGAAGCTCTTGGGAGGGTTTTTGAAATTTCCATGTTTGAAACCAAAAACCACATCTCTTCATGCTTGACTTCATAAGACAAAGTTTAGGGTTAGGGGTAGCCACATACATGATTTTTCTGGTTTGAATATGTCTAGACCTTGTTTATCAACTTAATTTTATGCTTATTATATGACATAAGAAGACTATGTGCATTGGTTTTTCATTTTATTGTTTTTTTTGAATTTTATCCCCATTTGTTGAATCTTGGTCAAATCCTAGGTTTGACCAAGATTTAAACAAGTTTAAAACATGAATATGAAAAGTAACATGCATCGATCCTTCTTAGTCACTCCAAAATGAAGCTCGCGGGAGGTTTTTGAAATTTCCATGATTTTTCTGGTTTGAATATGTCTAGACCTTGTTTATCAACTTGAATGCTTACTATATGACATACACAGACTATGTGCTTTGGTTTTTGATTTTTTGAATTTTTATGCCCATTTGAATCTTGGTCAAATCCTAGGTTTGACCATGACTTAAACAAGTTTAAAACATGAATATGACAAAGTAAGCATGTATCCTTCTTAGTCACTCCAAAATGAAGCTCTTGGGAGGGTTTTTGAAATTTCCATGTTTGAAACCAAAAACCACTTCTCTTCACCATGCATGCTTGACTTCATAAGACATAGTTTAGGGTTAGGGGTAGATACATGATTTTTCATGTTTAATATGTCTAGACCTATTTATCAACTTAATTGAATGCTTACTATATGACATAAGAAGACCTTGGTTTTTCATTTTTTTGTTTTTTTTTTGAATTTTCATGCCCATTTGAATCTTGGTCAAATCCTAGGTTTGACCAAGATTTGAACAAGTTTAAAAATGAATATGAAAAAGTAAGCATGTATGCTTCTTAGTCACTCCAAAATGAAGCTCTTGGGAGGGTTTTCGAAATTTCCATGTTTGAAACCAAAAACCACATCTCTTCATGCTTGATTTCATAAGACATAGTTTAGGATTAGGGGGAGATACATGATTTTTCTGGTTTGAATATGTCTAGACCTTGTTTATCAACTTAATTGAATGCTTACTATATGACATAAGAAGACTATGTGCCTTGGTTTTTCATTTATTTTGATTTATTTTGAATTTTATGCCCATTTAAACAAGTTTAAATCATGAATATGAATAATTAGTCACTCCAAAATGTAGCTCTTGGGAGGGTTTTTGAAATTTCCATGTTTGAAACCAAAAACCACTTCTCTTCATGCATGCTTGACTTCATAAGACAGAGTTTAGGGTTTGGGGTAGACAGCACGCGCGACGCGTGGACGAATTTATTCTCTGTCCCCCTGACATGCACTTGCCAGTGTCTTCAACAGTCTGACACGAGCAGTGAAGCTTTTATGGAGCCCAGCGGAGAGGGGCTCCATTTCTCGAGCGGTAGCGAGGTGACATGCACCCCGTGTGACATGCGGCCTAAATCCAAATTTAAACATTGCGAAAAAATCTGAAAAAATCATGCACGTTCACAGCACATATTAAGATAACCCCTAAAAATTTCAGATCAAAATTTGAAACATACATCGAGAAACAAAAAAGAGAAACTCAGATGTGAATAGTCTACAGAGAAACTCAGATTTGAATTCGGGAACTATTCATGACAGATTTCTCTTTTTTGTTTCTCGATGTATGTTTCGAATTTTGATCTGAAATTTTTAGGGGTTGTCTTAATATGTGCTGTGAACATGCATGATTTTTTTCAGATTTGTTTGCAATGTTTAAATTTGAATTTAAACCGCATGTCACACGGTGACATGCAATAGGTGCATGTCACCTGATCTGCGGTGACGCTGGGGCTAAAAAGAAGACCTTTTTTCTCCATCAAGTCAATGAAAAAAATACCCCTTTTTTCACCTTGCGCGACATGAGGAGCAGTTCGACCGGGGGGAGTACTGTTATCGGGTCTGGTCGTCGCCCTCCTCCTCCCCACCTCATTTCCTCCACTGTTTCACATATTTTAGCTTCTATTTATGCGGTGCCGTGGAGGTGGGGGTCTGGTCGTCACCCTCCTCCTCCCCACCTCATTTCCTCCACTGTCTCGCAACTCCTTGATCTACTACTCCTATCCATATACATGCCACTCAAATGGATGTATTTGTAGATACATCCATTTTAGTGGCAGTTAATATGGACCGGAGGAAGTACTAATAATATGAGGCATGTTTTTGAGTTGGCCCTGTTTAGTAGAGTTTACATTTAAGAGTTTACATCTTTCTACCACCATTATTTTTGATTTAGCTTGTCTTTTGTGCCCACCATTTTATCGAGCAGGGTTAATGCAAGATCCATAGCAAACTAGCTTGTCATGACATTTTTTTGGCGGAGTGCATCTTCTCATGGCGAGCTAGCGACTTTGCCTACTAGAGTTTTTTTTTGTTGAACTACATTTTTTGGATTTTCCCATTTTATTTGTGCACAAGCTATGAGCCGCCCGCAATTCAGCACCATATATTGGCGGGATTTTCTAGTTCAGCACCATAAATTAGCAGGATGCTATCTTCTAGGGCTTTCATTTCCCCTATATCCAGCCCCACCCACGGACAAGCAAGGGCCTCTCTCCCTACCTCGCTCCTAGTCCGTCTCGCTCCCTCTCAGTCCTCCATCCGTAGCCGACATCCACCGCGCCGGAGCCAGCTCAGCGACGCCGTCAACCACACTCCGTCCGCTTCGTCGGATCTGCTTCCCCGACTCACTGGTTCATCGTACCGGCCGGCGAGATCGGTACACAAAGCGCCACCATGATCCACCGAACCAAACCGAACGGCCAACGCGCCACCTCCCCAGTCGACCAAGGTTGAACACTTTGTCCGGCAGCTTTTGTTATGTATTTGATTTCCGAGACTAGTTTATTGCTTGCTTCCACTGCTTGTTATTAGCATCTATTTTTTTTTGTAATGCCTGCTAGATATTCCACTCGAGAATGCCTACGAAGAATCTCGGAGGCAAAATATCTTGCAGAATAAGATAATTGCAGCCTCGATCGGCATACTGTGGAATGGGACAAAATCACCGCACCCCAAGTCGTTGCCGAGATTTTTCACCCGTGTGATGTGCCGCCAAAAGGACGATCCCGTGGGGCTGCTGCTGAAGAAGGTATTTAGCCGCACTGCTCAAATTTCATATGTGTTGTTTGCTGATTGATTTGATGAACTTTGATTTGCAGCAGCTAGCCACTGCTCATGTTCCTAACAAAGACAGTGAGCGCGCCAGTGATGCAGACATTGGTAGAAAGGAGGCGGGATTTGGTCCTATTGTTCTAGCAAGCAATCATTTGAGGGGCCACCTAGGATCAGCACATCTGGATCCTCCTGAGCTCAACATTAAGGAGGTAATTTTATAATAGTGTTTTAAACATGACATAATCTAATGTACTGAAAGAGATCAAACTGTCAACAGGAGTGGAGTGGTATAGATGGTAGAGATATAGATATAGATTTCAGATTTCCTAATTTTTTCTTCAAAATAGGGTCGCCCCGGCCTCTGCATCCAAATGATGCACCCACCCTTTTATTGCAATGTTTTAGACTCCATTTAAGGTTTAGAAACTCATGGGTTGCTCAAAGTGGTGACATGAATCAACCAACATATTTCCTTTTAATCTGCTGATTGATTTAATGCATGGCAAATCGCAGAAGCAAGTGACTGCTCATGTCCCTGCCAAGCAGCATTGTAGCACAGATGTCCAGAGTTCCAGTGATGCAAACGTTTGTAGGAACAAAACAGAAGGATGTGGCACTGGGGAAGCTAAGATTAGGCATCTTCAAAAGGACTTGGATGTGGCCACTTGGCGGAACAAAGAAATGAACCGAGGATGGAATTCTACAATTCAAGATGGCCTACATGTTGTTGCTGATCTGCAGAAGCTAGTGGCTGGCAACTTGGTTACCGCTTTGGCTGATGCAGATGTCCATGAGATCAACTGGACGATCTTGGAACAGGTGAAAGCACGAGCAGAAACTCTGCACTCATCTTTGCAGGTAGATGATTTTCAAAGGGTGATGCAAGAGCCGCTATATGAATAGATTGTTGTTTCAGTTGATGATGTCCCTGGTTCTTTTGTTTACTTATGTGCTGGTAGTACTTAGGGGAACTAGCTTGTACAAGTAATTTTTTCCGATAAAGTTGTACAAGTAAATGGCACATGCTTCGCATGTTTGACCAATTAAGTTAAAAAGCTTCACAAAATCCTGCTATCATGTAGGCGGGCTTGCATTCGCTTTCAACCCAAGTGACTGTTGACTGCAATCTGTAATATGTACCCCTCTGTTGCACTTAATGGTATCCAAGCCCTTGGGCCCCCCTCCTTTGTTAAAAAAAGATCGAATTCTTATTGCATCGAAGTTGTTTCACTAAAAAAAGAGCTCTCACGTGCAAGGCACGTGCAATTTACTAGTATATACTACTAGTAGAGATGGTACACCTAGACATTAGAGATTTGTTTGTTTTAAAGATATTTTTAATTGTGTACAAGATGGAAAATATAACTTTAGCAAATTCCTAGTATTTTTCATGGTCGATGTAAAAAAAGTATTTTTCATGGTTGATGTAAAAAAACAAGTTTTTTTCATGGTCGATGTAAAAAAAGAGAGAAAACATGTCTCATAAAAAGCCTTATGGTTAGCACAATTTTTTTACGGAGTAACTCTTTTTTACATAGCCCAAATTACTATTCGATTTTCCATTGAAATATTTTATGTGTATATAGCAAGCGAAGAAGTACACATGCATTTTTCGTTTTATTCTTTTTTGACATTTCAAAATGTATAGAAGATGAATTTCGAAATAAAGAGATCATATGCACCCAAGAACCAACAAGCATATCCCCTTGACCCCGAACCTACTCAGGGCCCTTTTGTTGTGGCTTTTTTTGGCTTTTTGGCTTTTGGATTTTGGAAGCCAAATGAATAGGATCTTTGTTTTTGGCTTCCAAAATCTAAAAGCCAAAAAAAGCACCTATTTAGGTGCTTTTTTTTGGCTTTTGCCAAAGCCAAAAGCCAAAAAAAGCCACAACAAAAGGGCCCTCAGCTTCAGACTTGGGATTTCGTAGGCTAGGGTTCCACAGTTTTCCACCAACCAGTAATAATTTCAACTCTGCCCCAAAATTCCCGCCGAAATCCCCCCCGCTTCCAAAATTCAAAGCGATGTGAAATAAGTACAGTGTCGATCTTATCCCCCCGGACCGCTCAATTCAGACCTATCACCGGCGGCGCCGAACCCCGCATCTCTCTCTCACGCTTCCACCTTGCATGACCCACCGGATCATCTCACACGCCGGCGCCGGCCCACTGTCCCACTCCCACACCAGCACTACTGCCTTCTCATCGGCCACCGTAGTGACCGACGATGTTCCGCCGTCTCCCTTGCTTTTTAGCAAGCCGGAGTAGCTTCCACCTCCCCCACCCCCACCGACGACCACCGTACCATACGAGCTCCTCCGTAGCCGACTTCCACCGCCGCCTTGTCAGCGACATTCACCATCGCCGGGTTCTCGTATCTTAATCCCCGACTCCTTCCGTCCACCGGACTGGAGAGATGGGTACACAAAGCGCCTCCATGGTCCACGGCAGGAAACCAAAGCGTACACGCGCCCACTCCCAAGAAGGTTGATATGGCCGCTTTCGTTATGCAGGTGATTTCGAAAAGTATTTTTTTGCTTACTTGCACCGCCATCTCATTAGCATTTTTTTGTAATGCATGCTAGATATTATTGCACTACAGAATGAATTAAAAGAGGAACGGAGACGGAAGATATGTAGCAGATTTGCAAGCCGTGTGGGCACAAACATCTGTAACGCTATTGCCTCTAGTGCAAACCTGAACAAAATCGGAGAAGAACCCTTTCCCCTCCCCAAAGATAAAGAACAATGTTATGATTCACAATTTGATCCTGCTGAGCCTCTTGGAGAGCTGACTCAGGAAGATGCCTTGCCTGACCATTCTCCTCAACCCCACCAGGTGATTTCTGTTTTTTTACTTTGAGATATCTGTTGCAACTTCCATGTGTTGTATACTTGTATCCTGAATCCCACCAAACATGTTCACATGCCACCTCTAGGTCTCCTTAACGCATCATATATATGTTTCAGCATGCACGTCATCCTTTACTGTTCTTCATTCTATTCCATTTGCATATCATCATATATGGCACTTCTGTAGACTGAAATATCGTTTATGTGTGCTAGAAATCTGCAGCTTCAAGTAAGAATTTCGCAGGAACCACCAATGAGAGGAAGACCTTTCAACAGGCACCTGAATCGGTGATAGAACAGCTGCAACCAAAAAAGAAATCTGCTTCTGCTACTAGACAGTCTCAGCGATTCATGGCACTAGTTGAAGAAAATAACGCAAATGCTAAGAGTACTGAAATAAAAAAACGTGGTGAACACCCCAAGCGGTTGAATCAGCCACCTGTTACCAATCCAGTCAACCAGCGACAATCGGCAGCAGAACCAGTTTCCACAGCAACTTCTCAGCCACAATTGGCAGCAGAACCAGTTTCCACAGCAACTTCTCAGCCACAATTGGCAGCAGAACCAGTTTCCACAGCAACTTCTCAACCACAATTGGCAGCAGAACCAGTTTCCACGGCAACTTCTCAGCCACAATTGGGATCAGCAGTAGCTGTGGTAGGAAATACTGCCCAAGGACACACTGTACCAGTCCCAGCTGACACAACCACAACTGGCCAAACACTGCTAGCACAACATCAACAAACTGTTGATGATCTCCCACTGACCCATATTAGTCCCGCCAATCCTGCCATAGACAACTCCCCTGAGTATGAGCCCCACACCGAAGAAGGTACATTTTCCAATGCTTATAGTTTCATTCTCCGTTATAAAGTTATACTTTATAGATAAATATGTATATATAAAAATATATATATCTACCTTGATAGCTTGATGTAATGCTTAACTTTGTAGTTGCACCACGATCAAGAAAAACGAGGGGCCCAACAGTAGGGAAAATGTTCGTAGCTAAGCTTGCTGGGATGGAATCAAGATTTCGCCTTTCATCTATCGTAGGTGGCAGAAGGCCACTGGACCCAGAAGAATCTTGTAAATTAGCATCGGATGTAGGAATTTTCGTCAGGAATGAAATTCCTATCTTCCCAACATGGAAAGAGCACGTAGACACCTCTGCGCATTTTGAAAAATTAGTGCACAGGTTACACGTAAGTCATCTTTCTCTTGGTAATGTTACTCATACTAGTATACCACATTGGCACGTCCCGTTCCTTCTAGCTTGTTGTTGGCTCTATGTATATCGCACCAACGGTTTATATTGTTGTGAACAGTTAAGGTTCGAGTTCGATGATGACCAAGAGGAAGTAAAGCATGTTCTCAACAGTCTATTCTCAGACTGTCTGCGCCAGTATCGCAGCAGGCTAAAGAAGAAATACTTCACTGGAAAGATTACTGGGAGTGTTCCAACTAGATCTCCTCTTAAGCAAATGACTGACAAACAGTGGGGAGATCTTGTGAAGCACTGGTCTGATCCAAAGAATATGGTATGATTTGTAAGACTGATACCAGATCACATCTTGGATTCTTATTTATAGCAGTGTCTCACTAGTCTCCTTTTTGCAGAATTTGGCTAAACAGAATCAGGAAAACCGCGGTAAACTACTTTTACCTAGCCGTACGGGATCTCGTAACCTTATAGTGCACATTCGGCAAAAAGTAAGGACATGTTGTTTTATACTGCTATTTAGAAATATTTTAGTAAAAGATCATGCAGAGTATATACACCAGTGTGCAGCTTATATTATGATCCTCCATTTCAACCGCGTTATTCGATTTATAAATGGTAGTACTAAAATGCAGATGTTACATAATGCAAGTAAAAGGGAACCAAACAAAGAGATGACTCTGCCAGAGATTTTTGAAGCATGCCAGAAGAACAAACTTGAAGTGATTGGAGAAGTCGCACAGAGTGTTCTTGTAAGTCTTCTCTAAGATTGAAATTTTGTGACGACTCACATCCCAACTTGTAGGAGTAGTAAAGTACATGTCAATATGATATTATAGATGTTTATTAAAATTCATGTGATGTGAATCAGACATGCCAAACTGTAGGAATAAAAGTAGGTCATACACATGATAAATCTACTATCAGCAAGTTTCTCTGTAGTAACTATCATGTTTACACATGTGTACGAACTGAATTTTTTGCAGGAAGATATGAAATTAGAGATGGCAAAACCCGGTAAAAACGGTCTGGAAAAAACCGATGAAGAATGTGTGAAGGCATTTTCCATGGCAATAAAAAAGAAAGGCATTGCCAAAAACACTTTCTTACGGAATGCTGGACTGCTGAAGTGCAAGTCCATGTCCAAGTCAAAGTATTTGCATGCTCAAGTTCTAGAGGAGCAACTCCAAGTAGAACGAGCTGCATCAGCTGCGCTAAGACTAGAAGTCGACAATTTTAGAACGATAGCAGCACAGAAGGAGGCCCTACTGGAGCAGGTTAGGAATGCTAGTAAGTAGTAAGAAGAGTATCTGCTAGATAATTGGAGATGAACGGGGACAGTGACAGGTCAGTATCTTGGTCTTGTAAAATGGTTCCTTAGTCTGAGCATATTTCGTAGGTGCATTTATCTGCAATTGCTATGATCTTGGTGGTCGTTTCCTTGTTGTGATGTGGATTTTTTTGAACCGGAACCCTGCTGATTGTTAATATTATAAGTGGATTACCTAGCCCTTTCCATCAGTTCTGACTTGTGGTTCCGTTGGCTTGTGGATGAAGCTTGACATGGTATCAGAGCCCATAGTCTCAAGTTCGAGTCATCGCTTTCGCAAACCTTCTCTTCTCTTCTCCCGGTCTAGCCCTTTCTGTCAGTTTGGACTTTTTGTTGCGTTGGCTATGTTGAGATGTATAAAGTGGATTGCCTAGCCCTTTCCATCAGTTCGGACTTTTGGTCGCGTTGGCTAGTGCATTAAAGCTTGACACTGATGATTTTCTGTGATCCATTGATTTCCATCTTTCTACATATAGCCCAGGTCTAGAAGCTTGTCAACTGGTCTGGTTCATTCATCGCTGTATTGAGGGCAATGAACGGAACAGTGGCTTCTCCTTTGTGTTGTGCTGCAACTCAACAGCTGTTCCTGCTTCTGTAGAGGCGAGTTGTGAACAGAGATACTTATGTATGCTACCAAATTTCGACTCCATATAATCAATAGCTTAACAACCGTCTAATTCAAAATCTCAACACTGTAGCATTTACCTCCTGCCTATCGAATACAATTATTTCACACACTGAAATATTTTGTACGCATTTTGAATTGGAGAACATGGGAACCGACTTTGGTTCTGATTATGACTTGATGTGACCCTAGGCCCTGGATTCCTGAGCAGAACGTATGTGTTAAAACAAAGAGATTACAAAGTGCTAATTCCCTTTTTTGTAAGTCCTGGTGGCATTGACACTCCTTTCTTACTTGCTAATTTATTTTTTTGGTGTTTATATATAATAGAGAATTACCAGCTTATTGTCGAACCCGTTAGATTTTGGGCAATGATTGTTAAGTGGCTGCTTCCTAATTAAAGTTTATGATGTCATGTAGATGGATTTGTGAAAGATGCAGCGGGTCGTTCTTCAGATCATCTACATGGGATTCCCATCTACATGTATGTTCATGGTTTCATGGAGTACTTCAGCTCATAGGAGCCACATACGATCCTGCAATATTTGCATTTTTTTTGACCTTGCACGATATGCATTCAATGTATCGCCAAGGCGCGTCCGTGAGAACTCTTCGTCAGACTCGTTTTGGCGCGCGCAGTTCCCGAGCGAATCAAATGAATTTTGACCGTTCTCTTAAAAAAGGGAACTTTGACCGTTGGATCAAGCGTTGGAGAACTGATGTGCCAACGGCCAATAATTGCTTGTGCATCATGGTGATGGCTTATCTGATTTCAAAAACTGAGATTTTTTTATATATAGTGGATAGGTGGACAGATATAGATATAGATGGACAGATACAGATATAGCTTCGACTGTAGCCACACTCAAACTCAAAATCAGTTGAGCTGCAAAACCACTAGCCAATTAACTCCGAAATATTTCAGAGGCATTTTTGAATTGCAGTTCGGAGGACATGGGAGTAACTGATTTTGTTTGTGATAATGGCTTGATATGACCGCTGGGAATAAATGCCTGAGCAGAGCTACTTCGCATGGTCTACCATTTTTATATTAGACTAGTCATAGTGGTAAGTACTACCTCCGTCCCAAGGAATAAGGCCCACGCGTATTCCAAGACGAACTTTGACAATAAAAATTGAGCAACACAATCTTGATTATATTATACTCCGTATGTAATTAGTATCGTTGGATTCGTATTGAAAAGCACTTTCTAATGATGCTAATTTTCAACGTGATGATGACTTGATGTGACATTTGGCCGTACTAGTACGGTCTCATATTTTTGTATTACTTGGACTGTAGCCAAATTCGAAATCTCATTCCAGCGGCAAAACTTCCCGCCCGAAAAATACAAATATTTCACACGCTTCTAACTTCCCATTCTACCCTCGTAAAGATGACAACAATGTCCATGTATAAGTCGGTTGGTGGGGGGTCTACCCGTCATTTTTTTCGATCACCACCTCCCTAGCCCCGGAAACTAACCGAAAAAAATTCATTTCCCTCAGTCTCTCCTCTGAGACCACACCCACCGGAACTTCCCAAGTCGCTCTCTCTCCCACCACGACCACCGCACCGGAACATCCCCGCCGGACTTCCCGGCCTACCCGAGGCCTCGCGATCCTCGTCATCCGGCTGCCTGCCGGAGCCGCTTCATCGACGCCGTCATCAACCGGACCGGATCATCCCGCCGAACCTCGAAACCATATGCTCATCCAGCAGTCTACCGCAGTCGCTTCAGCTGCGGTATCGTCCACCCCACCGGAGCCGCTTCGCCGGATCCGTCGTCCACCGCATCGGATCTTGCTCACCGACACCGCTGTGCATGAACCGGATCTGCTTCACCGGCGCCGTGCATGATCTAAACTCTTCTACTGTCGCTTTTCTATTGCTTGCCTGCAAGTTCTTGTTTAATCTTGGGGAACCTGTTTGTGCTAACGACGCGCCGTTACGTTTTTGCAGATGAGATGAGTAACCATGAAGTGTAATGGCCGTCTCTCCAACCCCAAGTAGCACATGTAGCGTACTTCATCACCGGATCTATCAACCCCAGGAAGATCTGCTGTGACTCCCACAGAGTGCTTCTCCTAATGTAAGTCCCTTGTTTTAGCGCCATGTTCTGGGTTCAGATGCTTGTTTGTCTGAAGCTCTTTTAGTTCATTCCTAGCTATGACCGTAACACCTTGCTATTTTCTAGTTCATTGCTAACTTTAAGCGATTGAACATTTTGGTTTGCATTCCCTGCTCTGTAGATGTAGCCATCATAACTTCTATCTTGCTCAGTCGTTGTTACAAAACTTATAGGTATTATAGTAACATCCTGCTATTATTTAGTTCATGGCCAATTTTAAGTAATTGCACATGTTGGTTCGCATTCCCTGCTCTATAGCTTTTGGCATCGTAACTTCTATATTTGGTTTACATTGCCTGCTCTGTAGATCTAGCCATCATAACTTTATCTTGCTCAGTCGTTGTTACAAAAATTATGGCCTGCTACTATGTTGTTTGTGCCAATTTTTTACTCCATGAACATGTTGGCTTGCATTCCCCTACATGTGATGCCATTGTTTTGTATCTAGTTCATTGTAAGCTAACAAAGTAAGGACTTAGTTTGGCATGCTATCACTCTGCTATCTAGCCCGTAGTACAAATAAACTTGTCATACTACTAGATAATAATTTTGCGTGCCATCTTGTTCTTCAAAAGCTGCATTATTGACTTGTTTCTCTGACTTGGCATGACGCTCACATATGGAATGCTGAACATATTGGTTTGCATTCCCTCTTATACAAGTTCACAGGTGATCCCACTATATTCTGTATCTGGTCCATCCTAAGCTCCAGCATTAACTATCCTCTATGTGTTGCTCATTACAAGTTTATATCCCGAAACATCTTGATTTGCATCCCCTTCACTATAAGTTCAGGAGTATTATTTAGTTCACGGCCAAAATGAAGTAATTGCACTTGGCACATGTTGGTTCACATTCCCTCCTCTTTAGCTTTTGCCATCGTAACTTCTATTTTTGGTTTACATTCCCTGCTCTGTAGATGTAGCCATCATAACTTCATCTTGCTCAGTCGTTGTTACAAAATTTATAGCCTGCTACTATGTTGTTCATGCCAATTTTGTACTCCCTGAACATGTTGGTTTGCATGGGACTTGACAGTAGTAAGTCTGCTGTTTCATTCTAACATGCTCTGTTATATTGGCTGTTGGTATGCGGCATGCACTCTTTGTTTGCTTATTGTGCGCATTACAATGATCTTGTTATAACGACGAAATGATGAGTTCCAAATTCTTTGGCAAACAATATTGTAGTGTCTTTGCCTTTCCATTGTTGCTGTCTTAACTTGTAATGTCTTTGTTTCAGATATAGGTGTTGCATGGACAACTTAAAAGATTGCCGGATCGCTTCATTGTATTGCTAGGTTTAATTACCATTCAATTTCTCTGGTCTGTAATATTTTTCAAAGCCTTGTAGCTGATGTAAATATAGTTAGTTTTTAGTTCTTTTTCGCGCATTTTTTCTTTGGTGCTTGTGGTAAGTGAGGCTATCCGACAGAAATCAATGCTGCGTAAATATTCTCATATCTAAATCACGAATTCCCATCCCTTAAACGGCCCAATTAAGCGAAATCACTTATGTGCCCCGCCAGCAAAATCCTAAAGCGCCTATTATGCCGGCATATAAACAAAAACTAAACGGGCCTGGCCCACTTACTTATTGGGCCAGCCCACTTGATTTAAGGTGGACCCCACATTCTAATTGGGCCGGCCCACTTGCTTTAAGGTGGACCACACGCACTACTGGGCCGGCCCACTAACTAGTTGGGCCAGCCCAATTGCTTTGTGCGGACCCCACATACTAAATCCGCCCTTTAACAGAAAGTGGGACCCACCTGCTTTTGGCCCTACCACTATCTTGTTGGGCCGGCCCACTTGCTATATGGTGGACCCCACATACTAAATGGGCCCCTTTAAGAGGAAAGTGGGACCCACCGTGTTTTTGGCCCTACCCATTCAGTGAGCATCACCACTTGCTATATGGTGGACCCCACATACTAAATGGGCACCTCTTTAACCGGAAAGTGGGACCCACCTTGCTTTTGGCCCGCCCACTATTTGTGTGCTGCCCACTTGCTATATGGCGGACCCTTACATACTAAATGGGCTGCCTTAACAGAAAGTGGGACCCACCGTGTTGGCCCGCCACTATCTTGTTGGGCCGCCCACTTGCTACATGGTGGACCCCACATACTAAATGGGCCGCCCATTAAGAGGAAAGTGGGACCCACCTATGCTTTTGTTGGGCTTGCTGGGCCGCCCATTTCATCTAATGTGGACCCCACGTATAAAATGGGCCGCCCGGAGCACAGAAAGCTGACCCACACAGCACTGGGCCAGCCCAACCTCTTGGGCCGGCCCACTTGCTTTGGTGTGACCCCACTAGTTAAATGGGCCGCCCGATAACAGAAAGTGGGTCCCACATGTCTTGTGGGCCGGCCCTTTGTCATTGACCTGTCAAACAGTGATGGCCTCCGCCCACATGCTTAGCGGGTCGCCCATTAATGTTTTGACCAACAACCTCAGAGGTTAGGCCCGCCCACGTAACTAATGGACCAGCCCAGCTATATAGTTGACCGGTCAAACTGTCGTGGTCTGCCCGCAACTTAATGGGCCGGCCTCGCTAAGACGTGACAGGTCTCGTGTGGGCCTACCATCTACCACAGGGGCCTCAGCTGTTAACGCTTAATCGCGCTAATTCAAGTCGCCACGTGTCGCCATGACGTCGCGAGCCAAGGCTTCCGGAAACACTCTCGGAACGGTCCGATTTTCATGGCGATGGCGCCCAAGCGCGACGGACCGAAAATCGTCGTAGACTTTGCTCGTCAGCTACAACAACCCATATCGTCGGGTTAGGCCCATAGGCGACGAAAAATACCCCTTAGCGGACGATTTTGAGACGTTGTCTATCAGAACTTTTCTTGTAGTGACAACAATCCCTACAACTTTATGCATAGGAACATCATTGTACACCCACGGAGTAAAAACCACAAGATGAATTTTTTGACCTATCTATAAAAGAGACACCGGTAAAACCTTCAATCTTGAAAACACAATAGAAGATGCATACGAATTTCGTTTTCGATGAACTTGGGCTTGTTGTAAAGCTCGCAACAAGCTCAAGAACCTCACAGAGAGAAACACCAAGAAGCAACAAGATTTATGGAATGCAAAGCATGCAAAGGGTTGAGCTCCCTAAGACGATGTGATCAAGTTACCCAACCGAAAGCCCCTCTTGATAGTGCGGCTATGTATCCTATAACCCGGTCTCCCAACAACCACCTTGAGACCGGTAAAAGGGAAACCTAGCAAGGCCATACCTTTGTCTTGCGCATCCCGCTTGATCTTGATGATAACTCTTCAAGCTCCATGATGTCTACGGGTGCTTCTATTCTTGTAGACAGTGTTGGGCCTCCAAGAGCAGAGGTTTGTAGAACAGCAGCAAGTTTCCCTTAAGTGGATCACCCAAGGTTTATCGAACTCAGGAGGAAGAGGTCAAAGATATCCCTCTCATGCAACCCCGCAACCACAAAGCAAGAAGTCTCTTGTGTCCCCAACACACCTAATAGGTGCACTAGTTCGGCGAAGAGATAGTGAAATACAAGTGGTATGAATGAATATGAGCAGTAGTACGGCGCCAGAAAAGTGCTTGCTGGCGTGCAGTTGATGGTAGTAATATTGCAGGCAGTACAAATGCAGTAAAACAGTAAACAAGCAGCGATAGCAGTATTTAGGAACAAGGCCTAGGGATCATACTTTCACTAGTGGACACTCTCAACATTGATCACATAACAGAATAAATAAATAGATGCTAGACTCTACACCCTCTTGTTGGATGATGAACACCACTAATGTGTAGGATTACACGAACCTCAATGCCGGAGTTAACAAGCTCCACAATATTCAATGTTCATATTTAAATAACCTTAGAGTGCACAACAGATCAACATAACCAAACCAAGTACTAACATAGCATGCACACTGTCACCTTCACACTACGAAAGGAGGCATAGATCACATCAATACCATCATAGCAATAGTTAACTTCATAATCTACAAGAGATCACAATCATAGCCTACGCCAAGTACTACACGATGCACACACTGTCACCATTACACCGTGCAGGAGGAATAAACTACTTTAATAACATCACTAGAGTAGCACACAGATAAATTGTGATACAAAACACATTGCAATCATAAAGAGATATAAATAAGCACTTCACTATGCCATTCATAACAATGAATAAGTATTCTGTGAAATATAGCCTAAGAGACCCACACGGTGCACACACTGTCACCTTTACACACGTGGGACAAGGAGTCTCCAGAGATCACATAAGTAAAATCCACTTGACTAGCATAATGACATCTAGATTACAAGCATCATCATATGAATCTCAATCATGTAAGGCAGCTCATGAGATTATTGTATTGAAGTACATAGGAGAGAGATGAACCACATAGCTACCGGTACAGCCCCGAGCCTCGATGGAGAACTACTCCCTCCTCATGGGAGACAAGAGCGTTGATGAAGATGGCGGTGGTGTTGATGGAGAAGCCTTCCGGGGCACTTCCCCATCCCGGCGGCGTGCCGGAACAGACTCCGTCCCCGCATCTTGGCTTCACGATGGCGGCCTGAAGGTTTTCTGGTTTCGTCGAACGTGGCAGGGTTTTCGACGGAGGCTTTAAGTAGGCGGAAGGGCAAGGTCGGTGGAGTCACGAGGGACCCACACAATGGGCGGCGCTGGCCCAGCTCGGCCGCGCCGCTTAGTGTGGCGCCACTCGTGGCCCCACTTCGTATCTCCTCCGGTCTGGAAGCTTCGTGTGAAAGGACCCTGGCGTTGATTTCGTCCAATTCCGAGAATATTTCCTTACTAGGATTTCTAAAACCAAAAACAGCAGAAACAGCAACTGGCCTTCGGCATCTCGTCAATAGGTTAGTTCCGAAAACGCATAATAATGACATAAAGTATGCATAAAACATTTATATCATCAATAATATGGCATGGAACATAAGAAATTATCGATACGTTGGAGACGTATCAGCATCCCCAAGCTTAGTTCTGCTCGTCCCGAGCAGGTAAACGATAACAAAGATAATTTCCGAGTGACATGCCATCATAACCTTGATCATACTATTGTAAGCATATGTAATGAATGCAGCGATCAAAACAATGGTAATGACATGAGTAAACAAATGAATCATAAAGCAAAGACTTTTCATGAATAGTACTTTCAAGACAAGCATCAATAAGTCTTGCATAAGAGTTAACTCATAAAGCAATAAATCAAAGTAAAGGTATTGAAGCAACACAAAGGAAGATTAAGTTTCAGCGGTTGCTTTCAACTTATAACATGTATATCTCATGGATAGTTGTCAATGCAAAGTAATATAACAAGTGCAATATGCAAGTATGTAGGAATCAATGCACACACAAGTGTTTGCTTCTTGAGGTGGAGAGAGATAGGTGAACTGACTCAACATAAAAGGTAAAAGAATGGTCCTTCAAAGAGGAAAGCATCGATTGCTATATTTGTGCTAGAGCTTTTATTTTGAAAACATGGAACAATTTTGTCAACGGTAGTAATAAAGCATATGTATCATGTAAATTATATCTTACAAGTTGCAAGACTCATGCATAGTATACTAGTAGTGCCCGCACCTTGTCCTAATTAGCTTGGATTACCGGGATTATCATCGCAATACACATGTTTTAACCAAGTGTCACAAAGGGGTACCTCTATGCTGCCTGTACAAAGGTCTAAGGAGAAATCTCGCATTGGATTTCTCGCTTTGATTATTCTCAACTTAGACATCCATACCGGGACAACATAGACAACAAATAATGGACTCCTCTTTAATGCATAAGCATGTAGCAACAATTAATGTTCTCATATGAGATTGAGGATGTATGTCCAAAACTGAAACTTCCACCATGATTCATGGCTTTAGTTAGCGGCCCAATGTTCTTCTCTAACATTATGCATGCTCTAACCATTAAGGTGGTAGATCTCTCTTACTTCAGACAAGACGGACATGCATAGCAACTCACATGATATTCAACAAAGAGTTGATGGCGTCCCCAGGAGCATGGTTATCGCACAACAAGCAACTTAATAAGAGATAAAGTGCATAAGTACATATTCAATACCACAATAGTTTTTAAGGCTATTTTGTCCCATGAGCTATATATTGCAAAGGCGAATGATGGAAATTTAAAGGTAGCACTCAAGCAATTTACTTTGGAATGGCGGAGAAATACCATGTAGTAGGTAGGTATGGTGGACACAAAATAGTGGTTGGCTCAAGGATTTTGGATGCATGAGAAGTATTCCCTCTCGATACAAGGTTTAGGATAGCAAGGTTATTTGAAACAAACACAAGGATGAACCGGTGCAGCAAAACTTACATAAAAGACATATTGTAAACATTATAAGACTCTACACCGTCTTCCTTGTTGTTCAAACTCTTTACTAGAAATTATCTAGACCTTAGAGAGACCAATTATGCAAACCAAATTTTAGCAAGCTCTATGTATTTCTTCATTAATGGGTGCAAAGTATATGATGCAAGAGCTTAAACATGAGCACAACAATTGCCAAGTATCAAATTATCCAAGACATTAAACCATTTACCACATGTAGCATTTCCCGTTTCCAACCATATAACAATTAACGAAGCAATTTCAACCTTCGCCATGAACATTAAAAGCTAAGAACACATGTGTTCATATGAACCAGCGGAGCGTGTCTCTCTCACACACAAGCATTTATTCAAACAAAAACAAACAAAAAGCAAGTAAAGTACATAAGATGTGACCGAATAAAAATATAGTTTCAAGAGAAGAAACCTGATAAGTTGTCGATGAAGAAGGGGATGCCTTGGGCATCCCCAAGCTTAGACGCTTGAGTCTTCTTGAAATATGCAGGGGTGAACCACGGGGGCATCCCCAAGCTTAGACTCTTCACTCTTCTTGATCATAGTATATCATCCTCCTTGACCCTTGAAAACTTCCTCCACACCAAACTCGAAACAAACTCATTAGAGGGTTAGTGCATAATCAAAAATTCACATGTTCAGAGGTGATACAATCATTCTTAACACTTCTGGACATTGCACAAAGCTACTGGAAGTCAATGGAACAAAGAAATCCATCCAACACAGCAAAAGAGGCAATGCGAAATAAAAAGCAGAATCTGTCAAAACAGAACAGTCCGTAAAGACGAATTTTAAAGTGGCACCAGACTTGCTCAGATGAAAATGCCCAAATTGAATGAAAGTTGCGTACATATCTGAGGATCACGCATGTAAATTGGCAGATTTTTCTGAGTTACCTACAGAGAATTCTGCCCAGATTCGTGACAGACATAAATCTGTTTCTGCGCAGTAATCCAAATCTAGTATCAACCTTGCTATCAAAGACTTTACTTGGCACAACAATGCAATAAAATAAGATAAGGAGAGGTTTCTACAGTAGTAACAACTTCCAAGACTCAAATATAAAACAAAAGTACTGTAGTAAAATAAACACATGGGTTATCTCCCAAGAAGTTCTTTTTTCTTTATAGCCATTAAGATGGGCTCAGCAATTTTAATGATGCACTCGCAAGAAATAAGAGTTGAAGCAAAAGGGAGCATCAAGAAGCAAATTCAAAGCACATTTAAGTCTAACATGCTTCCTATGCATAGGAATCTTGTAAATAAACAAGTTCATGAAGAGCAAAGTAACAAGCATAGGAAGATAAAACCAGTGTAACTTCAAAAATTTCAGCATATAGAGAGGTGTTTTAGTAACATGAAAATTTCTACAACCATATTTTCCTCTCTCATAATAACTTTCAGAGGCATCATGAACAAATTCAACAATGTAACTATCACATAAAGCATTCTTATTCACATGCATAAAAGTATCATTACTCTCCACATAAGCATAATCAATTTTATTAGTTGTAGTGGGAGCAAATTCAACAAAGTAGCTATCATTATTATTCTCATCATCAAATATAGGAGGCATATTGTAATCATAATTAAACTTATCCTCCATAGTAGGCGGCACCAAAAGACCACTATCATTATAATCATCATATATGGGAGGCATATCATAATCAACATAAACTTTCTCCTCAATACCCGGAGGGCTAAAGAGATCATTTTCATCAAAACCAACTTCCCCAAGCTTAGAATTTTCCATATCATTAGCAACAATGGTGTTCAAAGCGTTCATACTAATATGTTCCATAGGTTTTTTAATTTTCGCATCAAACCATCCATGTCTTAAATCATGAAATAGAATAAGAAGCTCATTGTTGTCCATTATGCCTAACTAGTGTAAACAAGAAACAAAAAGATGCAATTGCAGATCTAAAGGAAATAGCTTCGAGCACACACAACGGCAACAGAAAAGTACTTTACCTGGGACCGGAGTATGAGTGCCTTTTACCTTTCCCCGCAAATCCAGAGAAAGTGCTTGATGTCTACGGGTGCTTCTATTCTGTAGACGTGTTGGGCCTCCAAGAGCAGAGGTTTGTAGAACAGAAGAAGTTTCCTTAAGTGGATCACCCAAGGTTTATCGAACTCAGGAGGAAGAGGTCAAAGATATCCCTCATGCAACCCCGCAACCACAAAGCAAGAAGTCTCTTGTGTCCCCAACACACCTAATAGGTGCACTAGTTCGGCCAAGAGATAGTGAAATACAAGTGGTATGAATGAATATGAGCAGGTACGGCGCTAGAAAGTGCTTGCTGGCGTGCGCTGATGGTAGTAATATTGCAGGCGATAAATGCAGAAACAAGAAACAAGCAGCGATAGCGTATTTAGGAACAAGGCCTAGGGATCATACTTTCACTAGTGGACACTCTCAACATTGATCACATACAGAATAAATAAATATATGCTAGACTCTACACCCTCTTGTTGGATGATGAACACCACTAATTGTGTAGGATTACACGAACCTCAATGCCGGAGTTAACAAGCTCCACAATATTCAATGTTCATATTTAAATAACCTTAGAGTGCACAACAGATCAACATAACCAAACCAAGTACTAACATAGCATGCACACTGTCACCTTCACACTACGAAAGGAGGCATAGATCACATCAATACCATCATAGCAATAGTTAACTTCATAATCTACAAGAGATCACAATCATAGCCTACGCCAAGTACTACACGATGCACACACTGTCACCATTACACCGTGCAGGAGGAATAAACTACTTTAATAACATCACTAGAGTAGCACACGATAAATTGTGATACAAAACACATTGCAATCATAAAGAGATATAAATAAGCACTTCACTATGCCATTCATAACAGTGAATAAGTATTCTGTGAAATATAGCCTAAGAGACCCACACGGTGCACACACTGTCACCTTTACACACGTGGGACAAGGAGTCTCCGGAGATCACATAAGTAAAATCCACTTGACTAGCATAATGACATCTAGATTACAAGCATCATCATATGAATCTCAATCATGTAAGGCAGCTCATGAGATTATTGTATTGAAGTACATAGGAGAGAGATGAACCACATAGCTACCGGCCAGCCAGCCTCGATGGAGAACTACTCCCTCCTCATGGGAGACAACAGCGTTGATGAAGATGGCGGTGGTGTTGATGGAGAAGCCTTCCGGGGGCACTTCCCCGTCCCGGCGGCGTGCCGGAACAGAGACTCCCCGTCCCCGATCTTCGCGATGGCGGCGCTCCGGAAGGTTTTCTCGGTTTCGTCGAACGGGTAGGGTTTTCGCGACGGAGGCTTTAAGTAGGCGGAAGGGCAAGGTCGGTGGAGTCATGAGGGACCCACACAACAGGGCGGCGCGGCCCTAGCCCCCGCGCAGTGTGCGCCACCTCGTGGCCCCACTTCGTATCTCCTCCGGTCTTCCGGAAGCTTCGTGTGAAAATAGGACCCTGGGCGTTGATTTCGTCCAATTCCGAGAATATTTCCTTACTAGGATTTCTGAAACCAAAACAGCAGAAAACAGAACTGGCCCTTCGGCATCTCGTCAATAGGTTAGTTCCGGAAAACGCATAATAATGACATAAAGTATGCATAAAACATGTAGATATCATCAATAATGTGGCATGGAACATAAGAAATTATCGATACGTTGGAGACGTATCACTCCACTCAAGCCGGAATGCCTCACTTGATCATTGTTGCTTCGTGAAGACTCACAAATGCTCCCCATACACGATGATGGGAAAGCTCCATTGATGCACATATTCACATGTCCATTATCACCAAATGGACGACAAGCTTCAAGCATATGATCCTCTTGAGATGCTCAACTTGAACTTGCCCAACTCAACATTGATGACGATCACCACTTGATATCATCCTCTCATGGACTATATGAGATCTCACTTATGATGCATGACCATGGAAAGATACCTAACTCATATAGATAACACAAAGGCATATATATGATGGGTTAGTTCATCAAGCATAATTGACAAGGCTTACCATACCACATGACTTCACGTGGCACATTCTTCATGCTTCATGTGTTGACCAAACTTGAATCTATTCTTCACTCTTTGTATTGGTCAACCTTATATCTTATCATGCTCTATCATACTATCTTGAGGTGTATATAGAATTCTTCACTTGGAATCAAGCACTCAAGATCTTGATCATTCATTGCTTATCACATAAGCTAGAGCATGTCTAATATTGAGTTCCACATAAGAACTCCATCTTCACTTCTTCTTCTTGATCATATCACATATATATCTTCAAATCGATGATCTTGATGCCAATACACAAGGTATATCTTTATCTTCATGGCATCCATACTTGAATCCAACACATGAAATACAAGTAGTACCCATGGAATATTCCTTCATATAAACTCAATGAAAACATTAGTCCATAGGGGTTGTCACTAATTACCAAAACCACACATAGGGGCAATATACCCTTACATTTCCTCCCTCCTCCACACTCGGCTCATCTCTCCTTTCCCTTTGTCAGCCTTGTCAGCCGGGGCGTGGAAGGAAAACGTGGTTGGGTCATCTTGTCCATAGTAGCTCCAGGGGTAGGCATAGGGTTAATTTTTGGTATGTCGCTAGGGTTGCAAACAATTAGAATTATTTTTGCAACGATTCGCTTAAAGAAGCAATTTTTTGGTTTGAAAGAATAACATGTAAGTATACCCCTTTTCAAACTAGCACCTTGGTACATTAGGATATGAAAGGACATACCAAAAGTGAAAACGAGTGAAGACAATTTAGTGGACTAATCTTGTGTTTGAGTGTTATAAATCTATTTGATGAATGGCACAAGATGGTTGAAGGCCCCTCAAAAGTGAAAAGAGTGTATACGATTTCCCAAATATTTTTGGTTAATTGACTCATAGGAAATTCGTAATATTAAGGGGGTTTCACCATGGAAGGGACAAGTGGACTGAAATCATGTACAGAAAACAAATATTTTAGCCAAAAAAAAACCCTCTCTAAGCCTTGGAGTGGACGTTGCTCCAAGACAGAACTTTCGGTGGTTAAGCCCTTGAGCTACCGGCCCTCGGAACTCCATCCAACATCTGTCAAGTGCATCTAGAACAAAATACATTGCATTGGGTTGAGTGGTGCAACTCTTTCTATAGGGCCACATGTTGGGCCGAAAGTTGTTGAGGGAATATGTGAGGGCAGTTTGCCCTTAATTGTATTTTGGTAAAGATGACACTAAATTAACGGAACCTGCAAGTGTGTAAGGAGTTAGTCCCTAAAGGTGAAAATGGTATGTGGAAGGAGCCCCCACCCCCATCCCCATAATTTTAAAAGGAACAAAAGTGTCGGCGAGCTTCGTGTAGTTTTTCATACTTGCTTGAGTAAAACGTATGTCACACTATTAAGAAAGGTTTACTTGATAAGCTTCATGGGGATGAACTCAATATTTATCCTATACACATCCTATCAACTTATATTCCACAAATAAGACAACATTTCACTAATGATGTGTACACCTTTTTCCGTGAGCCCATTATAGAACCCGGAATGCTCCATATTTTGTACTAGGGATCGGAATCTTCTCCAGTTGGTTAGTCCGCTATAGAACCCGGAATGCTCCATATTCTATACCGAGCTTTATGCCCGGTAGCTTACCGGAATTGCCGAGAAACCCAATTATTTTCGGGATCTATACCGGACGATATATAATGGTCAGATTTTGGGTTGACCTTTATAAGCCACCCTTCTTCCCCAAAGGGGAATCCACCTCGCAACTCTAAAAATAAGAACACTTAATCTCTCTCTCTCTCTCTCATTCATTGTTGCATACCGTCGAAGCTTAAAGATCTCACCATTCCTTCACCAAAATTTAAAACCCATTGAGTAGTCAAAAGAGGAGATCATGATCTATGTTTCCACCAAGCGAAATTCTGATTTCCGCTCAGGTTGCTAGTTTTGGGTTTCTTGGGAAATCCTAGGCATGTTAGGTTGACCGTAAGCTTCTAGGTTGTGAATTTTGCATCACGAAAGTTTGTGATTGTTTGGAGGTCTCGTTACCTTAAGGTCTACCACTAGTGACTGAGCTCTTACTATGTAGAGTAGGCTCAAGGAAAAAAAAGAAACTTTGTAGTGTTCAGGGTTCATTTGTGGTAACACGCACATCTTCAATGGCGACTAACTTCCTCCAAGGAAATTGAACATGGGATACATTTTTTTATGTGACTTGATTATCTCTAAGTGAGATCTTTTAGTTGTCTATTTATGTTTATAATAGCCTTTGTGCTTGAAGTATATTTATTTCACTTAGTTGTTGGGATTACATTTGTAATCAGCAGAGCCTAAAACAAAAGTAAAATTTATAGAAACTATTCACCCTATATAGGTTACCATTCCTATTCCTTCAGTTGGTAGAAGATCTAACAAAAAAAATTAAGGCATTTATCTGAGATGGTGATTCGATGAAGGGGGTGAAACACCATTGTACTTTGAAGCGCAACTACAATACATGATGAGCGTGATGCTTCTATGATAGAAAATATAGATAACGTTGTTGCTAGCACTTAGAAAATCCAGAAACTCCAAGTGTAGCCCGAGCTACATGGTCCTGTTTTTTTACAAAATTCAAATTTAACATTTTAAAGTTTCAAAAAAAATTGAAAAAATATTTTGATGTAGCCAATAATGTACTCTACCACAGTGCAAAATCTTAGGATAAAATGTGTTATATTCAAGGGTTTCAAAATTTGTAATGTTCACTTTTTCAGATCCACGGGTTTGTGAATTTTGCACAGCCAAAATACTTAGTCTTTCGTATTGTTTTCTTTTCATTGTGGTAGAATATTTTATTGTCTATCTATTTTTGTTCACAATTTTTCAAGAAAAAATATTTTCGAATTTATAAAAATATAGGCTACATGTATCTCGAGCTCCAAAATGTCGCACTCTTAGAAAATCATGCTAAAAAATAAATATAAATAAATTTGTTGCTAGCATCTTAAAAAATCATGCTAAAAGCTAAGACAAAAATTCTGACTCCACTCCTACGAAATAGCTTCGGTAGTGCCACACCGCCCAACCCTTCTCGGCCGCAGTCCACCCTAGCCTCAGCCTCTCTCTAACTTCCACTAACCCCGTCTACCCTCTCCGCAACCCACCAGCCCACCGCAGGTTCACCACTGCCCCAACCTCTCTGTAAGAGCATCTCCACCGGCGCGCCTCAAATAATCGCCGGCAGAGGCGCCGACACTGCCGTATGGGGAGGACGCCGGCACTACATCCTCTATTTGGGGGCGTTGTTCCCACACCGGCGCCCCCAAACCGGTGGCCCCGATAGATGATTTGGATTAAAATCTCAAATAATAGCATAGAAATTTGAATAAAGAGGAGGAACATTCCTCATAATTGGGAACATGGTTTTAAACAAACTAAAACATAGTTTGGAACATGGTTTCCACAAACTAATACATAGTTTGAACCATGGTTGACACAAATTAAAACATTCGAAAATGAGAAAATCTAACTAGTGTTGTCATCGTAGATTTCGTGTGTTCGCTGCCAAGAAAGAACACTCCCGCACTCCCAGTTACCCAAACTGAAAAATCCAGCTGGTGATGATAGCCATGTTAGTCCTTTTAAGAAAGAACATCCAGAAACCTCCGTACCTATTTTCGTTGCGAAGAAACAAAACTCGGCGTGTTCAATCGTCCTCCTCATCGGTGTCGTCGTGGTAGTGCCGGCGGCAGCGCGTCTCGTCGAACACCTTGACGCTCATATCTACGTCGCCAAGGTAGGAGAATGTGAGCACGCAGCCGACTTCGAGGTCGTGGTAGCGGGAGAACTTCTCCCAACCGGTGTGGAGGTATATCTTGATGCGCCCGTCGAATAGCACGTCGACCGGCCACCGACAGCAGTTACATCCAGCCTCCCGCAGATGCAGCGCGGCCGGCTCGTTGCCGGCGACGAAGTCGACGAACTTGTCCGGCAGCCTTGGATGCCGAGTGGGTCGCCCTTGAGGATGATGACAAACTCGAACAACACTTACTACTCTGCATCCAGGTCCGACGATGAAGACGATGGCGTCGTAGTCCAGGTCTGACGATGAAGACGATGGCGTTGCAGGCGACGGCGATCGTGTAGCTCTGCCGCGGCCACGATCACGGCCTCGGCCTCGGCCTCTACCACTCATGATATCATCTCTTGAGTTGGTGACGGCTAGAGTTTGAGAGAGACGCTAGGATTTGTGTGTGAGGGACGATGCGAAAGCGCCTTTTCATAGACCGGAGGGAGACGGAGGAGCGGTGGCGCTCATTAACGCTGTCACGTAGAGCTAGGCGCGACGAGACCCTTCGCTGCGTCTCTGCGAAAACTCTCACTGCCACGTAGAGCTAGGCGCGACGAGACCCTTCGCTGCGTCTCTGCGAAAACTCTCACTGCCGCTGTTCGCCAATAACTTTCGTCGCGTACCTCGTGATGTTAGGTTAAATTTGAATGCCGCTGACGCGTCGGTCCTGCCACTCCTCGCTGGCGTCGGTAGGATGTCAACTTTTAGGATGTGTGGTTGCCGTGTGAGTCCATTTTTGCTGCCGGATAGCGAAGGGTAGACGCCCGAGAGTCGAGATAGCTACGAGTATTTCTGCAAGCTAGTATTCCATTTTACAAAGTCTCGGGAGGTTTTATTGGCTATACCATCTTGCAACAGTTCCACAGCAGAAGTGACCGGACTACCGGAGCTACGAAACAAGATGCACCCTAGCTAGAGAACACGAAAGCACCGAACCCAGCTCTGGAGGACCCCGGACGAAGGTCGCTCACGGCTCACGGGAACGGCGCGTGGCGCTTCATCTCGTGCGGCACGACGTCCACGGCGAACCCCTTGTGGTGGCGGACCCAGTAGTCTGCCTGGCCCGGGCGCGGATCCGCCGGCACCTCCACGTCGGCCCTTGCCGCCTTGAGCTCCTCCGTGGAGAAGCCGTACTTCTGGTCGCGCTTCCTCACGAGGTCAGGGAGCACGGTGGCGATGCGCTCGGCCTGGGGCGACACCATGAGCGCGGGCGCGCCGAGCGGGAGGCGGTCGCCGCGGTCGACCTGCCAGGTGCACCAGAACTTGCCGAAGGTGCCGGCCATGTGGTCCAGCTCCGTCTTCTCCAGCAGCTCCGGCACCCTCGGGCTCGCCCACAGCCCCGCCTTGATCTCGTGCGCGTGCGAGTGCCATAGCCTCTGCTCCTCCTTCGGCAGCGCCTCGAAGATCTTCCTCGACACGATGTACTCCACGCCTACGTACATACGGTGCAGATACGCACACAGCGGTGAGCTGACAGAACAAGGGCGGCACCGGCAAGGCAACAGACAACTGAACACGTACCGATGAGGCGAGCATTCTTGTCGTCGGAGTCGTAGACGGGGCACTGGAGGACGTCCTGGGTGAGGCGGGAGACGTAGTGGTGGGTCTCCACCTGGCGGTGCGGGTCGTGCGCGTACAGGGCGAACGTGCACACGTGCTGATTGATCTGCTTCACCGGGCGCAGCGACTGCAGCGCCGCCGCGCCCTTGTCGAGCATCATCGTCGACATGGTCGTCGGCTTCCCCGGCGGGCCGCCGTCGCCTCCTGTTGAGGCCGGCGTCGGCAGAGGCTTCTTGTCGCTAGACGCCATCGATCGATGGGGGTCTCTCCTGGCTGGCTGCACTGGTCTAGGATTACTCTCTTCGGGCGGGCTTTAAGGCGTGGCACCGTAGGGACTTGGAAGGGCTGCTGAGTGACACGTACGAAGTGACGAGGCTGGACGTGGCACACGGCATGCAGGGTACTCCGGAGTAGGTGGCAGGTGTTGGATGACAAGTGTTGGAGCGCACCGCGCAGGGCCTTCGAGCCTTCGAGACTCTGACGGCAAGCAATGGTGCTGATGCAAAAATTCGAGGCATTTTACGGTAGGGACAAACAAATAACAGCCGCTCATACAATAGATTTTCTTTTCTTTTTGAACAGGCGAAGGACCTAGAGCTTCATTCCATTATCAGCGGTGAAGGTACAAAATACAGAAAGGGTCTTGAAGAAAAAGAAAATTACAAATCGATCCATACATTTTGCACTAAGGACCTTTGACTGAAAAGAGAAAACGCCATCAAGTCCAGCTCCTGATCCACCACCGTAGAGCTCGCCGGAGCCAACCTCCACGCCACCGGGGACATAACCACTTGGGACATGGAGGCGGGAGCTAACTCCGACGAAGCTAGAGAGTCTCCGCTTTGGAACGATTGTTTGGAGGTTGAAGAAGACCTGAGTACGATTGAGCATCGTCGCACCAGGTTGGAGGGGCCGCCCTACGGCCAAAAAGTACGGCGACAACAGCGCCGTGGTAGACCTCCAAGGGTGGAGGGGCCACCCTTCGGCCATGAAATACGGCGACAGCGGCGCCGTGGAAGTCCTCCGACGAGAAGCCATCACACTCCCCTGCTGCAGACGCGGCGACCAGCCACAGACAACAAGTAGCCGATCCTCTTCTCTCTCACCACCACGATGAACAGAGAGGAGGAAGCCACCGCTGCATCGCCTGCCACCGAATCTACCCGAAACAGCCTTATTTACGGAGATCTCCACCTCCCCCCGTCGCCACACCTCTAGCTCCGACCGCCGGAGCTCCATGAGGCAGAGGAAGAAGATGATACAGTGCTAGATCCAGCCGCTGGGATCTGCCACCTCTCTCCCGGGATGAACGCCATACGCCACTAAGGACCATAACCTAAACCTAGTACTACTACTATCTACTCCGGCGCCTTCTCCTCTCCATCTCCGGCCGGCTATTCCGGCGGAGAGGAGGGAGGAGCGGCCCGGTGGGAAGGAGGAGGACAGGTACTGTAGTTAACTGAGAGCGAAAGGGGGGGAATGAAAGCTTTTCCTCATACAATAGATTTGACAGTCGATTTATCGATACTTGTTGATTTAAGTAGTAGTATATTTTCGTCAAAGGGCAAACTTGGTACAACTTTCTTATTTTAACCTTTCCATGTACGTACTAGATTAATGGTGTAGCGCTAACAAACCTAATCGATACGTACAATATAAATCGTACGGAAAAGAAGAAAAACAACCGTGATTTGCAACTAGCTTTCTTATCTCTAGAAAAACAATCGTGATTTGTAGAAGTTTTAAATATTTGATTAAATTAGTGATGCAATGGCTGTGGGTTCTCCTTCTTCAGCAGTGGCGACGATGCCTCTTTATGGGGTGCCGGAGAAAGAGGCGCTCCCGAGGGAGCACTGACTCCTTTAGGATGAGGATCGAATCAGTCTTTTTGACGAGGAGGGGCGCCTCCCAGAAGAAAATGCCGATAGAGTGACGTGGTAGGGTGAAGGCTCTGGCTTGGGGCCAATCGGCGGTGTCGCACTCCCAGAAGAAACATAAAACTATGTAATTGATTTTAACTCGCTTTTTTTCTTTCAAGATAATACATTATATTTCATATAATTATATATTTCCTACTGCGAATTAAATCGGGCAAATTTGTATTGGCTCAAGATCAGCTCAATGTATATAAGATACTCATACTCGAGTCATTTTTTCCAGTGCATCTCGAATCAAGCTAAAAATGAGTAGATCTCGAGCTGTTCGGGAGTTTTCCTGAGCCGCTCGTAGAAAATATTTGTCGGATTAATAATACTTGCAATAGGTACCATATAAGTACTTGCAAGAGTACCATATAAGTGAAAAAAATGGTGTACATTACATAGACCATGGCAAGCAAACCAGTATGTGCATGTATATACGTCGCCAGTTAACACATTCACGTCCACTTTCAGGGATCCTGACGACCACGTTGTATTTCTGCAGTAACAAATCTGATCTGATCTCTATCCTAATTAAAAAATAAAAGTAAAACCCAGAATACCCCTACAATCAAGGGTGGATGTTACTTCAATAGTACTACTAGTCCATAGGATTAGTAAATTGCACCGTTAAACACCTAAAAAATTCAGCAAAACTGCGAACCTGAAGGAGACAGCAAACAAGGAGTATCGTAACCTTGCACACAAAATTCAAGTCTGTGCTGAAGGAGTACATGACAACATGATAATTAACCTTCATGAACCTGAAGGGCACAAAACATCACAAAAACCTTTGCATCGTTCTTATTAGAACTCTGAGAAGGTACTAGCAAGCAAGACAGACAGGAAGCTTGGTCGTGACTCGTCACACTTGCTCCGGCTGCTCCGATACATCCTTGGGCTGGTCTTGTTGCTTAACGTACTTGTACCAGCTGGACCAGTAGAGGTAGTTGAGGAAGTTGAGGAAGCTGAGCACGGCGAGCAGCCAGAAGAAGAGGTCAAGGTGGTTCCGGTTGATGTTGTTGCCCTGCAGCCAGCCTCTGCTGGTGGTGTAGTTCTTGGTGGCCGCGTTGACTGCCTTGACGATGATGGTGCTGAAGTAGTAGCCGAGCGATAGGGCGCCCCATAAGAACGCGGACGACATGGACTTGAGCGGGGGCGGCGCCTGCGAGTAGAAGAACTCGAGCAGGCCGATGAAGGTGAACATGTCGGCGACGCCGAACACGGCGTACTGCGGGGCCAGCCAGAAACAGGACATGGGCAGCATCTGAATCGTCGGGATCGCGTCCAGCATGTCGTGCTCTCTGGCCACCCTCTTGCGGTACATCTCCACCACGGCGGCGAGGCACATGGAGATGATGCAGAGCACGAGGCCGACGCCGACGCGCTGCAGGTAGGGGATGCCGTTCGGGTGGCCCGTGATGCGGCGCGCGAAGGGCACGAAGACGCGCTCGTAGATGGGTACGATGAAGATGAGCATGCCCAGCGGTATGATGGGCAGCGACGCCGGCGGCATCGTCAGGTACGGGCCGAGCCTCGTGTCCATGGTGGAGCCCTGCTGGATGGAGAAGGTCTGGAACTGGGCGAGGCAAGTGCCCATTATGATGGCGCTGCAGAAGATGGGCACCATGGCCAGCACTGTCTTGGCGTACTCAACCTGCGTCACCCGGCACTGACGCCACGGGTTTGGCGCCTCGCCTGCCGGTGTCTGAACTATAGCTGCCCTGTCCAAGAACCTGCATGCGCATGCAGTATCGATTTAGTAAGAAAATGTCAATGCATGCATCACCATGACCAATTCACCATTGTAAATGATTAAATCACCTGAATGGCTTGTTTCTATGGGGCACGAACTCCGTCTCAGGGGAAGCTTTGCTTCTGCTGATCTCGTATAGCTCCTCAGGATTCTCAGGGAGCTCCAGGTTCCAGTTCCTAATTGCAGCAACGTACACCTGAAAACGGCACATATTCAGCAATCAGCACTGCACATATTGCCTGTTGGATTCTCTTCTAAAAAAGAAGCTATAGCTGGAGGAGACCGGAAGCTCCCGACGTACCCGGAAGATTTCAAGCAGCGCGCTGCTGCCCTGTGCGGTGTAAATCCGGTACCGCGGCAGGCCGATGAGGAAGGCGATGAGAGCGAGTCCCATGACGCCTGTCGCGCCCCCGAACCCCTTGTCCCAGCCCTTTTTGTTCTGGATCCAGACGAAGAAGGTGACGCTGAAGGCCCCGCCGATGCACAAGGCGAGCAGCAGCCAGTTGAAGAAGCTGGACATCTGGCGCTTCTCCTTGGGGTGCTTCTCCTCGAACTGGTCGGCGCAGTGCGCCGGCAGCGCCGCCTTGATACCCGCCGAGCCGATCGCGATCAGGTACAGCGCCGCGTAGAGGAGGATCTCGTTGTTGCCGCTCACCTTCTCACACGGCGGCAACGGCCAGTTGCACTTCGGCGGCATCAGCTTCTCGTAGTGAGCTTGCAGCGTCAGCAGCAGGAGTCCCTGGGCGTATCAAACGTGTGAAGCAAAGCACGCGGTCGGACAGAAGCAACAGCCATAAATCAAATGAAGGGTCCTTACGATGATCTCAACCATCGACGATATGATCACAGTCTGGTACCGTCCGACGAAGGTGTCCGCGAAGGCGGTGATGAGCACTGCGATCATGTAGCTCGTGCCCATGTAGTTAGTCAGCAGGTTGGAGGCGTCGGCCAGGTTGATGTGCATGATCAACATGAAGTACATGATAAGGTTCACGGCTAGAGACAGAGACGCAAGGTTCTCAAGTCCAAAATTCGCTGCAACAACAAACAACCCAAGATAGTTCAGATTAGCAGGCTTCACTTCTTCAGATTGTTAAAAAACATGTTACTTCATAATTTTCTGTTTTACTACGATATCAGTAGCTAATTTATATTCCATGACTCTTAATCTATCTCATTTTGGGGTGAGACATGGTACTCATTTGGGAGTATATATGTGCTGCTAACTATACATGCCCTTTATTTTTAGTTTTCAAACTGCTCATTTAGTGCCTTGAATTTCTGGGTGTTCATTTAGCCGATATTGTTCATCAAAATATTACAACTCCCATTATAGCTATTTAAATAATAAATATTTTAGGTGCTAATTGCATGTTGTCTATACATGTCTAATTACCTTTCATGTCAACTCTATACATGTCTAATTACCTTTCATGTCGCATGTTATCAATTACTAACGTACGAAAAAACTATCTTGGCTAAAAACAACTCAACGTGGTAATGAGCATATGGACAAAAAAAATATACAAACATTATGCCAATTTAGTACAATCGCGAGCCTCAATCCAGCTTGTGCACTATGAAGACTGATAATGATATTTTACTTACTTAAGAGAGTATGATTAATATTTATGACCAAGAACAGGAATTACACAGAATGAAGAACGAATTGCCAACACCGCCATGGCGCCCTCGCACGGCAGGTCTTCCCCTCCAATCAACCTTCCCTTCGATAACTTCGTACGTTTTCCCTTCAACGGCCTCAAGTGTACCCACCTAAGGACCACATATGACTTTATGTGAATAACAAAGTCAATTTCATGACTATGGACATGGAGTACTAGGCTTTAGATGAACCATGTAATTACCTTGTTGTTCGCTTCAATTGTTTGGCCATCTCCCTTGACTTCCTGTTGAACAAAAAAATTAATTGCACAAATAGTGAGAGATGCTGGTATAGGAAATGGACATGTAATTTCTGAAAGAAGTGGGAGATTCTTTATAAACGAGTATCTACTACTCTTACATGTGCAACGAATACGGTTAGCTAGCTTCTCTTTTTTTTCCTTGTTAATGTTTGGATACATTTCACTCGCGGCTAATAATTCGGTACCCATGAGTGTAAAGATATCAGTTTGGATGTATTTCCCTTTCACAGTTGTATAGGGATCCTATTAGAATCTAGATATTTCAGTCCATGATAGAAGCAATAATCCATCAACGCCTTTCATGTATGAACAACTACGCCTAGTGATTTATACCTTATTCCTATCTTATTACCAAACATATTTGACAGTCGAAGAAAATTCATCATGCAGTTCAGATAGAACAGTAATTTTGTGTACGTTTTTATGATATGTTATGGTAATCCTTAGCTATTCAAAAGTCAAAACGAGGATGGAGAGCATAACATGAACAAAGAAAGATACCACAGAGTCTACTTTGCCGGTGGCTTCAGTGACTTTGCTCATCTCCTCGTGCTCCTATCATGATTTCAAGAAAATCTCACGGCAGTGAGAACAATAGCACATAGAGAAGGAGAGAAGTTGGAAATGTCAGCAAGCAAGAAAGTGAGCTAACCATTTTGGCCAAGAGCTATACGAGATCAGCAGAAGCAAATCTTTGGTGGTCAGACAGAAGGTGCAGGTGCTAAGCAATATAAGGCACCTGCTTTCACGAATGAGTCTTGTTCCTATGATTGTTTTATGGCCTCTCCATTTAGTCTGTTCTTGTTGCAAGTATTATTAGCCGCGACGTCCACTAGATGTGGACATCGTAAACCTCATTAATACAGTACAACCTGGCCGTTATGTACAACCTACAGTTGTCATGTAACGGATCGGAGCGTAGCCAGCTCAGATTTTTTACATAACAGGATCAGCCAGATTGATTTGTCCACCCTTGCGCCGTTTGTAACTCTCCAGTCGTTTTGTAATTCACACACTAGGCTCTCCAAGGAAGCATCCATGGCTGTGCCTTTCATGGCATATGATGTTTTGTCACTGTCTTCTTGTGTGTAACAAAAAATACATACTGTTAGTTGCTTTCTGTGTGACCACATCAGAGATCATCTTCAGTATGAACGCTGCTTTCACAAACTCGAAATGACGCCATGCGATCCATGCATTGGTGAGGCTGATGAAACCGAAGCACAGCTTGTTCACAGTTCACATGCAGCACCCGACATGTTGCTGGAGCATTTGCCACCAAGTTGCCAGTAAGTGCCGGCACCGGCACTTAATTATTCCACGCTCCATAGAGACGTTAACAATGTCCCTGCGGAAACAACAAGTTAGAACTCGGAAGGAATCTGGGAAGCAGATTCACCTAATAATTCCCCCAGCTAGAACGCTGCAAATTATTAATTCTTAGATTGTTCATAAGCTAATATGTCAGCAGTTGACATTGTCAGTGTGCAAATAGTAGACAGGAAAAGATGAAATACTCCCAACGTTAACAATTTCCCTGCGGAAACAACAAATCAGAACTTGGAAGGAATCAGGAATCATATTCACCTAATAAATCCCCCGGCTTGAACACTGCAGATTCGTAATTCATACATTTTTTATAAGCTAATATGTCAGCAGTTGACATTGTCAATTTGCAAATGGAAGGGAAAAGAGGAAAGGTTAGCCAACATTCATGGGCTTCCTTTTGTTCCATTTGGAAACATGTCCTCCTGGTCAGTACTGCTCCTGGTGTCCACAATACAAGGTGCCAAAAGATCAGTGCAACCAAGCAGCAGCAGCGTGCATACCTCTGCTCATTTCACATTTTCAGTAACTCATTTGTCCCATGATCTGTTTCAGTTTTGTTCCCTATCTTATTTTCCTAAAAAAACTGTTCACAATATGCATATACCCGTCAGTCCAAAACACTCACATTTGTAAAATATACAATCTGTCCTCAAACTTCAGTGATGCCCTGCAAACGCAGAGAACTTTGCTTTAACTTTCCACCCAAAGTGCACAAGTCATCGGTTTTAGTGAACAGAGTTTGACTGTTTGACAGCTGACACCAGAGTGTGCATAGCTCAGTTACATTCTGCTGGACTAAACTTCAAAGGGAGAATCACAAAACACTAACGCAAAATCCATAATATACATGAAATTTCACTGCCAGAAAGAGAAATCTGGGGCAGATGAAATATTTTTGAACTGGACAAAAACATCTGGATGCTACTTTGCTCAGAGCACCAGCACAAGAACCCTGAATCCACAACATGTTACAAACAGTACCTTTTACATGAACAAAAGAACAAATGCTATCTTTAAACACGGTGCTTCATAGCAGAGTGAATGAATGAATGCTCAACATTTTGGTCAATAATTTAATAAGGAGTACTTCGCACGCACAATAATCCTTCCCTTCTCCACACCTAATTTTGCTCCTGTGACCAGCCAGTGGCCAGGAGCATCCTGTGGGCCCTTCAGCGTCTCTGTCATGTCAACAATCTTCAGAAGTTTAGAATTATCACTTGAGGATGATGAAGATTCATCTGTTCTTTGCATCGAAGAAATTGGACTGTGATCCCACACTGATCTCCTAATTGTGCACCCAGGAACTCTGGAGAACAACAGTTTAAGGTGTAGCACACTCTTTGCACCAAAATCCCACACTCCCAACTGTGCACCCGTGACAATATAAACGCCAGACAGGTCTGTGATATTTGTTTCGGTGTACTCTATGGGCGCAGTGCTGACATGAGCAAAATTCTTCCACTTGATTGGTTCGAACCATCGGCTATCCTGCTCTTCCGGCCCTTGCCATTTCGGTGGCCCAATCGTGATATGGGCATCCCAATGAGGTACAAATATTTTTGGCAAGGAACCAAGGTGCTGCAAATGAATAGTCAAACGGTTTTGTTTTGTTCCTTCCAAGCACAGCCTGAGGCCAGTGACTGGTCTACGCCCAACAGATATCTGCATGTACACCATTGCAAAAAAATCATCTTAAAAAATTATAATTCAGGCTTTCACTGAATGGAACCCCCAACTTAAGTTGTTGACCCCTAGTTTCTCTGTGCCATCTTGTGGCCACAAGACATGATGAATTGAACTTAAATTCATTGTATTCTCTACGCATTGAAATCTTTGTATTCTCTACGCAGCCAACATAAAATTCACATCTCAAGCAAATTATTACTGAAGGTATCAGAAAAATATTATTTTGTTTCTATTTTAACGAACACACTTGGTGAATCACAAGATAGGATCCAGGCCTTAAGTTAATCTACCAGTGGTAATTAGCAGTATTTAAATCTAAGGGCACCCTTTACCTGTTCTGTGCTAACAAAGAGCTTTGGACCCATCAAGCTGAACTGAAGTGACGGGCACACAGGCTCCTTTCTGTTTTGACCAGCAATACCCGGTGGTACTGGAGCCCAAACTAGTTGAACTTGGAAATCTAAGAAGTATTGTAACTCTTCAACCGGAGGTTTGTCTGGATAACAAAAAATACTAACAATCATTAACAAGATACATATAATATTATAATTTTAAATTTCCATCAGGAAAAAACAGATAATTATCCAATCCGTTGGCAGAAGAAACATAGGAAAATGTTTTTCTGCATCACTATCTTTGGATAGCATTACCACATTGGACTACTGATTTAATCATGGCAGACATGATGACTTTATGGCAGATATGCTGGTCCTGAACATACAAACATTACCCATGCTACAACATTTCAGTCCGAACAGAAGGAACTGTACAGAGACCCTACTACTCAGTAGTTCAGGACAATGGCTCAGGTATTAAAATTTTGGAAGTCACGCTGATATGGCTAATGCATGTTAAAGCAGTCCTGAAAAGGAACCAGATGCATGTCTTACATGTCAAGTATAGATCAATTGCACGAGCAATGTGCTTCTTCCCAGGTACATCATCAACAAGGGAAACAATAGGGAGAAATGTCATGCCTATGACATCTGGTGCTGAGGGAACAGTTTTTATCCATTCAATAGAACTTTGAACAAGATCGCAACCTCCCCTCCTTCTGAAGATTACTGTCATATCCTGTATAGGTAACTGGAGTTAGGAACTTTGGCAGCTAAAGAGGTGCAGCAGACACAACACATATGTATAATCTATAATGTATCCTACAGTATCTTTTCTTCTTCCATTGAACATGTGTGAAGTTTAAAAGTAGCTAAGTTCCTACTTGTGATACTTAAGGTGGTTTTAAAAACGCATCAAATAGATATCCCCAGTGCAGATGTCATCCTTTCAAGCTCACACAGCCCTCAAGGCGCCCCAACAAAGGACATCTCGGGAAGTTCCTATTCTTATCAACAATTCTTTACTCCTCTTAAAGACCCAGTTGTTTTCAATGGTGTGTCTATCTCTTATCTTCCCCTGCTTCTATATCGAAATAAAAATTTCTGCAACTGGGGCTCTGTACAAAATGCTGCCGCCATGGGCTCTGTACTGGAATAAGAAAAGCTGCAGCAGGGGATCTAACACACAATTCACTGTTGAAGCCGCACCTACGTACAAATTGGGCAGGGACCTGGACGTGGTTAAGTTGGAAACCTTTGTTAATCTCGTAACATCGTGATCAGAGCAATGGTATCGTATTAATTTGTATTTTCCAGTTAATTCTTATCAAAGTTTACTAGAAAATTCGGTGACTAGCTAAGGTCTATACCTTTGCAGCCTTGTAAGTAACTAACAAAAACCTAAACCTAAAAATGAAGTAACAACCTATCATGTCTTTGAAGCGCAAAATGCATATATCACCACCAAAATCGCATTTTCTACAAATATGTGTTGGCTGAGGATTGGTAAAATCGTTACATTTATAAATTCTGTAGCAACGCATGGTCACTTAGCAAGTGCAATAGAAAAGGTTACACCTACTCCCTCCATTCCTGATAAGAAGGCATATAAATTCTTTTCAAAGTCAAACAATGTGAAGTTGACCAAGTTTATAGAAAGTTATCAACATCTACAATACCAACATGTAAGTGTTGATGGTTTTTTCTATGAATTTGTTCAAACTTTACACTGTTTGACTTTAGAAAAAAATTATACGCCTTCTTTACAGTAGCAGAGGGAGTAATTTAAAACTATTAATACCAAATGGAAGACAAGGAATTGGCTAACCTTCTCACTATAATTGATGGGTGGTTCATTTGACTTGCTTTCCGCACCCGAGAATCTTTCATTTCCAATTTCCCTCACATAATTTCTAAACTCCAATTCAGACAATTGGGACGAGGAGTGCTGCTTTATGTATACCTCATCCTTGCCACCAACCATTACAGAAGTAATAATATGCGTGCCGTAGTTCTCAACAAAGCTGGAGAGAAGTGAAACAAGAACAACTCGTTATATGATATAAGGGCAAAATTATAAAGGGGTGGCCATAATTAGAACTGACCCTGATAGCAAGGTCAATGGAGAAGATTACCTACTGACCTAGCCAATGCTGATGGATCCCAAGTATACGGAATCGCGAGCTTTACACTCTCTTGCAGAGTGAGTTCATCGTTAGCTATTTTAACTCTATACAGCGGCACGGAATAGCCGTCGATGGCGAGGGACTTTGTTGCGGCCGCGTCGTTCTTCCAGGAACCGGTGAAGCTGAAGAGCGAGTTGAAGGAACCCAGCGGTACTGTTTCCAGCAGGCCCGCCTTCCGGTTGAAATGTTCGGCCATCTGAGCAAGCAAGAAATGGCGATGTCAGATACGGCGAATCGGGCAGCCACGACGAAGCTTAACGTATGAATTAAGATTTGCATCGCAGCACGATCCGATCAAAAGCACCAATTTTGGGACTTTGAAGAATCTCCCTCACCTTGTGGAAGCTGCATACGAAGGGCTCGTCGAGGGGACCGCCAGGGGAGACCGGGCGGCTGCGCTCGGGGCTGCCGCGGTAGGCCTCGACCTCGACGTCCGGGGGCACGCCGCAGAGGACGCTGCCGGCGAGGGGCAGGTCCCGCGCGCGGGCCTCGTCGAGCGCCACGAGCCTCCCGGCGCCCTTGCAGTAGAGCAGGCGGTGGTCGCCGGCGGCGTCGAGGCCGCGCCCCACCGCCTGCAGGGCCGCCTCCAGGGCGGACCCGGCGAGGCTCATGGGCCCCTCCGCTTCTCCGCCGCCGTCTCGAGATCCGTGGCGATTCAGCTTGGCGACGACAGCAAGCAGAGGCTGCTCCGCTGCTCCTTCTCGGAGATTACCGGAGGAGGGGAGGGAAGAAGACACGGAGGGGGGTTGGAGGGGTCGTCGCTGGAGAAGCTTTTGACCGCCGCGATTGCTGTCGATCGGAGAAGGGAGAGGGGGAGGGGGACACGGTTTCTACGGAGGAGGGGAACTCGAGGAGAAGGCGACACTGCCTGCCTGCCTGGAGTAGTTTGGTTTGACTGGTTTCCTTTTTTCTTTTCATTTGCTCTGGTTCGATCTTGTCAAATCACCACAGATATTAGTATTTCGATGCACGTCTTCAATGTTGTCATGCTGGTTTTCTGCTTGTAGTGGTTGAAAACTGGAATGCATGGCCATTGAAAAGTTTGTTTGACTTTCTCAGTTGCAATTATTTGGGAATCTACACACAAACAACATGTCAAATTTGGGGGCATCTACTTTTCCTTACTGACAAATTTCAAAACTAATCTCCTAGTATTAAGAAATAGTCAAACTTCTATAATTTATTTTAGTTATCTGCAAAGATACTCCCAACCTCTCCAAATACATGTGTATACTTCGTTAAAAAAGTGAGTTTGATCATTAATATAGAAGGGAATATAAACAACTACTCCCTCGGTACAATATTATGACGGATATATTGATAATCCATTTGGTATTATAAATCTTCCTAGTTTGTGTATATATGTTTGGTCAATTCTTTTTAGATAATGTTTGAACTAAATTTATACACCATGTATTTGGGACGCGATGGTGTATATTACTTGCTCTTTTGATGGTCCACAAAAATGCTGAGATTGGAATGTATCCTCTAATTTCTCAAAATTAATTAATTAATTGGAAAAGGTGGTAAGAGAAAATATTAGATCCATGATCATACTCTAAAAGAGAAGAGAGATTACAAAACATAGTCCACCCTCATCCTTTGTAACCTATGTTGCAATAGTTGAGGAGTGTTCGTATGATACACCAGAGCCCACCAACTCCACTTCAATAGTAAGGAAACTTGAACATGGTGTTTTGGCTCATATATCTAGATGTATTTATGAAAAATACAATACAAATATATTTAAAGTGCCAAAACACTAGGTCTTTATCTAGAAATTCACTTTGACTCATATGCGTAGATGCATCTATTGCCAAAAAAAATCTTTGTGTGTAATTAGTATGTCTAGCGAGGCACCTACAAATTTTTCTTTGGGATTTTTAGATATTATGAATTATGTTTTTTGGGTAATGAGTATATCTACACATATGAGTCAAAGTGGATTTTTGGGAAACCTAGATATGTCTTGATTAAATCTCACATTCTAGTTATCAAAAATAAGAATTGCAGGGTATTGACAAACATAGACACGCATAACAACACAACCCTCATTGTAATCGCGCATTTGTTGCCCTTATAGTGAATTATAGCATCATGTAGTGTCTCACCCTCTCGGTAGCTACCCGCCTTTCGCTGACCTCTCTCTATCTCTCCATGTCGTGAGGTACCATCTATGGCGTACTCGTCGATCACACAATGATAGTTGGCGCCCATCATGGGGCAAGAGGCGCCTAGAGCACAGATTCGGACTTGATCCTCCTTTGTAAGCATCGGCAACACCATCACCATCGGGCGCGTTCTCTATGCTAGCAACCTTCCCATCGTCCCTGATGATGAGCTTTGGATTACGTCTAGGAGCAACGCCGTCCATTGCACCATCATTCTGATTGGTGATATTCACATCATCACTGGCGAAACTGAAGAACGAGATACCGACACAACACCAAAATCCGCACGGGCCGCCGTTGAGTTAGACACGTTCGCGGAAGATGGATCCGGGTAGGAATCCTCCCAGGAGTTTCCCGCCTTGGATCTACCAAAATCCGCACGGACAGCCGTTGAGCTGGACACCTGTTGGAGATATGCCCAAGAGGCAATAATAAAGTGGTTATTATATATCTTTATGTTTATGATAAATGTTTGCATACCATGCTATAATTGTATTAACCGAAACATTGATACATGTGTGTTATGTAAACAACAATGAGTCCCTAGTAAGCCTCCTGTATAACTAGCTTGTTGATTAATAGATGATCATGGTTTCGTGATCATGAACATTGGATGTTATTAATAACAAGGTTATGTCATTAGGTGAATGATATAATGGACACACACCCAAATAAGCGTAGCATAAGATCACGTCATTAAGTTCATTTGCTATAAGCTTTCGATACATAGTTACCTAGTCCTTCGACCATGAGATCATGTAAATCACTTATACCGGAAGGGTACTTTGATTACATCAAACGCCACTGCGTAAATGGGTGGTTATAAAGGTGGGATTAAGTATTCGGAAAGTATGAGTTGAGGCATATGGATCAGAGTGGGATTTGTCCATCTCGATGACGGATAGATATACTCTGGGCCCTCTCGGTGGAATGTCGTCTGATTAGCTTGCAAGCATGTGAATGGTTCACAAGAGATGATATGCCACGGTACGAGTAAAGAGTACTTGTCGGAGACGAGGTTGAACGAGGTATAGAGATACCGATGATCAAACCTCGGACAAGTAAAATATCGCAAGACAAAGGGAATCGGTATTGTATGTAAATGGTTCAATCGATCACTAAGTTATCGTTGAATATGTGGGAGCCATTATGGATCTCCAGATCCCGCTATTGGTTATTGGTCGGAGAAGAGTCTCAACCATGTCTGCATAGTTCACGAACCGTAGGGTGACACACTTAAGGTTTGATGTCGTTTAAGTAGATATGGAATATGGAATGGAGTTCGAAGTTTTGTTCGGAGTCTTGGATGGGATCCAGGACATCACGAGGAGGTTCGGAATGGTCCGGAGAATAAGATTCATATATAGGAAGTCACTTTCCAAGTTTGGAAATGATCCGGTGCATTTATGGAAGGCGCTAGAATGTTCTAGAACCTTCCGGATGAAATCACCATGGAAGGTGGAGTCCTGGTTGGACTCCACCAACCCTAACCAGCCAACCAAGTGGGAGGGTGGAGTCCATGGTGGACTCCACCTCCTTGGCCGGCCAAAGAAAGGGGGAAGGGGAGAGTCCCTGTCCCTCTAGGTTTCGTCCATAAGGCAGTTTTTGAATTGGGGTCTTATTCGAAGACTGTGGGCAAACCCTAGGGATTCCACCTATATAATGAGGAGGAGAGGGAAGGGGCCGGCCACACCCTTGGCCGCACCACCCAAGCCACCTTAGGCCGGCGCCCCAGCTCCCCTCTCCCAAACCCTAGCCGCCCCTCCTCATACCTCTCCTACAGCGCTTAGGCGAAGCCCTGCCGGAGATCTCCACCACCACCGCCACCACGCCGTCGTGTTGTCGGGATTCCGAGGAGGATCTACTACTTCCGCTGCCCGCTGGAACGGGGAGAAGGACGTCGTCATCAACACCGAACGTGTGACCGAGTACGGAGGTGCTGCCCGACCGTGGCACCGTCAAGATCTTCTACGCGCTTTCGAGCGGCAAGTGATCGACTACAGCAACAACGAGATCTAATCTCGTAGGCTTTGGAAATCTTCGAGGGTTAGTCTCATGTTCTTCTCGTTGCTACCATCTTCTAGATTGGATCTTGGCTTGTTATTCGTTCTTGCGGTAGGAATTTTTTGTTTTCTATGCTACGAATCCCATCAGTGGTATCGAGCCGTGTCTATGCATAGATTGGTTGCACGAGTAGAACACAATGGTTTTGTGGGTGTTGATGCTTTGTTGTCTTTAGTTCGTGTACTTTGCATCTTGCGGCATGGTGGGATGAAGCGGCTCGGGCTAACTTTACATGACCGCGTTCATGAGATTTGCTCCACGCTCGACATGCAACTTGTATTACATAAGTGGCTTTGCGGGTGTCTGTCTCTCCCACCATAGTGAAGATTCAATTTACTCTTTCTATTGACAACACTAGTATCACCGTTGTGGTTCATGTTCGTAGGTAGATTGGATCTTACTCGAAAACCCTAAACCACGTAAAATATGCAAACCAAATTAGAGGCGTCTAACTTGTTTTTGCAGGGTTTGGTGATGTGATATGGCCATGATGTGATGATGAATATGTATGAGATGATCATTATTGTATTGTGGCAACCGGCAGGAGCCTTATGGTTGTCTTTATATTTCATGTAGTAGTGTTATTTCAAAGTAGTTGTAATAGTTGCTACATGTGGTGAACAACCATGAAGACGGCGTCATGGACCTTGACGCTACGCCGACGATGATGGAGATCATGCCCGTTGATGATGGAGATCATGTCCGTACTTTGGAGATGAAGATCAAAGGCGCAAACACTAAAGGGCCATATCATATCACATATGAATTGCATGTGATGTTAATCCTTTATGCATCTTATCTTGCTTAGATCGCGACGGTAGCATTATAAGATGATCCCTCACATTAATATCAAGATAATAAAGTGTTCTCCCCTCGTATGCACCGTTGCTACAGTTCGTCGTTTTGAAGCATCTCGTGATGATCGGATGTGATAGATTCTACGTTCACATACAACGGTGTAAGCCATGTTGCACACGCGGAAATACTTGGGTTTGCTTGACGAGCCTAGCATGTACAGACATGGCCTCGGAACACAGAAACCGAAAGGTTGAACACGAGTCATATGGATGATATGATCAACATGTTGATGTTCACCATTGAAGCTACATCATCTCACGTGATGATCGGTTTTGGTGTAGTGGATATGGATCGTGTGCCACTAAACAACTATGAGGGATGTTGTATTAAGTGGGAGTTCATTAGTAATTAGATTAAAACATGAACTAATTATCATATACATAGTCTGAATAGTATTTTAAATTAATTTGTAGAACTGGTATCCGTTTTCTACCATGCACTAGTCTTGTAATTGAGATAGAAATACTGTTAAGTCTGACAAGAAACTTTACGGACTGGTACCGTATTGTTAAAGAATCAAGAAATGATTAAGTCCTATTGCAAACTTTTAGTAAACCTCACATTGCTGATTCAAAGAACAATGGTTTCAATTAGTACCTAAAATTATCTTGTCTCCATGAAACTTGATGTTCAAATCCGTCTGAAAAGTTTGTTTTCAGATATAAGCGAGGTATGAGATATATGTGATATCTAAGACCTTATTGCAAGATGATATAATATAATCTAGTGAGACTACATAAACTCATAAGTTTTATGGGAATGTACGAAAGTTGAAGACGCCCGGCGTCCCAATCCTCCAACTAGTTGGGCACTAACGATATTCACATATCCATGAAGTGATCGTCCTTAGTATGCACCGTGGGAGACTGTTGGAGATATGCCCAAGAGGCAATAATAAAAGTGGTTATTATATATCTTTATGTTTATGATAAAAGTTTATATACCATGCTATAATTGTATTAACCGAAACATTGATACATGTGTGTTATGTAAACAACAATGAGTCCCTAGTAAGCCTCTTAACTAGCTTGTTGATTAATAGATGATTAGTTTCATAATCATGAACATTGGATGTTATTAATAACAAGGTTATATCATTATATGAATGATGTAATGGACACACCCAATTAAGTGTAGCATAAGATCACGTCATTAAGTTATTTGCTATAAGCTTTCGATACATAGTTACCTAGTCCTTTTGACCATGAGATCATGTAAATCACTTATACCGGAAAGGTACTTTGATTACATCAAACGCCACTGCGTAAATGGGTGGTTATAAAGGTGGGATTAAGTATCCGGAAAGTAAGAGTTGAGGCATATGGATCAACAGTGGGATTTGTCCATCCCGATGACCGATAGATATACTCTGGGCCCTCTCGGTGGAATGTCGTCTAATTAGCTTGCAAGCATATGAATAAGTTCATAAGAGACTACATACCACGGTACGAGTAAAGAGTACTTGTCAGGAGATGAGGTTGAACAAGGTATAGAAAGATACCGATGATCAAACCTCGGACAAGTAAAATATCGCGTGACAAAGGGAATTGGTATCGTATGTGAATGGTTCATTCGATCACTAAGTCATCGTTGAATATGTGGGAGCCATTATGGATCTCCAGATCCCGCTATTGGTTATTGGTCGGAGAGAGTTCTCAACCATGTCTACATAGTTCGCGAACCGTAGGGTGACACACTTAAGGTTTGATGTTGTATTAGTAGAACTTGAATATGGAATGGAGTTCGAAGTATTGTTCGAAGTCTCGGATGGGATCCCGGACATCACGAGGAGTTCCGGAATGGTCCGGAGAATAAGATTCATATATAGGAAGTCATTTTATAAGTTTGAAAATGATCCGGTGCATTTATGGAAGGTTCTAGAAGGTTCTAGAAAAGTCCGGAAGAAATCACTTTGGAAGGCGGAGTCCCAAGGGACTCCACCTCCCAAGGCCGGCCAACCCTAGAGGGGTGGAGTCCCAGGTGGACTCCACCAAGGGTGGCCGGCCACCCCCTCATGGAAGGGTGGGAGTCCCACTTGAGGTGGGAATCCCACCTTGGGTAGGTTTCCCTACACATGGAAGGTTTTGGGTTGGGGTCTTATTCGAAGACTTGTAGTCCAACACTTGGGGTTCCACCAATATAATGAGGGCAAGGGGAGGGGGCCACCACAAAGCCACCACCTTGGCCGCACCCCTTGGAGGCCGGCCACCCCCTCTCCCCAAACCCTAGCGCCCCCCTCTCCTCCACCTCTCCCGCAACGCTTAGCGCGCCGGAGATCTCCATCGCCACCGCCACCACGCCGTCGTGCTGCCGGATTCAAGGAGAAGCTACTACTTCCGCTGCCCGCTGGAACGGGAGAAGGACGTCGTATTCATCAACACCGAACGTGTGACCGAGTACGAGGTGCTGCCCGATTGTGGCACCGTCAATATCTTCTACGCGCTTTTGAAAGCGGCAAGTGATCGTCTACCGCAGCAACAAGAGCCTCATCTTGTAGGCTTTGGAAATCTTCAAGGGTGAGTCTCGTTCATCCCCTCGTTGCTCCCATCTTCTAGATTGCATCTTGGCTTGGATTGCGTCTCGCGGTAGGAAATTTTTTGTTTTCTATGCAACGAATCCCTACAGTGGTATCAGAGCCGTGTCTATGCATAGATGGTTGCACGAGTAGAACACAATGGTTTTGTGGGCGTTGATGATTATGTTGTCTTTAGTTTGAGTACTTTGCATCTTTGTGGCATAGTGGGATGAAGCGGCTTGGGCTAACTTTACATGACCGCGTTCATGAGATTTGCTCCACGCTCGACATGCAACTTGTATTGCATAAGTGGCTTTGCGGTGTCTGTCTCTCCTACTATAGTGAAGATTCAATTTACTCTTCTATTGACAACACTAGTATCACCGTTGTGGTTCATGTTCGTAGGTAGATTAGATCTCACTCGAAAACCCTAAACCACGTAAAATATGCAAACCAAATTAGAGAACGTCTAACTTGTTTTTGCAGGGTTTGGTGATGTGATATGGCCATAATGTGATAATGAATATGTATGAGATGATCATTATTGTATTGTGGCAACCGGCAGGAGCCTTATGGTTGTCTTTAAATTTCATGTTGAGTAGTATTTCAAAGAAGTTGTAATAGTTGCTACATGGGAGAACAATCATGAAGACGGTGCCATTGACCTTGACGCTACGCCGATGATGATGGAGATCATGCCCGTTGATTATGGAGATCATGTCCGTGCTTTGGAGATGAAGATCAAAGGCGCAAAGACAAAGGGGCCATATCATATCACATATGAACTGCATGTGATGTTAATCCTTTTATGCATCTTATTTTGCTTAGATCGCGACGGTAGCATTATAAGATGATCCCTCTCACTAAAATATCAAGATAATAAAGTGTTCATCCTTAGTAGCACCGTTGCCAAGACTTGTCGTTTCGAAGCATCTCGTGATGATCGGGTGTGATAGACTCAACAAGTGCATACAACGGGTGCAAGCCAGTTTTGCACATGCGGATACTAAGGTGGCCTTGACGAGCCTAGCATGTACAGACATGGTCTCGGAACACGTGATACCGAAAGGTAGAGCATGAATCATATGATTGATATGATGAACACTTTGAGTGTTCGCCATTGAAGTTACATCTTGTCTCGTGATGATCGGACTTGGTGTGGTGGATTTGGTTCGTGTGATCACTAAGACAATTCGAGGGATATTGTTTTGAGTGGGAGTTCACCTAGTTTTTAATTTTGTTGAATTAAAATTTGAACTCAATTTGTCATAAACTTAGTCTAAACTATTGCAAATATATGTTGTAGATATGGCGTCCCCTATCAATTTTAACCAGTTCCTAGAGAAAGAAAAGCTTAAGAGCAACGGTAGCAACTTCACCGACTGGTTCCGTCATGTGAGGATCTTCCTCAATGGTGGAAACCTGCAATATGTGCTTGATGCACCGCTAGGTGACCCTCCTGCAGAAACTGAAACCGATGAAGTAAAGAATGTTTACGCGACTCGGAAAACTCGGTACTCTCAAGTTCAGTGTGCCATCCTATGCAGTCTGGAAGCCGATCTTCAAAAACGTTTTGAGCACCACGATCCTCATGAGTTGGTCAATGAGCTGAAAACTATCTTTGAAACTCATGCGGCCGTGGAATGCTATGAAGCATCGAAACACTTCTTCAGTTGCATGATGGAAGAAGGCAGCTCCGTTAGTGAGCACATGCTCGCCATGACCGGGCATGCGAAGAAACTCAGTGACTTGGGAATAGTGATTCCTAACCGACTGGGGATTAATCGTGTCCTTCAATCACTGCCACCTAGTTTCAAGAACTTTGTGATGAACTACAATATGTAGAACATGAACAAAGAGTTACCTGAACTCTTCGCCATGCTGAAATCTGCTGAGATTGAGATCAAGAAAGAGCACCAAGTGTTGATGGTCAACAAGACCACCAGTTTCAAGAAACAGGGCAAGTCTAAGGGAAAATTCAAGAAGGGTGGCAAGAAAGCTGCCACGCCTCCTGTGAAACCTAAGACGGCCCTAAGCCTGATGCTGAGTGCTATTACTGCAAGGAGAAGGGACACTGGAAGCGTAATTGCTCCAAGTATTTGGCGGATCTGAAGAGCGGCCTTGTCAAGAAGAAGAAAGAAGGTATATCTGATATACATGTTATAGATGTTTATCTTACTGGTTCTCGTACTAGTACCTGGGTATTTGATACTGGTTCGGTTGCTCATATTTGTAACTCGAAACAGGAACTAAAGAATAAACGAAGACTATTGAAGGATGAAGTGACGATGCGCGTTGGAAATGGATCCAAAGTCGATGTGATCGCTGTCGGCACACTTCCTCTACATCTACCTTCGGGATTAGTTTTAAACCTCAATAATTGTTATTTTGTACCCGCGTTGAGCATGAACATTATATCTGGATCTTGTTTAATGCAAGACGGTTATTCATTCAAGTCTGAGAATAATGGTTGTTCTATTTTTATGAATAATATATTTTATGGTCGAGCACCTGAAAAGAATGGTTTATTTCTGTTAGATCTCGATAGTAGTGATACACATATTCATAACATTGATGCTAAGCGAATTAAATTGAATGATAATTCTACTTATATGTGGCACTGTCGTCTTGGTCATATTGGAGTGAAACGCATGAAGAAACTCCATACCAATGGATTACTTGAATCACTTGACTTTGAGTCACTTGATAGATGCGAAGCATGTCTAATGGGAAAAATGACTAAGACTCCATTCTCTGGTATTATGGAGCGAGCTACAGACTTATTGGAAATCATACATACCGATGTGTGCGGACCAATGAGTGTAGCCTCGCGCGGTGGTTATCGTTATGTTCTAACCTTCACAGATGATTTGAGTAGATATGGGTATATCTATTTCATGAAACATAAATCCGAAACTTTCGAAAAGTTTAAGGAATTCCAAAGTGAAGTAGAAAATCAACGTAACAAGAAGATTAAATTTCTACGATCTGATCGTGGAGGTGAATATCTGAGTTATGAGTTTGGCATGCATTTAAAGAAATGCGGAATACTTTCACAATTGACACCGCCGGGAACACCACAACGAAACTGTGTCCGAACGTCGTAATCAAACTCTCTTAGATATGGTTCGTTCTATGATGTCTCTTACTGATTTACCGTTATCATTTTGGAGTTATGCATTAGAGACAGCCGCATTCACTTTAAATAGAGCACCATCAAAATCCGTTGAAACGACACCGTATGAATTATGGTTTAATAAGAAACCTAAGCTGTCGTTCCTTAAAGTTTGGGGTTGCGAAGCCTATGTAAAAAAGTTACAACCGGACAAGCTAGAACCCAAAGCGGAGAAATGCGTCTTCATAGGATACCCTAAGGAAACTATAGGGTACACTTTCTATCACAGATCCGAAGGCAAGATCTTTGTTGCTAAGAACGGAACCTTTCTTGAGAAAGAATTTCTCACTAAAGAAGTGACTGGAAGAAAAGTAGAACTCGATGAGATTGATGAATCTTCACTCATTGATCAGAGTAGCGCAGTACCGGAAGATGTTCCTGTGCCGCCTACACCGGCAACAGAGGAAGCTAATGATAATGATCATGAAACTTCAAACGAGATAGCTACTGAACCTCGCAGATCGACAAGGGAACGTGCCACTCCTGATTGGTATGATCCTTGTCTAAATGTCATGATTGTGGACAACAATGATGAAGACCCTGCGACGTATGAAGAAGCTGTCTCTTACTGATTTACCGTTATCATTTTGGAGTTATGCATTAGAGACAGCCGCATTCACTTTAAATAGAGCACCATCAAAATCCGTTGAAACGACACCGTATGAATTATGGTTTAATAAGAAACCTAAGCTGTCGTTCCTTAAAGTTTGGGGTTGCGAAGCCTATGTAAAAAAGTTACAACCGGACAAGCTAGAACCCAAAGCGGAGAAATGCGTCTTCATAGGATACCCTAAGGAAACTATAGGGTACACTTTCTATCACAGATCCGAAGGCAAGATCTTTGTTGCTAAGAATGGAACCTTTCTTGAGAAAGAATTTCTCACTAAAGAAGTGACTGGAAGAAAAGTAGAACTCGATGAGATTGATGAATCTTCACTCATTGATCAGAGTAGCGCAGTACCGGAAGATGTTCCTGTGCCGCCTACACCGGCAACAGAGGAAGCTAATGATAATGATCATGAAACTTCAAACGAGATAGCTACTGAACCTCGCAGATCGACAAGGGAACGTGCCACTCCTGATTGGTATGATCCTTGTCTAAATGTCATGATTGTGGACAACAATGATGAAGACCCTGCGACGTATGAAGAAGCGATGATGAGCCCAGATTCCAACAAATGGCAAGAAGCCATGAAATCTGAAATGGGATCCATGTATGATAACAAAGTGTGGACTTTGGTAGACTTACCTGATAGCCGCAAGGCTGTCGAGAATAAATGGATCTTCAAGAGAAAAACAGATGCTGATGGTAATATTACTGTCTATAAAGCTCGACTTGTCGCAAAGGGTTTCCGACAAATTCAAGGTGTTGACTACGATGAGACTTTCTCACCTGTAGCGAAGCTAAAATCTGTGAGGATTTTGTTAGCAATAGCTGCATTTTTTGATTATGAGATTTGGCAGATGGATGTCAAAACGGCGTTCCTTAATGGAGACATTGAGGAAGAGTTGTATATGGTACAACCCAAAGGTTTTGTCGATCCTAAAAATGCTGACAAAGTATGCAAACTTCAGCGTTCAATTTATGGACTGAAGCAAGCATCGAGAAGTTGGAACCGACGCTTTGATAAGGTGATCAAAGACTTCGGGTTTATACAGTGTCATGGAGAGGCCTGTATTTACAAGAAAGTGAGTGGGAGCTCTGTAGCATTCCTGATATTATATGTAGATGACATATTATTGATTGGGAATGATATAGAACTATTAAGCAGTGTAAAAGGTTATTTGAATAATAGTTTTTCAATGAAAGACCTTGGTGAAGCATCGTATATATTAGGCATCAAGATTTATAGAGATAGATCAAGACGTCTAATAGGGCTATCACAGAGTACATACCTGGACAAGATTCTAAAGAAGTTTAGAATGGACGAAAGTAAGAAAGGATTCTTACCTATGTTACCAGGCAAGGTCTTGAGTAAGACTCAAGGTCCGGCTACGGCAGAAGAAAGAGAAAGGATGAGTCAGATCCCCTATGCCTCGGCAGTAGGCTCTATCATGTATGCCATGCTATGTACTAGACCGGATATAGCACATGCTATTAGTTTGACTAGCAGATATCAAAGTGATCCAGGAATGGAACACTGGACAGCGGTCAAGAATATCCTGAAGTACTTGAAAAGAACTAAGGATATGTTTCTTTGTTATGGAGGTGACCAAGAGCTCGTTGTAACAAGTTACACCGATGCAAGTTGGAACACTGATCCTGATGACTCTAAGTCACAGTCTGGGTACGTGTTTATATTGAATGGTGCTGCAGTAAGCTGGGCAAGCTCGAAGCAGTGCACGGTGGCGAAGTCTTCAACAGAATCGGAGTACATAGCGGCTTCAGAGGCTTCATCAGAAGCGGTATGGATGAAGAGGTTCATTGTAGAGCTCGGTGTGGTTCCTAGTGCATTGGACCCATTTGTCATCTACTGTGATAACATGGGTGCCATCGCCAATGCACAAGAACCAAGGTCACACAAGAGGCTGAAGCATATCAAGCTGCGTTATCATTCGATTCGCGAGTACATCGAAGATGGAGAAGTAAAGATTTGCAAAGTACACACTGATCTGAATGTAGCAGATCCGTTGACTAAAGCTCTCCCTAGGGCAAAGCATGACCAACACCAGAATGCCATGGGTGTTAGGTACCTTACAATGTAATCTAGATTATTGACTCTAGTGCAAGTGGGAGACTGTTGGAGATATGCCCAAGAGGCAATAATAAAAGTGGTTATTATATATCTTTATGTTTATGATAAAAGTTTATATACCATGCTATAATTGTATTAACCGAAACATTGATACATGTGTGTTATGTAAACAACAATGAGTCCCTAGTAAGCCTCTTAACTAGCTTGTTGATTAATAGATGATTAGTTTCATAATCATGAACATTGGATGTTATTAATAACAAGGTTATATCATTATATGAATGATGTAATGGACACACCCAATTAAGCGTAGCATAAGATCACGTCATTAAGTTATTTGCTATAAGCTTTCGATACATAGTTACCTAGTCCTTTGACCATGAGATCATGTAAATCACTTATACCGGAAAGGTACTTTGATTACATCAAACGCCACTGCGTAAATGGGTGGTTATAAAGGTGGGATTAAGTATCCGGAAAGTATGAGTTGAGGCATATGGATCAACAGTGGGATTTGTCCATCCCGATAGATATATACTCTGGGCCCTCTCGGTGGAATTTCGTCTAATTAGCTTGCAAGCATATGAATAAGTTCATAAGAGACTACATACCACGGTACGAGTAAAGAGTACTTGTCAGGAGACGAGGTTGAACAAGGTATAAAGATACCGATGATCAAACCTCGGACAAGTAAAATATCGCGTGACAAAGGGAATTGGTATCGTATGTGAATGGTTCATTCGATCACTAAGTCATCGTTGAATATGTGGGAGCCATTATGGATCTCCAGATCCCGCTATTGGTTATTGGTCGGAGAGAGTTCTCAACCATGTCTACATAGTTCGCGAACCGTAGGGTGACACACTTAAGGTTTGATGTTGTATTAGTAGAACTTGAATATGGAATGGAGTTCGAAGTATTGTTCGAAGTCTCGGATGGGATCCCGGACATCACGAGGAGTTCCGGAATGGTCCGGAGAATAAGATTCATATATAGGAAGTCATTTTATAAGTTTGAAAATGATCCGGTGCATTTATGGAAGGTTCTAGAAAAGTCCGGAAGAAATCACTTTGGAAGGCGGAGTCCCGAAGGGACTCCACCTCCCATGGCCGGCCAACCCTAGAGGGGTGGAGTCCCAGGTGGACTCCACCAAGGGTGGCCGGCCACCCCCCTCATGGAAGGGTGGGAGTCCCACTTGAGGTGGGAATCCCACCTTGGGTAGGTTTCCCTACACATGGAAGGTTTTGGGTTGGGGTCTTATTCGAAGACTTGTAGTCCAACACTTGGGGGTTCCACCTATATAATGAGGGCAAGGGAGGGGGCCGGCCACACCAAAGCCACCACCTTGGCCGCACCCCTTGGAGGCCGGCCACCCCCTCTCCCAAACCCTAGCCGCCCCACTCCTCCACCTCTCCCGCAACGCTTAGCGAAGCTCCGCCGGAGATCTCCATCGCCACCGCCACCACGCCGTCGTGCTGCCGGATTCAAGGAGGAGCTACTACTTCCTCTGCCCGCTGGAACGGGGAGAAGGATGTCGTCTTGATCAACACCGAACGTGTGACCGAGTACGGAGGTGCTGCCCGATTGTGGCACCGTCAAGATCTTCTACGCGCTTTTGAAAGCGGCAAGTGATCGTCTACCGCAGCAACAAGAGCCTCATATTGTAGGCTTTGGAAATCTTCAAGGGTGAGTCTCGTTCATCCCCTCGTTGCTCCCATCTTCTAGATTGCATCTTGGCTTGGATTGCATTCTCGCGGTAGGAAAATTTTTGTTTTCTATGCAACGAATCCCTACAGCTAAGACTCGTCGTTTCGAAACATCACGTGATGATCGGGTGTTATAGATTCTACGTGTGCATACAACGTGTGCAAGCCAGATTTGCACATGCGAATACTGAGGTTAAACTTTACGAGCCTAGCATGTACAGACATGGTCTCGGAAAGTCGTCATGATATGATGGATAAAATTATGAGTGAAATTATTCATCATATTACAAAGTTACTAATAGTGAAATCTGGAACACTTGTCATATGATGATCAACTTCAAAGTAAGAATCTCAAGGTTATTGGTATTTGACCAATGGACCTAGAAGTTATTGAAGGTGAAGTGTTTTCTGAGAATGAGGAAAGCTAAAAGAGAAACTACAAAAGATATTTTGGCAGAAAGAAAGAAAAGACTAGAAAGTCTAGCTCAGGTGTATATAAATGATATACATGTTATGGATGTATTCCTTGTTTGGTCACATAATGAAATTCTTGGGTATTTGTACCAGATTGGTTGGTATGAGATGTCATACAATACAACGCAATACAAGAATACGATGGCCTAAGTGACTGATAAGGAATATGGTAATAATGCACGTCTGGAACATAATAAAGTGTTATTATGTTTGTCGTTGGCATTCTACCTAGCCCTTAGAATTTATAATAAAGAACTTAATAATTGTTATTTTGCTCTGGTCAAATGAAAACAATGAGTTGTTCAAATTATGACATTACTCCATGTACGATGGATAAGTTATTATAAATCTTTATGGTGAAACACACATACATAACACTGACGCTAAAATGCCATAAGGCAAATGATTTGAATTCCACTTATTTATGGAACCGCCATTTAGGTCATGTTAGAAAGGAACGCATGAAGGAACTCCATGCAAATGGATTTTTGGAGTCATTCGATTTTTGAATCGTTTGGCGCTTGCAAATCTTTTCTAAAGAGAATGACTGAAATACCGTTCATAGGCCAAGAGTTGAACGGGCAACTAACTTAGTGGAAACATACATGATGATGTATGTGGTTCACTGGGCATAGTTGTGTGCGGGAGATTCTTCTACTTCATGAAAACTTCCAACAATGAATTGAGTATATATATGTGGATATATTCGATAAGGAAGAAGTTTGAAATATTTGAATGGATTCAAATAAATTTCAGCATGAAGTGGAAATCATCGTAATAGAAAAGTCAAATATCTATGATTGGATCATGGTGGAAATATTTGAATTACGAGTTTTAGCGAACATCTAAGAGAGTTATGAAATTGTTCTATAACTCACGTTTCTTGGAGTATCATAGTGATGATGGAGTATCCGAGAGACGTATCCAAACCTTGTTGGGTTAATGATGAGATAAAATAAAATGACGCCATTATATTTTTGTGGATTATGCTTTAGAGACTACCGCTTTTACACTGAATAGAGCATCATCATGATCCGGTTAAATGACACCATACGAGTTATGGTATGGGTATGAACCTTAATAGTCATTTCTTAAATTTTGGTATGCATAGCATATGTAAATAAGTTTGCAACCAAAATCGGATGAATATCTTTGCTGGTTATCCCAGAGATTTGATTGGGAATTCTTCCCACTATGGAGACAAAGACAAAAGTGTTTGTCAATGTTTCTTATTTCCAAGAAATTGTTTCTAGTGAAGTATTTGAGTGGGAGGACAATAGAACTTGATAAGGTTTATGAACCTGAGCATAATGATCAGAGTAGCGCAGCATCGGAATTGGTTCCGGAAGCGGCCACGACGATCATGGCTCCCATGACTACAAAGTGTTTTAGCCATGGAGATCGAAGTACATATTGAACCTTGTAGGTATGGTTTACTTTGTGATCAAATAAATGATTTGTGGACAAAGGATTGATTTTGAACAATGATAAACCAACTACAAACAAAGAAGTTATGATGGGCCCTGACTCCGTTAAAATGGCTATACGCCATGAAATCCAAGATAGATGAATACTTTTTGAAAGTAAATGGATCTATAAAATTGATGGACTTGGATGGAATATCCTTGAAGAAGCTCGACTTGTCGAAAAGTTGTTTACGACAAAGTTCAAAGAGTTGACTACGATAAGATTAGATCTTCCGTAGCGATGCTTATAGTCTATGTGGATTATTCTAGTAATCGCTACATATTTCTTTTATGAGATATGATAGTAGGATGGCAGAAATACATTCCTTACCAGAAGTATGTATGAAGGATGTATACTAGATACAAACCAAAGAGTTTTGCTAGTCCGTGGAATACTAGATAAGTATACAAACTTCAATTGGATGAAGTGAGTATTACGGAGTTGGAATCTTCACCGGATGAAATAGTCAAAGAGTTTTTGATTTCATCAGAAACGATGAAGATGCTTGCATTTGCAAGAAATTAAGTGGGAGCGCTGAGACATATTTATAATACTTTATGTAGATGACATATCGTTGATTATAAATGATGTAATTATATACTTGATGTGAATAAAAGGTTTCATTGAGAATTAACTTCAATGAAAGAATATGGACTGAAACATATTTAGTGTCAAGATCTATGAAGATAGATTGAAACACATAATAAGTTTAAGTCAAAGTACATAGAATGAATATTGAAGTAGTTCAATATAAAAATATTAAGAAGGTGTTCTTTTCCATGTGAAGGTTTAACAAGACTTGAGTGTATTTGACACTCAATGAGTAAAAACACATGAGTGATTTTAGATCACGAATAATATGTACACAATCAGATATCCTGTGCTCTAAAGTGTTATGAGCATGTACCAGAATGATTCATGTGATGATCATTGGACGACAGTAAGAATATCCTTGGGTACTTTAGAAGAACCAAGGATATATATAGTTTTGTATGGGGTAATGACAAACAAATCGCTGTAAGGTGTTGCACCGATATTAGTTTGGTCACATATAAAAATGAATTTCAAATCTCAATTAGGCTAAGTGTTGTTTAAAAGGTAGCACAATGCTAGATTTAGAAGAGTTCTAAATATTGTGACGGATTCTACAAATGAAGGCAGAGTATGTCATTGTTTTGACAATGACTAAGGATGTTAAGTCGAAAAAGTTCTTTGAGAACTTGGTGTAGTTCCGATAGTGTCAGAACTTTGAAGCTATATTGTATGTGACAATATTAGTGACATATTTCAGACCGCGGAATTAAGGTTCCACCAGAAGACCAAACATATTTAATGCCGACTGATGCGTGCAGTTGACACACGTCCGTTGGGAACCCCAAGAGGAAGGTGTGATGCAGACAGTAGCAAGTTTTCCTCAGAAAGAAACCAAGGTTTATCGAACCAGGAGGAGCCAAGAAGCACGTTGAAGGTTGTTGGTGGCGGATGTAGTGCGGCACAACACCAGGGATTCCGGCGCCAACGTGGAACCTGCACAACACAACCAAAGTACTTTGCCCCAACGAAGCAGAGGTTGTCAATCTCACCGGCTTGCTGTAACAAAGATTAACCGTATTGTGTGGAAGATGATTGTTTGCAAAAAACAGAAAACAAGTATTGCAGTAGATTGTATGCGATGTAAAGAATAGGACCGGGTCCACAGTTCACTAGAGGTGTCTCTCCCATAAGATAAAAGCATGTTGGGTGAACAAATTACAGTCGGGCAATTGACAAATAGAGAGGGCATAACAATGCACATACATGATATGATAAATATAGTGAGATTTAATTGGGCATTACGACAAAGTACATAGACCGCTATCCAGCATGCATCTATGCCTAAAAAGTCCACCTTCAGGTTATCATCCGAACCCCTTCCAGTATTAAGTTGCAAACAACAGACAATTGCATTAAGTATGGTGCGTAATGTAATCAATAACTACATCCTTAGACATAGCATCAATGTTTTATCCCTAGTGGCAACAGCACATCCACAACCTTAGAACTTTCTGTCACTGTCCCAGATTTAATGGAGGCATGAACCCACTATCGAGCATAAATACTCCCTCTTGGAGTTAAGAGCAAAAACTTGGCCAGAGCCTCTACTAATAACGGAGAGCATGCAAGATCATAAACAACACATAGGTAATAGATTGATAATTAACATAACATAGTATTCTCTATCCATCGGATCCCGACAAACACAACATATAGTATTACAGATAGATGATCTTGATCATGTTAGGCAGCTCACAAGATCCAACAATGAAGCACATAAGGAGAAGACGACCATCTAGCTCTGCTATGGACCCATAGTCCAGGGGTGAACTACTCACTCATCACTCCGGAGGCGATCATGGCGATGAAGAGTCCTCCGGAGATGATTCCCCTCCGGTAGGGTGCCGGAGGCGATCTCCTGAATCCCCGAGATGGGATTGGCGGCGGCGGTGTCTCGGTAAGGTTTTCCGTATCGTGGCTCTCGCAGGGGTTTCGCGACGAAGGCTTTAAGTAGGCGGAAGGGCAACGCGGGGCCACACGAGGGCCCCACACACCAGGGCCGCGCGGCCAAGACCTAGGCCGCGCCGCCCTGTGCGGCGCCTCGTGGCCCCACTTCCTTTCCCCTCGGTCTTCCGGGAAGCTTCGTGCAAAAATAGGACCCTGGGCGTTGATTTCGTCCAATTCCGAGAATATTTCCTTTGTAGGATTTATGAAACCAAAAACAGCAGAAAACAGCAACTGGCTCTTCGCATCTTGTTAATAGGTTAGTGCCGGAAAATGCATAAATACGACATATAATGTGTATAAAACATGTAGATATCATCAATAATGTAGCATGGAACATAAGAAATTATCGATACGTCGGAGACGTATCAGCATCCCCAAGCTTAGTTCGCTCGTCCCGAGCAGGTAAACGATAACAAAGATAATTTCTGGAGTGACATGCCATCATAACCTTGATCATACTATTGTAAGCATATGTAATGAATGCAGCGATCAAAACAATGGTAATGACATGAGTAAACAAATAAATCATAAAGCAAAGACTTTTCATGAATAGTACTTCAAGACAAGCATCAATAAGTCTTGCATAAGAGTTAACTCATAAAGCAATAAATCAAAGTAAAGGTATTGAAGCAACACAAAGGAAGATTAAGTTTCAGCGGTTGCTTTCAACTTATAACATGTATATCTCATGGATAGTGTCAATGTAAAGTAATATAACAAGTGCAATATGCAAGTATGTAGGAATCAATGCACAGTTCACACAAGTGTTTGCTTCTTGAGGTGGAGAGAAATAGGTGAACTGACTCAACATAAAAGTAAAAGAAAGGTCCTTCAAAGAGGAAAGCATCGATTGCTATATTTGTGCTAGAGCTTTTATTTTGAAAACATGAAACAATTTTGTCAACGGTAGTAATAAAGCATATGAGTTATGTAAATTATATCTTACAAGTTGCAAGCCTCATGCATAGTATACTAATAGTGCCCGCACCTTGTCCTAATTAGCTTGGACTACCGGATCATCGCAATACACATGTTTTAACCAAGTGTCACAATGGGGTACCTCCATGCCGCATGTACAAAGGTCTAAGGAGAAAGCTCGCATTTTGGATTTCTCGCTTTTGATTATTCTCAACTTAGACATCCATACCGGGACAACATGGACAACAGATAATGGACTCCTCTTTAATGCATAAGCATGTGGCAACAATTAGTGTTCTCATATGAGATTGAGGATATATGTCCAAAACTGAAACTTCCACCATGATTCATGGCTTTAGTTAGCGGCCCAATGTTCTTCTCTAACAATATGCATGCTCTAACCATTAAAGTGGTAGATCTCTCTTACTTCAGACAAGACGGACATGCATAGCAACTCACATGATATTCAACAAAGAGTTGATTGCGTCCCCAGAACATGGTTATCGCACAACAAGCAACTTAATAAGAGATAAAGTGCATAAGTACATATTCAATACCACAATAGTTTTTAAGGCTATTTTGTCCCATGAGCTATATATTGCAAAGCGAATGATGGAAATTTAAAGGTAGCACTCAAGCAATTTACTTTGGAATGGCGGAGAAATACCATGTAGTAGGTAGGTATGGTGGACACAAATGGCATAGTGGTTGGCTCAAGGATTTTGGATGCATGAGAAGTATTCCCTCTCGATACAAGGTTTAGGCTAGCAAGGTTTATTTGAAACAAACACAAGGATGAACCGGTGCAGCAAAACTCACATAAAAGACATATTGTAAACATTATAAGACTCTACACCGTCTTCCTTGTTGTTCAAAACTCAATACTAGAAATTATCTAGACTTTAGAGAGACCAAATATGCAAACCCAATTTTAGCAAGCTCTATGTATTTCTTCATTAATGGGTGCAAAGTATATGATGCAAGAGCTTAAACATGAGCACAACAATTGCCAAGTATCAAATTATCCAAGACATTTTAGAATTACTACATGTAGCATTTCCCGATTCCAACCATATAACAACTTAACGAAGAAGATTCAACCTTCGCCATGAATACTATGAGTAAAGCCTAAGGACATATTTGTCCATATGCAACAGCGGAGCATGTCTCTCTCCCACAAAGTGAATGCTAGGATCCATTTTATTCAAACAAAAACAAAAACAAAAACAAACCGACGCTCCAAGCAAAGTACATAAGATGTGACTGAATAAAAATATAGTTTCAGGGGAGGAACCTGATGATGTTGTCGATGAAGAAGGGGATGCCTTGGGCATCCCCAAGCTTAGACGCTTCTAAAATATGCAGGGGTGAACCACGGGGCATCCCCAAGCTTAGAGCTTTCACTCCTCTTGATCATAGTATATCATACTCCTCTCTTGACCCTTGAAAACTTCCTCCACACCAAACTCGAAACAACTCATTAGAGGGTTAGTGCACAATAAAAATTAACATGTTCAGAGGTGACATAATCATTCTTAACACTTCTGGCATAAAGCTACTGGACATTAATGGATCAAAGAAATTCATCCAACATAGCAAAAGAGGCAATGCGAAATAAAAGGCAGAATCTGTCAAAACAGAACAGTTCGTAAAGACGAATTTTAAAATGGCACCAGTCTTGCTCAAATGAAAATTCCTAAATTGAATGAAAGTTGCGTACATATCTGAGGATAACGCACGTAAATTGGCATATTTTTCTGAGCTACCTACAGAGAGGCAGGTCGAAATTCGTGACAGCAAAGAAATCAGAACTGCGCAGTAATCCAAATCTAGTATGAACCTTACTATCAAAGACTTTACTTGGCACAACAAAATGATAAGGAGAGGTTGCTACAGCAGTAAACAACTTCCAAGACTCAAATATAAAACAAAGTACTGTAGTAAAAACATGGGTTGTCTCCCATAAGCGCTTTTCTTTAACGCCTTTCAGCTGTGAATCAAGTATTATCAAGAGATGAAGCATCAACATTGTAATTTGCTCTAATAATAGAATCATAAGGTAACTTCATTCTTTTTCTAGGGAAGTGTTCCATACCTTTCTTGAGAGGAAATTGATATTTAATATTACCTTCCTTCATATCAATGATAGCACCAACAGTTCGAAGAAAAGGTCTTCCCAATATAATGGGACAAGATGCATTGCATTCAATATCCAAGACAACAAAATCAACGGGACAAGGTTATTGTTAACCATAATATGAACATTATCAACTCTCCCCAAAGGTTTCTTTTTAGCATTATCAGCGAGATTAACATCCAAATAACAATTCTTTAATGGTGGCAAGTCAAGCATATCATAGACTTTCTTAGGCATAACAGAAATACTTGCACCAAGATCACATAAAACATTACAATCAAAATCATTGACCCTCATCTTAATGATGGGCTCCCAACCATCTTCTAACTTCCTAGGAATAGAGGTTTCAAGTTTTAGTTTCTCTTCTCTAGCTTTTATGAGAGCATTTGTAATATGTTTTGTAAAGGCCAAATTTATAGCACTAGCATTAGGACTCTTAGCAAGTTTTTGTAAGAACTTTATAACTTCAGAGATGTGACAATCATCAAAATCTAAATCATTATGAGCTACAGCAATGGGATCATCATCCCCAATGTTGGAAAAAATTTCAGCAGTTTTATCACAGGCAGTTTCAGCAGTTTTAGCAATTTCAGGCAGTTTTGTACGCTTTGCACTAGGAGTAGAAACATTGCCAACACCAATTATTTACCATTGATAGTAGGAGGTGCAGCAACATGTGAATCATTATCATTACTAGTGGTGGTAATAGTCCAAACTTTAGCTACATTATTCTCTTTAGCTAGTTTCTCATTTTCTTCTCTATCCCACCTAGCACGCAATTCAGCCATTAATCTTATATTCTCATTAATTCTAACTTGGATGGCATTTGCTGTAGTAGTAATATTATTATCAATATCCTTATTAGGCATAACTTTCAATTTTAAAAGATCAACATCAGAGGCAAGTCTATCAACTCTAGAAGCAAGAATATCAATTTTATCAAGCTTTTCCTCAACAGATTTGTTAAAAGCAGTTTGTGTACTAATAAATTCTTTAAGCATGGCTTCAAGACCAGGGGGTACACTCCTATTATTGTTGTAAGAATTCCCATAAGAATTACCATAACCATTACCATTAGCAGAAGGATATGGCCTATAGTTATTACCAGAATTGTTCCTATAAGCATTGTTGTTGAAATTATTGTTTTTAATGAAATTCACATCAACATTTTCTTCTTGAGCAACCAATGAAGCTAAAGGAACATTATTTGGATCAACATTAGATCTACCATTCACAAGCATAGACATAATCACATCAATCTTATCACTCAAGGAGGAGGTTTCTTCAACAGAATTTACCTTCTTACCTTGTGGAGCTCTTTCCGTGTGCCATTCAGAGTAATTTATCATCATATCATCAAGAAGCTTTGTAGCCGCCCCCAAAGTGATGGACATAAAGGTACCTCCAGCAGCTGAATCCAATAGGTTCCGCGAAGAAAAATTCAGTCCTGCATAAAAGGTTTGGATGATCATCCAAGTAGTCAGTCCATGGGTTGGGCAATTCTTTACCAAAGATTTCATTCTCTCCCATGCTTGAGCAACATGTTCATTATCTAATTGCTTGAAATTCATTATGCTACTTCTCAAAGATATAATTTTAGCGGGAGGATAATATCTATTCTTAGGCAAAGATAGCAACCAATCTTTAGCTCTTCCTCTTAATGAGAAAGGAAACAATTTCAATTTAATAATATCACCATCTACATCCTTATACTTTTGCATTTCACATAGTTCAACAAAATTATTAAGATGGGCAGCAGCATCATCAGAACTAACACCAGAAAATTGCTCTCTCATGACAAGATTTCTGCTGTAGTAGCAGGTGGAGCAATAGGTGTGCATAGGAAATCATTATTATTTGTGGTTGTGAAGTCACACAACTTAGTGTTTTCAGGAGTATTCATTTTAGCAGTAGTAAATAAAGCAAACTAGATAAAGTAAATGCAAGTAACTAATTTTTTGTGTGTTTTTGATATAGAGAGCAAGACAGTAAATAAAGTAAAACTAGCAACTAATTTTTTTGTGTTTTGTTTAGGTGCAGCAAACAAAGTAGTAAATAAAATAAAGCAAGACAAAAACAAAGTAAAGAGATTGGATTGTGGAGACTCCCCTTGCAGCGTGTCTTGATCTCCCCGACAACGGCGCCAGAAAAGTGGCTTGATGCGTGCAATCGACACGTACGTTGGGAACCCCAAGAGGAAGGTGTGATGCGACAGAGCAAGTTTTCCCTCGAAAGAAACCAAGGTTTATCAGGAGGAGCCAAGAAGCACGTTGAAGGTTGTTGGTGGCGGGATGTAGTGCGGCGCAACACCGGGATTCCGGCGCCAACGTGGAACCTGCACAACACAACCAAAGTACTTTGCCCCAACGAAACAGTGAGGTTGTCAATCTCACCGGCTTGTAACAAAGGATTAACCGTATTGTGTGGAAGATGATTGTTTGCGAAAACAGTAAAACAAGTATTGCAGAGATTGTATGCGATGTAAAGAATAGGACCGGGGTCCACTTCACTAGAGGTGTCTCTCCCATAAGATAAAAGCATGTTGGGTGAACAAACAGTCGGGCAATTGACAAATAGAGAGGGCATAACAATGCACATACATGATATGATAAATATAGTGAGATTTAATTGGGCATTACGACAAAGTACATAGACCGCTATCCAGCATGCATCTATGCCTAAAAAGTCCACCTTGGTTATCATCCGAACCCCTTCCAGTATTAAGTTGCAAACAACAGACAATTGCATTAAGTATGGTGCGTAATGTAATCAATAACCACATCCTTAGACATAGCATCAATGTTTTATCCCTAGTGGCAATAGCACATCCACAACCTTAGAACTTTCTGTCACTGTCCCAGATTTAATGGAGGCATGAACCCACTATCGAGCATAAATACTCCCTCTTGGAGTTAAGAGCAAAAACTTGGCCATAGCCTCTACTAATAACGGAGAGCATGCAAGATCATAAACAACACATAGGTAATAGATTGATAATTAACATAACATAGTATTCTCTATCCATCGGATCCCGACAAACACAACATATAGTATTACAGATAGATGATCTTGATCATGTTAGGCAGCTCACAAGATCCAACAATGAAGCACATAAGGAGAAGACGACCATCTAGCTACTGCTATGGACCCATAGTCTAGGGGTGAACTACTCACTCATCACTCCGGAGGCGATCATGGCGATGAAGAGTCCTCCGGAGATGATTCCCTCTCCGCAGGTGCCGAGGCGATCTCCTGAATCCCCGAGATGGGATTGGCGGCGGCGGCGTCTCGGAAGGTTTTCCGTATCGTGGCCTCTGCTCGGGGTTTCGCGACGAAGGCTTTAAGTAGGCGGAAGGGCAACGCGGGGGCCACACGAGGGCCCCACACGCCAGGGCCGCGCGGCCAAGACCTAGGCCGCCGCCTTGTGTGGCGGCGCCTCGTGGCCCCACTTCCTTTCCCCCTCTTCTGGAAGCTTCGTGCAAAAATAGGACCCTGGGCGTTGATTTCGTCCAATTCCGAGAATATTTCCTTTGTAGGATTTCTGAAACCAAAAATAGTAGAAAACAGCAACTGGCTCTTTGGCATCTTGTTAATAGGTTAGTGCCGGAAAATGCATAAATACGACATATAATGTGTATAAAACATGTAGATATCATCAATAATGTAGCATGGAACATAAGAAATTATCGATACGTCGGAGACGTATCACCGACTCATTTGGAAAATGAGTGATGCGTGAAGACGCAAATGAATTGCAAAATACATACGTTTCTGAGCGTGTCAGATCCGTTGACTAAAACCTCTCCCGTGAGCAAAACATGATAAAGCACCAAAAGGCCAAGGTGTTATATCTTTACAAATGTAAACTAGATTATTGACTCTAGTGCAAGTGGGAGACTGTTGGAGATATGCCCAAGAGGCAATAATAAAGTGGTTATTATATATCTTTGTGTTTATGATAAATGTTTGCATACCATGCTATAATTGTATTAACCAAAACATTGATACATGTGTGTTATGTAAACAACAAGGAGTCCCTAGTAAGCCTCTTGTATAACTAGCTTGTTGATTAATAGATGATCATGGTTTCGTGATCATGAACATTGGATGTTATTAATAACAAGGTTATGTCATTAGGTGAATGATATAATGGACACACACCCAAATAAGCGTAGCATAAGATCACGTCATTAAGTTCATTTGCTATTAAGCTTTCGATACATAGTTACCTAGTCCTTCGACCATGAGATCATGTAAATCACTTATACCGGAAGGGTACTTTGATTACATCAAACGCCACTGCGTAAATGGGTGGTTATAAAGGTGGGATTAAGTATTCGGAAAGTATGAGTTGAGGCATATGGATCAAGAGTGAGATTTGTCCATCCCGATGATGGATAGATATACTCTGGGCCCTCTCGGTGGAATGTCGTCTGATTAGCTTGCAAGCATGTGAATGGTTCACAAGAGATGATATGCCACGGTACGAGTAAAGAGTACTTGTCGGAGACGAGGTTGAACAAGGTATAGAGATACCGATGATCAAACCTCGGACAAGTAAAATATCGCAAGACAAAGGGAATCGGTATCGTATGTAAATGGTTCAATCGATCACTAAGTTATCGTTGAATATGTGGGAGCCATTATGGATCTCAAGATCCCGCTATTGGTTATTGGTCGGAGAGAGAGTCTCAACCATGTCTGCATAGTTCACGAACCGTAGGGTGACACACTTAAGGTTTGATGTCGTTTAAGTAGATATGGAATATGGAATGGAGTTCGAAGTTTTGTTCGGAGTCTCGGATGGGATCTAGGACATCACGAGGAGGTCCGAAATGGTCCGGAGAATAAGATTCATATATAGGAAGTCACTTTCCAAGTTTGGAAATGATCCGGTGCATTTATGGAAGGCGCTAGAATGTTCTAGAACCTTCCGGATGAAATCACCATGGAAGGTGGAGTCCCGGTTGGACTCCACCAACCCTAACCAGCCAACCAAGTGGGAGGGTGGAGTCCATGGTGGACTCCACCTCCTTGGCCGGCCAAAGAAAGGGGGAAGGGGAGAGTCCCTGTCCCTCTAGGTTTCGTCCATAAGGCAGTTTTTGAATTGGGGTCTTATTCGAAGACTGTGGGCAAACCCTAGGGATTCCACCTATATAATGAGGAGGAGAGGGAGGGGGCTGGCCCACCTTGGCCGCACCACCTAGGGCACCTTAGGCCGGCGCCCTAGCCTCCCTCCTCCACCACCTCTCCCGCATACGCTTAGGCGAAGCCCTGCCGGAGATCTCCACCACCACCGCCACCACGCCGTCGTGTTGTCGGGATTCCGAGGAGGATCTACTACTTCCGCTGCCCGCTGGAACGGGGAGAAGGACGTCGTCATCAACACCGAACGTGTGATCGAGTACGGAGGTGCTGCCCGACGTGGCACCGTCAAGATCTTCTACGCGCTTCGAAAGCGGCAAGTGATCGACTACAGCAACAACGAGATCTAATCTCATAGGCTTTGGAAATCTTCGAGGGTTAGTCTCATGATCTTCTCGTTGCTACCATCTTCTAGATTGGATCTTGGCTTGTTATTCGTTCTTGCGGTAGGAATTTTTTTGTTTTCTATGCTACGAATCCCATCAACACATTCGTGGAAGATGGATCCAGGTAGGAATCCTCTTAGGAGTTTTCCTCCTTGGATCTACCAAAATCCACATAGACTACCGTTGAGCTGGACACATTCGCGGAAGATGGATCTAGGTAGGAATCATGTCAAGTGTTTTCCTCCTTGGGTCTACCAAAATCCGTACGAACCTTCGTTGAGCTGGACAAGTTTTCGGGAGATCGATTTGGGAAGGAACCATCTCTAGAGTTTCCTGACTTAGGTCTAAAAAAATCAAAGGCTCGCATGGACCGCCTTTGAGCTAGATACACATGCGAAATATCAATCTGAGCAAGAACTCCCATATAAGTTTTCTAGCTTAGATCCAACAAAATCAAATCCCATCCAAACTTACCATAGGGCAGGAGATAACGATGGAAGTCCGTTCTGGACTACGCAAGGTGGAATCTTTACTGCCTTAGGCAAGGTGAAATCCTCACCACCTTATGCAGTGAGGAAAATGGAGTGCAAGACAATGACCGTGACCATGGGTGTAACACCCCAGGTTTCCAGACAGTTGCGGGGTAGATTCAGGAAAGGGATGTGCATTACATCGCAAAACTGGGGGAAATTTCGTGCTTATTCGTATAAAAACCTAATAGGGATCAAGTTTCTCTCTCAATGACATTAGGGTTCAGGGTTTCGAGAGTGCGATAAACTTGGACATAACCTCTTTTGAATTAGGGTTTTGAAATGGGGGAATCAGTTGAATTAATACTCACATTTTAATATTTGAAAGTGAAATAAGTTTGAATTGATATTCAAACAAAAACAATGCAAATTGAATAAGGTAATGAATAGTTAAATCATTATTGAAATAGAAATATAATTCAAATAAAAAAAGAATATTAATAAGTTACAAATAGCTCAATAGAGGAAACTTTGAGCTTCATTGATCATCACACAAGATACATTGTCTTTACAATATTCAATTATGTTACAACAAATTGATTTAGAAATGAATAAAGAAAATAAAAAGGAAAAGTACACCAATATAAGATGAAACTATTCTAAACCTAGCTACTATCTTGATCATCTTGTTTCATTTGATCTTCTTAAACCCCTGCAAGAACACAAACAAGAAACATAAGAATTTACCAAGTGGCAATGCCACTTGGCTATCAAGAAAAACTTCACCAGGAGGATAAACTAAACTCAGCCGAGCTGATCCACATTGGATCAAGTTCCAACATGGAACACACACATAGCTCAGAGGGCATACTGCATGCCTCATAGCACACACACACACTTGCAAGTCACCAAATGAAGCACCACCTTGGTGTCGACCAAGGAAGGGCATGTCCAATGCTATAAATAGCAAAGTCCCAACAAATCAAATCATCCATCGACACACACACACACACACACACACAACCACAAGCCATCCGGAACAACAAAGTTGTTCATCCTCAAGAACACCAACCCTAGAACCAGAGAGATGGGCAGCTAGAGCCATTGCAAGCAACATCAGCTAGGAGGAGAAGGACAACTAGAAGCAAAACCAACAACAACAACTAAAGCAATCCTCTACACCAACAGCTCATAACCTGGGAGCTGGAGTGAGGTATACCAATAACATGAACATGCATAGGTTATGTTCATATATGCATAAGCATGCCCAACAAGAAAAGCTCACATGGTAGGAATTGTAGAGATTCGTAGAATAGAAAACAAAAAATTCCTACCGCAAGAACGAATAACAAGCCAAGATCTAATCTAGTAGATGGTAGCAACGAGGTGAAGATCAACATACCCTCGAAGATCGCTAAGTGTTAATGAGATAAATCTCGTGGTGGATGTAGTCGATCACTTGCCGCTTTCAAAAGCGCGTAGAAGATCTTGACGGTGCCACAATCGGGCAGCACCACCGCACTCGGTCACACTTACGGTGTCGATGACGACATCCTTCACCCTGTTCCAGCGGGCATCGGATGTAGTAGATCCTCCTCGGAATCCCGCTAGCACGACGACGTGGTGACGGTGTTGGTGGAGATCTCCGGCAGGGCTTCGCCGTAAGCACTGCGGGAGAAAGAGGGAGGAGGGAGTAGCTAGGGTTTGGGAGAGGGGGCACTTGGGGCGCCAGCCTGGGAGCCTCTTGGTGGTGCGGCTAGCTTTGATGTGTCATGTCCCCTCACCTCTCCTCCTCTATATATAGGTGGGAAACCTAGGGTTCCCCCAAAACCAATTTGGAGTCCAACTCCTAAACTTACCAAAATTGGAAACCTAGATGGAAAGGGATTTCTCCCTTTCCTTATTGTTTGGCTGGCCAACTAGGTGGAGTCCACCATGGACTCCACCGTCCCACTTGGTGGGTTGGCTAGGGTTGGTGGAGTCCCTCCGGGACTCTACCTACCATAGTGATTTATTCCGGATGTGATTTTAGAATCTTCTACAACCTTCCATAAATACACCGGACCATTCCCAAACTTTGAATGTGACTTCCTGTATATGAATCTTATTCTCCGGACCATTCCGAAACTCCTCGTAATGTCCTAGATCCCATCCAAGACTCCAAACAATATTCAACTCCATTCCAAATTCCATATCTACTTAAAACAACATCGAGCCTTAAGTGTGTCACCCTACAGTTTTTGAACTATGCAGACATGATCGAGACTCTTCTCCAATCAATAACTAATAGCGGGACCTGGAGATCCATAATATCTTCCACATATTCAACGATGACTTCATGATCGAAAGAACCATTTACATACGATATTGATTCCCTTTGTCGTGCGATATTTTACTTATCCGAAGTTTGATCCTCGGTATCTCTATACCTAGTTCAACCTCGTTACCGATAAGTACTCTTTACTCGTACCGTGATATGTCATCCCTTGTGAGCCAGTCACACACTTGCAAGCTAGTTGGATGACATTCCACCGAGAGGGCCTAGAGTATATCTATTTGTCATTTGGATGGACAAATCCCACTATTGATCCATGATACGTCTCCAACGTATCTATAATTTCTTATGTTCCATGCTAGTTTTATGACAATACCTACATGTTTTATTCACACTTTATATCATTTTTATGCATTTTCCGGGACTAACCTATTAACAACATGCCGCAGTGCCAGTTCCTATTTTCTGCTGTTTTTGGTTTCAGAAATTCTACACAGGAAATATTCTCGGAATTGGACGAAACAAAAGCCCACGGTCTTAGTCTTCTAGAACACCGAAGAGGAGACAAAGAGGGACCACGAGGCGGCCACACCATAGGGGGCGGCCCCACCCCCGCCCGCGCGCATATGGGGTGGGCCCTCGCGTCCCCCGACTCTGCCCCTTCGCCTATATAATCCTTCCGTCGCGAAAACCCTATTACCGAGAGCCACGCTACGAGAATAGTTCCAGAGACGCCGCCGTCGTCAGCCCTACATCGGGGGGTTCAGAAGATCGCCTCCGGCACCCTGCCGGAGAGGGGAATCATCACCGGAGGGCTCTACATCACCATGCCCGCCTCCCTGATGCGTGAGTAGTTCATCCTTGGACTATGGGTCCATAGCAGTAGCTAGATGGTTGTCTTCTCCTCTTGTGCTATCATGTTTAGATCTTGTGAGCTGCCTATCATGATCAAGATCATCTATTTGTAATGCTACATGTTGTGTTTGTTGGGATCCGATGAATATGGAATACTATGTCAAGTTGATTATTGATCTATCATATATGTGTTTTTTATGTTCTTGCATGCTCTCCGTTGCTAGTAGAGGCTCTGGCCAAGTTGATACTTGTGACTCCAAGAGGGAGTATTTATGCTAGATAGTGGGTTCATGTCTCCATTGAATTTGGGGGAGTGACAGCAACCCCTAAAGTTGTGGATGTGTGTTGCCACTAGGGATAAAACATCAATGCTTTGTCTAAGGATATTTGTATTGTTTACATTACACACAGTACTTAATGCAATTGTCTGTTGTTTGCAACTTAATACTGGAAGGGGTGCGGATGCTAACCCGAAGGTGGACTTTTTAGGCATAGATGCATGTTGGATGGCGGTCTATGTTCTTTGTCGTAATGCCCTTAGTAAATCTCATAGTAGTCATCATGATATGTATATGCTTCTCTATTTGTCAATTGCCCAACTGTAATTTGTTTACCCAACATGCTATTTATCTTATTGGAGAGACACCACTAGTGAACTGTGGACCCCGGTCCATTCTTTTACATCTGAAATACAACCTACTGCAATCATTGTTCTCTTTTGTTTTCTGCAAGCAAACATAATTCTCCACACCATACGTTTAATCCTTTGTTTTCAGCAAGCCGGTGAGATTGACAACCTCACCGTTAAGTTGGGGCAAAGTAGTTTGATTGTGTTGTGCAGGTTCCACGTTGGCGCCGAATCACTGGTATTGCGCCGCATTACACTCCTTCACCAACAACCTTCACGTGGCCTTCATCTCCTACTGGTTCGATAAACCTTGGTTTCTTACTGAGGGAAAACTTGCTGCTGTGCTCATCATACCTTCCTCTTGGGGTTCCCAACGGACGTGTGCTTTTACCGTCAAGGAGCTACCATCGCGCCGTTACACCCCGTGATTTCTAACTCCCTACATGCCAGACTACTTTTCCGCGCCGTTGCTCTGGGAGATCAAGACACGCTGCAAGGGGAGTCTCTCACATCCAATCTCTTTACTTTGTTTATTGTCTTGCCTTATTTTATTTTCTGTCTTGTTTGCTTTCTTTATATCAAAAACACAAAAAAATAGTTACTTGTTTTACTTTATTTAATTCGGTTTTCTTTATTACTGTTAAAATGAATACTCCTGAGAACACTAAGTTGTGAGACTTCACTAGCACAAATAATAATGATTTCATATACACACCTATTGCTCCCCCTGCTACTACAGCAGAATTTTATGAAATTAAACCTTCTTTACTAAATCTTGTTATGAGAGAGCAATTTTCTGGTGTTAGTACTGATGATGCTACTGCCCATCTTAATAATTTTGTTGAACTTTGTGAAATGCAAAAGTATAAGGATATAGATGGGGATATTATAAAACTGAAATTGTTTCCTTTCTCCTTAAGAGGAAGAGCTAAAGATTGGTTGCTATCTTTGCCTAAAAATAGTATTGATTCATGGACTAAATGTAAAGATGCTTTCATTGGAAAATATTATCCTCCTGCTAAAATTATATCTTTGAGAAGTAGCATTATGAATTTTAAGCAATTGGATAATGAACATGTTGCCCAAGCATGGGAGAGAATGAAATCTTTGGTAAAGAATTGCCCTACCCATGGACTAACTACTTGGATGATCATCCAAACCTTTTATGCAGGATTGAATTTTTCTTCAAGGAACCTATTGGATTCAGCTGCTGGAGGTACTTTTATGTCCATCACTTTGGGTGCTGCAACAAAGCTTCTTGATGATATGATGATCAACTACTCTGAATGGCACACTGAAAGAACTCCTCAAGGTAAGAAGGTAAATTCTGTTGAAGAAACCTCTTCCTTGAGTGATAAGATTGATGTTATTATGTCTATGCTTGTTAATGGTAAAACTCATGTTGATCCTAATAATGTTCCTTTAGCTTCATTGGTTGCCCAAGAAGAGCATGTTGATGTGAATTTCATTAAAAATAATAATTTCAACAACAATGCTTATAGGAATAATTTTGGTAACAACAACTATAGGCCATATCCTTCTAATAGTGGTAATGGTTATGGTAATTCTTACAACAATAGTAGGAGTGTACCCTCTGATCTTGAAGTCATGCTTAAAGAATTTATTAGTACACAAACTGCTTTTAACAAATCTGTTGAGGAAAAGTTTGGTAAAATTGATGTTCTTGCTTCTAAGGTTGATAGTCTTGCTCTTGATGTTGATCTTTTGAAACTGAAAGTTATGCCTAATGAAGATAAAGATAACAAGTCTTGCTAAAGCAAATGCTATCCAAGTTCAAATTAATGACAATATTAGAATGTTGGCTGAATTGCATGCTAGGTGGGAAAGAGAAGAAAAACTTGCTAAAGAGAATAATATAGCTAGAGTTTGGACTATTACCACCACTAGTAATGTTGATGCTTCACATGTTGCTAAACCTCCTACTATCAATGGTAAAATAATTGGTGTTGGAAATGTTTCTACTCCTACTACAAAGTGTGCAAAATTGCCTGAAACTGCTGAAACTGTTTGTGATAAAAGTGCTGAAATTGTTCAAAGTGTTGGGGACAATGGTTCCATTGCTGTAGATCATAATGGTTTTGATTTTGATAATTGTCATATCTCTGAAGTTATTAAGTTCTTGCAAAAACTTGCTAGAAGTCCTAATGCTAGTGCTATAAATTTGGCCTTTACAAAACATATTACAAATGCTCTCATTAAAGCTAGGGAAGAGGAATTAAAACTTGAAGCTTCTATCCCTAGGAAGTTGGAAGATGGTTGGGAGCCCATCATTAAGATGAAGGTAAATGATTTTGATTGTAATGCTTTATGTGATCTTGGTGCTACTATTTCTGTTATGCCTAAGAAACTTTATGATATGCTTGACTTGCCACAGTTGAAATGTTGTTATTTGGATGTTAATCTTGCTGATAATTCTATAAAGAAACCTTTGGGAGGATTGACAATGTTCACATTACGGTTAACAATAACCTTGTCCCCGTTGATTTTGTTGTTTTGGATATTGAATGCAATGCATCTTGTCCTATTGTTTTGGGAAGACCTTTTCTTCGAACCGTTGGTGCTATTATTGATATGAAAGAAGGAAATATTAAGTATCAATTCCCTCTTAAGAAAGGTATGGAACAATTCCCTAGAAAGAGAATGAAGATGCCTTTTGATTCTATTATTAGAACAAATTATGATGTTGATGCTTCTTCTCTTGATATTACTTGATTTACACTTTCTGCGCCTAGCTGAAAGGCGTTAAAGAAAAGCGCTTATGGGAGACAACCCATTATTTTACTTCTGCAATTTTTGTTTTATATTTGAGTCAAGGTGCTTGTTACTACTGTAGCAATACCTTTGTATCTTTATTTTCTTGCATTGTTGTGCCAAGTAAAGTTTTTGATAGAAAAGTTGATACTAGATTTGGATTTCTGCGTAGAAACAGATTTTTAGCTGTCACGAATTTGAGTTGATCTCTCTGTAGGAAACTCGTAAAATCTTGAAAAAATTCATGCGTGATCCTCAGATATGTACGCAACTTTCGTTCAACTGGAGCTTTTCCATATGAGCCTGTTAACTGCCTCAAAAAAAATCATCTTTACGGACTGTTCTGTTTTGACAGATTCTGCCTTTTATTTCGCATTGCCTCTTTTACTGTGTTGAGTGGATTTCTTTGCTCCATTAAATTTCAGTAGCCTTGGGTAATGTCCAGAAGTGTTGGGAATGATTATGTCCTTGCTGAACATGTGAATTTTTGATTATGCACTAACCCTCTAATGAGATTGCTTTGAGTCTGGTGTGAAGGAAGTTTTCAAGGATCAAGAGAGGAGGATGATATGATATGATCAAGAAGAGTGAAAAGTCTAAGCTTGGGGATGCCCCGTGGTTCATCCCTGCATATTTCAAGAAGACTCAAGCGTCTAAGCTTGGGATGCCCAAGGCATCCCCTTCTTCATCAACAACTTATCAGGTCACCTCTAGTGAAACTATATTTTTATTCCGTCACATCGTATGTACTTTACTTGGAGCGTCTGTTTGTTTTTATTTTTGTTTATGTTTGAATAAAATCGGATCCTAGCAATCCTTGTGTTGGAGAGAGACACGCTCCGCTTTTTCATTTGAACACTTGTGTTCTTCATCTTATTTTAATGTTCATGGCGAAAGCTGAAAGCCGCAACACTTGCACTTATTGCTATTTGGTTGGAAACAGAAAATGCTTCATATTGTCTTGAATAGAGGTGCCCCTTTGTGACACTTGGTTGAAACATATGTTATGCAATGATAATCCATGTAAATCCAAGCTAATTAGGACAAGGTGCGAGCACTATTGGTATTCTATGCATGAGGCTTGCAACTTATAGGATGTCTTATGCATAACACATATGAATTATTACTACCATTGACAAAATTGTTTCTATGTTTTCAAAATAAAAGCTCTAGCACAAAAATAGTAATCCATGCTTCCCTCTGCGAAGGGCCATTCTTTTACTTTATGTTGAGTCAGTTTACCTACTTCTTTCTATCTTAGAAGCAAACACTTGTGTCAACTGTGTGCACCGATTCTTACATGTTTACTTATTGCACTTATTATATTACTTTGTGTTGACAATTATCCATGAGATATACAAGTTGAAAGTTGAAAGCAATTGCTGAAACTTAAATCTTCCTTTGTGTTGCTTCAAAACTTCTTATTAAGAATCTATTGCTTTATGAGTTAACTCTTATGCAAGACTTTTTGATGCTTGTCTTGAAAGTACTATTCATGAAAAGTTTTGCTATATGATTCAGTTGTTTAGTCATTATCTTTTTGTTAGCAAACTATAGACCATTGCTTTGGGTCACTTCATTCATCTCATATGCTTTACAAATAGTATTGATCAAGATTATGTTGGTAGCATGTCACTTCAGAAATTATTCTTTTTATCATTTACCTACTCGAGGGCGAGTAGGAACTAAGCTTGGGGATGCTTGATACGTCTCCAACGTATCTATAATTTCTTATGTTCCATGCTAGTTTTATGACAATACCTACATGTTTTATTCACACTTTATATCATTTTTATGCATTTTCTGGGACTAACCTATTAACAAGATGCCGTAGTGCCACTTCCCGTTTTCTACTGTTTTTGGTTTCAGAAATTCTACACAGGAAATATTCTCGGAATTGGACGAAACAAAAGCCCACGTTCTTATTTTCCATGGAGTCTTCCAAAACACCCAAGAGGAGACGAAGAGGGACCACGAGGTGGCCACACCATAGGGGGGCGCGGCCCCACCCCTTGCCGCGCCGCCATATGGGGTGGGCCCCTCGGACGTCCCCGACTCTGCCCCTTCGCCTATAATCCTTCCGTCGCGAAAACCCTATTACCGAGAGCCACGATACGAGAATAGTTCCAGATGCCGCCGCCGTCAGCCCTACCTCGGGGGGTTTAGAAGATCGCCTCCGCACCCTGCCGGAGAGGGGAATCATCACCGGAGGGCTCTACGTCACCATGCCCGCCTCCGGACTGATGCGTGAGTAGTTCATCCTTGGACTATGGGTCCATAGCAGTAGCTAGATGGCTGTCTTCTCCTCTTGTGCTATCATGTTTAGATCTTGTGAGCTGCCTATCATGATCAAGATCATCTATTTGTAATGCTACATGTTGTGTTTGTTGGGATCCGATGAATATGGAATACTATGTCAAGTTGATTATTGATCTATCATATATGTGTTGTTTATGTTCTTGCATGCTCTCCGTTGCTAGTAGAGGCTCTGGCCAAGTTGATACTTGTGACTCCAAGAGGGAGTATTTATGATAGATAGTGGGTTCATGTCTCCATTGAATCTGGGAGTGACAACAACCCCTAAGGTTGTGGATGTGCTGTTGCCACTAGGGATAAAACATCAATGCTTTGTCTAAGGATATTTGTATTGTTTACATTACGCACAGTACTTAATGCAATTGTCTGTTGTTTGCAACTTAATACTGGAAGGGGTGCGGATGCTAACCCAAAGGTGGACTTTTTAGGCATAGATGCATGCTGGATGGCGGTCTATGTTCTTTGTCGTAATGCCCTAAGTAAATCTCATAGTAGTCATCATGATATGTATATGCTTCTCTATTTGTCAATTGCCCAACTATAATTTGTTCACCCAACATGCTATTTATCTTATTGGAGAGACACCACTAGTGAACTGTGGACCCCGGTCCATTCTTTTACATCTGAAATACAACCTACTGTAATCATTGTTCTCTTTTGTTTTCTGCAAGCAAACATAATTCTCCACACCATACGTTTAATCCTTTGTTTTCAGCAAGCCGGTGAGATTGACAACCTCACTGTTAAGTTGGGGCAAAGTAGTTTGATTGTGTTGTGCAGGTTCCACGTTGGCGCCGGAATCACTGGTGTTGCGCCGCATTACACTCCTTCACCAACAACCTTCACGTGGCCTTCATCTCCTACTGGTTCGATAAACCTTGGTTTCTTCGAGGGAAAACTTGTCTTGCTCATCATACCTTCCTCTTGGGGTTCCCAACGGACGTGTGCTTTAGACAAGGAGCTACCTGTTACACCCCAGGGATTTCTAACTCCCTACACGCCAGCAATCCACGTGCTTCAACCTATACTTTCTGAACACTTAATGCCACCTTTATAACTACCCATTTACGAAGTAGTGTTTGATGTTATCAAAGCATCCATCTGGTGTAGGTGATTAACATGATCTCATGGTCAAAGGATTAGGTTACTATGTATCTTAAAGCTTGAAGCAAAACTAACTTAATGACTTGATCATATGCTACACTTACTATGGGTGTATGTCCATCACATAATTCACCTAATGATATGATCTTGTTATTAATAACATCCAATGTTCATGATCAGGAAACCATGATCATCTATTAATCAATAAGCAAGTTTAACAAGAGGCTTACTAGGGACTCTTTTATGTTTACAAAACACACAAGTATTAATGTTTCCGGTTAATACAATTATAGCATGGGATGTAAACATTTATCATGAACACTAAGATATAACAATAAACACTTTTATTATTGCCTCTTGGGCATATCTCCAACAGTCTCCCACTTGCACTAGAGTCAATAATCTAGTTTACATTTGTAAAGATCTAACACCTTGGCCTTCTCGTGCTTATCATGTTTTCTTATGGGAGAGGTTTCAGTCAACATATCTGACATGCTTAGAAACATATGTATTTTCCAATTCATTTGGGTTTTCACACATCACTCAGTTTTTCAAATGAGTCGGCATTAATCGTATATGTTTGGTCTTCTGGTGGAACCTTAATTCCGCGGTCTGAAATATGTTACCAATATTGTCACATACAATATAGCTTCATAGTTCTGACACTACCGGAACTACACCAAGTTCTCAAAGAACTCCTCGACTCAAACACCCTCGGTCATTGTCAAAACAATGATATACTCTGCCTTCGTTTGTAGAATCCGTCACAATATTTAGAACTCATCTAAATCTAGCATAGACTTCTTCTAGCCCATTGTGCTACCTTTTAATGAACACTTAGCCTAATTGAGATTGAAATTCATTTTTATATGTGACCAAACTAATATCGGTGCAACACCTTACAACGATTTGTTTGTCATTACCCCATACAAAACTATATATTTATATCCTTGGCTCTGACAAAGCACTCAGGGATATTCTTACTGTTGTCCAATGATCATCATATGAATCATTCTGATATATGCTCGTAACACCTTAGAGCATAGGACATCTGATTGTGTACATATTATTCGTGATCTAAAATCACTCATGTGTTTTTACTCATTGAGTGTCAAATACACTCAAGTCTTGTTAAATCTCCACATGGAAAAGAACACCTTCTTGACGTTTTCATATTGAACTACTTCAATATTCATTCTATGTACTTTGACTTAAACTTATTATGCGCTTCAATCTATCTTCATAGATCTTGACGCTAAATATGTTTTTAGTCCATATCCTTTCATTGAAGTTAATTTTCAATGAAACATTTTAATCACATCAAGTACATGATTACATTATTTATAATCAACGATATGTTATCCACATAAAGTATTATAAATATGTCTCAGCGCTCCCACTTAATTTCTTGCAAATGCAAGCATCTTCATCATTTCTGATGAAATCAAAACTCTTTGATTATTTCATCCGGTGAAGATTCCAACCCGTGATACTCACTTCATCCTGTGAAGTTTGTATACCTTTCTAGCATTCTACGGACTAGCAAAAACTCTCAGTTGTATCTTGTATACACCTTTAATACACACTTCTGTAACATATCTCATAAAATAAATATGTAGCGATTGCTAGAACAATTTGTATAGACTATAAGCATCGCTGGAAAAGATCTAATCTTGTAGCAGTCAACTCTTTGAACTTTGTCGTAAACAATCTTTTGACAAGTCGAGCTTCTTCAAGGATATTATATCCAAGTCTATTAATTTTATAGATCCATTTACTTTCAAAAAGTATTTATTCCTTCAAAAGGTTTACCAAGCTCCAAGCTTGATTATAGATACTATCTTGGATTTCATGGCTCTTAGCCATTTTAACGGAGTCAGGGCGCGTGAGACACTTCTTTGGGAACCCCAAGAGGAAGGTGTGATGTGCACAGCAGTAAGTTTTCCCTCAGAAAGAAACCAAGGTTTATCGAACCAGGAGGAGCCAAGAAGCACGTTGAAGGTTGTTGGTGGCGGAGTGTAGTGCGGCGCAACACCGGGATTCCGGCGCCAACGTGGAACCTGCATAACACAACCAAAGTACTTTGCCCCAACGTAACAGTGAGGTTGTCAATCTCACCGGCTTGCCGTGAACAAAGGATTAACCGTATTGTGTGGAAGATGATTGTTTGCGAAGAACAGAAAGAACAATTGCATTAGATTGTATTTCAGATGTAATGAATAGGACCGGGTCCACAGCTCACTAGTGGTGTCTCTCCCATAAGATAAATAGCATGTTGGGTGAACGAATTACAGTTGGGCAATTGACAAATAAAGAAGGCATAACAATGCACATACATATATCATGATGAGTACTATGAGATTTAATCAGGGCATTACGACAAAGTACATAGACCGCTATCCAGCATGCATCTATGCCTAAAAAGTCCACTTTCAGGTTATCATCCGAACCCCTTCCAGTATTAAGTTGCAAGCAACAGACAATTGCATTAAGTATGGTGCGTAATGTAATCAACACAATTATCCTTAGACAAAGCATCGATGTTTTATCCCTAGTGGCAACAACACATCCACAACCTTAGAACTTTCTGTCACTGTCCCAGATTTAATGGAGGCATGAACCCACTATCGAGCATAAATACTCCCTCTTGGAGTCACAAGTATCAACTTGGCCAGAGCCTCTACTAGCAACGGAGAGCATGCAAGAACATAAACAACTCATATATGATAGATTGATAATCAACTTGACATAGTATTCAATATCCATCGGATCCCAACAAACACAACATGTAGGATTACAAATAGACGATCTTGATCATGATAGGCAGCTCACAAGATCGAACATGATAGCACAATTAGGAGAAGACGACCATCTAGCTACTGCTATGGACCCATGGTCCAGGAGTGAACTACTCACACATCGATCAGGAGGCGATCATGGCGATGAAGAGACCTCCGGGAGATGATTCCCCTCTCCAGGTGCCGGCGGCGATCTCCCGAATCCCCCGAGATGGGATTGGCGCGGCTCGTCTCTGGAAGGTTTTCCGTATCGTGGCTCTCGGTCTGGGGGTTTCGCGACGAAGACTTTAAGTAGGCGGAAGGGGGTCGGGGGCCACGAGGGCCCCACACAACAGGCCGGCGCGCCGGCCCAGCCGCCTAGTGTGTGGCCGCCTCGTGGCCCCACTTCTTATCCTCTTCGGTCTTCTGGAAGCTTCGTGAAAATAGGCCCCGGTGTTGATTTCTCCAATTCCGAATATTTCCCTACTAGGATTTCTGAAACCAAAAACAGCAGAAAAAGAATCGCTCTTCGGCATCTCGTCAATAGGTTAGTGGGAAAATGCATAATAATGACATATAATGTGTATAAAACATGTGAGTATCATCATAAAAGTAGCATGGAACATAAGAAATTATAGATACGTTTGGGACGTATCAAGCATCCCCAAGCTTAGTTCCTACTCACCCTCGAGTAGGTAAACGATAACAAAGATAATTTCTGAAGTGACATGCTATCATAATCTTGATCAATACTATTGTAAAGCACATGAGATGAATGCAGCGATTCGAAGCAATGATGAAGATAATGAGTAAACAAATGAATCATATAGCAAAGACTTTTCATGAATAGTACTTTCAAGACAAGCATCAATAAGACTTGCATAACAGTTAACTCATAAGCAATAAGTTCTTAGTAGAAAGCTTTGAAACAACACAAAGGAAGATATAAGTTTCAGCGGTTGCTTTCAACTTCAACATGTATATCTCATGGATAATTGTCAACACAAAGTAATATAACAAGTGCAATAGGTAAACATGTAAGAATCAATGCACACAGTTTACACAAGTGTTTGCTTCTAAGATAGAAAGAATAGGTAAACTGACTCAACAATAAAGTAGAAGAATGGCCCTTCGCAGAGGGAAGCATGGATTACTATTTTTGTGCTAGAGCTTTTCATTTTGAAAACAAGAAACAATTTTGTCAACGGTAGTAATAAAGCATATGTGTTATGTATAAGACATCTTATAAGTTGCAAGCCTCATGCATAGTATACCAATAGTGCCCACACCTTGTCCTAATTAGCTTGGATTAACACGGATTATCATTGCATAACATATGTTTCAACCAAGTGTCACAAAGGGGTACCTCTATGCCGCCTGTACAAGAGTCTAAGGAGAAGGTTCACATTGGATTTCTCGCTTTTGATCATTCTCAACTTAGACACCCATACCGGGACAACATAGACAACAGATAATGGACTCCTCTTTTAATGCTTAAGCATTCAACAACAGTTAATATTCTCATAAGAGATTGAGGATTTATTGTCCAAACTGAAACTTCCATCATGATTCATGGCTTTAGTTAGCGGCCCAATGTTCTTCTCTAACAATATGCATACTCAAACCATTTGATCATGAAAATCGCTCTTACTTCAGACAAGACGAACATGCATAGCAACTCACATGATATTCAACAAAGGTAAAAGTTGATGGCGTCCCCAGAAACATGGTTACCGCTCAACAAGCAACTTATTAAGAAATAAGACACATAAGTACATATTCTTCACCACAATAGTTTTTAAGGCTATTTGTCCCATGAGCTATATATTGTAAAGGCAAAGAATGGAAGTTTAAAGGTAGCACTCAAGTAATGTACTTTGGAATGGCGGAGAAATACCATGTAGTAGGTAGGTATGGTGGACACAAATGGCATAGTATTTGGCTCAAGGATTTGGATGCACGAGAAGAATTCCTCTCAATACAAGGCTAGGCTAGCAAGGTTGTTTGAAGCAAACTCAAGTATAAAAGGTGCAGCAAAGCTCACATATGAACATATTGTAACTATTATAAGACTTTACATTGTCTCCTTGTTGTTCAAACACCTCAACCAGAAAATATCTAGACTTAGAGAGACCAATCATGCAAACCAAATTTTAACATGCTCTATGTAGTTATTCATTAATAGGTACAAGGTACATGATGCAAGAGCTTAAACATGATCTATATGAGCACAACAATTGCCAAGTATCACATTATTCAAGACATTATACCATTTACCACATGCGGCATTTTCCGTTTCCAACCATATATCAATGAACGAGGTAGTTCAACCTTCGCAATGAACATTAAGAATAAAGCTAAGAACACATGTGTTCATACGAAACAGCGGAGCGTAATATCTCCAATATAAAGAATGCTAGGATCCGATTTTATTCAAACAAAACAAAAATAAAAACAAACAGACGCTCCAAGCAAAGCACATAAGATGTGACTGAATAAAAATATAGTTTCACTAGAGGAACCTGATAATGTTGTCGATGAAGAAGGGGATGCCTTGGGCATCCCCAAGCTTAGATGCTTGAGTCTTCTTGAAATATGCAGGGATGAACCACGGGGCATCCCCAAGCTTAGACTTTTCACTCTTCTTGATCATAGTGTATCATCCTCCTCTCTTGATCCTTGAAAACTTCCTCCACACCAAACTCGAAACAAACTCATTAGAGGGTTAGTGCATAATTGAAAATTCATACATTCAGAGGTGACATAATCATTCTTAACACTTCTGGACATTGTACAAAGCTACTGAAAGTTAATGGAACAAAGAAATCCATCGAACATAGCAAAACAGGCAATGCGAAATAAAAGGCAGAATCTGTCAAAATTGAACAGTCCGTAAAGACGATTTTTCCAGGGGCACTTAACTTGCTCGATGAAAATGCTCAAATTGAATGAAAGTTGCGTACATATCCGAGGATCACGCACGTAAATTTGCAGATTTTTGAGTTACCTACAGAGAATTCTGCCCAGATCGTGACAGCAAGAAATCTGTTTCTGCGTAGTAATCCAAATCTAGTATTGACTTTACTATCAAAGACTTTACTTGGCACAACAATGCAATAAAATAAAGATAAGGAGAGGTTTCTACAGTAGTAACAACTTCCAAGACTCAAATATAAAACAAAAGTACTGTAGTAAAATGATGGGTTGTCTCCCATAAGCGCTTTTCTTTAACGCCTTTCAGCTAGGCGCAGAAAGTGTGAATCAAGTATTATCAAGAGATGAAGCATCGACATCATAATTTGTTCTAATAATAGAATCATAAGGTAACTTCATTTTCTTTCTAGGGAAGTGTTCCATACCTTTCTTGAGAGGAAATTGATATTTAATATTACCTTCATTCATATCAATGGTAGCACCAACAGTTCGAAGAAAAGGTCTTCCCAATATAATGGGACAAGATGCATTGCATTCAATATCCAAGACAACAAAATCAACGGGGACAAGGTTATTGTTAACCATAATATGAACATTATCAATCCTCCCCAAAGGTTTCTTTATAGCATTATTGATGGCGTGTAACTCACACGTTCGTTGGGAACCCCAAGAGGAAGGTATGATGCGCACAGCGGCAAGTTTTCCCTCAGAAAGAAACCAAGGTTTATCGAACCAGGAGGAGCCAAGAAGCACGTTGAAGGTTGATGGCGGCGGGATGTAGTGCGGCGCAACACCAGGGATTCCGGCGCCAACGTGGAACTGCACAACACAACCAAAGTACTTTGCCCCAACTAAACAGTGAGGTTGTCAATCTCACCGGCTTGCTGTAACAAAGGATTAACCGTATTGTGTGGAAGATGATTGTTTGCAAAAAAACAGTAAAGAACAAGTATTGCAGTAGATTTGTATTTCAGTATAAAAGAATGGACCGGGGTCCACAGTTCACTAGAGGTGTCTCTCCCATAAGATAAAAGCATGTTGGGTGAACAAATTACAGTCGGGCAATTGACAAATAGAGAGGGCATAACAATGCACATACATGTCATGATAAGTATAGTGAGATTTAATTGGGCATTACGATAAAGTACATAGACCGCCATCCAACTGCATCTATGCCTAAAAAGTCCACCTTCAGGTTATCATCCGAACCCCTTCCAGATTAAGTTGCAAACAACAGACAATTGCATTAAGTATGGTGCGTAATGTAATCAACAACTACATCCTCGGACATAGCATCAATGTTTTATCCCTAGTGGCAACAGCACATCCACAACCTTAGAACTTTCTGTCACTGTCCCAGATATCAATGGAGGCATGAACCCACTATCGAGCATAAATACTCCCTCTTGGAGTTAAGAGCAAAAACTTGGCCAGAGCCTCTACTAATAACGGAGAGCATGCAAGATCATAAACAACACATAGGTAATAACTTGATAATTAACATAACATAGTATTCTCTATCCATCGGATCCCGACAAACACAACATATAGCATTACAGATAGATGATCTTGATCATGTTAGGCAGCTCACAAGATCCAACAATGAAGCACAATGAGGAGAAGACAACCATCTAGCTACGCTATGGACCCATAGTCCAGGGGTGAACTACTCACTCATCACTCCGGAGGCGACCATGGCGGTGTAGAGTCCTCCGGGAGATGAATCCCCTCTCGGTGCCGGAGGAGATCTCCAGAATCCCCCGAGATGGGATTGGCGGCGGCGGCGTCTCAGTAAGGTTTTCCGTATCGTGGCTCTCGGTACTGGGGGTTTCGCGACGGAGGCTATTTGTAGGCGGAAGGGCAACGTGGGGGGCCACACGAGGGCCTCACACCATAGGTCGGCGCGGCCAGGGCCGCCGCGCGCCCTATGGTGGCGGCGCCTCGTGGCCCCACTTCGACTCCTCTTCGGTCTTCGGATTCGTGGCAAAATAGGACCCTGGGCGTTGATTTCGTCCAATTCGAGAATATTTCGTTACTAGGATTTCTGAAACCAAAAACAGCAGAAAAACGCTCTTCGGCATCTTGTTAATAGGTTAGTTCCAGAAAATGCACGAATATGACATAAAGTGTGCATAAAACATGTAGATATCATCAATAATGTGGCATGGAACATAAGAAATTATCGATACGTCGGAGACGTATCAGCATCCCCAAGCTTAGTTCTGCTCGTCCCGAGCAGGTAAAACGATAACAAAGATAATTTCTGAAGTGACATGCCATCATAACCTTGATCATACTATTTGTAAACATATGTAATGAATGCAGCGATCAAAACAATGGTAATGACATGAGTAAACAAGTGAATCATAAAGCAAAGACTTTTCATGAATAGTACTTCAAGACAAGCATCAATAAGTCTTGCATAAGAGTTAACTCATAAAGCAATAAATCAAAGTAAAGGTATTGAAGCAACACAAAGGAAGATTAAGTTTCAGCGGTTGCTTTCAACTTGTAACATGTATATCTCATGGATATTGTCAACATAGAGTAATATAACAAGTGCAATATGCAAGTATGTAGGAATCAATGCACAGTTCACACAAGTGTTTGCTTCTTGAGGTGGAGAGAGATAGGTGAACTGACTCAACATAAAAGTAAAAGAATGGTCCTTCAAAGAGGAAAGCATCAATTGCTATATTTGTGCTAGAGCTTTTATTTTGAAAACATGAAACAATTTTGTCAACGGTAGTAATAAAGCATATGAGTTATGTAAATTATATCTTACAAGTTGCAAGCCTCATGCATAGTATACTAATAGTGCCCGCACCTTGTCCTAATTAGCTTGGACTACCGGATCATCGCAATACACATGTTTTAACCAAGTGTCACAATGGGGTACCTCCATGCCGCCTGTACAAAGGTCTAAGGAGAAAGCTCGCATTTTGGATTTCTCGCTTTTGATTATTCTCAACTTAGACATCCATACCGGGACAACATGGACAACAGATAATGGACTCCTCTTTAATGCATAAGCATGTAGCAACAATTATTATTCTCATATGAGATTGAGGATATATGTCCAAAATGAAACTTCCACCATGAATCATGGCTTTAGTTAGCGGCCCAATGTTCTTCTCTAACAATATGCATGCTCCAACCATTAAGGTGGTAGATCTCTCTTACTTCAGACAAGACGGACATGCATAGCAACTCACATGATATTCAACAAAGAATAGTTGATGGCGTCCCCAGAAACATGGTTATCGCACAACAAGCAACTTAATAAGAGATAAAGTGCATAAGTACATATTCAATACCACAATAGTTTTTAAGGCTATTTTGTCCCATGAGCTATATATTGCAAAGGCGAATGATGGAATTTTAAAGGTAGCACTCAAGCAATTTACTTTGGAATGGCGGAGAAATACCATGTAGTAGGTAGGTATGGTGGACACAAATGGCATAGTGGTTGGCTCAAGGATTTTGGATGCATGAGAAGTATTCCCTCTCGATACAAGGTTTAGGCTAGCAAGGTTATTTGAAACAAACACAAGGATGAACGGTGCAGCAAAACTCACATAAAAGACATATTGTAAACATTATAAGACTCTACACCGTCTTCCTTGTTGTTCAAAACTCAATACTAGATATTATCTAGACTCTAGAGAAACCAAATATGCAAACCAAATTAGCAAGCTCTAAGTGTTTCTTCATTAATGGGTGCAAAGTGTATGATGCAAGAGCTTAAACATGAGCACAACAATTGCCAAGTATCACATTATCCAAGATATTATAGCAAATACTACATGTATCATTTTCCAATTCCAACCATATAACAATTTAACGAAGAAGAAACTTCGCCATGAATACTATGAGTAAAGCCTAAGGACATACTTGTCCATATGCTACAGCAGAGCGTGTCTCTCTCCCATACAGTGAATGCTAGGATCCATTTTATTCAAACAAAACAAAAACAAAAACAAACCGACGCTCCAAGCAAAGTGCATAAGATGTGACGGAATAAAAATATAGTTTCAGGGGAGGAACCTGATAATGTTGTCGATGAAGAAGGATGCCTTGGGCATCCCCAAGCTTAGACGCTTGAGTCTTCTTAGAATATGCAGGGGTGAACCACCGGGCATCCCCAAGCTTAGAGCTTTCACTCTCCTTGATCATATTGTATCATACTCCTCTCTTGATCCTTGAAAACTTCCTCCACACCAAACTCGAAACAACTCATTAGAGGGTTAGTGCACAATAAAAATTAACATGTTCAGAGGTGACACAATCATTCTTTACACTTCTGGACATTGCATAAAGCTACTGGACATTAATGGATCAAAGAAATTCATCCAACATAGCAAAAGAGGCAATGCGAAATAAAAGGCAGAATCTGTCAAAACAGAACAGTTCGTAAAGACGAATTTTAAAATGGCACCAGACTTGCTCAAATGAAAATGCCCAAATTGAATGAAAGTTGCGTACATATCTGAGGATCACTCACGTAAATTGGCTTAATTTTCTGAGTTACCTACAGAGAATTAGACCCAGATTCGTGACAGCAAAGAAATCTGTTTCTGCGCAGTAATCCAAATCTAGTATTCACTTTACTATCAAAGACTTTACTTGGCACAACAAAACATAAAACTAAGATAAGGAGAGGTTGCTACAGTAGTAAACAACTTCCAAGACTCAAATATAAAACAAAAATACTGTAGTAAAAACATGGGTTGTCTCCCATAAGCGCTTTTCTTTAACGCCTTTCAGCTAGGCGCAGAAAGTGTATATCAAGTATTATCAAAGGGTGGTGCATCTACAGCGGGGTTTGGAGTTTTCTCAACCAAGCATAGTATATTGGATACATAAGTTTCAGCGTCTCCCTTTTCATTAGTCTTGGGCTTGCTACTCTCATCGAACAAATTTTCAGGAACAAGCCAAGCATAGTTATTTTCTAGTGCATCATTCATAGCTAGGAGTTTACATGGTATTGGTGCTTTGATCTCCCCACCATCATTAATATTATTAGTGTACCTTATTCTATCCATGTCCATTTTTTCAAGGAGACCAACAAAATTAGTATGAGAACCAAGCATATTAAATTTAGCAAAGACCTTTCTAGCCTCTCTTGCTAGACCACCAAATTCTCTAAGAAGGGTTTCTAAAACAAAATCTTTCTTTTCCCCTTCTTCCATATCACCGAGTGTAAGAAACATGTGTTGGATTATAGGATTGAGATTAACAAATTTAGTTTCCAACATGCGAACTAAAGCAGCAGCAGCAATTTCATAGGTAGGTGCAAGTTCTACTAAGTGTCTATCTTCAAAATCTTCAATAGTACTAACATGATTGAAAAATTCTTCTATATTATTTCTCCCAACTATAGACCCACGTCCTACCGGTATGTCTTTTGTGGTAAAATTAAAAGGAAACATGATGAATCAAGTAAAGTAAATGCAAGTAACTAATTTTTTTGTGTTTTTGATATAGAGAGCAAGACAGTAAATAAAATAAAGCTAGCAACTAATTTTTTTGTGTTTTAATATAATGCAGCAAACAAAGTAGTAAATAAAATAAAGCAAGACAAAAACAAAGTAAAGAGATTGGGAAGTGGAGACTCCCCTTGCAGCGTGTCTTGATCTCCGGCAACGGCGCCAGAAAAAGAGCTTGATGGCGTGTAACTCACACGTTCGTTGGGAACCCCAAGAGGAAGGTATGATGCGCACAGCAGCAAGTTTTCCCTCAGAAAGAAACCAAGGTTTATCGAACCAGGAGGAGCCAAGAAGCACGTTGAAGGTTGATGGCGGCGGGATGTAGTGCGGCGCAACACCAGAGATTCCGGCGCCAACGTGGAACCTGCACAACACAACCAAAGTACTTTGCCCCAACGAAACAGTGAGGTTGTCAATCTCACCGGCTTGCTGTAACAAAGGATTAACCGTATTGTGTGGAAGATGATTGTTTGCAAGAAAACAATAAAGAACAAGTATTGCAGAGATTTGTATTTCAGTATAAAAGAATGGACCGGGGTCCACAGTTCACTAGAGGTGTCTCTCCCATAAGATAAAAGCATGTTGGGTGAACAAATTACAGTCGGGCAATTGACAAATAGAGAGGGCACAACAATGCACATACATGTCATGATAAGTATAGTGAGATTTAATTGGGCATTACGACAAAGTACATAGACCGCCATCCAACTGCATCTATGCCTAAAAAGTCCACCTTCAGTTATCATCCGAACCCCTTCCGGTATTAAGTTGCTAACAACGACAATTGCATTAAGTATGGTGCGTAATGTAATCAACAACTACATCCTCGGACATAGCATCAATGTTTTATCCCTAGTGGCAACAGCACATCCACAACCTTAGAACTTTCTGTCACTGTCCCAGATATCAATGGAGGCATGAACCCACTATCGAGCATAAATACTCCCTCTTGGAGTTAAGAGCAAAAACTTGGCCAGAGCCTCTACTAATAACGGAGAGCATGCAAGATCATAAACAACACATAGGTAATAACTTGATAATTAACATAACATAGTATTCTCTATCCATCGGATCCCGACAAACACAACATATAGCATTACAGATAGATGATCTTGATCATGTTAGGCAGCTCACAAGATCCAACAATGAAGCACAATGAGGAGAAGACAACCATCTAGCTACGCTATGGACCCATAGTCCAGGGGTGAACTACTCACTCATCACTCCGGAGGCGACCATGGCGGTGTAGAGTCCTCCGGGAGATGAATCCCCTCTCCGGCGGTGCCGGAGGAGATCTCCAGAATCCCCCGAGATGGGATTGGCGGCGGCGGCGTCTCGCAAGGTTTTCCGTATCGTGGCTCTCGGTACTGGGGGTTTCGCGACGGAGGCTATTTGTAGGCGGAAGGGCAACGTGGGGGGCCACACGAGGGCCCCACACCATAGGTCGGCGCGGCCAGGCCCGGCCGCCGCCCTATGGTGGCGGCGCCTCGTGGCCCCACTTCGACTCTTCGGTCTTGGAAGCTTCGTGGCAAAATAGGACCCTGGGCGTTGATTTCGTCCAATTCCGAGAATATTTCGTTACTAGGATTTCTAAAACCAAAAACAACAGAAAACAGCAACTGGCTCTTCGGTATCTTGTTAATAGGTTAGTTCCAGAAAATGCACGAATATGACATAAAGTGTGCATAAAACATGTAGATATCATCAATAATGTGGCATGGAACATAAGAAATTATCGATACGTCGGAGACGTATCAATTATCAGCGAGATTAACATCCAAATAACAATTTTTCAATGGTGGCAAGTCAAGCATATCATAGAGTTTCTTAGGCATAACAGAAATACTTGCACCAAGATCACATAAGGCATTACAATCAAAATCATTGACCCTCATCTTAATGATGGGCTCCCAACCATCTTCTAACTTCCTAGGAATAGAAGTTTCAAGTTTTAGTTTCTCTTCTCTAGCTTTTATGAGAGCATTTGTAATATGTTTTGTAAAGGTCAAATTTATAGCACTAGCATTGGGACTTTTAGCAAGTTTTTGTAAGAACTTTATAACTTCAGAGATGTGACAATCATCAAAATCTAAACCATTATGATCTACAGCAATGGGATCATTGTCCCCAATGTTGGAAAAAATTTCAGCAGTTTTATCACAAGCAGTTTCAGCAGTTTTAGCAATTTCAGGTAATTTTGCACGCTTTGCACTAGGAGTAGAAACATTGCCAACACCAATTATTTTACCATTGATAGTAGAAGGTGTAGCAACATGTGAATCATTAACATTACTAGTGGTGGTAATAGTCCAAACTTTAGCTACATTATTCTCTTTAGCTAGTTTTTCATTTTCTTCTCTATCCCACCTAGCACGCAATTCAGCCATTAATCTTATATTCTCATTAATTCTAACTTGGATGGCATTTGCTGTAGTAACAATCTTATTTTCATTATCCTTATTAGGCATAACTTTCAATTTTAAAAGATCAACATCAGAGGCAAGTCTATCAACCTTAGAAGCAAGAATATCAATTTTATCAAGCTTTTCCTCAACAGATTTGTTAAAAGCAGTTTGTGTACTAATAAATTCTTTAAGCATGGATTCAAGACCAGGGGGTACACTCCTATTATTGTTGTAAGAATTACCATAAGAATTACCATAACCATTACCATTAGCAGAAGGATATGGCCTATAGTTGTTACCAGAATTATTCCTATAAGCATTGTTGTTGAAATTATTATTTTTAATGAAGTTCACATCAACATTTTCTTCTTGAGCAACCAATGAAGCTAAAGGAACATTATTAGGATCAACATTAGATCTACCATTCACAAGCATAGACATAATCACATCAATCTTATCACTCAAGGAGGAGGTTTCTTCAACAGAATTTACCTTCTTACCTTGTGGAGCTCTTTCCGTGTGCCATTCAGAGTAATTTATCATCATATCATCAAGAAGCTTTGTTGCCGCCCCCAAAGTGATGGACATAAAGGTACCTCCAGCAGCTGAATCCAATAGGTTCCGCGAAGAAAAATTCAATCCTGCATAGAAGGTTTGGATGATCATCCAAGTAGTTAGTCCATGGGTTGGGCAATTCTTTACCAAAGATTTCATTCTCTCCCATGCTTGAGCAACATGTTCATTATCTAATTGCTTGAAGTTCATTATGCTACTTCTCAAAGATATAATTTTAGCGGGAGGATAATATCTACCAATAAAAGCATCTTTACATTTAGTCCATGAATCAATACTATTCTTAGGCAAAGATAGCAACCAATCTTTAGCTCTTCCTCTTAAGGAGAAAGGAAACAATTTCAATTTTATAATATCACCATCTACATCCTTATACTTTTGCATTTCACATAGTTCAACAAAATTATTAAGATGGGCAGCAGCATCATCAGAACTAACACCAGAAAATTGCTCTCTCATAACAAGATTCAGTAAAGCAGGTTTAATTTCAAAGAATTCTGCTGTAGTAGCAGGTGGAGCAATAGGTGTGCATAGGAAATCATTATTATTAGTGTTTGTGAAGTCACACAACTTAGTGTTTTCAGGAGTATTCATTTTAGCAGTAGTAAATAAAGCAAACTAGATAAAGTAAATGCAAGTAACTAATTTTTTGTGTGTTTTTAATATGGAGAACAAGACAGTAAATAAAGTAAAGCTAGCAACTAATTTTTTTGTGTTTTGTTTTAGTGCAGCAAACAAAGTAGTAAATAAAATAAAGTAAAGCAAGACAAAAACAAAGTAAAGAGATTGGAAGTGGAGACTCCCCTTGCAGCGTGTCTTGATCTCCCCGGCAACGGCGCCAGAAAACAGTCTTGATGCGCGTGAGACACACGTCCGTTGGGAACCCCAAGAGGAAGGTGTGATGTGCACAGAGTAAGTTTTCCCTCAGAAAGAAACCAAGGTTTATCGAACCAGGAGGAGCCAAGAAGCACGTTGAAGGTTGTTGGTGGCGGAGTGTAGTGCGGCGCAACACCAGGGATTCCGGCGCCAACGTGGAACCTGCACAACACAACCAAAGTACTTTGCCCCAACGTAACAGTGAGGTTGTCAATCTCACCGGCTTGCTGTGAACAAAGGATTAACCGTATTGTGTGGAAGATGATTGTTTGCGAAGAACAGTAAAGAACAATTGCAGTAGATTGTATTTCAGATGTAAAGAATAGGACCGGGGTCCACAGTTCACTAGTGGTGTCTCTCCCATAAGATAAATAGCATGTTGGGTGAACAAATTACAGTTGGGCAATTGACAAATAAAGAAGGCATAACAATGCACATACATATATCATGATGAGTACTATGAGATTTAATCAGGGCATTACGACAAAGTACATAGACCGCTATCCAGCATGCATCTATGCCTAAAAAGTCCACTTTCAGGTTATCATCCGAACCCCTTCCGTATTAAGTTGCAAGCAACAGACAATTGCATTAAGTATGGTGCGTAATGTAATCAACACAAATATCCTTAGACAAAGCATCGATGTTTTATCCCTAGTGGCAACAGCACATCCACAACCTTAGAACTTTCTGTCACTGTCCCAGATTTAATGGAGGCATGAACCCACTATCGAGCATAAATACTCCCTCTTGGAGTCACAAGTATCAACTTGGCCAGAGCCTCTACTAGCAACGGAGAGCATGCAAGAACATAAACAACTCATATATGATAGATTGATAATCAACTTGACATAGTATTCAATATCCATCGGATCCCAACAAACACAACATGTAGGATTACAAATAGACGATCTTGATCATGATAGGCAGCTCACAAGATCGAACATGATAGCACAATTAGGAGAAGACGACCATCTAGCTACTGCTATGGACCCATGGTCCAGGGGTGAACTACTCACACATCGATCCGGAGGTGATCATGGCGATGAAGAGACCTCCGGAGATGATTCCCCTCTCCGGCAGGGTGCCGGAGGCGATCTCCTGAATCCCCGAGATGGGATTGGCGGTGGCTGCGTCTCTGGAAGGTTTTCCGTATCGTGGCTCTCGGTACTGGGGGTTTCGCGACGAAGACTTTAAGTAGGCGAAGGCGGTCGGGGGCCACGAGGGCCCCACACAACAGCCCGCGCGGCCAAGGCCCAGCCGCGCCGCCTAGTGTGTGGACGCCTCGTGGCCCCACTTCTTATCCTCTTCGGTCTTCCGGAAGCTTCGTGTGAAAATAGGCCCCTGCGTTGATTTCGTCCAATTCCGAGAATATTTCCTTACTAGGATTTCTGAAACCAAAAACAGCAGAAAACAGAATGGCTCTTCGGCATCTCGTCAATAGGTTAGTGCCGGAAAATGCATAATAATGACATATAATGTGTATAAAACATGTGAGTATCATCATAAAAGTAGCATGGAACATAAGAAATTATAGATACGTTTGGGACGTATCATCAGGGCCCATCATAACTTCTTTGTATGTAGTTGGTTTATCATTGTTCAGAATCAATCATTTGTCCACAAATCATTTATTTGATCACAAAGTAAACCATACTTACTAGGTTCAATAGGTACTTCGATCTCCATGGCTATAACACTTTGTAGACATGGGAGCTATGATCGTCGTGGATGTTTCCGGAACCATTTCCGACGCTGCGCTACTCTGATCATCATGCTCAGGTTCATCAACCTTATCGAGTTCCATTGTCCTTCCACTCAAATACTTCGCGAGAAACAATTTCTTGGAAATAAGCAAGAAACATCAACAAACACTTTTGTCTTTGACTTCATAGTGGAAAGAATTCCCAATCAATTCTCTGGGATAACCAACAAAGACATTCATCCGATTTTGGTTGTAAACTTATTTACTTATGCTATGCATACCAAAATTTAAGAAAGGACTATTAGGGTTTATACCCATGCCATAACTCGTATGGTGTCATTTCAACGGATTATGATGATGCTCTATTTAGTGTAAAAGCGGTAGTCTCTAAAGCATAATCCACAAAAATATAATGGCATCATTTTATTTTATCTCATCATTAATCCAACAAGGTTTGGATACGTCTCTCGAATACTCCATCATAACTATGGTGTTCCGAGAAACGTGAGTTGTGGAACAATTTCGTAACTCTCTTATATGTTCGCTAAAACTCGTAATTCAAATATTTTCACCATGATCCAATCATAGATATTTGACTTTTCTATTACGATGATTTCTACTTCATGCTGAAATTTATTTGAATCTATTCAAATGTTTCAAACTTCTTCCTTATTGAATAAATATATCCATATATATACACTCAATTCATTGTTGGAAGTTTTCATGAAGTAGAAGAATCGTCCGCACACAACTATGTCCAATGAACCATATACATCATCATGTATGTTTCCACTAAGTTAGTTGCCCGTTTAACTCTTGGCCATGAAGGGTGTTTTAGTCAATCGCTTTTAGAAAAGATTTACAAGTGCCAAACGATTCAAAAATCGAATGACTCCAAAAATCCATTTGCACGGAGTTTTTTCATGCGTTCCTTTCTAACATTACCTAAATGGCGGTTCCAGAAATAAGTGGAATTCAAATCATTTGTCTTATGGAATTTTAGCGTCAGCGTTATGCATGTGTGTTTCACCATTAAGATTTATAATAACTTATCCATCGTACATGGAGTATGGTCATAATTTGAACAACTCATTGTTTTCATTTGACCAGAGCAAAATAACAATTATTAAGTTCTTTATTATAAATCTGAAGGGCTAGGTAGAATGCCAACGACGAACACAATAACACTTTATTTTGTTCCAGACGTGCATTATTACCACATTCCTTGTCAGTCACTTAGGCCATTGTATTCTTGTATTGCGTTGTGTTGTATGACATCTCATACCAACCAATATGGTACAAATACCCAAGAATTTCATTGTGTGACCAATCAAAGAATACATTCATAACATGTATATCATCTATATACACCTGAGCTAGACTTTCTAGTCTTTTCTTTCTTTCTGCCAAAATCTTTTGTAGTTTCTCTTTTAGCTTTCCTCATTATTCAGAAAAACATTTCAACATCAATAACTTCTAGGCTTGTTGGTCAAATACCAATAACCTTGAGGTTCATACTTTGAAGTTGATCATCACATGACAAGTGTTCCAGATTTCATTATTAGTAACTTTTAATGTGATGAACAATTTTACTCATAATTTTATCCATCAAATCATGAAAACTTCAAGATTAAGCTACTATGGCTCATATGGATATGCGAATAACGTTAGTGCCCAACTAGTTGGAGGATCGGTACGCCTAGCGTCTTCAACCTTTGTACATTACCATAAAACTTATGAGTTTATGTAGTCTCACTAAATTACATTCTATCATCTTGTAAGAAGGTCTTAGATATATGATACGTCTCCAACGTATCTATAATTTCTTATGTTCCATGCTAGTTTTATGACAATACCTACATGTTTTATTCACACTTTATAATGTTTTTATGCATTTTCTGGGACTAACCTATTAACAAGATGCCAAAGTGCCAGTTCCTGTTTTCTGCTGTTTTTGATTTCAGAAAAGTTGTTTTACAAATATTCTCGGAATTGGACGAAACAAAAGCCCACGACCCTATTTTCCACGGAGTGTTCCAGAAGACCGAAGAGGAGTCGAGGAAGGCCAGCAGGGGCCCTCCCCATATGGCGGCGTGGGGGGGCCCACAGCCGCGCCGTGATGTGGGGAGGGAGCCCCCTGGCTCCCCCGACGATGTCCCTTCGCCTATTTATTCCTTCGTTCCCGAAAACCCTAGTACCGAGAGACAAAATACCAGAGACGCCGCCGCCGTCAACCCTAACTCGGGGGTTCAGAAGATCTCCTCCGGCACCCTGCCGGAGAGGGGAATCATCACCGGAGGGCTCTACATCACCATGCCCGCCTCCGGACTGATGCGTGAGTAGTTCATCCTTGGACTACGGGTCCATAGCAGTAGCTAGATGGTTGTCTTCTCCTATTGTGCTATCATGTTTAGATCTTGTGAGCTGCCTATCATGATCAGGATCATCTATTTGTAATGCTACATGTTGTGTTTGTTGGGATCCGATGAATATGGAATACTATGTCAAGTTGATTATTGATCTATCATATATGTGTTGTTTATGATCTTGCATGCTCTCCGTTGCTAGTAGAGGCTCTGGCCAAGTTGATACTTGTGACTCCAAGAGGGGTATTTATGCTAGATAGTGGGTTCATGTCTCCATTGAATCTGGGGGAGTGACAGCAACCCCTAAGGTTGTGGATGTGCTATTGCCACTAGGGATAAAACATCAATGCTTTGTCTAAGGATATTTGTATTGTTTACATTACGCACAGTACTTAATGCAATTGTCTGTTGCTTGCAACTTAATACTAGAAGGGGTGCGGATGCTAACCCGAAGGTGGACTTTTTAGGCGTAGATGCATGCTGGATGGCGGTCTATGTTCTTTGTCGTAATGCCCTAAGTAAATCTCATAGTAGTCATCATGATATGTATGTGCATTGTTATGCCCTCTCTATTTGTCAATTGCTCAACTGTAATTTGTTTACCCAACATGTTATTTATCTTATTGGAGAGACACCACTAGTGAACTGTGGACCCCGGTTCATTCTTTTACATCTGAAATACAACCTACTGCAATCATTGTTCTCTTTTGTTTTCTGCAAGCAAACATCATTTTCCACACCATACGTTTAATCCTTTGTTTTCAGCAAGCCGGTGAGATTGACAACCTCACTGTTAAGTTGGGGCAAAGTAGTTTGATTGTGTTGTGTAGGTTCCACGTTGGCACCGGAATCCCTGGTGTTGCGCCGCACTACACTCCTTCACCAACAACCTTCACGTGATCTTCATCTCCTACTGGTTCGATAACCTTGGTTTCTTCTTAGGGAAAACTCGCTGTTGTACTCATCATACCTTCCTCTTGGGGTTCCCAACGGACGTGTGCTTTACCGTCACAGCTACTTTTCTGGCGCCGTTGCGGGAGATCAAGACACGCGCAAGGGGAGTCTCTCACACCCAATCTCTTTACTTTGTTTATTGTCTTGCTTTATTTTATTTTCTGTCTTGTTTGCTTTCTTTATATCAAAAACACAAAAAAATTAGTTACTCGCATTTACTTTATTTATCGGTTTACCCTTGTTTATTTCATCATGCTTCTCCCTAAGTTCACTTTGAAAGATATATCGGTAGGGAGTGGGTCTATCATTGGAAGAGATAATATAGAAGAATTTTTCAATCATGTTAGTAAGGTTAAAGATTTTGAAGATAGATCCTTGGTGGAACTTGCTCCTAATTATGAAATTGCTACTGCCTCTTTAGTGCACATGTTGGAAGCTAGATTTGTTAATCTTAATCCTATAATGCAACATATGTTTCTTACACTCCGTGATATGGAAGAAGGAGAGAAGAAAGATTTTGTTTTAGAAACCCTTCTTAAAGAATTTGGTGATGTAGCTAGTGAAGCTAGGAAAGTCTTTATTCAACATAAGATGCTTGGCTTTTATATCAATGTTGCAAATACCCTTGAAAGGATGGAAAAAGATAGGCTAAAGTACACTAATGAAGCCAATTGTGAGGGGGAGACTAAAGTACCAATACCTTATAAGCTCATAGGAATGCATGAGGCACTAGAAAAGAATTTTGATTGGATTGTTCCTGAAAATTTATTTGAGGAGGATAGTGAGCCTAAAAGTAATGAAAGAGGAGCTTCTGAAACTTACATAGATAAGATACAATGCATCGTTGAGAAAACTCCCAACTCCTCTGTTGATGCTTCTTCTCTTGATGTTACTTGATTTTCACTTTCTGCGCCGTTAAAGAAAAGCGCTTATGGGAGACAACCCATTATTTTATTTCTGCAATTTTTGTTTTATATTTGAGTCAAGGTGCTTGTTACTACTGTAGCAATACCTTTGTATCTTTATTTTCTTGCATTGTTGTGCCAAGTAAAGTCTTTGATAGAAAGTTGATACTAGATTTGGATTTCTGCGCAGAAACAGATTTTTAGCTGTCACGAATTTGAGCTTTTCTCTCTGTAGAAAAATCTAAAAATTCTGAAAAAATTCATGAGTAATCCTCAGATATGTACGCAACTTTCGTTCAACTGGAGCTTTTCCATCTGAGCATGTTAAGTGCCTCGAAAAAATTCGTCTTTATGGACTGTTCTGTTTTTGACAGATTCTGCCTTTTATTTCGCATTGCCTCTTTTACTGTGTTTGAGTGGATTTCTTTGCTCCATTAAATTTCAGTAGCCTTGGGTAATGTCCAGAAGTGTTGGGAATGATTGTGTCCTTGCTGAACATGTGAATTTTTGATTATGCACTAACCCTCTAATGAGATTGCTTTGAGTTTGGTGTGAAGGAAGTTTTCAAGGATCAAGAGAGGAGGATGATATAATATGATCAAGAAGAGTGAAAAGTATAAGCTTGGGGATGCCCCCGTGGTTCATCTCTGCATATTTCAAGAAGACTCAAGCGTCTAAGCTTGGGGATGCCCAAGGCATCCCCTTCTTCATCAAACTTATCAGGTCACCTCTAGTGAAACTATATTTTAATTCCGTCACATCTTATGTGCTTTACTTGGAGCGTCCGTGTGCTTTTATTCTCGTTTGTTATTTTAAGTTTTCTTAATAAATCGGATCCTAACATGCTTGTGTGGGAGAGAGACACGCTCCGCTTTTTCATTTGAACACTTGTGTTCTTTGTTTTATTTTTCATGTTCATGGCGAAAGCTGAAAGCCGCAACACTTATTGTTATTTGGTTGGAAACAGAAAATGTTTCATGTGGTAATTGGTATATTGTCTTGAATAATTTGATACTTGGCAATTGTTTTGAGCTCTCAAGTAGATCATGTTTAAGCTCTTGCATCATGTAGTTTAAACCTATTAGTGGAGAACTACCGTAGAGCTTGTTGAAATTTGGTTTGCATGATTGGTCTCTCTAAGGTCTAGATATTTTCTGGTAAAAGTGTTTGAGCAACAAGGAAGATAGTGTAGAGTCTTATAATGCTTGCAATATGTTCTTATGTAAGAGTGTTTGCTTCAAACAACCTTGCTAGCCAAAGCCTTGTACTGAGAGGGAATGCTTCTCGTGCATCCAAAACCTTGAGCCAAAACCTATGCCATTTGTGTCCACCATAACTACCTACTATGTGGTATTTTTCTGCCATTCCAAGTAAATACTTCATGTGCTACCTTTAAACAATTCAAAACTTTATTACTCCTTATTTGTGTCAATGTTTTATAGCTCATGAGGAAGTATGTGGTGTTTTATCTTTCAATCTTGTTGGGCATACTTTCACCAATGGACTAGTGGCATATACATCCGCTTATCTAATAATTTTGCAAAAAGAGCTGGCAACGGGGTGCCCAGCCCCAATTAATTAACTTTCATTAATAATTTTCTTCACATGTTTTGCCCTGATTTATCAGTAAGCAACTTAATTTTGCAATAGACACTCCTCCATGGTATGTGAAATGTTGGAAGGCACCCGAGGATTCGGTTAGCCATGGCTTGTGAAAGCAAAAGGTTGGGAGGAGTGTCATCTATAAATAAAACTAAAATACATGTGTAAACAAAAGAGAAGAGGGATGATCTACCTTGCTGGTAGAGATAACGTCCTTCATGAAAGTCTGTTTGACAAGGGGGTTAGAGTGCCCACTACCATTCGTTGACAACAACAAACACCTCTCAAAACTTTATTTTTTATGCTCTCTATATGATTTCAAAACTTGAAAAGCTCTAGCACATGATTTAATCCCTGCTTCCCTCTGCGAAGGGCCTTTCTTTTACTTTATGTTGAGTCAGTTTACCTACTTCTTTCTATCTTAGAAGCAAACACTTGTGTCAACTGTGTGCATTGATTCTTACATGCTTGCTTATTGCACTTATTATATTACTTTTTGTTGACAATTATCCATGAGATATGCATGTTGAAGTTGAAAGCAATTGCTGAAACTTAAATCTTCCTTTGTGTTGCTTCAAAACCTTGTATTAAGAATCTATTGCTTTATGAGTTAACTCTTATGCAAGATTTTTTGATGCTTGTCTTGAAAGTACTATTCATGAAAAGTTTTTGCTATATGATTCAGTTGTTTAGTCATTATCTTTTTGTTAGCAAACTATAGACCATTGCTTTGAGTCACTTCATTCATCTCATATGCTTTACAATAGTATTGATCAAGATTATGTTGGTAGCATGTCACTTCAGAAATTATTCTTTTTATCATTTACCTACTCGAGGGCGAGTAGGAACTAAGCTTGGGGATGCTTGATACGTCTCCAACGTATCTATAATTTCTTATGTTCCATGCTAGTTTTATGACAATACCTACATGTTTTATTCACACTTTATAATGTTTTTATGCATTTTCTAACCTATTGATACGTCCAAAACGTATCTACTTTCCCGAACACTTTTGCTATTGTTTTGCCTCTAATTTGTGTATTTTGGATACAACTAACACGGACTAACGCTGTTTTCAGCAGAATTGCCCTGGTGTCTCGTTTTTGTGCAGAAATTCAACTTTTAGGAAAATCCCGGAATTTATGTCAAAGGGCTTATTTTTCCAGAAGATTCACGGAGCCAGAAGGGCAGGCCGGGGCCATGGCCCCCACACCATGGGCCGGCGCGGCCAGGAGGGGGCGCGCCGCCCTATGGTGAGCCCCCTCGGCGGCCTCCGCCTCCTCTGGACTATTAAGAGTTTCGATCTAAAAACGCGAGACGAGAAGTCGAAGTCGCCGAAACCATCCAACACCGCCGCCATCGCGAAACTCCGTCTCGGGACCAGAAACTCCGTTCTGGCACCTCGCGGACGGGGAATTGAGGAGATCATCGCCATCATCACCACCGACGCTTCTCCATCGACCAACCATGTTTCCCCCATCCATGTGTGAGTAATTCCCCCGATGTAGGCTGAAGGGGATGGTAGGGATTGGATGAGATTGGTCATGTAATAGCATAAGATTGTTAGGGTATAGTGCCTAGTGTCCGTAATTGGTACTTTGATGATATTGTTGCAACTTGTTATGCTTAATGCTTGTCACTAGGGCCCGAGTGCCATGATCTCAGATCTGAACATGTTATTGTTTCATGATGATATTCATTGTTTTATGATCTTACCTGCAAGTTGTATACACATGTCGCTGTCCGGAACCCGAGGCCCCAAAGTGACAGAAATTGGGACAACCGGAGGGGAAGGCGGTGATATGAGGATCACATGTGTTCACGGAGTGTTAATGCTTTGCTCCGATGCTCTATTAAAAGGAGTACCTTAATTTCCAGTAGATTCCCTAGAGGCCCGGCTGCCACCGGCTGGTAGGACAAAAGATGTTGTGCAAGTTTCTCATTGCGAGCACGTACGACTAAATATGGAACACATGCCTATGGATTGTTTAGTACTTGGATACCGTTTTATTACTATCTGCAAATGCCCTACTTTGATTATTACATGAGTTTCTCTCATCCATGCAATGCCCGTTCATCCATCCCTGTGCCTACAGTATTTTAATCCTACTATTTACTATAATCACTACTGTTGTCTTTGTTACTCTGCTGCTTATATTTCACTACATGCTATAAACTCGTTACTATCGATAAACTCTTGCGAGCAAGTCTGTTTCCAGGTGCAGCTGAATTGACAACTCCGTTGTTAAGGCTTTCAAGTATTCTTTGTCTCCCCTTGTGTCGAATCAATTAATTGGGTTTTACTTCCCTCGAAGACTGTTGCGATCCCCTATACTTGTGGGTCATCAAGACTATTTTCTGGCGCCGTTGCCGGGGAGCATAGCTTTATTTGCAAGTTCACTTGGATTGATATTGTTCGCTGCAAATTCTCCATCATGGGTAAACCTCGCGATACTAAAGTCGCCATATTACCATCCACTACAAGAAAAGGTACAACTCTGAGTACCTCTGCTGCTCTTGATTCACCATCTGTGATAAGTAAACTTGTTTCACCACCACAAGCTTCACATGCTGGTACTTCTGCTGAATCTGAAAATTCCTCTTATAATTTTGATGATGCTTCTGCTGTGCTTGATAATGATGGTTCATTAGGATCTTTTCTAGATGCTACGATTGCTAGGTCTAGACAAATTGAAAATACTGAAACTCCTAATGAAAATGCTGCTACACCTGTTAATTCACCTGAGTCTGTTGAATACTCTAGTGATGATCTTGATGAAGATTATGTGGAACTTGATGATGATTTTATTGTTAAATGCAATGCTACTACTGATGCAAGTAAAATTAAAAAGCTTCTTGCACAACATACTGTTAGATATAAACTGATACGTCTCCAACGTATCGATAATTTCTTATGTTCCATGCCACATTATTGATGATATCTACATGTTTTATGCACACTTTATGTCATATTCGTGCATTTTCTGGAACTAACCTATTAACAAGATGCCGAAGAGCCAGTTCGCTGTTTTTGGTTTCAGAAATCCTAGTAACGAAATATTCTCGAATTGGACGAAATCAACGCCCGGGGTCCTATTTTGCCACGAAGCTTCCAAGACCGAAGGAGAGTAAGTGGGGCCACGTGGTGGCGACACGCCGGGCGGCGCGGCCAGTGCCCTGGCCGCGCCGACCTATGGTGTGGGCCCTCGTGCCGCCTCTTGACCTGCCCTTCCGCCTACAAATAGCCTCCGTCGCGAAACCCCCGAGAGAGCCACGATACGGAAAACCTTACCGAGACGCCGCCACCGCCAATCCCATCTCGGGGATTCGGAGATCTCCTCCGCACCCTGCCGGAGAGGGGATTCATCTCCCGAGGACTCTACACCGCCATGGTCGCCTCCGGAGTGATGAGTGAGTAGTTCACCCCTGGACTATGGGTCCATAGCAGTAGCTAGATGGTTGTCTTCTCCTCATTGTGCTTCATTGTTGGATCTTGTGAGCTGCCTAACATGATCAAGATCATCTATCTGTAATGCTATATGTTGTGTTTGTCGGGATCCGATGGATAGAGAATACTATGTTATGTTAATTATCAAGTTATTACCTATGTGTTGTTTATGATCTTGCATGCTCTCCGTTATTAGTAGAGGCTCTGGCCAAGTTCTCGCTATTAACTCCAAGAGGGAGTATTTATGCTCGATAGTGGGTTCATGTCTCCGTGAATCTGGGGGAGTGACAGAAACCCCTAAGGTTATGGATGTGCTGTTGCCACTAGGAATAAAACATTGATGCTATGTCCGAGGATGTAGTTATTGATTACATTACGCACCATACTTAATGCAATTGTCTGTTGTTTTGCAACTTAATACTGGAAGGGGTTCGGATGATAACCTGAAGGTGGACTTTTTAGGCATAGATGCATGCTGGATAGCGGTCTATGTACTTTGTCGTAATGCCCAATTAAATCTCACTATATTTATCATGACATGTATGTGCATTGTTATGCCCTCTCTATTTGTCAATTGCCCGACTGTAATTTGTTCACCCAACATGCTTTTATCTTATGGGAGAGACACCTCTAGTGAACCGTGGACCCCGGTCCATTCTCTTATACTGAAATACAAATCTCTGCAATACTTGTGTTACTGTTTTCGCAAACAATCATCTTCCACACAATACGGTTAATCCTTTGTTACAGCAAGCCGGTGAGATTGACAACCTCACTGTTTCGTTGGGGCAAAGTACTTTGGTTGTGTTGTGCAGGTTCCACGTTGGCGCCGGAATCCCTGGTGTTGCGCCGCACTACATCCCGCCGCCATCAACCTTCAACGTGCTTCTTGGCTCCTCCTGGTTCGATAAACCTTGGTTTCTTTCTGAGGGAAACTTGCTGCTGTGCGCATCATACCTTCCTCTTGGGGTTCCAACGAACGTGTGAGTTACACGCCATCAAGCATATTTTCTGGCGCCGTTGCCGGGGAGATCAAGACACGCTGCAAGGGGAGTCTCCACTTGTCAATCTCTTTACTTTGTTTTTTGTCTTGCTTTATTTTATTTACTACTTTGTTTGCTGCATTATATTAAAACACAAAAAAAATAGTTGCTAGCTTTACTTTATTTACTGTCTTGCACTCTATATCAAAAACACAAAAAAATTAGTTACTTGCATTTACTTTATCTAGTTTGCTTTATTTACTACTGCTAAAATGAACACCCCTGAAAACACTAAGTTGTGTGACTTCACAACCACTAATAATAATGATTTCCTATGCACACCTATTGCTCCACCTGCTACTACAGCAGAATTCTTTGAAATTAAACCTGCTTTACTGAATCTTGTTATGAGAGCAATTTTCTGGTGTTAGTTCTGATGATGCTGCTGCCCATCTTAATAATTTTGTTGAACTATGTGAAATGCAAAAGTATAAGGATGTAGATGGTGATATTATTAAATTGAAATTGTTTCCTTTCTCATTAAGAGGAAGAGCTAAAGATTGGTTGCTATCTCTGCCTAAGAATAGTATTGATTCATGGACTAAATGCAAGGATGCTTTTATTGGTAGATATTATCCTCCGCTAAAATTATATCTTTGAGAAGTAGCATAATGAATTTTAAACAATTGGATAATGAACATGTTGCTCAAGCTTGGGAAAGAATGAAATCTTTGGTTAAAAATTGCCCAACCCATGGACTGACTACTTGGATGATCATCCAAACCTTCTATGCAGGACTAAATTTTTCTTCGCGGAATTTATTGGATTCAGCTGCTGGAGGTACCTTTATGTCCATCACTCTTGGTGAAGCAACAAAGCTTCTTGATAATATGATGATTAATTACTCTGAATGGCACACGGAAAGAGCTCCACAAGGTAAGAAGGTAAATTCTGTTGAAGAATCCTCTTCCTTGAGTGATAAGATTGATGCTATTATGTCTATGCTTGTGAATGATAGGACTAATGTTGATCCTAATAATGTTCCGTTAGCTTCATTGGTTGCCCAAGAAGAACATGTTGATGTAAACTTCATTAAAAATAGTAATTTCAACAACAATGCTTATCGGAACAATTCTAGTAATAACTATAGGCCATATCCTTATAATAATGGTAACGGTTATGCTAATTCTTATGGGAATTCTTACAACAATAATAGGAATACACCCCTGGTCTTGAAGCCATGCTTAAAGAATTTATTAGTACACAAACTGCCTTTAACAAATCTGTTGAGGAAAAGCTCAATAAAATTGATATTCTTGCTTCTAAGGTTGATAGTCTTGCCTCTGATGTTGATCTTTTGAAATCGAAAGTTATGCCTAATAGGGATATTGAAAATAAAATTGTTACTACAGCAAATTCCATCCAAGTTAGAATTAATGAGAATATAAGATTAATGGCTGAACTGCGTGCTAGGTGGGATAGAGAAGAAAATGAAAAACTAGCTAAAGAGAAAAATGTAGCTAAAGTTTGGACTATTACCACCACTAGTAATGTTGATTCTTCACATGTTGCTGCACCTCCTACTATTAATGGTAAAATAATTGGTGTTGGCAATGTTTCTACTCCTAGTGCAAAGCGCAAAAAAAGCTAAAACTGCTGAAACTGCTTGTGATAAAACTGCTGAAATTTTTTCCAACCTTGGGGATGATAATCCCATTGCTTTAGATTGTAATGATTTAGATTTTGATGATTGCCACATCTCTGAAGTTATAAAGTTCTTACAAAAACTTGCTAAGAGTCCCAATGCTAGCGCTGTAAACTTGGCTTTCACAAAACATATCACAAATGCTCTCATAAAAGCTAGAGAAGAGAAACTAAAACTTGAAACTTCTATTCCTAGAAAGCTAGAAGATGGTTGGGAGCCCATCATTAAAATGAGGGTCAATGATTTTGATTGTAATGCTTTATGTGATCTTGGTGCAAGTATTTCTGTTATGCCTAAGAAAGTCTATGATATGCTTGACTTGCCACCATTGAAAAATTGTTATTTGGATGTTAATCTCGCTGATAATGCTAAAAAGAAACCTTTGGGGAGAGTTGATAATGTTCATATTATGGTTAACAATAACCTTGTCCCCGTTGATTTTGTTGTCTTGGATATTGAATGCAATGCATCTTGCCCCATTATATTGGGAAGACCTTTTCTTCGAACCGTTGGTGCTACTATTGATATGAAGGAAGGTAATATTAAATATCAATTTCCTCTCAAGAAAGGTATGGAACACTTCCTTAGAAAGAGAATGAAGTTACCTTATGATTCTATTATTAGAACAAATTATGATGTTGATGCTTCGTCTCTTGATGTTACTTGATATACACTTTCTGCGCCTAGCTGAAAGGCGTTAAAGAAAAGCGCTTATGGGAGACAACCCATGTTTTTACTACAGTATTTTTGTTTCATATTTGAGTCTTGGAAGTTGTTTACTACTGTAGCAACCTCTCCTTATCTTAGTTTTATGTTTTGTTGTGCCAAGTAAAGTCTTTGATAGTAAAGTGAATACTAGATTTGGATTACTGCGCAGAAACAGATTTCTTTGCTGTCACGAATCTGGGTCTAATTCTCTGTAGGTAACTCAGAAAATTAAGCCAATTTACGAGTGATCCTCAGATATGTACGCAACTTTCATTCAATTTGGGCATTTTCATTTGAGCAAGTCTGGTGCCATTTTAAAATTCGTCTTTACGAACTGTTCTGTTTTGACAGATTCTGCCTTTTATTTTGCATTGCCTCTTTTGCTATGTTGGATGAATTTCTTTGATCCATTAATGTCCAGTAGCTTTATGCAATGTCCAGAAGTGTAAAGAATGATTGTGTCACCTCTGAACATGTTAATTTTTATTGTGCACTAACCCTCTAATGAGTTGTTTCGAGTTTGGTGTGGAGGAAGTTTTCAAGGATCAAGAGAGGAGTATGATACAATATGATCAAGGAGAGTGAAAGCTCTAAGCTTGGGGATGCCCCGGTGGTTCACCCCTGCATATTCTAAGAAGACTCAGCGTCTAAGCTTGGGGATGCCCAAGGCATCCCCTCTTCATCGACAACATTATCAGGTTCCTCCCCGAAACTATATTTTTATTCCGTCACATCTTATGTACTTTGCTTGGAGCGTCGGTTTGTTTTTGTTTTTGTTTTGTTTGAATAAAATGGATCCTAGCATTCACTGTATGGGAGAGAGACACGCTCCGCTGTTGCATATGGACAAATATGTCCTTAGGCTTTACTCATAGTATTCATGGCGAAGTTTCTTCTTCGTTAAATTGTTATATGGTTGGAATTGGAAAATGCTACATGTAGTAATTCTAAAATGTCTTGGATAATTTGATACTTGGCAATTGTTGTGCTCATGTTTAAGCTCTTGCATCATATACTTTGCACCCATTAATGAAGAAACACTTAGAGCTTGCTAATTTGGTTTGCATATTTGGTTTCTCTAAAGTCTAGATAATTTCTAGTATTGAGTTTTGAACAACAAGGAAGACGGTGTAGAGTCTTATAATGTTTACAATATGTCTTTTATGTGAGTTTTGCTGCACCGTTCATCCTTGTGTTTGTTTCAAATAACCTTGCTAGCCTAAACCTTGTATCGAGAGGGAATACTTCTCATGCATCCAAAATCCTTGAGCCAACCACTATGCCATTTGTGTCCACCATACCTACTTACTACATGGTATTTCTCCGCCATTCCAAAGTAAATTGCTTGAGTGCTACCTTTAAAATTCCATCATTCACCTTTGCAATATATAGCTCATGGGACAAATAGCTTAAAAACTATTGTGGTATTGAATATGTACTTATGCACTTTATCTCTTATTAAGTTGCTTGTTGTGCGATAACCATGTTTCTGGGGACGCCATCAACTATTCTTTGTTGAATATCATGTGAGTTGCTATGCATGTCCGTCTTGTCTGAAGTAAGAGAGATCTACCACCTTAATGGTTGGAGCATGCATATTGTTAGAGAAGAACATTGGGCCGCTAACTAAAGCCATGATTCATGGTGGAAGTTTCAGTTTTGGACATATATCCTCAATCTCATATGAGAATAATAATTGTTGCCACATGCTTATGCATTAAAGAGGAGTCCATTATCTGTTGTCCATGTTGTCCCGGTATGGATGTCTAAGTTGAGAATAATCAAAAGCGAGAAATCCAAAATGCGAGCTTTCTCCTTAGACCTTTGTACAGGCGATGGAGGTACCCCATTGTGACACTTGGTTAAAACATGTGTATTGCGATGATCCGGTAGTCCAAGCTAATTAGGACAAGGTGCGGGCACTATTAGTATACTATGCATGAGGCTTGCAACTTGTAAGATATAATTACATAACTCATATGCTTTATTACTACCGTTGACAAAATTGTTTCATGTTTTCAAAATAAAAGCTCTAGCACAAATATAGCAATCGATGATTTCCTCTTTGAAGGACCATTCTTTTACTTTTATGTTGAGTCAGTTCACCTATTTCTCTCCACCTCAAGAAGCAAACACTTGTGTGAACTGTGCATTGATTCCTACATACTTGCATATTGCACTTGTTATATTATTCTATGTTGACAATTATCCATGAGATACACATGTTATAAGTTGAAAGCAACCGCTGAAACTTAATCTTCCTTTGTGTTGCTTCAATACCTTTACTTTGATTTATTGCTTTATGAGTTAACTCTTATGCAAGACTTATTGATGCTTGTCTTGAAGTACTATTCATGAAAAGTCTTTGCTTTATGATTCACTTGTTTACTCATGTCATTACCATTGTTTTGATCGCTGCATTCATTACATATGTTTACAAATAGTATGATCAAGGTTATGATGGCATGTCACTTCAGAAATTATCTTTGTTATCGTTTTACCTGCTCGGGACGAGCAGAACTAAGCTTGGGGATGCTGATACGTCTCCAACGTATCGATAATTTCTTATGTTCCATGCCACATTATTGATGATATCTACATGTTTTATGCACACTTTATGTCATATTCGTGCATTTTCTGGAACTAACCTATTAACAAGATGCCGAAGAGCCGTTGCTGTTTTCTGTTTTTGGTTTCAGAAATCCTAGTAACGAAATATTCTCGGAATTGGACGAAATCAACGCCCAGGTCCTATTTTGCCACGAAGCTTCCAAGACCGAAGGAGAGTCGAAGTGGGGCCACGTGGTGGCGACACGCAGGCGGCGTGGCCCCGGCCGCGCCGACCTATGGTGTGGGCCCTCGTGCCGCCTCTTGACCTGCCCTTCCGCCTACAAATAGCCTCCGTCGCGAAACCCCCAGTACCGAGAGCCACGATACGGAAAACCTTCCGAGACGCCGCCGCCGCCAATCCCATCTCGGGGATTCAGGAGATCTCCTCCGGCACCCTGCCGGGAGGGGATTCATCTCCCGAGGACTCTACACCGCCATGGTCGCCTCCGGAGTGATGAGTGAGTAGTTCACCCCTGGACTATGGGTCCATAGCAGTAGCTAGATGGTTGTCTTCTCCTCATTGTGCTTCATTGTTGGATCTTGTGAGCTGCCTAACATGATCAAGATCATCTATCTGTAATGCTATATGTTGTGTTTGTCGGGATCCGATGGATAGAGAATACTATGTTATGTTAATTATCAAGTTATTACCTATGTGTTGTTTATGATCTTGCATGCTCTCCGTTATTAGTAGAGGCTCTGGCCAAGTTCTCGCTATTAACTCCAAGAGGGAGTATTTATGCTCGATAGTGGGTTCATGTCTCCGTGAATCTGGGGGAGTTCTAAGGTTATGGATGTGCTGTTGCCACTAGGGATAAAACATTGATGCTATGTCCGAGGATGTAGTTATTGATTACATTACGCACCATACTTAATGCAATTGTCTGTTGTTTTGCAACTTAATACTGGAAGGGGTTCGGACGATAACCTGAAGGTGGACTTTTTAGGCATAGATGCATGCTGGATAGTGGTCTATGTACTTTGTCGTAATGCCCAATTAAATCTCACTATATTTATCATGATATGTATGTGCATTGTTATGCCCTCTCTATTTGTCAATTGCCCGACTGTAATTTGTTCACCCAACATGCTTTTATCTTATGGGAGAGACACCTCTAGTGAACTGTGGACCCCGGTCCATTCTCTTATACTGAAATACAAATCTACTGCAATACTTGTGTTACTGTTTTCTGCAAACAATCATCTTCCACACAATACGGTTAATCCTTTGTTACAGCAAGCCGGTGAGATTGACAACCTCACTGTTTCGTTGGGGCAAAGTACTTTGGTTGTGTTGTGCAGGTTCCACGTTGGCGCCGAATCCCCGGTGTTGCGCCGCACTACATCCCGCCGCCATCAACCTTCAACGTGCTTCTTGGCTCCCGGTTCGATAAACCTTGGTTTCTTTCTGAGGGAAAACTTGCTGCTGTGCGCATCATACCTTCCTCTTGGGGTTCCCAACGAACGTGTGAGTTACACGCCATCAACTGTCTCCTGATCCTAAATTTGCCACATCTCCTATAAATATTAAGGATAAGGATTATGATTTTTCTCTTGATTTATCTCATATATCTATTGTTGAGAAAACACCTTTTTGTGGTACTGAAAAAGAAAGTGCTGTAGAACACATGAATGAGCTTTCAACCTTGAGTAGCTTGTTTTCTGATGATATCAAGAAGCGTACTTATTTTGTTGCTAATTTTTTTTCCTTTCTCATTAAAGGATGATGCTAAAACTTGGTATAATAGTTTGCCTCCTGGTTCTATTGATAGTCCAAAAGATTTGCTTGATGTTTTCTTTCGGAAATACTTTCCTGCTAGTGCTCAACACATTGCTTTGCAGAGAATTTATAATTTTGACCAGGAAGATGGAGAGAAATTGCCTGAAGCTTGGGCAAGATTTTGCTCTCTTATCAGAGCTCGACCTGGACATGATTTGGAAAAGCATGATTTACTTGATATATTTTATAGTGGACTAACCATTGAGTCTAGGGCATACCTGGATAGTTGTGCTGGTTGTGTTTTCAGGAAAAGAACTCCAGACGAAGCTGAAGAATTATTGGCTAAAATAGGCCGGAATCATGATGATTGGACTACACCTGAACCAGTCCCGACACCGATATTGAAGAAGAGGGGTTTAATTAAATTAAATGATGAAGATATGAGGGAAGCCAAGAAGTCTCTTAAGGAGAAAGGTATTAAATCTGAAGATGTGAAGAATTTACCTCCCATAGAAGATTTATGTAAGATAACTCCCCCTTCATCCATGATTGAGGTACACTCTCTTCAACGCTTTACTAGGGAAGATATTCCGTATTCAAAACCTCCTGCACAATGCTTAGATGAGTTTGATAATTATATTGTTAAGCAAGATAATTTTAATATGAGAGTAGAGAATCATTTAATGGAAAATTCTCGAGCTATTAGTGAATTGCATGGTATTGTGGAGAGAACCTCCAATGATGTTAAGATGCTTGTTAAACATTTTCATATGGTTCAAACTCAAATTGATCAACTCACTAAAGTGCAAAATGACTTGTTGAAAAATAGTTCTAAAGAAAAACATGCTTATGAAGTAACAACTAGAGGTGGTGTTTCTACTCAGGATCCTCTATATCCTGAAGGGCATCCCAAAAGAGTTGAACAAGATTCTCAACGAACTGAAACTAGTGCTCCTTCTAAGAAAAAGAAAAAGAAACATAAAACTGTTGTAGAATCCTCTGAGCCTATTAATGATCCTAATAGTATTTCTATTTCTGATGCTGAAACTGAAAGTGGTAATGAACATGATAAAAATAATGAAAAGAATGATGCTTCTGATAAAGAAGAGGTTGAGGATGAACCTGAAAAGCATGCTAAAAATAAAAAGTACACTAAAGAAGATTTTATTGCTAAAAAACATGGTAATGAAAGAGAACCTTGGGTTCAAAAGCAAATGCCTTTTCCTGCTAAGAAACTAAAATCAAAGGAAGAAGAACACTATAATAAATTTTGTGATTGGATGAAACCTTTGTTTTTGCAAATCCCTTTGACTGATGCTATTAAATTGCCTCCTTATTCAAAGTATATGAAAGATATTGTCTCTAACAAAAGGAAAATTCCTAATGAGGAGATTTCCACTATGCTTGCTAATTACTCTTTCAATGGCAAGGTTCCAAAGAAGTTGGGCGACCCAGGTATACCGACTATTCCTTGTTCCATCAAGAATAATTATGTTAGAACTGCTCTATGTGATTTGGGAGCAGGTGTTAGTGTTATGCCTTTTTCTCTTTATAAGAGACTTTATTTAGATAAGTTGATACCAACTGATATATCTTTGCAAATGGCTGATAAATCTACTGCTATTCCTGTTGGTATATGTGAGGATGTTCCTGTTCAAGTTACTCAAAACTGCTTAATATTAACTGATTTTGTTGTGTTGGAAATGCCTGAAGATGATAATATGTCTATTATTCTTGGGAGACCTTTTCTTAACACCGCAGGGGCTGTTATTGATTGCAATAAAGGAAAAGTTACTTTCAATGTCGATGACAAGGAACATACTGTTTATTTTCCCAAGAGGATTGATAAAGTATATGGAGTTAATACAATTTATAATTTGAGATCTATCAAAGTGGGAGATATTGATTGTCCAATATATGAGCCTAAAGAAGAATATCAAACTCTTGTGATTGGATCCATATCAATACAATATAAGGTAACATGATTGATTTGAGGTTTATTTCTTCTTATGACATGTAAGATTTATTTGGTAGCAAGACTTGATCAACCTTGTTAACAAGTACATTTTATATGCATAGAAGAGCTAAACAACATTTCTTTCCTTCTCCACTTGTTTTACTCGCTGTAGCACTACTTGTTTTGCAAGATGCTTTAGTTGTTTAGAGGTTTGAAAATCTTTTTCTGCCCTGTAATAATAATTTTGACACCCAGAAATGTGCATTTTTCAAAGTTTTCAAAAATTTACAAAAATTATACCGTTGGTCTTATTTTTCGAAGAGCTACCTGGGAGCACCAGGGGCTGACCAGTGGGGCACCCTGGGGCTGGACCCCATGGCCGGCGCGGCCAGCAAGGGGGGCGCGCCACCCTGTGGTGTGGGCCCCTCCTTGCCCCACTAACTCATCTCTTCCTCCCATCTCACTCTCTCTCCCGAAAAAACTCGTACTCACTTTCTCTCACTCGCGTTTCTGCTCAAGAGCTCAAGATTTCTCGATCTCTTTGCTCAGCCTAGATTTCTGTCTGAAATTTGGCACATTTGCTCTTCGGTATGTGACTCCTCCGATTATCCAAATAGAATTTTGTTTGGTTGAGTATATCTTGAATATTTTGCTGCTGTAGGTAACATGTTTAGTGAGCTTGCATGCTTGTTCTAAGTTGTAAAAATTAGTTTTGATGCATGTTTAGTACTCTACCAAGTTCCTATAGTAGTTTCCCTCAATTATATGTCTCCAAATCAACTTTTATAATGTTTGTTGAAAAATTTCAGAAAATGGAGTGGAATAGGCACCAACTGAATCAACAAGAATTGGAGGTGCAAAGAGTTATGAGAGTTCACCGCGAAGAGGGAGTATACCCCTCTTACTACCCATGCGTTGATTTTATGAGGAGTGCAGGAATCTTGCAAGATGTTCAAAATCTGATTTCCAATGCAGGGTTGGAAAATTTTGTTGTTGGTGAACCTTACCAATATGCAAAACTAACCATGTCAGTGGTGCAGGATTTTGAATTCCATTGGTCCCAACCTAACTCCATGGTTCGATATAAAATTTATAATAAAACCATCGACTTGCCTTTTGCTGATTTTTGTACAGCTATTAGAGTGCCACAATGGGGATCTTGTGAGAAGATTAGGGGGACGCCACAGGAACTCTCGAGTCTATACAAGAAGATCTGTCAAGGGAGAAGCTTCTCAGAAGAGAGTGGTAAAATTCGTAGCATTCAACTCCCAGCTATTCGCTACTTTGCTTATTTCATTACCAAGTGCGTTCTTGCTAGAAAGAATGCAAATAAGTTATCTATCCAGGATTTAGCTTTCCTAGCTGCTGCATTGCAAGGTGATAGGACTTATAACTTGGGTGCTTTGATAGCCTTTAGACTTGCTACTAACCGTGAGAAGGGAGGAATTTGTGGAGGTCTCATCGCCTCTCGTTTATTAGCTATGCATGGTGTAGAACCTCACCCTCTTGATGTTCAGCTCTCCATAGAGAAACTTGATATTGTTTCCATGATAAAACATGACTTTGTTTCTAATTGGTCTAATTTGAGTAACCTGTCTTATAAGATAACATTTTACAAGAAAAATTGGAGAACAACTAAAAAAACTGAAAAGCTAGTAGGATTGCCTGCACCTGCTTTGTTTAACCTTGATTCCAGGAAAAATTGGTCGGTCACGGAAGATGAGCTAAATGCATACATAGAGGGGGATGGCCATCATGCAGGAGACGGCACGGAGGAGGCCGAGGAACACCTCGACTTGTCATCCGATGCAGCGAGCTCTTCACATCAACATTTTGGTCATGTGGAGCCTTCACCCTTTTCTTCTGCACCGGGACCTTATTATGACTACGCCATGTATGATCCACCGGCGTGGAACCCTGACCCTCGCTGGGGTTGATCTCCACTTAGGCCAAAGCCTAAGCTTAGGGGGAGGTATACCGGCATCACTCATTCATTGCATATTATAATTGCTGGATACTTGTACATACTTGTTTAGCTTCTTAGAGTGGTTTTCTAATAAGAGGGAGATGATATTTGGGGAGGTGCTGATTGAAAACAGATTCTGGACTGATACCAAAAAAATTCTCAAAAACAGCCAGAACGTTATTTTGCGAAGCCAATTTTTGTGCATGTTCCCCAGGTTGTTATCTAACTTTCATTAGTTGAACACTTTTCGAGCTGAGCAGCGGAAGAATTTCTTAAAAATCGATTACTGTACTGCTGTCAAGTTTGACGAATTTCTGCTGCTTTGTGTTTATGTGACTCTTCTAGTTTTCATTTTCTTGTTTTTGTTTTGTTTCTTTCCTAAAACACAAAAAGACCAAAAATATTTCTGTTGTTTCTCTTTACCATTTGTTTATTTTGGTTTCTTGTTCCTATTTTGCTTTATTTGCTATCGTTGGTTTGCTATAAGAAAATCCAAAAAGATTTTGCTTTATTTGCTTGTTTCCTTTTGTTCTTGTTTCCAATTCGAAAACACCAAAAATATTTGTTGTTCTTCTTTGGTTTTGTAAATTTCATTATGGAGTTCAGCGGTCTTCGGTGGTTGGAGCTTGGTTTTCATTCCATATTATTCAAGCTACGCAAGTGAAAGGCAATAATGACGATCTACGACAATCTGATTGTGGTGAGAGGCTGGTATGAACTCTATTTGTTTTCATTTTTGTACATATACTCATCCATGTGAGCATGCTTAGTTGGTTCATGTGAGGTATATGTCATTTAATGAAGTCTAGTAGTTCATGATCTCTCATGTTTAGCTCCAATTTATTAATATGAGTAGCATGTCATAAATATTTGCTTGCATTGTTTTATTCATAGATAGATATGACATTGTGGTATCCTCCTCTGAATAATTCACTTGAATCAACTTGGCACATGCTCACGCATGCATATGACTGAACAAAAGTCAATTAAGCCTCGATGATTTACTTTGCCTCAGAGTTCTTGTATCACTTTTATGCCTCCGTTAATTTATTTTGTCGCAAGCATGATTATGACAGTTATTGCTCTCTTGATTGTCGCTTCCCAGTCTATTGCTAGCCTTCACTTGTACTGAGCGGGAACGCTGCTCGTGCTTCCAAACCCCTGAAAACCAAGTTATTCCAGAGTGTCCACCATAAATACCTATGCATGGCATTTCAAACATTCCAAGTAAATTCTCATGTGCTACCTTTAAAACCTTCAAAATGCTTCTCAATTTGTGTTAATGTTTTATAGCTCATGAGGAAGTATGTGGTGTTTATCTTTCAATCTTGTCATTTACTCCTGACAGACTTTCACCAATGGACTAGTGGCACATCCGCTTATCCAATAATTTTGCAAAAAGAGCTGGCAACGGGGTTCCCAGCCCCAATTAATTAACTTTCATCAATAATTCTCTTCACATGCTTTGCCCTGATTTATCAGTAAGCAACTTAATTTTCAAATAGACACTCCTCCATGGTATGAGAATGTTGGAAGGCACCCGATGATTCGGTTAGCCATGGCTTGTGTAAGCAAAGGTTGGTGGGAGTGTCATCCATAATGAAACTAAAATACATGTGTAAACAAAAGAGAAGGGGATGATCTACCTTGCTGGTAGAGATAACGTCCTTCATGGGAGCCGCTCTTGAAGTCTGGTTGATGAGGTAGTTAGAGTGCCCACTATCATTCGTTGACAACAACAAACACCTCTCAAAACCATTTTACTTCTGCCTTTAGAAAAATGAAAAGCTCTAGCACATGTTAATCCCTGCTTCCCTCTGCGAAGGGCCAATCTTTTACTTTTATGGTGAGTCACCATCCTTTCTTTGAGCACTTTCTTGAGAGCACAACTGTCATTCTTAGTATAATATGCTTGTCCCAAAATGTGATTAATTGTGGTATAACTTTGATGCTTTTATCTTTGATAATCTCTACTTCCATTCTTTCCATGAACTTCAAAGGTGCCCGAGCATTTATGTTTTGCTGTACAAATACGGGCAAGCGAGATACCACTTTATCATATCCTTTTATGAACATTGCAATCCTGCTGATAGACATGATTCATGATGCTTATTATTAATTTGTTGGTACCTTTTCCATGATTGATATAGCTATTAGATGACTTTATTTGCATGTATCTTATTATGAATTGCCTAAGTACTTGTCCATATCATGAGAATATTTACATCATATGAACAAATGTGTTCGTGAAAGTTCTTTTATCGCACTCAGTTGTTAACTGAATTGCTTGAGGACAAGCAATAAGCTAAGCTTGGGGGAGTTGATACGTCCAAAACGTATCTACTTTCCCGAACACTTTTGCTATTGTTTTGCCTCTAATTTGTGTATTTTGGATACAACTAACACGGACTAACGCTGTTTTCAGCAAATTGCCCTGTGTCTCATTTTTGTGCAGAAATTCAACTTTCAGGAAAATCCCGGAATTTATGTCAAAGGGCTTATTTTTCCGAAGATTCACGGAGCCGAAGGGCAGGCCGGGGGCCCATGGCCCCACACCATGGGCGCGCGGAGGGCGCGCCGCTGACACGTCTCCGACGTATCGATAATTTCTTATGTTCCATGCCACATTATTGATGATATCTACATGTTTTATGCACACTTTATGTCATATTCGTGCATTTTCTGGAACTAACCTATTAACAAGATGCCGAAGTGCCAGTTCCTGTTATTTTTGGTTTCAGAAATCCTAGTAAGGAAATATTCTCGGAATCACGAAATCAAGACCCAACATCCTATTTTTTCACGAAGCTTTAACACCGAAGAGTCGGAGAGGGGCCAGGGGGCCACCACACCATAAGGCGGCGCGGCCACCGGCCGCGCCGGCCTAGGGTGGGGCCACCCTGCCAGCCCTCCTGCGCCGCCTCTTCGCCTATAAGAAGCCCCCGACCTAAAACCACGAGACGGAAAAGCCACGGTACGAGAAACCTTCCAGAGCCGCCGCCATCGCAAGCCAAGATCTGGGGGAGGAGTCTCTGTTCCACGCCGCCGAACGGGAAGTGCCCCCGGAAGGCTTCTCCATCGACACCGCTGCCATCTCCACCGCCATCTTCATCACCGCTGCTGCTCCCATGAGAAGGGAGTAGTTCTCCATCGAGGCTCGGGGCTGTACCGGTAGCTATGTGGTTCATCTCTCTCCTATGTACTTCAATACAATAATCTCATGAGCTGCCTTACATGATTGAGATTCATATGATGATGCTTGTAATCTAGATGTCGTTATGCTAGTCAAGTGAATTTTACTTATGTGATCTCCGAGACTCCTTGTCCCACGTGTGTAAAGGTGACAGTGTGTGCACCGTGTGGGTCTCTTAGGCTATATTTCACAGAATACTTATTCGCTGTTATGAATGGCATAGTGAAGTGCTTATTTATATCTTTTATGATTGCAATGTGTTTTGTATCACAATTTATCTATGTGCTACTCTAGTAATGTTATTAAAGTAGTTTTATTCCTCCTGCACGGTGTAATGGTGACAGTGTGTGCATCCGTGTTAGTACTTGGCGTATGCTATGATTATGATCTCTTGTAGATTATGAAGTTAACTATTGCTATGATAGTATTGATGTGTATTATTCCTCCTACATAGCATGAAGGTGACAGTGTGCATGCTATGTTAGTACTTGGTTTAGTCGAATTGATCTTTCATGCACTCTAAGGTTATTTAAATATGAACATTGAATTGTGGAGCTTGTTAACTCCGGCATTGAGGGTTCGTGTAATCCTACGCAATGTGTTCATCATCCAACAAGAGTGTAGAGTATGCATTTATCTATTCTGTTATGTGATCAATGTTGAGAGTGTCCACTAGTGAAAGTGTAATCCCTAGGCCTTGTTCCTAAATACTGCTATCGCTGCTTGTTTACTGTTTTACTGTGTTACTACTGCTGCAATACTACCACCATCAACTACACGCCAGCAAGCTATTTTCTGGCACCGTTGCTATCGCTCATACTTATTCATACCACCGTATTTCACTATCTCTTCGCGAACTAGTGCACCTATTAGGTGTGTTGGGGACACAAGAGACTTCTTGCTTTGTGGTTGCGGGGTTGCATGAGAGGGATATCTTTGACCTCTTCCTCCCCGAGTTCGATAAACCTTGGGTGATCCACTTAAGGGAAAACTTGCTGCTGTTCTACAAACCTCTGCTCTTGGAGGCCCAACACGTTTACAGAAAAGGAGGGGGCGTAGACATCAAGAACTTTTCTCGGCGCGTTGCCGGGAGGAAAGGTAAACGGTACTCACACTCCGGATCTCGGCTACTAAGCTATTTTCGCCGTTGTAAGTACTCGAAGCTATTTCCTTTAGATCCTGCAATTGCATCTTTTTGTTTCTTGTTTACACTAGTTTGGCATAATGGACAAGAATGAGCTTCTTATTCTATTTCCTGATTTAAAACATGGATGTTTGATGCGAAAATTAAAAAACCTATGGAATCTTATTTGCATGCTGGTAGTAATATTAGTATGAACGCTTTGAACACCATTGTTGATAATAATATAGAAAGTTCTAAGCTTGGGGAAGCTGGTTTTCATGATCTTTTTAGTCCTCCGGGTATTGAGGAGAAAGTTTATGTTGATTACAATATGCCTCCTATATTTGATGATGAGAATAATAATGATAGCTACTTTGTTGAATTTGCTCCCACTACAACTAATAAAATTGATTATGCTTATGTGGAGAGTAATAATTTTATGCATGAGACTCATGATAAGAATGCTTTATGTGATAGTTATATTGTTGAGTTTGCTCATGTTGCTACTGAAAGTTATTATGAGAGAGGAAAATATGGTTGTAGAAATTTTCATGTTACTAAAACACCTCTCTATGTGCTGAAATTTTTGAAGCTACACTTGTTTTATCTTCCTATGCTTGCTACTTTGCTCTTCATGAACTTGTTTATTTACAAGATTCCTTATAGGAAGCATGTTAGACTTAAATGTGTTTTGAATTTGCCTCTTGATGCTCTCTTTTGCTTCAACTACTATTTCTTTCGAGTGCATCATTAAAACTGCTGAGCCCATCTTAATGGCTATAAAGAAAGCACTTCTTGGGAGATAACCCATGTGTTTATTTTGCTACAGTACTTTGTTTTATATTTGTGTCTTGGAAGTTGTTTACTACTGTAGCAACCTCTCCTTATCTTAGTTTTGTTGCATTGTTGTGCCAAGTAAAGTCTTTGATAGTAAGGTTCATACTAGATTTGGATTACTGCGCAGAAACAGATTTCTTGCTGTCACGAATCTGGGCCTAATTCTCTGTAGGTAACTCAGAAAATTATGCCAATTTTCGTGAGTGATCCTCAGATATGTACGCAACTTTCATTCAATTTGGGCATTTTCATATGAGCAAGTCTGGTGCCATTTTAAAATTCGTCTTTACGGACTGTTCTGTTTTGACAGATTCTGCCTTTTATTTCGCATTGCCTCTTTTGCTATGTGGGATGGATTTCTTTGTTCCATTACCTTCCAGTAGCTTTGGGCAATGTCCAGAAGTGTTAAGAATGATTGTGTCACCTCTGAACATGTGAATTTTTGATTATGCACTAACCCTCTAATGAGTTTGTTTCGAGTTTGGTGTGGAGGAAGTTTTCAAGGGTCAAGAGAGGAGGATGATATACTATGATCAAGAAGAGTGAAGAGTCTAAGCTTGGGGATGCCCCGTGGTTCATCCCTGCATATTTTAAGAAGACTCAAGCGTCTAAGCTTGGGGATGCCCAAGGCATCCCTTCTTCATCGACAAATTTATCAGGTTCCTCCCTTGAAACTATATTTTTATTCGGTCACATCTTATGTACTTTACTTGGAGCGTCTGTGTGCTTTTATTTTTGTTTTGTTATTTTCATTCTCTGAATAAATACATGCTTGTGTGGGAGAGAGACACGCTCCGCTGGTTCGTATGAACACATGTGTTCTTAGCTCATAATATTCATGGCGAAGTTTCCTCTTCGTTAAATTGTTATATGGTTGGAATTGGAAAATGCTACATGTAGTAATTGCTATAATGTCTTGGGTAATGTGATACTTGGCAATTGTTGTGCTCATGTTTAAGCTCTTGCATCATATACTTTGCACCTATTAGTGAAGAAATACATAGAGCATGCTAAAATTTGGTTTGCATAATTGGTCTCTCTAAAGTCTAGATAATTTCTAGTATTGAGTTTGAACAACAAGGAAGACGGTGTAGAGTCTTATAATGTTTACAATATGTCTTTTATGTGAGTTTTGCTGCACCGGTTCATCCTTGTGTTTGTTTCAAATAACCTTGCTAGCCTAAACCTTGTATCGAGAGGGAATACTTCTCATGCATCCAAAATCCTTGAGCCAACCACTATGCCATTTGTGTCCACCATACCTACCTACTACATGGTATTTCTCCGCCATTCCAAAGTAAATTGCTTGAGTGCTACCTTTAAAATTCCATCATTCGCCTTTGCAATATATAGCTCATGGGACAAAATAGCCTTAAAAACTATTGTGGTATTGAATATGTACTTATGCACTTTATCTCTTATTAAGTTGCTTGTTGTGCGATAACCATGCTTCTGGGGACGCCATCAACTTTTTATCTTTGTTGAATATCATGTGAGTTGCTATGCATGTTCGTCTTGTCTGAAGTAAGGGCGGTTTTCACAATCAAATGGTTTGAGCATGCATACTGTTAGAGAAGAACATTGGGCCGCTAACTAAAGCCATGAATCATGGTGGAAGTTTCAGTTTGGACATAAAACCTCAATCTCTTATGAGAATATTAATTGTTGTTGAATGCTTAAGCATTAAAAGAGGAGTCCATTATCTGTTGTCTATGTTGTCCCGGTATGGGTGTCTAAGTTGAAGAATGATCAAAAGCGAGAAATCCAATGCGAACTTTCTCCTTAGACCCTTGTACAGGCGGCATAGAGGTACCCCTTTGTGACACTTGGTTGAAACATATGCTATGCAATGATAATCTGTGTTAATCCAAGCTAATTAGGACAAGGTGCGGGCACTATTAGTATACTATGCATGAGGCTTGCAACTTGTAAGATATAATTTACATAACTCATATGCTTTATTACTACCGTTGACAAAATTGTTTCATGTTTTCAAAACCAAAGCTCTAGCACAAATATAGCAATCGATGCTTTCCTCTTTGAAGGACCATTCTTTTACTTTTATGTTGAGTCAGTTCACCTATCTCTCTCCACCTCAAGAAGCAAACACTTGTGTGAACTGCATTGATTCCTACATACTTGCATATTGTACTTGTTATATTACTCTATGTTGATAATTATCCACGAGATATACATGTTATAAGTTGAAAGCAACCGCTGAAACTTAATCTTCCTTTGTGTTGCTTCAATACCTTTACTTTGACTTATTGCTTTATGAGTTAACTCTTATGCAAGACTTATTGATGCTTGTTTTGAAGTACTATTCATGAAAAGTCTTTGCTTTATGATTCACTTGTTTACTCATGTCATTACCATTGTTTTGATCGCTGCATTCATTACATATGTTTACAATATGATCAAGTTTATGATGGCATGTCACTTCAGAAATTATCTTTGTTATCGTTTTACCTGCTCGGGACGAGCAGAACTAAGCTTGGGATGCTGATACGTCTCCGACGTATCGATAATTTCTTATGTTCCATGCCACATTATTGATGATATCTACATGTTTATGCACACTTTATGTCATATTCGTGCATTTTCTGGAACTAACCTATTAACAAGATGCCGAAGTGCCAGTTCCTGCTGTTTTTGGTTTCAGAAATCCTAGTAAGGAAATATTCTCGGAATCGGACGAAATCAAGACCCAGATCCTATTTTTCACGAAGCTTCCAACACCGAAGAAGAGTCGGAGAGGGGCCAGGGCCACCACACCATAAGGCGGCGGGACCCCCGGCGCGCGGCCTAGGGTGGGGCCACCTAGCCCCTCGCGCCGCCTCTTCGCCTATAAGAAGCCCCTCGACCTAAAACCACGAGACGGAAAAGCCACGGTACGAGAAACCTTCCGAGCCGCCATCGCGAAGCCAAGATCCGGGGACAAGTCTCTGTTCCGCACGCCGCCGAACGGGGAAGTGCCCAAGGCTTCTCCATCGACACCGCTGCCATCTCCACCGCCATCTTCATCACCGCCGCTGCTCCCATGAGGAGGGAGTAGTTCTCCATCGAGGCTCGGGGCTGTACCGGGCTATGTCTCTCTCTCCTATGTACTTCAATACAATAATTTCATGAGCTGCCTTACATGATTGAGATTCATATGATGATGCTTGTAATCTAGATGTCGTTATGCTAGTCAAGTGAATTTTACTTATGTGATCTCCGGAGACTCCTTGTCCCACGTGTGTAAAGGTGACAGTGTGTGCACCGTGTGGGTCTCTTAGGCTATATTTCACAGAATACTTATTCACTGTTATGAATGGCATAGTGAAGTGCTTATTTATATCTTATTATGATTGCAATGTGTTTTGTATCACAATTTATCTATGTGCTACTCTAGTAATGTTATTAAAGTAGTTTTATTCCTCCTGCACGGTGTAATGGTGACAGTGTGTGCATCCGTGTTAGTACTTGGCGTATGCTATGATTATGATCTCTTGTAGATGATGAAGTTAACTATTGCTATGATAGTATTGATGTGTATTATTCCTCCTACATAGCATGAAGGTGACAGTGTGCATGCTATGTTAGTACTTGGTTTAGTCGAATTGATCTTTCATGCACTCTAAGGTTATTTAAATATGAACATTGAATTGTGGAGCTTGTTAACTCCGGCATTGAGGGTTCGTGTAATCCTACGCAATGTGTTCATCATCCAACAAGAGTGTAGAGTATGCATTTATCTATTCTGTTATGTGATCAATGTTGAGAGTGTCCACTAGTGAAAGTGTAATCCCTAGGCCTTGTTCCTAAATACTGCTATCGCTGCTTGTTTACTGTTTTACTGTGTTACTACTGCTGCAATACTACCACCATCAACTACACGCCACAAGCTATTTTCCGGCACCGTTCACCATACTTATTCATACCACTGTATTTCACTATCTCTTCGCCGAACTAGTGCACCTATTAGGTGTGTTGGGGACACAAGAGACTTCTTGCTTTGTGGTTGCAGGTTGCATGAGAGGGATATCTTTGACCTCTTCCTCCCTGTTCGATAAACCTTGGGTGATCCACTTAAGGGAAAACTTGCTGCTGTTCTACAAACCTCTGCTCTTGGAGGCCCAACACTGTCTACAGGAAAAGGAGGGGGCGTAGACATCACCGCCCTATGGTGAGGCCCCCTCGGCCGGCCTCCGATGCCCCCTTTGGACTATTTAAGGGTTTCGATCTAAAAACGTGAGACGAGAAGTCGAAGTCGCCAGAAACCATCCAGAACACCGCCGCCATCGCGAAACTCCTCTTGGGACCGAAACTCCGTTCTGGAACCGCCGGGACGGGAATTGGAGGAGATCATCGCCATCATCACCACCGACGCCTCTCCATCGACCAGCCATGTTTCCCCCATCCATGTGTGAGTAATTCCCCCGCTGTAGGCTGAAGGGGATGGTAGTGATTGGATGAGATTGGTCATGTAATAGCATAAGATTGTTAGGGTATAGTGCCTAGTGTCCGTAATTGGTACTTTGATGATATTGTTGCAACTTGTTGTGCTTAATGCTTGTCACTAGGGCCCGAGTGCCATGATCTCAGATCTGAACATGTTATTGTTTCATGATGATATTCATTGTTTTATGATCTTACCTGCAAGTTGTATACACATGTCGCTGTCCGGAAACCCGAGGCCCCGAAGTGACAGAAATTGGGACAATCGGAGGGGAAGGCGGTGATATGAGGATCACATGTGTTCACGGAGTGTTAATGCTTTGCTCCTGCTTTATTAAAAGGAGTACCTTAATTTCCAAGATTCCCTAGAGGCCCGGCTGCCACCGGTAGCTAGGACAAAAGATGTTGTGCAAGTTTCTCATTGCGAGCACGTACGACTAAATATGGAACACATGCCTATGGATTGTTTAGTACTTGGATACCGTTTTATTACTATCTGCAAATGCCCTACTTTGATTATTACATGAGTTTGTCTCATCCATGCAACGCCCGTTCATCCATCCCTGAGCCTACAGTATTTTAATCCTGCTGTTTACTATAATCACTACTGTGTCTTTGTTACTCTGCTGCTTATATTTCACTACTGCTACTGCTATAAAACTGTTACTATCGATAAAATCTTGCGAGCAAGTCTGTTTCCAGGTGCAGCTGAATTGACAACTCCGCTGTTAAGGCTTTCAAGTATTCTTTGTCTCCCCTTGTATCGAATCAATAAATTGGGTTTTACTTTCCTCGAAGACTGTTGCGATCCCCTATACTTGTGGGTCATCACCTATTAACAAGATGCCACAGTGCCAGTTCCTGTTTTCTGCTGTTTTTGATTTCAGAAAATTTGTTTTACAAATATTCTCGGAATTGGACAAAACAAAAGCCCACGGCCCTATTTTCCACGGAGTGTTCCAGAAGACCGAAGAGGAGTCGAGGAAGGCCAGCAGGGGGCCCTCCCCATATGGCGGCGCACACTACAAGGAAAAGGCCTACCGCCGGCGAACGTAAAAGGCCCATTGCCAGCGCACCAAGAGCCCGCCGGTGCGAACGGGCCGGTGATAACTGGCCATTGCCGGCGCACCAGCTGTTCGCCGGCGATAGTGTGGATACTGCCGGCGCGCCATCGATGATTCGCCGGCAAAGGACACGTTCCACCGGCGCGCCAGCAGCTGCGCCGGCAGTAGTGCGTCGAGCAATGGCGCATGCCTCATGCGCCGGCAGTAGGTCATTTAGGTGCGCCGGCAATAAATTCGAAAATTCTTTTTTCAGCTTTTTTCCAGCATATTAGAATACATATTTGACAGCAGTATATATTTACAACACAGTTCATATTTATACAGCAGAACATGCAATATGAGAAGCACATAGAGAGCCAAGTCTCATTTCGGTATCAATACACAAATACGCTAGTCTCGTTTCGGAATGGTGATTCATACAACATGTGCATATGCAACACCAAAGGACTAAGTTTCACAAAGTTAGAAGTCTCGGTAGTCGTCACAAGTGTCGTCATACACCTCACAATGTAGCTCCTAACCTAAACTACAATCACATAGAACATGAACAACATGGTCACGATGACCATCATCACGAAGGCCATGGTCTTCATCCGGTTCCTCCTCATGTCCCTCATCTCTCCCGCTAGATAACGGGCGTATCTTCCTTCCGCCTCCACCCTAGTGGGGTATCCCTTGTAGCTGTTGCCGCTGAAGCGGTGCACCTGTCTCCGACAGTCCTCCCAGTCGTCGTAGACTCCAGGAACCCTCCCCTTGTACACGACATATGTCGTCGGCATCTCCATGCACAAGACAAGTAAAACGTTAGTACCAATGCAATGAACAAGTGCCAACTCAAATAAGAGACAAGTAGTATGAACTAAATAGCATGTGCCTCATACTTTGTTGGTCGAAATAAATAATAACATACAGGGATGGGGTCAGCGAGGCTAGGTAGGATGCACAATAGATTGATATTTGTGGCCATCACACCAAGCCTCACTGGCCCCACCCCGGAGTGTACAAGTGACCAAACATTTTAATCATTGGCCAATGCAATTAAGAAGTGCGAACTCAAATAAAAGACAAGTAGTACGAATTAAATAGCGTGCCTCATACTTTGTCGGTCGAAACACATATTAACATCCAGGGATGGAGTCAGTGAGGCTAGGTAGGATGCACAATAGATTGATACTTGTGGCCATCGCACCAAGGCTCACTGGCTCCACCCCCGAGTGTACGAGTGACCGAACATTCTAATCATCGGCGAACTCCAAATACGAGGCAAGTAGGGGTCGAGTAAATGCAAATAATTATTAAGGTATCTACGCCATAATCTTGAAATATATAGCAAAGTAAATGAAACTATAGACACATGTTCACATGCACATCCATACAACTAAATAAAAGCAACAAGTCGATTCTATGGGAATATGTAGCAATTATTACAATACGGAAGTTCAAAGACATATCGTTCAAGCTTTAGCAATAGTGTTCCCGTCGTAGGATCAGGTTGTACGCCTAGGGGGGAATGGACGGCAGCCCTCAAGCGAGTTGAACGGCCTCTCATCACGCGACATCTCCAAGCGGAGTTCTATCTCGTCATTAGGTGGTAGACCGTAGCCGTAGAAGAACTCGCCAGACCTAGTGTTGACATCCTGCACGATTACCGTGCAAATGAACTGCTGGATGCGACCCCAGTTCTTCCTAATCTCTCTATCATGGGCATCCGCCATGTTTGCAAACCTGTTTCTGAGACTCTCTGGCAGCAACATGTCATCTGCGTACTTTATGTACTCCTGCATCTGAAGGATGGCGTACCACGCGTCCATCCCATTGTCTTCCTTCGACTGCCTGAGGCAGGGGAAGTTGGTTGTGTGGGTTAAGACCAAGCCTCCTCGGGATTTCCTCTCTACTTTGAGGGGGCCTGCCTTGTTGGCGAAGCCGGTGAGAGCATCATTGAGAAGGGCCCTGATGTGGGAGTAGTCTTTCTTCTTGTCCCTACCCGAGTCGAGATAGACTGCATGCGAGTGTTGCGGGTGCACGACGATGAGAGTGCAGAACTTGTCTCTGCGGAAAACACACGGATTAACCTTTGGAAATGCAAATGGAGATATACGATAGAATGGTGATGGGGACTAGCGAGTGATTACTTACTCGGGGAAGTAAGGGATGAGAATGGCGCCCTTCTTAATGTTCGCCAGCATGAAATCCTCGACCTGCTTGGTGGCAATCGCCCGATCCCCAGGGTTGCAGATGATGCTCTCCCGCATATAGAAGGGGTCCATTATCGCGATGGTCGGCGTCCCCTCCTTAACGATCTGGGAAGACAAGCTAAGAGCAACTAGGCGAACCACACTAAAGTGGAGCATTTGCATGCGAAAGATGCTGAAGATGTCATTGAACCGGATGAAGCACAAGTCCGCGGGGTACTTCTCGACGAAGTTCATGCCAGTTGGCACCTTCGCCACGAAGAGAGGGTAACTAGGATCTTTTGATTTGAGAAGCTGCTTCTCCAAATACTGGACTTGGTTATGCAAGCTCGCCATATCCCCGGTGAGTAACCTGAGGACATGCTCCGGCAGCATCGGTTCACCCAAGTGATGCAGAGGTCGCCAATTGTTTGGCAACTTGTCAAGGAGTGCCACCTTGTCCTTGTCTTTGGCCGCCGCCTTGTCTTTGGCGTCCTTCTTAGCTGGCCTCTTCCTCTTCTTGGGTTGTAGTGCTGGACCATCCATCGCCGTAGTGGCCGTAGCACGGAGTGTGTTTGGGCTCAGCATCTTTTTGACGGCGGCGGCGGCGACCTCCTCAGGATTTTCCTCCTCAGCCGTTTCTTGAGAATCGAACAGCTTCTTGGAGCACCCATATTTCGGGGCCGGCGCATCCTCATGGACAACTTGTGAAGACGTAGGAATATCCCATTGGAAGTCGTCACGTTCGTATTCCTCGGCCTCTGGCGCCGCTGGCTGTTGTGGTGGGGCGCTGACCACCGGCGCAGCTGGCCGTTGTGGTGGGGCGCTGACCTCTGGCGCAGCTGGCCGTTGTGGTGGGGCGATGACCACCGGCGCCGCTGGCTGTCGTGGAGGGACGCTGACCTGTGGCGCCGCAAGGTGCTTGTCTTTGCTTGTCGTCGACCCCGAGTAGGTGTTGATCCTAATTAGGGTCTTCGGCCATAGCAGTACCCAACCCTTCAGTGAGGCCAGATTCAACGGGCTATCGTCATCGGCACCATGCGGTTGATTAGGAGGAAACAAATCCTCATAGCCCGGTAACGCCCGATCCACTTCAACCCGGTAAACGTCATCCTCCATATCTCGTGTGTGCCACTTCTTATCCAGGGGCCGAAGGATGGACCCCCTCGCGACGTCTTTGAGTTCGCCGTTTACTCTCATCAGGAAGGTGCATGGCGTTGAGAGCGCCTGCGAGAACATGTGTATGGCGTTAGAGAGAGGGCAAGGATGACGAAACTAATATATTAACTTGATGTACACATGGGTTAATTACCGTGAGGGCGTTGAGCTCGGCTAATGTCGACGGGCCGGCACATGCGGCGGCGGGCGTGCAAGTGACGGAGGGGCTGCTACCCGGCATGGACGGTGAATCCCTAGCACCAGCGACATTGCCGGCGGCCGGAGGAGTCTCCATTATAACATTGTCATTGCCGGCGGACGGCGGCGCCATCGAGTTGCTGCCGTCGAAGCTAACCACTTGCATTTTCGGGGGGGGGCTTGTTTGCCACCCTCATACCACGCGTGTAGAGCGTTGAAATCTGCTTGGACTGAAGCGGCGACTTCAGCTTTGACTTCAGGTACGAGCGTAGCTTTGAGTTGCGGTACCAGTTGCGGTACCAAACCAGCTTGGACTTGGGCTAGGATTGACTCCCTCATTTCCTCCGCCTCCCGCTGCTTCCTCTCACTGCGCGCATTTTTATCGGCCGCAGACGACAAGCCATAGTGACCATGCTTGTAGCCTGTACCGGCGCCAGCCACACGGCCTCTATGCGGCCTTCTCGTCGGTGAATGCTCATTAACGATGTTTAGCGCCCGTACGAGAGGCTTGTCCCAGGCTACCCTGCCCGTCGACGCCTGGGAGGAGGAGCCTTCGTCACATTGAGAAAGTCTTTGTCTTTCTTCTTCCTGCGGAAGAAACGCGAACCATTTAGAAATGTTGCTACTATTATATGAACGATACTTGATCTAATTAAACCGGTAAATTGCTTACCAGTTTTTTCTCCAACGCCAGGACCTTCTTGTCGTTCGTGAACCAAATTATGTCGGTTACGACCTTCGGGTCCGTGACAAGTTCCCCGGTTAGTTTCTTCTTATGGTACCGGGACCTGATGAATCTTCTTTCAAGCGGGTCCTTGTACTTGAGCCAGGGGTTCTCAATGCCGGCATTTACATACGCCTCGTCCTCCTTCGCCCAATAGGGCTCCTTTCCCTCGTACCCACGGCTCCCAAGGTTGTGGTTGCCGATGTTAAGCTCCCGCATTTCCTTCCCCCACAACTTGCGATTCTTGGTTGCTTGTAGCTCTTCATTGGCCACAAAAGCATCAAAGTCCGCCTGGGTGACATGCGGAAAGGCGGAGTGGACCTCTTCGAAACCTTTGCCCTCAGCAATCAGCTTCCGCACCATGTACTTATAGCTGCTGAGGTGTTTGGTGAACTTCAGGAGGGCTTGTGAGTTCACAATGTTGTTGGTTTGATGACTGGAGGCGTAGTCGCCTAGGAACTTGTATCGTGCGTGCAACCTCGCAATGAGCTGGGCTCGCAAAGGCGCTTTGCTCTCAGCTCGGAGGTCCGTCTCGTTGAGATTGACGACCTCTCGGAGGATACATGCCAGTTGGTTGCCGTACCCCTTGGCAACATCCTTAGGCTCCACCGGCAAACCACTGGCGGGGTCCACCTCTTTGACTGTGTCTCTGCCGGTGCCGACCGTGTTTTGGCGCCTTGCCTTCCGCGGCCTCTTGGAACCACTTGTCCCGGTGCCACTACTCCCGGCGGCGCCGCTAGGATCGTCGCCGCTTGTCTCGCCGCCACCCCCGGCGGCGCCGGTTGCCTCGTCGCCGCTTGGCGCGTAGGTACTACCCCCGGCGGCGTCGCTTGCCTCGTTGCCGCTTGGCTCGTCGCCACTACCCCCAGCGTCATCCTCCATCTCATGGTCCTCGTCGCCGCCAACACCAGCGGCCTCGGCATCCTCCTCCGTCCTAAAGAAGTGCCTATTGTAGTGCTCCTCTAATTCTTCTTGAGACGCCATGGTGGCTTGCACTAATAGAAGATGAAAAAGAGTTAGAATTCACGGAAAAATTCGGCATGACCTTTGCTAAAAATTGGTCATGCCGAGTGCTAGAATTGCCGGAACGGAAATGAATCGACATTCCGGCACTCAATAGCAACTCAATCCCTGTAACAGAAATGCAAACATATATATAACAACTTCATTTTCACCGGAGCTCAACCATCACCATAATCAGCATGTTCATTTAGCTCAACCATCACCATAACCATAACCATAACAGCATTTTACACCATAACCAGAATTCAAACACTAAAATAAAAACCAGAATTCAAACACTAAAATAAAAACCAGAATTCAAACCATCTTTAGCATTTTACACCATAACCATTTTACATCAACATAGAGAGCTTGTACCCACTTATACAAAATACACTAGGTACCTTATCATTTTGTTTTAAATGAACCAGATAAGGAACATAGCACCAATTTTCATTTTCTTTTAAATGAACCAGAGAAGCTCATGTGTCATTTCTCATTTGTGGATTATCAGAAAGCTCCAATTATAAATCAACTAAATGAACCTAGCTAGCTACTGTCCATTTGCAACAGCACATCATATATTTGCAAAAACACATCATACATTTGCTAAAAAAATTCAACCTGATTTCCTGATACATCTAAGAGTTTTCTCCAACCTCCCATCTCAAATTACATAACTCAAGTAATATAACCAGAGACAATAGTAGTAGCAACAATTTTTTAAATGAACAATTTTTTAAACCCTAGCAACCTGCAACTAAAATCATTTTCTAAATTCACCAAATTGTCTACCTCATTTCTAATATCTTGCATACAGCTCGAGTATCAAAGAGCTACAGCCTAAGTGCCTACTGGTGGAGAATGTCATCATTGAAAAATCATATTCTAATGTAGGGTCTAAATATTGCTACTTCATTTGCATTTCATCTAAACCAACTTGATTGCTATATCATTTAAACCTACTGCATCATTTTATTTCTAGTTGAAAAATTACAGAGGGCTTAATTGGTTTAGTTTAAAATTGGTTTAGTTTCAAACCAGAGAGCTTAATTGTTACTGTAATTTATATGAATTGGCAGTAGCATAACCAAAAAACCCTACTGCCTAGCTACCTAGGTACTGCAAGCATTTTTATTTTCATTTTCTTTTTTGGCAGTGAGCATGAGCATGAGCAGTAGCATTTCAAAACCATTTCAAAATCTTTATTTGCAACCAGTGAGCATCAACATGAGCATTCATTTCATTTCCATTTCCATTTTAAATAGTGAAGTAGCAATAGTGAACTAAACCAGAGAACTATTTTAAATGAACCAGTAGCATTTCCATTTCATTTCCACTATAATAAAAAACCCCAACTCAATTTCTTTTTTCAACAGCACTTGTTCTTTTTATGAATAACAGCACTTGTTCTTTTTATGAATAACCCCAATTCAGTAGCACTTGTTCTTTTTTCAACATTGTTCCATTTTCTTATTCAACAATTTTTCAATTGGAAGTAGTTCATTTGAATGTATGAATATGATTCAATTTCATTTTCAACATGAAAAATATGATGCAATCTGTCTATGCAACCAGAGAGCATCTAGCAGGAACCCTAACCCTAACTAGCAGTAGGTAAATCCTAACCCTACGGAGGAGGGGATAGGGAAGGGGGAGGGAAGGGGAGAGGAAAGGGAAGAGGGAAGGGGAGAGGGAAGCTCACAGTGGCTGGCGCGCGGCTCCTTCTTCTCCAACGGCGGCGCCGACGTCCCCTCCTCCAACGGCTGGCGCGCGGCTCCTTCTTCTCCAACGGCGGCGCCGACGTCCCCTCCTCCAACGGCGTGGCGGCGCTGGTGGAGGATGGTGGTGGGGCAGAATGGAGGCGGACGGTGGAGGGGGGATTTGGCGGTGAACGGCGGCGGATGAGGAGAAAGGGGATGGGATCGACGACTGTGTACTGGAGAAGATGAGGAGAAAACGGTTAAGTCCGTAGTATACCTGTGCTAGGCTTATTGCCGGCGCACCACGTACCTGGTTCGCCGGGGACAAGCATACCCCCGGCGAATTAATAAGCCTGGTGCGCCGGCAATAAGCCTGGCACAGCTGTAACCTGGGACATGTCAATTCACCTAGCTAGCCTGCCCATTTCCTTTTCTTTTTTCCATTCTTTTTCTTTATTTCTTTTCTCTTTATTTTATGTTTCTTTTATTTTACCCCAAATGCTATACTATTTTATTTTTCTTATCTTTTCAAGATAATAACAAAGCAATATATATATGCATGAGTATGCAAAAACAAAAAAAATGAGTTATACATACACAAAATATTGACCAACACAATATTAATTAGTCATACATAAAATATTGGCCATGACCATATGAGTAGTTATGAATTACACAAAATATGAGTTATAGATTGCAAATAAAGTTTTACATCATCGATTGAGAAGAGTGTTTCGCTTTCTTCTTGCTTTTCTTGCTCGTCGTTGAATAATTTAGCCCCGTGTCGTGACTTCTTCTTTTGAAGGGTCGACCTGACCTCGGTAGCGTGGTCCTGCTTCTTCTTGTGGTGTATGTTGTGTCTTCGTCCTCGGATTCTTCCATCATTGGGTCTCCGACTTGTCCTTCGAAGTCTTCCTCGTTGGCGACTCCATCCATTCCGACGATGGTCCTCTTGCCTCTCCTCACGATAACACGGCTAGGCCTGGATGGGTCGGTTATGAAGAAGCATTGGTGCACGTGTTCTGCCAGTACCCATGGCTCATTCTGCGCGGTGGCGTTCGTGGACTTTGATTTGTTGGCTTCGGGTAGAAACATGGTGGTGAAATACCGGTCTTCTTTTGTGACGCTCTTAGCCCATCTGATACGGAACATCGGCACTTTCTCCCCAGCGTAGCTAAGCTCCCAGATTTCCTCGATTCTTCCGTAGTATCTAGTCTTTACGTCACCCGTCCAGGAATCCATCGTTACCCCTGAGTTCTGGTAAACACTGTTCTTGTCTTTTTCTTCCGTGTAGAATGTGTACCCATTGATATCGTACGCTTGGTAAGTCATGATGTTGGGCGCGGGGCCATGTGACAAGGCCAATACTAGTTTATCCTTGTCAGAATCCATTGGTGGGGGATTAGCATCAATGTGGTCTTTGAACCAGCGCACGAAAGAGGAGTTGTGCTCTCTGTATATTTCTGCTTCCGTCATCATCGGCTTGCCACTGTTCTCTATCATGGTTTTGTGCTCTTTCAACCAAGGATCGATCAAGTCAATGTGTTGTAGCGCTACTAAGTTGGCCCTGTCAAAGTCGGAAGTCCGACCAGACATGTGCACGTGCAGTTCCTTCCTTCCATTTTTGTGGCCTACTCCCTCGAACCTGCGGAGGTGCTTGTTTTGAGGCAAACCAACAGGGTCCTCGATGTCTAGATAATTCGTGCAGAAAGAGATGCACTCTTCGGTGAGCCAGCCCTGTACGATGCTTCCATCCGGATGTGACCTGTTACGAACGTATCCTTTAATGACCCCATTCATTCTTTCAAACGGCATCATGTTGTGTAAGAATGCCGGCCCTAGACTGACGATATCATCCATGATATGGACCAACAGATGGACCATCACGTCAAAGAATGCAGGCGGGAAGTACATCTCAAGCTCACATAGGATCACCACGATCTCTTCCTGGAGCCTTGCGAGTTTCTTCACGCTTATCGACTTCCGAGTTATGACGTCGAAGAAGTTACAGAGCCCAGTCAGCGTTGCACGGACATGGTCATCCATTATACCTCGGATTGCAACCGGAAGAATCTGCGTCATCATCACGTGACAGTCATGAGACTTCATGCCGCTGAAGTTTCGTTTCTTGGGGTCCATGTATCTGCTTATTAGCCCGGAGTAACCGAAGGGCACTCTGACTCCTAGAAGGCAATTGAAAAATTGATCGACCTCGGCCGGACTAAAAGTGAAGCAGGAGGGGGGACAGTAATAGTCTGGCTGCTTAATCCTTTTGCGCTTCTGACCGCCGTCCGCCTCCTCCTCCGAATGTCCCTCTTGGGCCGCCGGGATCTGAAGCTCTTCCCTGATGCCCAAAACTTTCAGGTCGTGTCTTGCTTTCGGCCCATCTTTGGTCCGGTCCGGCATGTTGAGAAGAGTGCCAAGCAAGCTCTCGCACACGTTCTTTGTAATATGCATGACATCAAGGCAGTGAGGTGTATCGAGAATTTTCCAGTACGGCAAGTCCCAAAACACGGACCTCCTTTTCCATACACCAATGAGCGGCGTCGTTTCCTTTTTCTTCTTCTTCTCTCCAGGCTTTTGACGAATCTTTCCCGGCGCAGGGCACTCCTTCCAACCTTTCAGTAATGTATCGATCTCTTCGCCGCTCTTCTTACGTGGAGGTCCTCGGGGTTCATTTGTACCATCGAACAGATCTCCACGCTTTCTCCACGGGTCAGTCTTCTGTAGCCACCTTCGATGCCCCATGTAAACTGTTTTCGAAGAGCCGGGATCCTTACCAAGCTGCAAAAACATCGTCTCTTCCATGCACCTGACACATGCCTTGTGTCCATGGCACACCTGGCACGAAATGTAACCGTATCCGAGGTAGTCCTGCACCGTCGTGATCAACGCGGCTCTCAAAGGGAAATATTCTTCCGCGACGGCGTCCCATGTATCTACCCCTTCCTCCGCCCACAACGTTTCAAGCTCCTCCTTTAATAGTTCGAGATACATGTTGATATCGTTTCCTGGCTGTGTCGGCCCTTGAATTAGCATACTCATCTGTATGTACTTCCTCTTCATGCACAGCCAGGGCGGGAGGTTGTAGATCCATACAAACACGGGCCATGTGCTATGTGTGCTGCTCTGGTTTCCGAACGGATTGAATCCGTCCGTGCTCGCACCCAACCTGATGTTTCTGGGATCTGCCCCAAAACTTCCGAATTCATTGTCTAATGCTTTCCACTGGCTTGCATCCGAAGGGTGCGTCAGCACTGGGTGCTCAATCCGCTCTTTATCATTCAACACTGCCTCCTTTCTTTCTGCGTGCCAGCGCATGAGCTTTGCTTCCTTGCGGTCCGCGTAGAACCGTTGAAGCCGGGGGCGAGCGGGAAGTACCACACAACTTTCCGAGGAGCTTTCTTCTTCCCTTTCTTGTACCGTTCAGCTTCACACACAGGACATTTGGTCTTGTCCATGTGCTCCTTGCGATACATGATACAGTCGTTGATGCAGGCGTGATACTTTTCGTGGGGTAAGTCGAGAGGGCACGTGATTCTCTTGGCCTCGGCTAGACTACCAGGACACGTGTTCCCGGCAGGAAGGAGATCTTTCACGTATTCCAGGATGTCGTCGACGCTTGTGTCCGTCCATCCGTGTTTCGCCTTCATCTGCAGCACATCGAGAGCTACTCTCAAGCGAGACTCCCCCAACCCGCGACCTGAGTCGTACAACGGAGTATTCGAGTCTATCTCGAGTTGCTCAAGCTTTGATTTCCGCTTGGCGCCTTTCGTCTTTTCGAGAAGCAGATCTTGAAGATGAGGGTCCCGCACGACTGAAGCTAGCGGCACCTCTTCGTCGTCGTCAAGGTTATTGTCGTCGTCAAGGTTATCGTCCTGTGCGACAAACTCTTCATCGTCATCAATATCATGATGCCCTCCTTCTTGCCGGCCATTATTACCACCTGCCGCCGTCGCCCCATTGACCTCCGCGCCATCATCACTCATCCATTGAGTGTGTCCATGCATGAAACCATTAGTGAGCAGGTGCCCCTGCAATTTGCCTGAATACGGGTCAAACCATTTCCCTCGTTTGCATCTCCGGCACGGACACAATACCTCCGTGCGGTTATTTTCATACATGTCGATGATCGCGTGTTTCAGATATCTCATCACGATGCTTTCACTCATCTCGATAACCATTATCGCCTGCATGGTAAGATTACATAATTGATTAGAACCATGCATCCGTCGGTAGTTTTCACGGAAAATTTCGGCATGACCTTCCTACACGGTAGGACATAGGAGCGCCAGAAATGTGCCGAAACGGAAACTTAAAGAATCAACATTTCGGCGCAACGTTGGCAACTCATTTTCAACGCCAACACACACAAGCACAAGCACAAACACAACATATATATATATATGCCACACACGAGAGCTTTGCTTCAAATGTCCAACATACATCGATTTCATTCCTCAATTTGTTCATTAATCACCTATTTGTTTGATATAATTGTCGACGAGATCGAGACGACGCGCCGCGACAATGGCGTATGGAAGCCGACTTTCTAGATCTAGATCTAGATTGAGCGGTCAACGCGGGATAGTAGATCTAGATCTACATAGGGGGATGTGGGAGATGCATGTAGGAAGGGAAGATTTGCTCAAAAAATATGATTTTGTTTGGTCAAATTAGCTAAATTGGGGATAGGAATAGGCAAAAATGAGCTGGGTTGGGAGAAGGCTCGGGTTGTGTGGAGAAGTGGAGTGTAGTGAGTGTGTGAGTGAGTGTGCTGGTTGGTGGCTGAAATAACTCCCAGGTTATTGCCGGCGCACCTGGACCATGGTGCGCCGGCAATATATACCCCATCCGGCTATAGTTGCTCCGGGCCAGGCCCAGGAAACACTGCCGGCGCACCGGCAGTTGCGGGAGATAGAAATCTTTGTGGTGTAACTGGCCGGCGCCGGCAATTTGCTTGATGCGTGTAGTTGACACGTCCGTTGGGAACCCCAGGAAGGTGATGCGCACGGCGGCAAGTTTCCCTCAAAGAAACCAAGGTTTAATCGAACCAGGAGTCAAGAAGCACGTTGAAGGTTGATGGTGGCGGGATGTAGTGCGGCGCAACACCGAGATTCCGGCGCCAACGTGGAACCTGCACAACACAACCAAAGTACTTTGCCCCAACGAAACAGTGAGGTTGTCAATCTCACCGGCTTGCTGTAACAAAGGATTAACCGTATTGTGTGGAAGATGATTGTTTGCAGAGAAAACAGAAAACAAGTATTGCAACAGATTTGTATTTCAGTATAAAAGAATGGACTGGGGTCCACAGTTCACTAGAGGTGTCTCTCCCATAAGATAAAAGCATGTTGGGTGAACAAATTACAGCGGGCAATTGACAAATAGAGAGGGCATAACAATGCACATACATGACATGATAAGTATAGTGAGATTTAATTGGGCATTACGACAAAGTACATAGACCGCCATCCAACCGCATCTATGCCTAAAAAGTCCACCTTCAGGTTATCATCCGAACCTCCGTATTAAGTTGCAAAGCAACAGACAATTGCATTAAGTATGGTGCGTAATGTAATCAACAACTACATCCTCGGACATAGCGCCAATGTTTTATCCCTAGTGGCAACAAGCACAACACAACCTTAGAACTTTCTGTCACTGTCCCATGAATGCATGAACCCACTATCGAGCATAAGTACTCCCTCTTGGAGTTAAAAGTAAAAACTTGGCCAGAGCCTCTACTAGTAACGGAGAGCATGCAAGATCATAAACAACACATATGTAATAACTTGATAATTAACATGACATGGTATTCTCTATCCATCGGATCCCGACAAACACAACATATAGAATTACAGATAGATGATCTTGATCATGTTAGGCAGCTCACAAGATCCAACAATGAAGCACAATGAGGAGAAGACAACCATCTAGCTACTGCTATGGACCCATAGTCCAGGGGTGAACTACTCACTCATCACTCCGGAGGCGACCATGGCGGTGTAGAGTCCTCCGGAGATGAATCCCCTCTCCGGCAGGTGCCGGAGGAGATCTCCAATCCCCCGAGATGGGATCGGCGGCGGCGGCGTCTCAAGGTTTTCCGTATCGTGGTTTTTCGCCTCGGGTTTCGCGACGGAGGCTTTAAGTAGGCGGAAGGGGAGTCAGGGGGCCCACACCAGGGCGCGCGGCCCCCTTGGCCGCGCCGCCATGTGGTTTGGCCACCTCGTGGCCCCACTTCGTATGTTCTTCGGTCTTCTGGAAGCTCCGTGGAAAAATAGGCCCCTGGGTCTTCGTTTCGTCCAATTCGAGAATATTTCGTTACTAGGATTTCTGAAACCAAAACAGCAGAAATGAACGGCACTTCGCATCTTGTTAATAGGTTAGTTCCAAAATGCACGAATATGACATAAAGTGTGCATAAAACATGTAGGTATCATCAATAATATGGCATAGAACATAAGAAATTATCGATACGTCGGAGACGTATCAAGCATCCCCAAGCTTAGTTCTGCTCGTCCCGAGCAGGTAAAACGATAACAAAGATAATTTCTGAAGTGATATGCCATCATAACCTTGATCATACTATTTGTAAACATATGTAGTGGATGCAGCGATCAAAACAATGGTAATGACATGAGAAAACAAGTGAATCATATAGCAAAGACTTTTCATGAATAGTACTTCAAGACAAGTATTAATAAGTCTTGCATACGAGTTAACTCATAAAGTAATAAATCAAAGTAAAGGCATTGAAGCAACACAAAGGAAGATTAAGTTTCAGCGGTTGCTTTCAACTTGTAACATGTATATCTCATGGATAATTGTCAACATAGAGTAATATAACAAGTACAATATGCAAGTATGTAGGAATCAATGCACAGCTCACACAAGTGTTTGCTTCTTGAGGTGGAGAGAAATAGGTGAACTGACTCAACATAAAAGTAAAGAGAATGGTCCTTCAAAGAGGAAAGCATCGATTGCTATATTTGTGCTAGAGCTTTTATTTTGAAAACATGAAACAATTTTGTCAACGGTAGTAATAAAGCATATGAGTTATGTACATTATATCTTACAAGTTGCAAGTCTCATGCATAGTATACTAATAGTGCCCGCACCTTGTCCTAATTAACTTGGACTACCGGATCTTTGCAATGCACATGTTTTGACCAAGTGTCACAATGGGGTACCTCCATGCCGCCTGTACAAAGGTCTAAGGAGAAAGCTCGCATTTTGGATTTCTCGCTTTTGATTATTCTCAACTTAGACATCCATACCGGGACAACATGGACAACAGATAATGGACTCCTCTTTAATGCATAAGCATGTGGCAACAATTATTATTCTCATATGATATTGAGGATATATGTCCAAACTGAAACTTCCACCATGAATCATGGCTTTAGTTAGCGGCCAAAGTTCTTCTCTAACAATATGCATGCTCCAACCATGAAGGTGGTAGATCTCTCTTACTTCAGACAAGACGGACATGCATAGCAACTCACATGATATTCAACAAAGAATAGTTGATGGCGTCCCCAGGAACATGGTTATCGCACAACAAGCAACTTAATAAGAGATAAAGTGCATAAGTATATATTCAATACCACAATAGTTTTTAAGCTATTTGTCCCATGAGCTATATATTGCAAAGGTGAATGATGGAATTTTAAAGGTAGCACTCAAGCAATTTACTTTGGAATGGCGGATAAATACCATGTAGTAGGTAGGTATGGTGGACACAAATGGCATAGTGGTTGGCTCAAGTATTTGGGATGCATGAGAAGTATTCCCTCTCGATACAAGGTTTAGGCTAGCAAGGCTATTTGAAACAAACACAAGGATGAACGGTACAGCAAAACTCACATAAAAGACATATGGTAAACATTATAAGACTCCATACCGTCTTCCTTGTTGTTCAAAACTCAATACTAGATGTTATCTAGACTCTAGAGAAACCAAATATGCAAACCAAATTAGCAAGCTCTAAGTATTTCTTCATTAATGGGTGCAAAGTATATGATGCAAGAGCTTAAACATGAGCACAACAATTGCCAAGTATCAAATTATCCAAGACATTATAGCAATTTACTACATGTATCATTTTCCAATTCCAACCATATAACAATTTAACGAAGAAGAAACTTCGCCTTGAATACTATGAGTAGAGCCTAAGGACATATTTGTCCATATGCAACAGCGGAGCGTGTCTCTCTCCCATAAAGTGAATGCTAGGATCCATTTTATTCAACAAAACAAAAAACAAAAACAAACCGACGCTCCAAGCAAAGTACATAAGATGTGGCCGAATAAAAATATAGTTTCAGGGGAGGAACCTGATAATGTTGTCGATGAAGAAGGGGATGCCTTGGGCATCCCCAAGCTTAGACGCTTGAGTCTTCTTAATATATGCAGGGGTGAACCACCGGGGCATCCCCAAGCTTAGAGCTTTCACTCTCCTTGATCATATTGCATCATACTCCTCTCTTGACCCTTGAAAACTTCCTCCACACCAAACTCAAACAACTCATTAGAGGGTTAGTGCATAATAAAAATTCACATGTTCAGAGGTGACACAATCATTCTTAACACTTCTGGACATTGCATAAAGCTACTGGACATTAATGGATCAAAGAAATTCATCCAACATAACAAAAGAGGCAATGCGAAATAAAAGACAGAATCTGTCAAAACAGAACAGTCCGTAAAGATGGATTTTATTAGGCCACCAGACTTGCTCAAACGAAAATGCTCAAATTGAATGAAAGTTGCGTACATATCTGAGGATCATGCTCGTAATTGGCGTAATTTTCTGAGCTACCTACAGGGAGATAGACCCAGATTCGTGACAGCAAAGAAATCTGGAACTGCGCAATCCAAATCTAGTACTTACTTTTCTATCAAAGACTTTACTTGGCACAACAAAACATAAAACTAAGATAAGGAGAGGTTGCTACAGTAGTAAACAACTTCCAAGACACAAATATAAAACAAAAATACTGTAGTAAAATCATGGGTTGTCTCCCATAAGCGCTTTTCTTTAACGCCTTTCAGCTAGGCGTATCTCAAGTAACATCAAGAGACGAAGCATCAACATCATAATTTGTTCTAATGATAGAATCATAAGGTAACTTCATTCTCTTTCTAGGGAAGTGTTCCATACCTTTCTTGAGAGGAAATTGATATTTAATATTACCTTCCTTCATGTCAATAGTAGCACCAACGGTTCGAAGAAAAGGTCTTCCCAATATAATGGGGCAAGATGCATTGCATTCAATATCCAAGACAACAAAATCAACGGGGACAAGGTTATTGTTAACCATAATATGAACATTATCAACTTTCCCCAAAGGTTTCTTTTTAGCATTATCAGCGAGATTAACATCCAAATAACAATTTTTCAATGGTGGCAAGTCAAGCATATCATAGACTTTTTTAGGCATAACAGAAATACTTGCACCAAGATCACATAAAGCATTACAATCAAAATCTTTGATTCTCATTTTAATGATGGGCTCCCAACCATCCTCTAGCTTTCTAGGAATAGAAGTTTCAAGTTTTAGTTTCTCTTCTCTAGCTTTTATGAGAGCATTTGTAATATGTTTTGTGAAAGCCAAATTTATAGCACTAGCATTGGGACTTTTAGCAAGTTTTTGTAAGAACTTTATAACTTCAGAGATATGGCAATCATCAAAATCTAAATCATTACAATCTAAAGCAATGGGATTATCATCCCCAAGGTTGGAAAAAATTTCAGCAGTTTTATCACAAGCAGTTTCAGCAGTTTTAGCAGTTTCAGTAATTTTGCGCGCTTTGCACTAGGAGTAGAAGCATTGCCAACACCAATTATTTTACCATTGATAGTAGGAGGTGCAGCAACATATGAAGAATCAACATTACTTGTGGTGGTAATAGTCCAAACTTTAGCTACATTTTCCTTTTTAGCTAGTTTTTCATTTTCTTCTCTATCCCACCTAGCACGCAGTTCAGCCATTAATCTTATATTCTCATTAATTCTAACTTGGATGGCATTTGCTGTAGTAACAATTTTATTTTCAATATCCCTATTAGGCATAACTTTCGATTTCAAAAGATCAACATCAGAGGCAAGACTATCAACTCTAGAAACAAGAATATCAATTTTATTGAGCTTTTCCTCAACAGATTTGTTAAAAGCAGTTTGTGTACTAATAAATTCTTTAAGCATGGCTTCAAGTCCAGGGTGTATTCCTATTATTGTTGTAAGAATTCCCATAAGAATTAGCATAACCGTTACCATTATTATAAGGATATGGCCTATAGTTATTACTAGAATTGTTCCGATAAGCATTGTTGTTGAAATTATTATTTTTAATGAAGTTTACATCAACATGTTCTTCTTGGGCAACCAATGAAGCTAATGGAACATTATTAGGATCAACATTAGTCCTATCATTCGCAAGCATAGACATAATAGCATCAACTTTATCATTCAAGGAAGAGGATTCTTCAACAGAATTTACCTTCTTACCTTGTGGAGCTCTTTCCGTGTGCCATTCAGAGTAATTAACCATCATATTATCAAGAAGCTTTGTTGCTTCACCAAGAGTGATGGACATAAAGGTACCTCCAGCAGCTGAATCCAATAAATTCCGTGAAGAAAAATTTAGTCCTGCATAGAAGGTTTGGATGATCATCCAAGTAGTCAGTCCATGGGTTGGGCAATTTTTAACCAGAGATTTCATTCTTTCCCAAGCTTGAGCAACATGTTCATTATCCAATTGTTTAAAATTCATTATGCTACTCCTCAAAGATATAATTTTAGCAGGGGGATAATATCTACCAATAAAAGCATCCTTGCATTTAGTCCAGGAATCAATACTATTCTTAGGCAGAGATAGCAACCAATCTTTAGCTCTTCCTCTTAATGAGAAAGGAAACAATTTTAATTTTATAATGTCACCATCTACATCTTTATACTTTTGCATTTCACATAGTTCAACAAAATTATTGAGATGGGCAGCAGCATCATCAGAACTAACACCAGAAAATTGCTCTCGCATAACAAGATTAAGTAAAGCAGGTTTAATTTCAAAGAATTCTGTGTAGTAGCAGGTGGAGCAATAGGTGTGCATAAGAAATCATTATTATTTGTGCTAGTGAAGTCACACAACTTAGTATTTTCAGGGTTGGCCATTTTAGCAATAGTAAATAAAGCAAACTAGATAAAGTAAATGCAAGTAAACTAATTTTTTGTGTTTTTGATATAGCAAACAAGACAGTAAATAAAGTAAAGCTAGCAACTAATTTTTTTGTGTTTTGATATAATGCAGCAAACAAAGTAGTAAATAAAATAAAGCAAGACAAAAACAAAGTAAAGAGATTGAGAAGTGGAGACTCCCTTGCAGCGTGTCTTGATCTGCCGCTTTAAATTTGCGCCGGGCAGTTGACGTGGGAGATAGAAATCTTTGTGGTGTAACTTTTCTTCAGGTCCCCGGCAACGAAATTTGCTTGATGCGTGTAGTTGACACGTCCGTTGGGAACCCCAAGAGGAAGGTGTGATGCGCACAGCGGCAAGTTTCTCGAAGAAACCAAGGTTTAATCGAACCAGTAGGAGTCAAGAAGCACGTTGAAGGTTGATGGCGGCGGGATGTAGTGCGGCGCAACACCAGAGATTCCGCGCCAACGTGGAACCTGCACAACACAACCAAAGTACTTTGCCCCAACGAAACAGTGAGGTTGTCAATCTCACCGCTTGCTGTAACAAAGGATTAACCGTATTGTGTGGAAGATGATTGTTTGCAGAGAAAACAAGAAACAAGTATTGCAAGATTTGTATTTCAAGATAAAAGAATGGACCGGGTCCACAGCTCACTAGAGGTGTCTCTCCCATAAGATAAAAGCATGTTGGGTGAACAAATTACAGGGCAATTGACAAATAGAGAGGGCATAACAATGCACATACATGACATGATAAGTATAGTGAGATTTAATTGGGCATTACGACAAAGTACATAGACCGCCATCCAACTGCATCTATGCCTAAAAAGTCCACCTTCAGGTTATCATCCGAACCCCCTCATTAAGTTGCAAAGCAACAGACAATTGCATTAAGTATGGTGCGTAATGTAATCAACAACTACATCCTCGGACATAGCGCCAATGTTTTATCCCTAGTGGCAACACAACACAACCTTAGAACTTTCTCATCTGTCCTGTATCAATGTGAACCCACTATCGAGCATACTCCCTCTTGGAGTTAAAAGTAAAAACTTGGCCAGAGCCTCTACTAGTAACGGAGAGCATGCAAGATCATAAACAACACATATGTAATAACTTGATAATTAACATGACATGGTATTCTCTATCCATCGGATCCCGACAAACACAACATATAGAATTACAGATAGATGATCTTGATCATGTTAGGCAGCTCACAAGATCCAACAATGAAGCACAATGAGGAGAAGACAACCATCTAGCTACTGCTATGGACCCATAGTCCAGGGGTGAACTACTCACTCATCACTCCGAGGCGACCATGGCGGTGTAGAGTCCTCCGGGAGATCCTCTCCTGGGCCGGAGGAGATCTCCAATCCCCCGAGATGGGATCGGCGGCGGCGTCTCGAAGGTTTTCCGTATCGTGGTTTTTCGCCTCGGGGTTTCGCGACGGAGGCTTTAAGTAGGCGGAAGGGCAGAGTCAGGGCCGACGAGGGGCCACACAGCGGCGCGGCCCCTTGGCCGCGCCGCCATGTGGTTTGGCCACCTCGTGGCCCCACTTCGTATGTTCTTCGGTCTTCTGAAGCTCCGTGGAAAAATAGGCCCCTGGGTCTTCGTTTTCCAATTCCGAGAATATTTCGTTACTAGGATTTCTGAAACCAAAAAAGAAACAGAACTGCACTTCGGCATCTTGTTAATAGGTTAGTTCCAAAAATGCACGAATATGACATAAAGTGTGCATAAAACATGTAGGTATCATCAATAATATGGCATAGAACATAAGAAATTATCGATACGGAGACGTATCATCGGCGCACTGCCCAGATGCGAACAGAATTATCGCGCGCTTCACGGGGGTGCGCGCTGTTTCGGGCCTGGCCCGAATCGGCCGAGCCCATGCCAGGAATTTTCCCCGGCGCGTCTTCTCCGGAGGTGCGCCGGCAGTATGCCTGCATCGCCGGCGCGGCGACTTCCTGGTGCGCCGGCAACACTTTCCACCGGCGCACGTCCTAGGTGGTGCGCCGACACGTTTTGCCTCCACCTATAAGCTTTTCCCTAGTAGTGGCGGGGGGCCCCACAACCGCGTCGTGACATGGGGAGGGAGCCCCCTGGCTCCCTCGACGCTGCCCCTTCGCCTATTTATTCCTTCGTTCCCGAAAACCCTAGTACCGAGAGCAAAATACTAACAGTTCCAGAGACGCCGCCGCCGTCAACCCTAACTCGGGGTTCGAAGATCTCCTCCGCACCCTGCCGGAGAGGAGAATCATCACCGGAGGGCTCTACATCACCATGCCCGCCTCCGACCGATGCGTGAGTAGTTCATCCTTGGACTACGGGTCCATACAGTAGCTAGATGGTTGTCTTCTCCTATTGTGCTATCATGTTTAGATCTTGTGAGCTGCCTATCATGATCAAGATCATCTATTTGTAATGCTACATGTTGTGTTTGTTGGGATCCGATGAATATGGAATACTATGTCAAGTTGATTATTGATCTATCATATATGTGTTGTTTATGATCTTGCATGCTCTCCGTTGCTAGTAGAGGCTCTGCAAAGTTGATACTTGTGACTCCAAGAGGGGGTATTTATGCTAGATAGTGGGTTCATGTCTCCATTGAATCTGGGGAGTGACATCAACCCCTAAGGTTGTGGATGTGCCGTTGCCACTAGGGATAAAACATCAATGCTTTTTCTGAGGATATTTGTATTGTTTACATTACGCACAGTACTTAATGCAATTGTCTGTTGCTTGCAACTTAATACTGGAAGGGGTGCGGATGCTAACCCGAAGGTGGAATTTTTAGGCATAGATGCATGCTGATGGCGGTCTATGTTCTTTGTCGTAATGCCCTAAGTAAATCTCATAGTAGTCATCATGATATGTATGTGCATTGTTATGCCCTCTCTATTTGTCAATTGCCCAACTGTAATTTGTTTACCCAACATGTTATTTATCTTATTGGAGAGACACCACTAGTGAACTGTGGACCCCGGTCCATTCTTTTACATCTGAAATACAACCTACTGCAATCATTGTTCTCTTTTGTTTTCTGCAAGCAAACATCATTTTCCACACCATGCGTTTAATCCTTTGTTTTCAGCAGATTGACAACCTGTTAAGTTGGGGCAAAGTAGTTTGATTGTGTTGTGCAGGTTCCACGTTGGCACCGGAATCCCTGGTGTTGCGCCGCACTACACTCCTTCACCAACAACCTTCACGTGACTTTCATCTCCTACTGGTTCGATAACCTTGGTTTCTTACTGAGGAAAACTCGCTGCTGTACTCATCATACCTTCCTCTTGGGGTTCCCAACGGACGTGTGCTTTACCGTCACAAGCAATATCACATATATCTCACATCTTGCTTATTTCTGAAAATAGACTTTTCAGCTCCTTACTTTATCAAACTGATTTAAACATCAAGTTTCACGGACACAAGATAATTTCAGATACTAATTAAAATCATTGCTCTTTGAATCAACAATTTAAGGATTACCAAAATTTTGCAATAGGACTTAATCATTTCTTGATTCTTTAACGATACGGTACTAGTCCGTAAAGTTACTTGTCAGATTTAACATTGTTTCTATCTCAATTACAAGCCTAGCGCAATGTAGTAAACAGATGCCAATTCTACAAAATTTAATTCAAATGCAATTTAGACTATGTTCAGGATAAATTGAGTTTACTATTAATTCTTAAATTAACTTGGTGAACTCCCAGTCAGAACAACATCCCTCATGTTGCTTTAGTGATTACACGAACCAAATCCACTACACCAAGTCCGATCATCACGAGAGATGATGTAGCTTCAATGGCGAACATCGACATGTTCATCATATCATCTATATGATTCATGCTTAACCTTTCAGTTTGCCGTGTTCCAAGGCCATGTCTGTACATGCTTGGCTCGTCAAATTAAACCTTAATTTCCGCATGTGCAAATCTGGCTTGCACCCTTTGTATGCGCACGTTGAGTCTATCACACCCGGTCATCACGTGATGCTTCGAAACAACGAGTCTTAGCAACGGTGCTAACTAAGGACGAACACTTAATTTTATTGATTTTTTAGTGAGAGGGATCATCTTATAATGCTACCGTTGTGATCTAAGCAATACAAAATGCATAAAAAAGATTAACATCACATGCAATTCATAATGTGCTATGATATGGCCCTTTTATCTCGCGCCTTTGATCTTCATCTCCAAAGCACGGGCATGATCTCCATCATCAACGGGCATGATCTCCATCATCGTCGGCGGGGCGTCAAAGTCCATGGCTCCGTCTTCATGGTTGTCCACCACGTGTAACAACTATTACAACTACTTTAGAATAAAACTACTGCAAGATGAATTGAAACAAAATTAAAGACAACCATAAGACTCGTACCGGTTGCCACAATACAATAAGGATCATCTCATACATCAAATATATTCATAATCACATCATGGCCATATCACATCACCAAACCATGCAAAAACAAGTTAGACGCCTCTAATTTTGTTTGCATATTTTACGTGGCTTAGAATTTTTGAGTAAGATCCGATCTACATATGAACATAAACCACAACGCTGATACAAGTGGTATTAATTGCAAATTGTAAATTGGATCTTAACTATGGTGAGAGAAACAGACACTCGCAAAGCCACTTATGCAATACAAGTTGCATGTCAAGTGTGGAGCAAATATCATGAACGCGGTCATGTAAAGTTAGCCTGGGCCGCTTCATCCCACCATGCCACAAGATGCAAAACACACCTATTTTTTTACATAAAACTTAATCTCCAAGTGAAGACAAACTAAACCGTCCGAGGCAAAATCTTGGGGTTATGTAGCCATTCATGATGGGTAATAAATTTCTTCGCCGTTTTCTCCAACCGTGTAGACACCTCCGTAAAGAGGTCGTGGTCCTCCAAGCGCTGAAGCGACAACCATAAACAGAGCAAAGCCGTACACTGGTAGATAACCTGCATAAGAGAAAAAAATTATCATCAAAAACCTTGTCATTTCTACATAGTTAAAGCGACCATGTAACGGTAATCGCTCCCACTCTAATAAAAATCTTAAACCTAAAATCCTTCCCGTTTAGCCAGTTGCCAAAAATATTTACAATGCTTTTCAGAGGGTATAAGGTAGAACACATCTGAATGATTAACCATGTAGATCTAGCGAATTGGCACTCGAAGAAAAGATGTTTTACTGTCTCCTCTTCTTGACAGAAAACACATTTCGTACAACCATACCAATTACGTTTTGCAAGGTTATATTTAGTAAGAATAACACCCTAATAAAGATATCATGCAAAAACCTTAATTTTCAATGGTATCTTCATCTTCTAAATAAATTTATTATTAGTAACCGACTGAATTGGTTCACTTTACCGATCGGACCATGAACTTGCCTGACTTCTCATGCCATGCCCAGAAGTCATTAAACTGAACTGTACAAAGCGGTATAGTCCTGAACTCCTGATCACTTCAGCATCTGTACGCAAGAAATTTTCATTCGTAGCAAGCAGATTTCCATGCGGCAACGTCAATCAGCTCACATACAGGCATGGTTAACTCTCTTTGTTTTTGGAGAATAGTGGGCTTTTCGTCCCATTCGAGCTGGATGACACCTAGCGCCCCTGGCCTTTTATTTCTAATGACGCACAGCCCATTTTGTTATGGAGACATCTAATCAAGCAAATGGGCCTAAATTGCTCTATTCTATCAGCCCATCACGGCTCTTCGTTCCGAGACATGGCATTCTGCATTTCTGCTCTGCTCTGTTACAGAAAAGGAAAAAAAATCTGCTCTGCAGTTTCTCGGACTTTATGGATGACGCGTTGATCCAAGTTGAAGCCAGGCGCATGCGGCTGGATGACGCCTAGAATGTGGGCGAGGCAACAATCTGAAGGAACGTGTAGGTCAGTAGGTGTCGTCTTGCTTGTTTAGTCTTCCTTACATTCTCGAAGCAAAAAAGAGAGCAAGAAGCTGCAGCTCGAAAATGCAAAAAAAAAAAAAAAACCCGGCTAGATCAACTCAGCAATGGCCTTTCAGTTCTGGAGAGGCTACATATCTCAGTCTGTATCGCCCCTGTCCGCGTCCGGTATCCTGAATACCAGGGGCTGGAGCTCGTGAAAGCCTCAAATGTCAACCATTCTTTTATCCTCGGTGGATATGCTCTCATCGAGTTTGTTTAGTCTAGATTTCAGAGACGTCAGCGGAGAGCACTTAGATGTAGTCGGTCGGTCGTCAGATTCCTTCCGAAGCTTTACAGCGTGTAGCCAAAACAAATACTCCGCGCGCGGCTCCGCGCAGACAAGACGAAACTCGTGTACAAGCTACTACTGGTCGGCGCCGTTCATAAGCCTCGGATCTTCGGCCATGGGGGACGATCGATGCTGGCCGGGCACCTGCCCGCTTATTTTTATTTCGCGAACACCTGTACTCTTCTTCAGTCTTCGCGTGTGTCAAGCTGACTTCTTCTCGCAACAATATTCAGCCAAGAAATTTCTTAGGAGAGATCTAGGCTTGCTTCTAGATAGACAGATATACCTACCTGCTTTGCCCATGTTTCTTCCACGTAACAATGACAACACCGGAGGGCATGACATCATATAAGTCCATATCCTATCGACGATGACAAGCGACAGAATGTCTTTATCCTATTTTCTGTTCCCCGGCGTTGGATGCTACCGAAGACGTTTTCATCGCCAAACTACTCTGAATTTAATTTGTACGTCTCCAGCATGTCTATCTATAATGGTCGGCACGCCTACCTTCAGCAGTAAGCAAAAGGCCGGCACACGTCCGTCATGTCTTGAACCCAAACTTTGGTTAGCCAAAGGCACTCTTTTTTCTCGAAATGGAGCCAAAGTCTCTTGCTAAACACTCAACCACTTGTATGGAAGTTGCCTGAAACGTTCTTCAATCTCAATCACTTGTGGCTTGAAGTCTTTCGATCAACTGTTGCAACCATTCTTATCTCTTCAAGCCATGACTGACGTTAAGATCGAGTGTACATTTAGTACTGTTGACACGTTAAGGTCTACGGGCATAATATTGCTTCAAACAAGGATTCTTTTAGAGAAGATGCAGATTGTCCAGAAACTCAATTCGGCTCCCGGGTCCGTATGATCCCTCTACCATAAAAACATATTTCCAAGTGTTAAAAAATTTTGATAAATTTTTTTACATGTACATCTTCATAATATATGTGTATTCGTCAAGTTTCACGAAAAAATGATATTTTTTGTAGTCTAAACGAAAAAGAGAAAATTTATCTTGTGATAAGTCTTTGTTTCAGCACCGAATTTTGTCTTTTTTACACACGCCACATGACATGTCGATTTTTCATGAAACGACTTTGTGAGCGTGTAGCACATGAAGATGTACGTGCAAAAATTTTGTTTCAATTTTTTTGACATTTTAAAATGTGTCTAACATGTATTTCAAAATAAAGGGAGCATAAAAAGGAAGGGAGACCCAAAACTACTAGTACTAAAACTAGGACTTATTTTATTAAAGGATTTCTCCACTTTTTTCTACCCTATGAATCAAACAATACCTAAAACCATTCTCCTTATTATAAAGGAAAACGATTTCCCAAACAATGGCGGGAACATTATCTTGGTTACAACCAACATCACCTGATTCCATGTCTAGGGTCGTCGAAGTGATACAATATTCTAGCCATTGTCTCTGGCGCTCCACCAGACCTTTTAATTGGTATGTCGGGTGATTACTTGAGCAAGAAGCCAAGTCATCGATAATCAAAGAAAGGTGCGAGTTAACGAGGCCAACTTTCCGATTCATATGAATCCTTTTCACTTTCAACAAATAGAGAAATATCCACTAGGCTAGCAGTGGGTAACCAACATAGCGCCCTCTTCATCTCCTTCACGCTTCGTATACCGCATGCACATCAACCGAGAAAGTAAATCGAGCATTTCATGAACATTGTGAAGAGGAATTACAAACTTTATTGTTCAAGACCAAATCTTTCCTAAAATTCCAAACTGAACCCACCAGTGGCGAAGCTAGGGGACCAGCAGGGGCCATGTCCCACCCCCATGCCATGGTACAAGAAGAGAAAAATTAGAGGTAAGTGTGTTTTTTTTTACAATTTTAAGTGAAATTTAGGCTTATTTCCCCACCGTTAATGGGACGGCATCTCAAGCTCACCACGAAGCTTGAAATCTTGTAACCACACTTTGACACTAAGATCTGAAGCGACTTGAATAAGCACCCTGAAGCACATCCAAAAGAATAGCCTAATCAACAAAGGCATATGAGTGTGCCAAAGGCCCATAATCCTCACACCCTCGACCCTCATATGTGCCATATATAGTATTTTATATCGGTTTGGTAGATTTCTTTCTATCTTTCCATAGACGACACCAATTGATAAGGGGTGACCATGACAATATCCATGGTTATGGACTTGGGTTTCAGGGAAAAAAGTGCGCTGGTGATTTTGTCGGTTTATCAAACAAACAAGGTAGTCGATATTTATTGATGAACGACATGAAGTCGTTGAGTTTATTAGAATTGATCTTGGTTATGGAAAATATGCCACGATTAAATCTAGTGCCCTCCCTGTTGCCTCCTCCTAGCCTTTATATGCGAGGCTGGGTCTCAGAGTCCAATCCGGGCCGGGCACAAATACCAAGATAAGCCTATATTGATATCGGTTATTTGATGGGCTTTTGCTTGCTCTTTACGTCTGGTTCATGTGCTTCGAGTGCTTCCAGCCAGTGGCGGAGCTTTAAGAAAGCTTAGGACGGGCCAAGATTTTTTTTTGGGAAGAAAACAACAGAGTTATGGAATTGGGCAGAATTATTTGTGTTTTACTACTAACTAATTTCTGGTATAAGGGAAAATGCTTTTAAGTAGGGCGGGTCATGGCACGGTTTTGCTTCAATGAAGCTCCGCGGCTGCTTCCAGGTCCTGTATTTTGCTATGGGCTTCATGGGTTTCTTCCTGAATCCATACCAGAGATGCTAACCGGACCCGTTAAGCCTGACGTCACCCCCATGTCGGAAAGTTTCACTGCACTAAGGATCAAACTGAGCTCTTGCTGGTCCTCAATTTCTCGCGGCCCGAAGGACCGGCAAAAAGGCAACCTCACCATCTCTTCTCGGAGAAACCCCTCAACAATCACAACTCACATCACGCAGACATGGTCAGAAAAGTCACGCTAAAGGGGACATGTCTCTCCAAAAAAAAAATCCACCATTCCGAGGTGGCACGCCTAACCTCTACACATCGAGTTCTTGAGTGATGCAACCATTTCCAAAACAAGGGGGCAAATTTCACAAATCCATAGAAACTATGACAGAAGTATAAATTGAAAGGTCAACTCATCTATGACTAACTAATGGGTAGTACAAAATTTTGAGCGGCACATACATAGATATACTAGGACCAAGTTTGTGATAAGAACTACACGTTTAACCGATATACATGCCTCGTATAGCCGTAGATTAATTTAGAAGGCTGACAATGTAACAAGCAACAGATATGTGAACTGACAAAAGAAATAGTCCTACAAATACGACCGCCGCTATGGCCTAGAACAAAAGCTTTATTACCCAGCTGTGACGGCCATTCATCCGCGGGATTTTGGCCTTTCGTAGCACAACCACAGGGGGCGGTTACTAGTAGTAGTAGTTAGTTGGCGGAGCTGTTGCCAACTCGGCCGCCACCCAGCCAGCCATATTTTCTCTTGTCCCACCCAGTTCCCCTCTCAAACCCCTCTCGATTGATTTCCTCCCTCGCAACGCTGCCTCCCACCTTGCTCCTATTCAATTCCCTCGCCCAAGTCTCCGATCCGATCTCCCCCAGCCAGGACGCCAGCGTCTTCGTATGGACCCCAATCCGCGTAAATCGACGGAGGCAGCGGCGGCGCCGCCGCCGGGGACCCCGCGGTTCAAACTGGGGAAGCAGTCGTCCATGGCGCCCGACCGCGGCGGCGGCGGGGACGACAACGGCGCCGTGGCGGGCGAGGCGGCCGGCGTCCGGAACTTCCAGCTCATGTACATGGCCCACGAGGGCAACGCGGAGGGGATACGCGAGCTGCTCGACGCCGGCGCCGACCCCAACTTCCGCGACTCCGACGGCCGCACCGCGCTGCACATCTCCGCCTGCGAGGGCCACGCCGACGTCGTCGACCTGCTCCTCGACCGCGGCGCCGAGCCCGTCGTCGAGGACCAGTGGGGGAGCACGGTGAGGCCGCTTTTGTTTTTTTACCTTTTCTTTTGGCTCCACTGTCTTTGCTTTTCTCGACGACCTCGGAATTTTGTCTGACTTTGCTGCCATATCCGTGGAAAATACTAGTTCTGGATAAGATTTTTCTTCTTTCACTAAAGGTTGAAGTTGAAATTGCGATCGGTCAGTTCAGTATGCAAACATTATGCAATTTAGGAAGAAATATCCGCTTTAGTACAGATGATACTTGCTGTTAGGAACTAGTACACAGGTATATGCCTTCTTGTGAGCTAACTGCCTGTTGCTCTACCATCTGACGACAGCCTTTGGCGGATGCGATGCATTACCAGAACCATGACGTGATCAAGATCTTGGAGAAGCGTGACCCTAAGCATAAGGTACTAATACTGTACTTTCTCTCATTGCGCCTACCTGTTGTACTGTCATGTTCAAGTGCTCCTGGTAATGAACAACCACATACTTTTTTTGAAGGTTGCTCCTATGCATGTTAACAGTGTCCTTGATGTTCCTGAATATGAGATTGACTCTAAAGAACTCGAGTTCACTACTGGAAAAGGTTTATCCAAGGTACGTGTAAACCACCAATCAAATCAAAAAAATTCTAATCGCTAGTCAATGTGCTTTTAGTCTGCTATAAGATCGTTGAATACTGGGTTTTATGCCATTGAATTATGGATAAATCCAATCTTCTGTACCCGAAATTTAGACACAGTGAATTTCTTCATCGAATGCTATTCATGTTTGAATCATGCTGTCTTTATTTCTTATCATTTCAATTTGCTTCCCAGGGTACATTCCGGAAGGCGACATGGAGGGGCATTCTGGTTGCTGTTAAGAAACTGGATGATGATGTGCTTACTGACGAGAACAAAGTGTGAGTTGGTTGATTCAGTTGAATGTTTACATTTGTTCCTGGTCTATGTTGGCGTTCTTCACTTAGATCTTGCTCCACTGCCGAGTTGTATTTTCCTTACAGTTTGGATGGATATCTTTGCGTTGCAGGCAAGCATTCAGAGATGAGCTTGATGTTCTGCAACTTATACGGCATCCGAATGTCGTGCAATTTCTGGGTGCTGTTACACAGACCAACCCAATGATGATTGTCATGGAATTTATGCCGAAGGTTTGTCTCCGCCAATGTGCTTTTCGGGTTTGCGTTAATCTGGCATTTCATAACCCTGCATATGAAGCCATTTCATCAGCGACATCTGAGAGGCCATAGTCAATTATTTCTAGTTTCAGACCCATGGCTTCATTTTAAACAAGTTAATTGATTATGTATTGTGAGTAAAGAAATGTTGCCGTCAAAGTCGATTGATAGTGCAAATGAGGTACCTGTGTGTATGATGTTATTTTAGCCCTTTTTTTTCTTTCCGGAAATACTTTTGTACACCCACGCATGGGTGTGGGTGTTCGTCACCGTCCATTTATTCCTCGAGATTCGCTTTCTTTTTTATGTGGTATCAGAATATATCATTGCAAGTATGATTTCTTCCTAGTTTATTGCAGTGTGATTTCAACGCTGTAGAATCTTTTATGTTTTTATCATTATTTCTGCAACATATGCAGGCTTTCAGTTGAGTATGAAAATATATCACTTTATTTTATGAACTGCTGAGTATCATCAGGCTGACAAATGTTTTTTTCAGGGTGATTTGCGCAAACACTTGAATAATAAAGGAGCTCTAGAGCCATCATATGCAGTTAAATTAGCTCTTGATATTGCAAGGTTCGCCACCCACCCAAATTAGCTCTTGATATTACTCACATGACAGATACTATTATTGCTATTTTTCTATTATTATCTGCAAAGCCTAATTTGTTGGTCCTGGTGAAATGTAACAGAGGAATGAGCTACTTACATGAGCATAAACCCCAAGCTATAATCCACCGTGACCTTGAGCCTTCGTGAGTACTTATCTTAAAAGAACTTTGACAATTTTAATGTATTTTCTGTAATACTCATCAGTTGCTTCAAATATCTGATTTGTTAAAAGACTTTTCTGTCCATTGCGTAAGAAAATAGGAACATATTGAGGGATGATACTGGACATCTGAAGGTGGCTGATTTTGATTTGTGTAAGATGCTGAAATGGAGAAGGAAAGTTAGAGAGGAGAAACCAATAACTTCTCCTGGAAATGCCTGTAAGCTTATTTTCTTATTGTTTTCACCTTAATATTTTCTATGTTGGAAAGATACTCCATATTTTGATAAATTATCGACCTTCTATAACTGATTCACCGTGAATATGTCGTAGGTAGGTATGTAGCTCCAGAAGTCCTGCGAAAAGAAGAGTATGATACTAAAGTTGATGTCTTCTCTTTTGCTTTGATACTTCAGGAGGTAATATTTTTCCCTCTAGTTCACATGTTCTTTTGTAGTGCTATTTTGATTGATAATTTGTAAATTTATGCTCTTCTGGTCCAACTACTCCAGATTCCAGTACATGACCATTTTTACTAATATCTAAACTCTTTCAGATGATTGAAGGAAACCTCCCTTTTTACAATAAGAAAATTGATGAAATCGAGACGGCTCATAGCTCTAAAGAAAGGCCGCCTTTCAGAGCTCATCCAAAGAATTATGCCCACGGGTTAAAAGAGTAAGATTCTCTCTCTTTATTTCTTTTGCAATGGATACCAATTCTTTGTAGCACTGGAGTGGCTTCTTTGCAGTCCGTTTTCCATCTTGACATATGGTTTTGTGTAAACCTTAATTTGTACTGTTAAGTCCAGATGCCTTTATAGATTGGTGACTTCAGTTTGCATATCTCATCCTGAATTGATTGCTCGACTATTTGATACTATTACAGGCTGATTGAGCAATGCTGGAGCGAAAATCCTGCTGACAGGCCAGATTTTAGAGTAGTCATTGATCGCTTGTCAGCTATCCAAAATGAACTAGCTCACAGAAATCGTTGGAAGGTAATAATTAATGACTTCCTGTCGCATTGCAGTCTAATAAGTGTTACTTCGTAGCAAAACATACATTGTTCTAGCAAAGGCGTTCTCATGTTGGCTATGCTGGAATAACAGGTCAGGCCTCTCAGATGTTTCCTGAGCTTCGAAGGTTTGCGGAAGAAAGATCGTGATGAGGGCAGCACCACCCGTTCTTCACGCTCATCTCGATCCAACTTTTAACAGCCAACTGGGACTGTTGATTTCACTTGGAGGATCATATTAATGATTGATAGAAAGTTAACTCACCAAGTACCAATATTTTTGTGTATCTAAATGCCTCCTACAAAGATTGGTTTTTCTCCCTGCTGATCACAAGGTTGTTGCATCATGTCCTCCTCGTGCAATCCACTGCATGTTGGAGCAATTTGTAGGGATGTGCACTGCGGAATAGAACTTCGCTGAAGTACAAAATCTTTCTTGAATTCAGAGATGGTCACAACTGTCAAAAAATAGGATCATTACACCAAGGAATCTATGTACAGATTGATCTCTTTGTTTTATAGTTTTCTTTCTATGGGTAAGAAAGCAACTCGACTTGGGGAAATGGGATCTCACTTTGTTGTTGCACTTTCTTTGTATAATACTTTTTGATGATGTTTTGTACTATACTTTTTTTTTTTTTTGGTTTTAACACTTCTGAAGAACAAATTGATTCACATATGTTTTTCTTCTCTAACTCTGTGCACAGTGACTGGGGATAGATAGCATAAGTATGAAAATTGTTTGAGCCATACAAAATTGAAGCCAAGCATACATTTTATTGCAATACATAACACAGACTTTTCTCTTGCCAATATATCAGCTACCTGGCACATACCCGTGAACAGAGTAGACGTCTTTGAAAAGAACATATGGAAGACTATCATTTACCGTACGTCTCAAAAGAACATCTCTAATCCCACTGAAAGAACATGAATCTGAATCTGGCACGCCTGAACTTCGAGTTCAGAGGTGAGGGTGTACTCAACTTCAGAAAATAACATGATTCTGGCAGCTGTACCATTACTATATCTTGCCAAACATTTCTTAAACAAAACATGCGTGTACACCAGAAAATACAAAATAAACCAATCAGTTACTTACAAACTTCTCTGCTCAGTATCATCAATTTGTAAGCTCAGAAAAAACTGAACCATATATTTCATCGATGCACCTCTTTCTGCTCGGAGATTATTGGCCTTGTTTCATAGGACAAAGATCCATATTGTACGACCAGCGTCTGAACAGGTCAGTTCCATGTCATATACATATTCATGTGTGTTACTTTAGCTTCTTATGGCATCCCCTGTTATACACTACACATATGTAAAACAAAAATAAATTGACAGATAACTGCCTTTTTTTTTACCTCATACTATATAAGAAGCAGCAGCTACAAAAAAAATGCAGATATTTTGCTTCCCCAACGGCTTGCTAATTGATAAATAGTTTGTAGTTAAAAGGATATTTTTCTCATATTTTCATAAAATCTTTCTATTGTTTTTAAGAGTGTTGGGCGTCATGATGTACGTCGGCCCAGTCGAAACTGATTTTGTAGCTCCTAACGGCGTGAGAGAGTTACCTGTTGTTAATATCAGGTACAACATCATATTTATTCGTATTCTCGGAGAAATAGCTTATTCATGCGGCAATACTCTCCTGTTAGCCGAATAAAACATTGTCATTCTAGTGTCCCACGACCTGAAAGTTGATCAAGAATCAAGTAGTTTTTTTCCTGCTTTTTTTTGTATCTAGTGAATCTCTATTAATGTCAAATCTTTACAATGTTCAATATTATTTGTTAGGATCACTTGATACATAAATGCAAAGAAAATCCTATTTGATGCTTGATCAACTTTCAGGTTCGTGGGCCACAAGAATGTCATCATTCTGTTCGGTTAACAACAAAGTACTACCGTAGAGATAAGCCATTTTTCCAAAAATACGAAAACAGATAATGTTGTACCTCTCATCAACAATAGCCAACTCTATCACGTGGCTACGGGCTAAAAAATCAGTTTCAAATGGGTCGATGTGCATCACGCACCCAACATATCTAAAAACAATATTACGATCAATAAAATTTTACGAAAAAAACATTTGTTTAACTATAAACTATTTATTTGTTAGCAAGACATTGAGGAAAATAAAATAATAAGCCATAATAAGGCTCCTACGAACCGTAAAGAAAAAACTTCATGAAAGAAAAAAATCGATTTCAGAACTGAACACTATCTATATTGGTCATGTAAACCGAAGGAAATTATTCTAGATAAACTACGAAAGTGACGAGCAAGTGCAAATCCAAATCCAAATCCAATAAAACTAATCAAATTATTCATGTACAAAAAAAATGATCTCTACTCACGCGATTGATTTAGGTGCAATACGTACCTGAACGAGACTAGCGTGACGCTCTGCTGTGAAAAATCAAGACAATAGTATTGCTCTGGAGAGGTGGTCGCTGAACAACGCTATTGCCGATTAGCAGATCCAAATCTTTATAGGCGCAATACGTACCTGAACGGGGCTACTGTGATGCTATGGGGTGTCCATGCTTTATAGGCGGCTCTCCATTAAATTTGAGATCTGATTAGCTGATCCAAATCTTCTTAAAGGTGGAAGCGAGAGATATCATTCTGTAATTACGTTAGTACAAACTTTCCTCGCAAATCTTCTCACAATTAAAACTCGGTATTCCTTTCTGTCAGCGTACAATAGAATCGTGAGGAGTCTGCCCTGGATGCGTGGCTAATTGATTGGTAAACACTCCAATTGGCTATTGATTGATCCCGTAGTTATTATTTCCTTTTTGAACCAAATTGACCGCGTAGTTAACAAGTATACGCTCATGTTTTTTTTTTGAGATGAAGTACGCTCATGTTGGATATTAGAGAGAGGGTCATCTTTAGCCGATACCGCAAGACAACCAAAAACATAAAATTTACGGGTTTGATAAAAGAAAATTGTTCGAATAGATCACCCAAAACGGTTTGATCCGCAAATATTTTTGCGGTAAACCCTAAATAATTTGCTCCTACTCTATACATGCGGAATTTTGATCAAAATGTAACTCAAACCACAAAGATTTGGCGTACCTGGTCAACACTCGCCGAAGCGGTGTACTACTCCGGTGAAATTCCACCACCCCGCCCGCAGTCCAGCCAAATCGAGACTGTACTGCGGCGAAATTGACCTATTTCGGCCGATTCCGGCAAAATCGAGTCCGTACTCCGACAAAGGCCAAATCGAGGTCATACTCCAACGAAATTGACTTATTCCGACCTATTCCGGCGATGAACATGGCTGATTCCGACTTATTCCAGCCGATTAAGACGATATCCATGTTAGACCGTTGACGGAGAAGCCTGGGTGGCCGGCTAGCTAGCACGCTAGCACGCATCAAGCAACCGGCAAGCTAGCGCACACGCGCGGCTAGGCCATAGTAGATGGCCGTGCACGCACACACGCTCGGGGGTAGGCAGCAGGGGTCGAGGCGCAAGCTTGGTCGAATGCCTCCCGATCTGAGTGAGAGGAAGACAATGGAATATTTCACGATTTATTTTTTACAGTTGGAGGATACGAGATCTGTTCTGCTCTGACACTTTCTGCACAGAAAAAAATCAATGCACTTAACCACATGCGTGTTTTACGATTTAGCCGCTGCTTGAGATACTCTTACTACTGTACGTCAGTACGTGTACAGTAACTCTGCCGTTAAATTCAATCCAACGGCCTCCTCCCATTTCTTGCATGAACAGAATTAGAAGCAAACTTGGCGCTAAATTTGGATCCACTCTTTGCGGGACTTGCGGAGGCAACACTCGAAACAACACTGCTCATTGCAGGACTTGCAATGCCGGCACCGTTGGCAGCAACCGCGATGGCAGCCTGCACGGTACTTGATCATTTGTATTGCTCGTTGCTGAACTTGCAAACTTTTGCGTTTTACTCCCTCCGTTTAAATTAATTTGAATCGGATACGTGTCACTTAGAGGAGGAAGGACGCCGTGCCTCTTCCGTTGTCGAGGCGTACGCTCATACTGGCGATTGATACAGCCGCACACGGGTTTTTGGCCTGATTGAGATGGATGTGGAGAAGATGATGTGCTTTGTTTTTTTTTGGCGCCAGTACATAGTGGTCAGTTAAGTATTTTGAACATACACCAGATTTCCCCTCCATGTCTCCTTAAATATATGCAGGGAATTCTGTTTCTGATATTGTGCAGCGATGAATGACAGGATGCTCGTTGGATTGAATTTGATGCCTGATTTTATTACTACCTCTGTCCTAGTTTAGAGGTGTGCTTCGGTGCGCACCCTCTCCAAACTCGCGACTTATCGCCGAAGGGGTACGGTGGTCCCGATTTTGTTTTTTTTGTGCTGCCCGCCGAAACCCATATCCAAGCCCAGTGCAAGACTCGTATGGGTATACAGGGCCTGGGCGTATCTATACGGACGACCCCACGTGGGTGGGTCCCACGTGCTAAGCTAATCACCGTGATTAGCTCCCATTGCATGCATCGTTTTCATCGGCACTGGAGATCTGATCGAGCTGTTCCACGCCGTCGCTAGGTTAAACGCAAGCGGTTGTTGCCGGCCCGGCCGTCGGCGGTTGTTGCCGGCACGTCCGTCGCCGCCGGTGGTTGTTTCGCATCTCGACGCCGCCGACCGCGCGCGAAGCCCCCCCGCAGATCGACGACCTTGGAAAGGCGCGCCACCGGCTCGGCATCTTCCCCGCTAGGGTTTAAAATTAGAGGTACCATGACTTCATCTTGTAGCATAGTAAGAGGACGCAATTCTGCCGGTTTTTCAATTCTAATTATGGTCCAATACTACAGAATATGGAGAACTCTATATCTGGTATGATTGAGGAACAAAACGAGTACGTCGGCTATAATTCCGATGACTCTGAAATGGAGGAAAATTTGCAGCACGAAGCCGGCTGGAGCGAAGACGAGTTTGATGTGAGCCACTATTTTTCATTTCGATTACCAGCAGTCCAGCATCATCAAATTATATATGGTTCCTCATGTCATAATTTATGCAGATTGCGTACGATGAATTTGATAATGATGACAACCATGGTGAACACACAGACGATCAAAATGATGAGAACCATGGTGAACACACAGACAGTCTAAATACTAGTGAGGTATGTGTAGTGACTCATACAATGACATAAAATGATGCATGAAATGATGGCAACTGTAAAATTTACGGTTACTAAATTTCGCAATGCATTAATAAATTTCAGGCACAATTTGACACGCAGCTTGAGTACGACTATTACGGTGAATCTGACTTGGACACGGGCCACACTGATGATGTGGAAGGTGCATCAGTTCCTGAGGATTCTGTTGACATGAGCCAGGTTGTTATCTCTTTTTTATCAGTCTCATATAGCTGGAACACATAAATTTATAGTTTTAATTAATGCCTACGTTTTCTACTTGCAGGCGACGCCAAGCGCTAGTCAGCCTGAGAAACCACAGAAAGGTAGCAATGGCAATGAATATCCTGATAGTGATCGGGATTTATACTGGATGATAAAAGAGATGACTTTTATTTCTGAAGCAGCAGCATATTCTTTCTACAACAGATATGCTAAAGATTATGGGTTCAGCGTCCGGCTGGACCAGGTTAAGCGGTTTGATGATGGAGTAATTCGGTTAAGGCGTTTTGTGTGTTCCAGACAGGGCAGACGTCCCAAAAACCAACTGACCACGGAAGGCCGTGTATATAGGCACAGACCTGAGTCTCGCTGCGGCTGCAAGGCACGTTTGGTGGTCAAGTTTGATGGAAGAACTGGTTTCTGGGTTGTTGAAGATTTTCGTGACAAACATAACCATGACCCAGCTGAACCATGTCAGACTCCGTTTCTTCGGTCCCATAGGACGATCAACGACGCGCAGAGATCTGAGATATTATCACTGGGATCCATGGGGGTCAGGAAGCACCTCATTATGAGAAAATTCATTGCAGGCTCCGGTTCATTTGCCGGTGTTGGATTCACAAGAAAGGATTTGTACAACATGTGCTCTAGGGAGAGGAGGAGGCTGCTTTTCGACGGTGACGCTACCACAGCCATCCGCATTATGGCAAAGAGGAAAAAGAGGGACCCTGAATTTTTCTATGAATATGACGTTGATGAAAAAGGCCGTCTGAAGCACATGTTCTGGTGTGATTCCCAGTCACGTAGGGATTACCAGGACTACGGAGATGTGCTGGTGTTTGATAGCACATACAAGATGAATAAATATAAGATGCCATTTGTTCCTTTTGTGGGCTTGAACAACCACCGTAGGACAACGGTTTTTGGGTGTGCCATCCTTTCAAGCGAGAATGAACAAACATATGTTTGGCTTCTAAAGACTTTCCTCAAAGCGATGTGTCAACAGAAGCCAAAGGCAGTAATCACGGATGCAGATGCCGCGATGATCGGCGCAATCGGCGAAGTATTTTCTGGTGTGTCGCATCGCATCTGCAGCTTCCACATTGAAAAAAATATGGAGATGCATCTACCTAACAAGTCACTGAACGAGTTCAGGACTCTTTTGTATTACACCACCTCAGAGCAAGTATTTGAGGAGCGATGGCATGCATTTTACAGAAAATGGCAATCCCCAAAAACCAGAACATGGATGAAGAGGATGTACACCAAGAGGAAACTTTGGGCTGCAGCGTATCTCTCTCAAGGATTCTGGCTGGGTATGAAAAGTAACCAGCGGAGTGAAAGTTTAAACTCTTGTCTGCACCTGCACCTAGATGGGGAAATGACAATTGTTGATATGATTATGCACTACGACAACGCAATTGTCCGTCTCCGTGAGAACGAAGCCCACGACGACTGCACGGCTTCACAGACTACACCAGTGGCAATTACTAATTTCAGAGAACTAGAGGTTGCTGCTGCAAAAATCTTCACTCCTGCTGTGTTCTATATTATTCAAGGTGAGCTTTCAAAGATTGGCGGCATAGAGATCTTAGAAAAAATGCAGGCAGGAGACTCAAACATCTTCATTGTGGCATGGAGGAATCATGTAAGGACCAGGTTCTACGTGGAATATAGACCCAAGGAGGCAGAAATTATAAGGTGCAGCTGTCAAAGGATGATTAGAAAGGGGATCCCTTGCAAGCACATACTGCATGTGCTGCATTTCTTGAAATTTACTGAAATTCCACAATGTTGTGCTCTAGAGGATTCACATAAAGTGTTGAGGTTTGGGTTTGCCCGTATATCTGTACATTATGGTAGATCACGTTTCAGTTTAGAATTAAGAGATAGAGTTTGGTTCGTACACAGTTAGGTTTATTCCAAAGATAGAAAGTCTACGGACTATAAATATGTACCTAGGGTTATTGAGAAAGGAGGACGATCACGTTCACAACAAACACAATCTAGGCGCATCGCCACCCCTTGTTTCGAGGGTTTCTTCCGGTAAGCGTCATGCTGCCAAGATCGCATCTTGCGATCTGGTCAGTTTATTCGTTGTTTTGTGTTGCTCGTACTGAAGCCTTGTTGATGGCGAGTAATACCGTTATCATAGATGTTTTGGGGCTAACATCGATACTTTTCTGATATGTTTGCTTAGTTATGCTGCCCCTAAATATCTAGCTGCCTTTGCACCTATCTTAGGTGTAAGGGCAGCGTCTTGCTTGGTCTTTATTTAGTAGATCTGATCTGTTATAGTTGTTCCTTGTTTTCCAAGGATTAGTTTGATATCCGCATGGTTAGGCCTTGCAAACGGGTTGAACGATCCAGTAGTGCGTAAGGTATGGTTTGCCGATCCAAGAGGGGTTGTTCCGGGAATCGACTCTGTGTTGGTTTTTAGGCCTCTTCTAGGACTAGTTTTCTGTTATCTTTCGTATCTGCCAGGCTCAACTACGCGTAGGACGTTCCAATTATGCGGTGAAAGCCCTAGACTGTCGTAGATCGATTTAACTTGGTATTGATAAAGCAGGATCCCCATGTCATCGTAGATCCAATGCGAACCATGGGTCAATCGGCTCTTTGAGCCGATTCACGGGTAACCCGAGAGCCGATCGAGGCTCGATTTAATGTTTACGTGTCTGCCATGCAGAAACTAATTGAAGCAATCCATCACCTTCCCGACCATAGGTCAGTGGCACGCCCTCGCACCTAGGACGTGTGCCGGATTTTGCGGGCCGTCGCCCGAGGGACCAGGGCCCACCAGCAGGGATCCTCCCGCTCTTCGTGTTGCTCGTCGTCGCTCGCCGGTGGGTTTTGGCAGGCAACACATTCGGCACGCCGGGTGGGACATTCTACAAGAACGCGTCAACATCTGCAGCTGAGATGGCGGACGGACCAATCACGTACGAAGATCTGCCTGAGGAGCACAAGAAGAAATATGATGATATTAAAGCTGTCTTCGAAGCCGATCTCATCGGCTCTTTCGAGAGGACCCGTAAACATGGCATTAGGTGGAAAGGGTTCTCACCCGAAGGCGTTCTCGATGAAGTAGATCTGTCTCTCCCTTCGAGGAACGCACCAGAGCTCTGCGCCAGGAAGTTAACTACATGGTGGCTCATTCTCTACACCGTCATTCTGAGAGCCTGGTGAACGCTTTCGAGCGCATTGCGGTTCGCGTGGTTCAGAAATCATGAAGCATCGCTCTCCGTCGTGGCCTGCTCTAGGGACTCACCAGGGAGAAATACCATTCCGACCAGACGCAGCTGCCATTCACGCTTGCAGCTCCAGAGCCACAGGGTTCACCGCATACGTCCTCTACAAGATTGGAGGCGATCCTGGCGATTGCCAATTCCTGTATGAGCCGCCTAAAGAAATCCCACATGGATACGTGTGCACATACGTGCCGGACTGCAATAACTTGGCGCGCACGAACCAGATTGCAGCAGGAGGGATTTCTGGAGCGGACGCCGATAAACAGGCGTGGCTAGCTAAATATGCCACCGGAACGAGTCATGAAAGCTCAGCCCCTGCAGCTCATACCGTGGAACAAATCAGTACAATCTTGAGAGACCAGTTCGGCATCCTGCCAAAGAGGAGAACAGTCGGCTATTCCAAGCCGTACCCCAACGAATATGATTTGATTCCGTTGCCGCCCAAGTATCGGCTCCCTGAGTTCTCAAAGTTCAATGGATCAGAAGGGTCTAGCTCAATTGAGCATGTGAGCCGATATTTGGCACAATTGGGCATGATTTCAGCATCAGACCCGTTACGTGTAAGGTTTTTTGCGCAATCTCTCACAGGACCAGCTTTTGGGTGGTATACCTCGTTGCCACCAGATTCCCGACGTGGAAGCAACTGGAAGAGCAGTTTCATGTTCAATATCACTCGAAGCTACCGAGGCTGGCATTGCCGATCGGCGCAGTGCGCAGAACGGGAGAAACGGTGTCGGAATACATTCAACGTTTCAGGTGTCAAGAACCGATGTTATTCGGCTCGTTTAACCGAGAAAGAAGCGTCGATCCGCAGCGCCTCGCAGCCGATCAAGGATCCGGCTTTCCAAGTGGAATACACCACTCGCACATGGTCCAGAAATTAACATTGTATGAGCAGCGCCACCCAATTGTACCAAGAAAAGTTCAAACGCCCGATAGGCCTGGTCGAGACAGAAGAAGTTGGGGATTCTGCAGAAGACCAGGAAGTAGCCGTGGCTGAATGAGCTCGGGGGCAGCTCCCGTGTCCTGCAAATGGGTGAAACAACAAGGGCCTGCAAAAGGGTTTGACTTCGATGTAAGCAAAGCTGAGCAGATATTCGATTTATTGCTTAAGGAAAAACAGCTGAAGTTACCCGAAGGCCATAAAATCCCTACGGCGCAAGAAATGAACGGGATACCGTACTGCAAGTGGCATCACTTGTTCACCCATATCACCAATGACTGCAAAGAGTTGCGTCGGCAGATCCAAACGGCGATAGAACAAGGCCGTTTGATCCTTGGTCAGTTTGCCATGAAAGTGGACACGCAACCGTTTCCTGGCGTCAACATGGTGGAACACAATCACTCCACGAGGCGTCAGCTGGATTTCTCATTCGATGTTAACATGGCAGGGCCTGTATACCACCATGGCAGGGATAAAGAAGAAATCGGTCACTCCCGTGGCAAGGAAAAGGAGGAGGCCGGCCCACGCGACCGGCCCCGATATGATGACAGACGGTACATCACCGAGGAACAAGTGAGAAACGTGCGGTATCAACGACCGCTCTCCGCGCATCTCCTTAACAAATATGAGCGTCAGTACGACCGACGCCGGCGGTACGACATAGATGACGAAAGATATCGTCGGTCTGATGTAGACAACGGAAAATATCGTCGGTATGATAGAGACGACGAAGGATATGAGCACCGCGCTAAGGGGAAGTCAAGAGAGCAGGAAGACATGGACAAACACTGGGATTGTCCTTTCTTTAAGCACTGCTGGGATTCAGGAATGAGCCGATTGCCTACAATCGACAACTGCCCGGAATGTAGACAGCAGAAGGAGGACACAGGTGAGGTTTCAGTGTTCAAGCGTCTAGGGCCTCTCCCATCTCAGAACAGACGAGCTGAGTCATCTCGAGTGGAAGATTTCGAGGAGTCAGAAGATGAAGAAGAAGATAGATACCACCGGCCAAGGTGGTGCCCTGATGGACTCAGTCACTCCCAAAAGCGTAGGGTTCAGCGGCTACGTAGCTTGGAGGAAGCCGAGGCGCAATACCTGCACACGTTGAGGAAAGCGCGGCCCGATCTGGCCGTGAAAATTCAGCAAACTTTGGAGACGGAGATGCGTCCACAGAAGAAAGAATGGCGCCCCAAACAAATAAAAGCCGATGCGAAGGCATCGGCTGGCACAAATATGGTGTTCATACTTCCGTCGGAGTTTTGTGCTCCAAGAACCGAAGAAGTGCCAGTAGCACAGTTTGACTGCGGCCCACGGCCAGTTATCTTTGAAAAGCCACGAGAGAAGAGCTACAAACATTTGAAGGCCCTGTACCTAAGAGGTTATATCAACGGGCAGCCTGTCAGCAAGATGTTGGTTGACACGGGAGCGGCAGTCAATATAATGCCATACTCCATGCTACGGCGTTTGGGACGCTCTAACGCAGATCTGATCAAAACCAACGTCACACTAAGCGACTTCAACGGCCAAGCATCAGAAACGCAAGGCGTTCTGAACGTGGATCTAACCGTGGGCCGAAAAACCATCCCTACATCATTCTTCATCGTCGACAGCAAAAGCACCTACGCTGTCCTGCTAGGGAGGGATTGGATTCACGCCAACTGCTGCATTCCATCCACAATGCACCAATGCCTGATACAGTGGGATGGAGATGAAGTGGAGGTCGTTCATGCAGATGACTCGATCGAGATCTCAATAGCTGGCATGAATATTTGGGACGCAGAAGACCAAGAGCCGATCTCTAGAGTCAGTTTGGACGGCTGTGAGCGCATCGAAGCTACAAAAAATGGGGTGAGGCTGGTCTTATCCACCGGCCTGACAGAGTAGCAAGAGCAAAGTCAATGGACGTACGTGGCAAGGCCGATCCCTGCGATCGGCCCCAAAAAATAAAAAGCAATGATCTCACCTCAAGCATGTCACGTAGTCGTAGTAGGGAGACTCCCTCCCGTAGTAGAGCACAAATAAGTTGTAAACCTTCATTGAGCAATGCAATCGAAAAGGGGGCCGATTCCAGCAATCGGCCCAAATTATCCTCACCATACGTTTTGCCTGTGTTCAGCATCGATCTAACAGGCGACGGAAAGCTAGGATATGGATTTACATCGGCTGATGAGCTAGAAGAGATTGACATTGGTCCTGGGGATAAGCCACGACCAACATTTAGCAGCAAAAAGTTAGATGTGAGAGCGAGTCGCTCTTCCGATTATGGATGCAATGCCGTGAGCTGATGGCACAATTTAGGTACATAAACTTCAATTGGATCCCGAGGTCGCAAAATACCGAGGCGAACGATCTCGCACAGATGGCGTCAGGCTACAAGGACGTAGCAGGTGGAGCCGATGTTCAGGTACAGTTCCTGGAATCGGATGACTGGAGAGCCGATATCTTCAATTACTTGAAAGATTCGGCTCGGGGGGCACCTAAACGGATAAGGTACAAGGCCATGAAGTATGTCCTTATTGGGGATGACATGTTCTACAGGACTTTGGAAGGGTTACTTCTCAAATGTCTGGGACCAGCCGAGTCAAATCGGCTCTTACACGAGGTACACGAAGGCGCCTGTGGAACTCACCAATCGGCTCATAAGATGAAATGGTTGATCAGGCGATCGGGGTTTTATTGGCCCACCATGCTTGAGGATTGTTTTAAGTACTATAAAGGGTGTCAAGCATGTCAGAAGTTTGGGAAAATTCAGACGGTACCCGCATCAGCAATGAACCCCATCATCAAGCCTTGGCCATTTCGAGGTTGGGGCATGGATATGATCGGCAAAATCAATCCTCCATCGAGCAAAGGCCATATGTGGATTTTGGCCATTACAGATTATTTCACTAAATGGGTGGAGGCCGTCCCTATGAAGTCAGTGGCATCGAAAGATGTTATCAATTTCGTGAAAGAACATGTCATTCATAGATTCGGGATTCCCCAGACTATCACGACCGATGGAGGTTCGGTCTTCGTTTCTCACGAGTTTAGAAAGTTCTGCGAGGACATGGGAATCAAGTTGATCCGATCATCTCCATACTATGCTCAAGCAAATGGGCAAGCTGAAGCGTCCAACCAAAGCCTTATCAAGCTGATTAAGAGGAAAGTCGACGAGCACCCTAGACGTTGGCACGAGGTATTGTCAGAAGCTTTGTGGGCCGATGCATGAAATCGGCGAAAATAAAAAATATACAAGCAACAGGACGCAAAGCACAGCCGATGCACAGACATCGACTTTAGACTAAAAAGCCGATGCGCAGCCATCGACTCTAGAGGTACAAACTGTTACGAGCAGGTATCAGGTTACATGGATAGGCTCTACTGAAGGAATGCCTCGAAGGCACGGAGGGCGTCAGCACGGACACGATCCACCTCGGCGATCTCGGCCTCGTCATCTTCGTCCTCGCCCGTCACTAGCCGTTTGTTCAGGGCACGTATTTCTGCCAGATCAGTTTTCAGTTGAGCTTTGAGGCCTTCTGCTTCCTCTTGGGAGCGGGCAATAAGAGCTTCCTTATCGTAAATAAGCTGTTTGGTTGCCCGGACCCTCTCTTCAAGGTCCTCCAATTCCTTTCGCAAGGTCTCAAGTTCGGCGGTGCTGACAGAGGTGTCAGTTTTGGCATCTAAGGCCGCCTTTTTCTCATTGAGCCGCTGACATTTGTCTGCAATGTCGGCTTTCAACGGAAGTTGGGCGTGGCGTAGATCGATTCTCTGACGAGCTAACTTCACCCTTGACCCGTAGACAGACAGAGTCACAACTGGCCAAAGTTTCACCTGCAACGTTACCGGGAGATGGTGCTGGATTTCTTCAAGAACGCTCTTCACTTCCTCGGGGTCTTCGACCAACGTCTCGATCGGGGAGGAAAGCAAGGCTTTGAGACGCTGGAATTGACGTAGGACAGCGCTGGGTCGTGGTTCATCGCATGCCGTAGAAGGAGCTGGTTCGATGGATTCAGGGTCGAACGTTAGCAAGCCCGAGAGGTCACAACCCTGACAAACAGAAACAGCGTCAGTATGCAGCAAAAGGGAAGGGTAAGCCAAACGAAAGGAGTATACCTCTCCTGAGACCAGGGGGACAGCCGATGATGAGGTAATCGGCTCTTGTGTTTCTGCTGGGGGCTTGGCCAAATTGGCGACCTTGTCAACGGCACCTTTAGGGATTACTGGATCCAGGTTTGCGGAGGGCATCTGTACTTCCTCGACTCCCCCACTAGAAGTGTCATCAGTCTGCAAAGGAGGTGGTTAGCCGATGTGAGCAGCAATGGATTAGCATGAAAGATGAGCCGGGGAGAGTATGGAGGGTAATTACATTTGAAGCCTCTTGGTTTGATGAAGGGGCTTGCGGTTCCTTTCGAGTCCTCTTGGTGCTCACGCCCTGCCCCGCTTTGATTGGAGCTTGGGGGGCAACAGGTTCAGGAACTGGCCTTTTCCTGGAAGCCGATGGTGGCAAATCTGGCTGGCTCTGCGTGGTGATTTTCCCAGAGTTGCCCGAGCTCGAATCCCCTCGATTGGATTGTGTTTCCTCGCTGGAGTTGTCTTCGGTGGAGGCCTATAAAAGAAGAGTTAGTAAGCACAAGCATGTTTGCAGAAGCCCATAAGGATAGATGAAATCAGTCAAGGCATGGATCAACGTACGTGCAAGCTCTCTTGATCTGGAGAAGGGCTCCGGCGCTTCAAAGTTTTCCTGGCGGCTACATTCCTCACCGTCGTTCTCGCCTTGGTTGGGGCTCGGGGGGCAGCTGGCCCGGAAGATACTTTGCTCTTGGAAGCCGATTTTGGTGAAATCGGCTGGCTCTGCATCACGACCTTTTTCAAGGGTGGCGAGTTTTGCAGAAAGGACACAAGTGGGAACCCCAAGTGGAAGGTGTGATGCGTACAAGTTTTCCCTCAGTAAGAAACCAAGGTTTATCGAACCAGGAGCCAAGAAGCACGTTGAAGGTTGATGGCGGCGGGATGTAGTGCGGCGCAACACCAGAGATTCCGGCGCCAACGTGGAACCTGCACAACACAACCAAAGTACTTTGCCCCAACGAAACAGTGAGGTTGTCAATCTCACCGGCTTGCTGTAACAAAGGATTAACCGTATTGTGTGGAAGATGATTGTTTGCAAGAAAACAGTAAAACAAGTATTGCAGTAGATTTGTATTTCAGTATAAAAGAATGGACCGGGGTCCACAGTTCACTAGAGGTGTCTCTCCCATAAGATAAAAGCATGTTGGGTGAACAAATTACAGTCGGGCAATTGACAAATAGAGAGGGCATAACAATGCACATACATGTCATGATAAGTATAGTGAGATTTAATTGGGCATTACGACAAAGTACATAGACCGCCATCCAACCGCATCTATGCCTAAAAAGTCCACCTTCAGGTTATCACCGAACCCCTTCCAGTATTAAGTTGCAAAGCAACAGACAATTGCATTAAGTATGGTGCGTAATGTAATCAACAACTACATCCTCGGACATAGCATCAATGTTTTATCCCTAGTGGCAACAACACAACACAACCTTAGAACTTTCTGTCACTGTCCCAGCAAAAACTTGGCCAGAGCCTCTACTAATAACGGAGAGCATGCAAGATCATAAACAACACATAGGTAATAACTTGATAATTAACATAACATGGTATTCTCTATCCATCGGATCCCAACAAACACAACATATAGTATTACAGATAGATGATCTTGATCATGTTAGGCAGCTCACAAGATCCAACAATGAAGCACAATTAGGAGAAGACAACCATCTAGCTACCGCTATGGACCCATAGTCCAGGGGTGAACTACTCACTCATCACTCCGGAGGCGACCATGGCGGTGTAGAGTCCTCCGGAGATGAATCCCCTCTCCGGCAGGGTGCCGGAGGAGATCTCCAGAATCCCCCGAGATGGGATTGGCGGCGGGCGTCTCGGAAGGTTTTCCGTATCGTGGCTCTCGGTATTGGGGTTTTCGCGACGGAGGCTTTAAGTAGGCGGAAGAACGTGGGGGGCCACACGAGGGCCCCACACCATAGGTCGGCGCGGCCAGGGCCGCGCCCTATGGTGGCGGCGCCTCGTGGCCCCACTTCGACTCCTCTTCGGTCTTCGGGAAGCTTCGTGGCAAAATAGGACCCTGGGCGTTGATTTCGTCCAATTCCGAGAATATTTCGTTACTAGGATTTCTGAAACCAAAAACAGCAGAATGGCTCTTCGGCATCTTGTTAATAGGTTAGTTCAAATGCACGAATATGACATAAAGTGTGCATAAAACATGTAGATATCATCAATAATGTGGCATGGAGCATAAGAAATTATCGATACGTCGGAGACGTATCAGCATCCCCAAGCTTAGTTCTGCTCGTCCCGAGCAGGAAAACGATAACAAAGATAATTTCTCAAGTGACATGCCATCATAACCTTGATCATACTATTTGTAAACATATGTAATGAATGCAGCGATCAAAACAATGGTAATGACATGAGTAAACAAGTGAATCATAAAGCAAAGACTTTTCATGAATAGTACTTCAAGACAAGCATCAATAAGTCTTGCATAAGAGTTAACTCATAAAGCAATAAATCAAAGTAAAGGTATTGAAGCAACACAAAGGAAGATTAAGTTTCAGCGGTTGCTTTCAACTTATAACATGTATATCTCATGGATAATTGTCAACATAGAGTAATATAACAAGTGCAATATGCAAGTATGTAGGAATCAATGCACAGTTCACACAAGTGTTTGCTTCTTGAGGTGGAGAGATAGGTGAACTGACTCAACATAAAAGTAAAAGAATGGTCCTTCAAAGAGGAAAGCATCGATTGCTATATTTGTGCTAGAGCTTTTATTTTGAAAACATGAAACAATTTTGTCAACGGTAGTAATAAAGCATATGAGTTATGTAAATTATATCTTACAAGTTGCAAGCCTCATGCATAGTATACTAATAGTGCCCGCACCTTGTCCTAATTAGCTTGGACTACCGGATCATCGCAATACACATGTTTTAACCAAGTGTCACAATGGGGTACCTCCATGCCGCTGTTGATACGTCTCCGACGTATCGATAATTTCTTATGTTCCATGCCACATTATTGATGATATCTACATGTTTTATGCACACTTTATGTCATATTCGTGCATTTTCTGGAACTAACCTATTAACAAGATGCCGAAGTGCCTTCTTTTCTGCTGTTTTTGGTTTCAAATCCTAGTAACGAAATATTCTCGGAATCGGACGAAATCAAGACCCAGGTTCCTATTTTCACCGGAAGCATCCAGAACACCCGAGACCCGCCAGAGGGGGGCCCTGTGGGCCCCAGATGATAGGGCGGCGCGGCCCAGGCCCTGGCCGCGCTGCCATATGGTGTGGCCACCCCTTCGACCCTCCTGCGCCGCCTCTTCACCTATATAAAGCCTCTGTCGCGAAACCCTGATGCGAAGAACCACGATACGAAAACCTTCCGAGCCGCCGCCATCGCGAAGCCAAGATCCGGGGAACAGGAGTCTCTGTTCCGGCCCCTGCCGGAGCGGGGCAGTGCCCCCGAAGGCTTCTCCATCGACACCGCTGCCATCTCCACCGCCATCTTCATCACCGCCGCTGCTCCCATGAGGAGGGAGTAGTTCTCCATCGAGGCTCGGGGCTGTACCGGTAGCTATGTGGTTCATCTCTCTCCTATGTGCTTCAATACAATAATCTCATGAGCTGCCTTACATGATTGAGATTCATATGATGATGCTTGTAATCTAGATGTCATTATGCTAGTCAAGTGAGTTTTACTTATGTGATCTCCGGAGACTCCTTGTCCCACGTGTGTAAAGGTGACAGTGTGTGCACCGTGTGGGTCTCTTAGGCTATATTTCACAGAATACTTATTCACTGTTGAATGGCATAGTGAGGTGCTTATTTATATCTCTTTATGATTGCAATGTGTTTGTATCACAATTTATCTATGTGCTACTCTAGCAATGTTATTAAAGTAGTTTTATTCCTCCTGCACGTGTAAAAGGTGACAGTGTGTGCACCGTGTTAGTACTTGGTTTATGCTATGATCATGATCTCTTGTAGATTGCGAAGTTAACTATTGCTATGATAATATTGATGTGATCTATTCCTCCTACATATGCATGAAGGTGACAGTGTGCATGCTATGCTAGTACTTGGTTTAGTCTTTTGATCTATCTTACACTAAAGGTTACTAAAATATGAGCATTATTGTGGAGCTTGTTAACTCCGGCATTGAGGGTTCGTGTAATCCTACGCAATGTGTTCATCATCCAACAAAAGTGTAGAGTATGCATTTATCTATTCTGTTATGTGATCAATGTTGAGAGTGTCCACTAGTGAAAGTGTAATCCCTAGGCCTTGTTCCTAAATACTGCTATCGCTGCTTGTTTACTGTTTTACTGCGTTACTACTGCTGCATTACTACTGCTTGTTTACTGTCCTGGGCAAAGCACTTTTCTGGTGCCGTTGCTACTACTTATTCATACCACCTGTATTTCACTATCTCTTCGCCGAACTAGTGCACCTATTAGGTGTGTTGGGGACACAAGAGACTTCTTGCTTTGTGGTTGCAGGGTTGCATGAGAGGGATATCTTTGACCTCTTCCTCCCTGAGATCGATAAACCTTGGGTAATCCACTTAAGGGAAACTTGCTGCTATTCTACAAACCTCTGCTCTTGGAGGCCCAACACTGTCTACAAGAATAGAAGCTCCCGTAGACATCAAGCACTTTTCTGCGCCGTTGCGGGGAGGAAAGGTAAAAGGCACTCATACTCCGGTTCCAGGTAACAGTACTTTTCTGGCGCCATTGTGTTTGTGCTCGAAGCTATTTCCTTTAGATCCTGCAATTGCATCTTTTTGTTTCTTGTTTACACTAGTTTGGCATAATGGACAACAATGAGCTTCTTATTCTATTTCCTGATTTAAAACATGGATTGTTTGATGCGAAAATTAAAAAACCTATGGAATCTTATTTGCATGCTGGTAGTAATATTAGTATGAACGCTTTGAACACCATTGTTGATAATGATATGGAAAATGCTAAGCTTGGGGAAGCTGGTTTTCATGATATTTTTAGTCCCCCAAGCATTGAGGAGAAAATTTTCTTTGATGATACTTTGCCTCCTATTTATGATGATTATAATGATAGTGGTCTTTTGGTGCCACCTACTATGGAGAGTAAATTTTGTTGTGATTATACTATGCCTCCTACACTTGATGAGAATAATAATGATAGCTACTTTGTTGAATTTGCTCCCACTATTACTAATAAAATTGACTATGCCTATGTGGAGAGTAATTATTTTATGCATGAGACTCATGATAAGAATGCTTTATGTGATAGTTATATTGTTGAGTTTGCTCATGATGCTACTGAAAGTTATTATGAGAGAGGAAAATATGGTTGTAGAAATTTTCATGTTACTAAAACACCTCTCTATGTGCTGAAATTTTTGAAGCTACATTTGTTTTATCTTCCTATGCTTGTTACTTTGCTCTTCATGAACTTGTTTATTTACAAGATTCCTATGCATAGGAAGCATGTTAGACTTAAATTTGTTTTGAATTTGCTTCTTGATGCTCTCTTTTGCTTCATACTCTATTTTTCATGTGAGCATCATTAAAACTGCTGAGCCCATCTTAACGGCTATAAAGAAAGAACTTCTTGGGAGATAACCCATGTGTTATTTTGCTACAGTACTTTGTTTTATATTTGTGTCTTGGAAGTTGTTTACTACTGTAGCAACCTCTCCTTATCTTAGTTTTGTGTTTTGTTGTGCCAAGTAAAGTCTTTGATAGTAAAGTGAATACTAGATTTGGATTACTGCGCAGAAACAGATTTCTTTGCTGTCACGAATCTGGGTCTAATTCTCTGTAGGTAACTCAGAAAATTATGCCAATTTACGTGAGTGATCCTCAGATATGTACGCAACTTTCATTCAATTTGGGCATTTTCATCTGAGCAAGTCTGGTGCCCTTTTAAAATTCGTCTTTACGGACTGTTCTGTTTTGACAGATTCTGCCTTTTATTTCGCATTGCCTCTTTTGCTGTGTTGGATGGATTTCTTTGTTCCATTACCTTCCAGTAGCTTTGAGCAATGTCCAGAAGTGTTAAGAATGATTGTGTCACCTCTGAACATGTGAATTTTTGATTATGCACTAACCCTCTAATGAGTTTGTTTCGAGTTTGGTGTGGAGGAAGTTTTCAAGGGTCAAGAGAGGAGGATGATATACTATGATCAAGAAGAGTGAAGAGTCTAAGCTTGGGGATGCCCCCGTGGTGCATCCCTGCATATTTCAAGAAGACTCAAGCATCTAAGCTTGGGGATGCCCAAGGCATCCCCTTCTTCATCGACAACATTATCAGGTTCCTCCCTTGAAACTATATTTTTATTCGGTCACATCTTATGTACTTTACTTGGAGCGTCTGTTTGTTTTTGTTTCTGTTTTTGTTTGAATAAATGCTTGTGTGGGAGAGAGACACGCTCCGCTGGTTCGTATGAACACATGTGTTCTTAGCTCATAATATTCATGGCGAAGTTTCCTCTTCGTTAAATTGTTATATGGTTGGAATTGGAAAATACTACATGTAGTAACTCTAAAATGTCTTGGATAATTTGATACTTGACAATTGTTGTGCTCATGTTTAAGCTCTTGCATCATATACTTTGCACTCATTAATGAAGAAACACTTAGAGCTTGCTAATTTGGTTTGCATATTTGGTTTCTCTAGAGTCTAGATAACATCTAGTATTGAGTTTTGAACAACAAGGAAGACGGTGTAGAGTCTTATAATGTTTACAATATGTCTTTTATGTGAGTTTTGCTGCACCGTTCATCCTTGTGTTTGTTTCAAATAACCTTGCTAGCCTAAACCTTGTATCGAGAGGGAATACTTCTCATGCATCCCAAATACTTGAGCCAACCACTATGCCATTTGTGTCCACCATACCTACCTACTACATGGTATTTCTCCGCCATTCCAAAGTAAATTGCTTGAGTGCTACCTTTAAATTTCCATCATTCGCCTTTGCAATATATAGCTCATGGGACAAAATAGCCTTAAAAACTATTGTGGTATTGAATATGTACTTATGCACTTTATCTCTTATTAAGTTGCTTGTTGTGCGATAACCATGTTCCTGGGGACGCCATCTACTCTTTGTTGAATATCATGTGAGTTGCTATGCATGTTCGTCTTGTCTGAAGTAAGGGCGGTTTTCACAATCAAATGGTTTGAGTATGCATACTGTTAGAGAAGAACATTGGGCCGCTAACTAAAGCCATGAATCATGGTGGAAGTTTCAGTTTGGACATAAAACCTCAATCTCTTATGAGAATATTAACTGTTGAATGCTTAAGCATTAAAAGAGGAGTCCATTATCTGTTGTCTATGTTGTCCCGGTATGGGTGTCTAAGTTGAAGAATGATCAAAAGCGAGAAATCCAATGCGAACTTTCTCCTTAGACCCTTGTACAGGCGGCATAGAGGTACCCCTTTGTGACACTTGGTTGAAACATATGTTATGCAATGATAATCCGTGTTAATCCAAGCTAATTAGGACAAGGTGCGGGCACTATTAGTATACTATGCATGAGGCTTGCAACTTGTAAGATATAATTTACATAACTCATATGCTTTATTACTACCGTTGACAAAATTGTTTCATGTTTTCAAAATAAAAGCTCTAGCACAAATATAGCAATCGATGCTTTCCTCTTTGAAGGACCATTCTCTTTACTTTTATGTTGAGTCAGTTCACCTATTTCTCTCCACCTCAAGAAGCAAACACTTGTGTGAACTGTGCATTGATTCCTACATACTTGCATATTGTACTTGTTATATTACTCTATGTTGACAATTATCCATGAGATATACATGTTACAAGTTGAAAGCAACCGCTGAAACTTAATCTTCCTTTGTGTTGCTTCAATACCTTTACTTTGATTTATTGCTTTATGAGTTAACTCTTATGCAAGACTTATTGATGCTTGTCTTGAAGTACTATTCATGAAAAGTCTTTGCTTTATGATTCACTTGTTTACTCATGTCATTACCATTGTTTTGATCGCTGCATCCACTACATATGTTTACAAATAGTATGATCAAGTTTATGATGGCATGTCACTTCAGAAATTATCTTTGTTATCGTTTTACCTGCTCGGGATGAGCAGAACTAAGCTTGGGGATGCTGATACGTCTCCGACGTATCGATAATTTCTTATGTTCCATGCCACATTATTGATGATATCTACATGTTTTATGCACACTTTATGTCATATTCGTGCATTTTCTGGATCTAACCTATTAACAAGATGCCGAAGTGCCAGTTCCTGTTTGTTTTTGGTTTCAGAAATCCTAGTAACGAAATATTCTCGGAATCGGACGAAATCAAGACCCAGGTTCCTATTTTCACCGGAAGCATCCAGAACACCCAGAGCCGAGGGGGGCCTGTGGGCCCAGATGATAGCCGGCGCGGCCCAGGCCCTGGCCGCGCCGCCATATGGTGTGGCCACCCCTTCGACCCTCCTGCGCCGCCTCTTCGCCTATATAAAGCCTCCGTCGCGAAAACCCTGATGCGAAGAACCACGATACGGAAAACCTTCCAGAGCCGCCGCCATCGCGAAGCCAAGATCTGGGGGACAGGAGTCTCTGTTCCGGCACCCTGCCGGAGCGGGGAAGTGCCCCGGAAGGCTTCTCCATCGACACCGCTGCCATCTCCACCGCCATCTTCATCACCGCTGCTGCTCCCATGAGGAGGGAGTAGTTCTCCATCGAGGCTCGGGGCTGTACCGGTAGCTATGTGGTTCATCTCTCTCCTATGTGCTTCAATACAATAATCTCATGAGCTGCCTTACATGATTGAGATTCATATGATGATGCTTGTAATCTAGATGTCATTATGCTAGTCAAGTGAGTTTTACTTATGTGATCTCCGGAGACTCCTTGTCCCACGTGTGTAAAGGTGACAGTGTGTGCACCGTGTGGGTCTCTTAGGCTATATTTCACAGAATACTTATTCACTGTTGAATGGCATAGTGAGGTGCTTATTTATATCTCTTTATGATTGCAATGTGTTTGTATCACAATTTATCTATGTGCTACTCTAGCAATGTTATTAAAGTAGTTTTATTCCTCCTGCACGTGTAAAGGTGACAGTGTGTGCACCGTGTTAGTACTTGGTTTATGCTATGATCATGATCTCTTGTAGATTGCGAAGTTAACTATTGCTATGATAATATTGATGTGATATATTCCTCCTACATATGCATGAAGGTGACAGTGTGCATGCTATGCTAGTACTTGGTTTAGTCTTTTGATCTATCTTACACTAAAGGTTACTAAAATATGAGCATTATTGTGGAGCTTGTTAACTCCGGCATTGAGGGTTCGTGTAATCCTACGCAATGTGTTCATCATCCAACAAAAGTGTAGAGTATGCATTTATCTATTCTGTTATGTGATCAATGTTGAGAGTGTCCACTAGTGAAAGTGTAATCCCTAGGCCTTGTTCCTAAATATGCTATCGCTGCTTGTTTACTGTTTTACTGCGTTACTACTGCTGCATTACTACGCTTGTTTACTGTCCTGGGCAAAGCACTTTTCTGGTGCCGTTGCTACTACTTATTCATACCACCTGTATTTCACTATCTCTTCGCCGAACTAGTGCACCTATTAGGTGTGTTGGGGACACAAGAGACTTCTTGCTTTGTGGTTGCAGGGTTGCATGAGAGGGATATCTTTGACCTCTTCCTCCCTGAGTTCGATAAACCTTGGGTAATCCACTTAAGGGAAACTTGCTGCTGTTCTACAAACCTCTGCTCTTGGAGGCCCAACACTGTCTACAAGAATAGAAGCTCCCGTAGACATCACCTGTACAAGGGTCTAAGGAGAAAGTTCGCATTGGATTTCTCGCTTTTGATCATTCTTCAACTTAGACACCCATACCGGGACAACATGGACAACAGATAATGGACTCCTCTTTAATGCATAAGCATGTAGCAACAATTATTATTCTCATATGAGATTGAGGATATATGTCCAAAACTGAAACTTCCACCATAATTCATGGCTTTAGTTAGCGGCCCAATGTTCTTCTCTAACAATATGCATGCTCCAACCATTAAGGTGGTAGATCTCTCTTACTTCAGACAAGACGGACATGCATAGCAACTCACATGATATTCAACAAGGAATAGTTGATGGCGTCCCCAGAAACATGGTTATCGCACAACAAGCAACTTAATAAGAGATAAAGTGCATAAGTACATATTCAATACCACAATAGTTTTTAAGCTATTTGTCCCATGAGCTATATATTGCAAAGGCGAATGATGGAATTTTAAAGGTAGCACTCAAGCAATTTACTTTGGAATGGCGGAGAAATACCATGTAGTAGGTAGGTATGGTGGACACAAATGGCATAGTGGTTGGCTCAAGGATTTTGGATGCATGAGAAGTATTCCCTCTCGATACAAGGTTTAGGCTAGCAAGGTTATTTGAAACAAACACAAGGATGAACGGTGCAGCAAAACTCACATAAAAGACATATTGTAAACATTATAAGACTCTACACCGTCTTCCTTGTTGTTCAAAACTCAATACTAGATATTATCTAGACTCTAGAGAAACCAAATATGCAAACCAAATTTTAGCAAGCTCTAAGTGTTTCTTCATTAATGGGTGCAAAGTATATGATGCAAGAGCTTAAACATGAGCACAACAATTGCCAAGTATCAAATTATCCAAGACATTTTTAAAATTACTACATGTAGCATTTTCCAATTCCAACCATATAACAATTTAACGAAGAAGAAACTTCGCCATGAACATTATGAGTAAAGCCTAAGGACATATTTGTCCATATGCAACAGCGGAGCGTGTCTCTCTCCCACAAAGTGAATGCTAGGATCCAACTTTATTCAAACAAAACAAAAAACAAAAACAAACCGACGCTCCAAGCAAAGTGCATAAGATGTGACGGAATAAAAATATAGTTTCAGGGGAGGAACCTGATGATGTTGTCGATGAAGAAGGGGATGCCTTGGGCATCCCCAAGCTTAGACGCTTGAGTCTTCTTAGAATATGCAGGGGTGAACCACCGGGGCATCCCCAAGCTTAGAGCTTTCACTCTCCTTGATCATATTGTATCATACTCCTCTCTTGATCCTTGAAAACTTCCTTCACACCAAACTTCAAGCAAACTCATTAGAGGGTTAGTGCACAATAAAAATTTACATGTTCAGAGGTGACACAATCATTCTTAACACTTCTGGACATTGCATAAAGCTACTGGACATTAATGGATCAAAGAAATTCATCCAACATAGCAAAAGAGGCAATGCGAAATAAAAGGCAGAATCTGTCAAAACAGAACAGTTCGTAAAAACGAATTTTAAAATGGTACCAGACTTGCTCAAATGGAAAAACCCAAAACTAATGAAAGTTGCGTACATATCTGAGGATCACTCACGTAAATTGGCATAATTTTCTGGGTTACCTACAGAGAATTAGGCCCAGATTCGTGACAGCAAAGAAATCTGTCTCTGCGCAGTAATCCAAATCTAGTATGAACCTTACTATAGAGACTTTACTTGGCACAAAAACATGATAAGGAGAGGTTGCTATAGTAGTAAACAACTTCCAAGACTCAAATATAAAACAAAAATACTGTAGTAAAAACAATGGGTTGTCTCCCATAAGCGCTTTTCTTTAACGCCTTTCAGCTAGGCGCAGAAAGTGTATATCAAGTAACATCAAGAGATGAAGCATCAACATCATAATTTGCTCTAATAATAGAATCATAAGGTAACTTCATTCTTTTTCTAGGGAAGTGTTCCATACCTTTCTTAAGAGGAAATTGATATTTAATATTACCTTCCTTCATATCAATAGTAGCACCAACGGTTCGAAGAAAAGGTCTTCCCAATATAATGGGGCAAGATGCATTGCATTCAATATCCAAGACAACAAAATCAACGGGGACAAGGTTATTGTTAACCATAATATGAATATTATCAACTCTCCCCAAAGGTTTCTTTTTAGCATTATCAGCGAGATTAACATCCAAATAACAATTTTTCAATGGTGGCAAGTCAAGCATATCATAGACTTTCTTAGGCATAACAGAAATACTTGCACCAAGATCACATAAAGCATTACAATCAAAATCATTGACCCTCATTTTAATGATGGGCTCCCAACCATCTTCTAGCTTTCTAGGAATAGAAGTTTCAAGTTTTAGTTTCTCTTCTCTAGCTTTTATGAGAGCATTTGTAATATGTTTTGTGAAAGCCAAATTTATAGCGCTAGCATTGGGACTTTTAGCAAGTTTTTGTAAGAACTTTATAACTTCAGAGATGTGGCAATCATCAAAATCTAAATCATTACAATCTAAAGCAATGGGATTATCATCCCCAAGGTTGGAAAAAATTTCAGCAGTTTTATCACAGGCAGGTTTTTGTACGCTTTGCACTAGGAGTAGAAACATTGCCAACACCAATTATTTTATCATTGATAGTAGGAGGTGCAGCAACATGTGGAGCATTAGCATTACTAGTGGTGGTAATAGTCCAAACTTTAGCTACATTTTTCTCTTTAGCTAGTTTTTCATTTTCTTCTCTATCCCACCTAGCACGCAGTTCAGCCATTAATCTTATATTCTCATTAATTCTAACTTGAATGGCATTTGCTGTAGTAACAATTTTATTTTCAATATCCTCAGGTTTAGCAGCCATTTTATTAATTAAAGAAGATTGTGACGCAGACATGTATGAGATTCGGTTTTCAGCATTTGCAAGTTTAGTTTGCAACCCAGAAATCTCCATATTCAGATTTTCAAGTTGATTTCCTATTTTCTTCAACAAGGTAGATTGTTCATTCAAAGTTTTAGTAAACAATTTGTTTTGCTCATATTGTGATTGCATAAAGCTCTTGGTAGATCTTTCAATTTCTAACATCTTTTCCTCATTAGGTGAAACATATCTACCATAAGAGTTACCATTAGCAGGATATGGCCTAGAATTTTGAGCAACCAATGAAGCTAACGGAACATTATTAGGATCAACATTAGTCCTATCATTCACAAGCATAGACATAATAGCATCAATCTTATCACTCAAGGAAGAGGATTCTTCGACAGAATTTACCTTCTTACCTTGTGGAGCTCTTTCCGTGTGCCATTCAGAGTAATTAATCATCATATTGTCAAGGAGCTTTGTTGCTTCACCAAGAGTGATGGACATAAAGGTACCTCCAGCAGCTGAATCCAATAAATTCCGCGAAGAAAAATTTAGTCCTGCATAGAAGGTTTGGATGATCATCCAAGTAGTCAGTCCATGGGTTGGGCAATTTTTAACCAAAGATTTCATTCTTTCCCAAGCTTGAGCAACATGTTCATTATCCAATTGTTTAAAATTCATTATGCTACTTCTCAAAGATATAATTTTAGCAGTGTTGGGCCTCCAAGAGCAGAGGTTTGTAGAACAGCAGCAAGTTTTCCCTTAAGTGGATCACCCAAGGTTTATCGAACTCAGGGAGGAAGAGGTCAAAGATATCCCTCTCATGCAACCCCGCAACCACAAAGCAAGAAGTCTCTTGTGTCCCCAACACACCTAATAGGTGCACTAGTTCGACGAAGAGATAGTGAAATACAGTGGTATAAATAAGTATGAGCAGTGGCAACGGCACCAAAAGTTCTTTGCCCAGGACAAGAAACAAGCGTAGTAACGCAGCAGTAGTAACGCAAAAAACAAGAAACAAGCAGCGATAGCAGTATTTAGGAACAAGGCCTAGGGATTAGACTTTCACTAGTGGACACTCTCAACTTTGATCACATAACAGAATAGATAAATGCATACTCTACACTCTTTTGTTGGATGATGAACACCACTAATTGCGTAGGATTACACGAACCCTCAATGCCGGAGTTAACAAGCTCCACAATTCAATGTTCATATTTAAATAACCTTAGAGTGCATGAAAGATCAATACGACTAAACCAAGTACTAACATAGCATGCACACTGTCACCTTCACACTATGTAGGAGGAATAGATCACATCAATACCATCATAGCAATAGTTAACTTCATAATCTACAAGAGATCATAATCATAGCCTACGCCAAGTACTAACACGGATGCACACACTGTCACCATTACACCGTGCAGGAGGAATAAAACTACTTTAATAACATCACTAGAGTAGCACATAGATAAATTGTGATACAAAACACATTGCAATCATAAAGAGATATAAATAAGCACTTCACTATGCCATTCATAACAGTGAATAAGTATTCTGTGAAATATAGCCTAAGAGACCCACACGGTGCACACACTGTCACCTTTACACACGTGGGACAAGGAGTCTCCGGAGATCACATAAGTAAAACCCACTTGACTAGCATAATGACATCTAGATTACAAGCATCATCATATGAATCTCAATCATGTAAGGCAGCTCATGAGATTATTGTATTGAAGCACATAGGAGAGAGATTAACCACATAGCTACCGGGCCCGAGCCTCGATGGAGAACTACTCCCTCCTCATGGGAGACAGCAGCGTTGATGAAGATGGCGGTGGTGTCGATGGAGAAGCCTTCCGGGGCACTTCCCCGTCCCGGCGGCGTGCCGAACAGAGACTCATGTCCCCCAGATCTTGGCTTCGCGATGGCGGCGGCTCTGGAAGGTTTCTCGTACCGTGGCTTTTTCGTATCGAGGTTTTAGGTCTGGGACCTTTATATAGGCGAAGAGGCGGCGTCAGAAGGTTGAAGGGCGACGACACCATAGGGCCGCGCGCCGGGGGGTGGGCCGCGCCACCCTATCATCTGGGCCCCGGGCCCCCTCCGCGCTCTCTCGGTGTCGGATGCTTCCGGCAAAATAGGAACCTGGGGTTGATTTCGTCCAATTCCGAGAATATTTCGTTACTAGGATTTCTGAAACCAAAAACAGCAGAAAAAGAACTGGCACTTTGGCATCTTGTTAATAGGTTAGTTCCGAAAATGCATAAATATGACATAAAGTGTGCATAAAACATGTAGATATCATCAATAATGTGGCATGGAACATAAGAAATTATCGATACGTCGGAGACGTATCAGCATCCCCAAGCTTAGTTCTGCTCGTCCCGAGCAGGTAAAACGATAACAAAGATAATTTCTGAAGTGACATGCCATCATAAACTTGATCATATTGTAAACATATGTAATGAATGCAGCAATCAAAACAATGGTAATGACATGAGTAAACAACTGAATCGTAAAGCAATGACTTTTCATGAATAGTACTTTCAAGACAGGCATCAATAAGTCTTGCATAAGAGTTAACTCATAAAGCAATAATTTAAAGTAGAGGTATTGAAGCAACACAAAGGAAGATGAAGTTTCAGCGGTTGCTTTCAACTTATAACATGTATATCTCATGGATAATTGTCAATGCAAAGCAATATAACAAATGCAATATGCAAATATGTAAGAATCAATGCAAAGTTCACACAAGTGTTTGCTTCTTGAGGTGGAGAGAAATAGGTGAACTGACTCAACAATAAAAGTAAAAGAAAGGTCCTTCAAAGAGGAAAGCATCGATTGCTATATTTATGCTAGAGCTTTTATTTTGAAAACATGAAACAATTTTGTCAACGGTAGTAATAAAGCATATGAGTTATGTAAATTATATCTTACAAGTTGCAAGCCTCATGCATAGTGTACTAATAGTGCCCGCACCTTGTCCTAATTAGCTTGGACTACCGGATCATCGCAATACACATGTTTTAACCAAGTGTCACAATGGGGTACCTCCATGCCGCCTGTACAAAGGTCTAAGGAGAAAGCTCGCATTTGGATTTCTCGCTTTTGATTATTCTCAACTTAGACATCCATACCGGGACAACATGGACAACAGATAATGGACTCCTCTTTAATGCATAAGCATGTGGCAACAATTATTATTCTCATATGAGATTGAGGATATATGTCCAAAACTGAAACTTCCACCATGAATCATGGCTTTAGTTAGCGGCCCAATGTTCTTCTCTAACAATATGCATGCTCCAACCATTAAGGTGGTAGATCTCTCTTACTTCAGACAAGACGGACATGCATAGCAACTCACATGATATTCAACAAAGAATAGTTGATGGCGTCCCCAGAAACATGGTTATCGCACAACAAGCAACTTAATAAGAGATAAAGTGCATAAGTACATATTCAATATCACAATAGTTTTTAAGCTATTTGTCCCATGAGCTATATATTGCAAAGGCGAATGATGGAATTTTAAAGGTAGCACTCAAGCAATTTACTTTGGAATGGCAGAAATACCATGTAGTAGGTAGGTATGGTGGACACAAATGGCATAGTGGTTGGCTCAAGGATTTGGATGCATGAGAAGTATTCCCTCTCGATACAAGGTTTAGGCTAGCAAGGCTATTTGAAACAAACACAAGGATGAACCGGTGCAGCAAAACTCACATAAAAGACATATTGAAAACATTATAAGACTCTACACCGTCTTCCTTGTTGTTCAAACTCAATACTAGAAATTATCTAGACCTTAGAGAGACCAATTATGCAAACCAAATTTTAGCATGCTCTATGTATTTCTTCACTAATAGGTGCAAAGTATATGATGCAAGAGCTTAAACATGAGCACAACAATTGCCAAGTATCACATTACCCAAGATATTATAGCAATTACTACATGTAGCATTTTCCAATTCCAACCATATAACAATTTAACGAAGAGGAAACTTCGCCATGAATATTATGAGCTAAGAACACATGTGTTCATACGAACCAGCGGAGCGTGTCTCTCTCCCACACAAGCATGTATTTATTCAGAGAATGAAAATAACAAAACAAAAATAAAAGCACACAGACGCTCCAAGTAAAGTACATAAGATGTGACCGAATAAAAATATAGTTTCAAGGGAGGAACCTGATAAATTTGTCGATGAAGAAGGGGATGCCTTGGGCATCCCCAAGCTTAGACGCTTGAGTCTTCTTGAAATATGCAGGGATGAACCACCGGGGCATCCCCAAGCTTAGACTTTTCACTCTTCTTGATCATAGTATATCATCCTCCTCTCTTGACCCTTGAAAACTTCCTCCACACCAAACTCGAAACAAACTCATTAGAGGGTTAGTGCATAATAAAAATTAACATGTTCAGAGGTGACACAATCATTCTTAACACTTCTGGACATTGCATAAAGCTACTGGACATTAATGGATCAAAGAAATTCATCCAACATAGCAAAAGAGGCAATGCGAAATAAAAGGCAGAATCTGTCAAAACAGAACAGTTCGTAAAGACGAATTTTAAAATGGCACCAGACTTGCTCAGATGAAAATGCCCAAATTGAATGAAAGTTGCATACATATCTGAGGATCACTCAAGTAAATTGGCATAATTTTCTGAGTTACCTACAGAGAATTAGACCCAGATTCGTGACAGCAAAGAAATCTGTTTCTGCGCAGTAATCCAAATCTAGTATCAACCTTGCTATCAACGACTTTACTTGGCACAACAAAACACAAAACTAAGATAAGGAGAGGTTGCTACAGTAGTAAACAACTTCCAAGACTCAAATATAAAACAAAGTACTGTAGCAAAATAAACACATGGGTTATCTCCCAAGAAGTTCTTTCTTTATAGCCATTAAGATGGGCTCAGCAGTTTTAATGATGCATTCGCAAGAAATAGTAGTTGAAGCAAAAGAGAGCATCAAGAGGCAAATTCAAAACAAATTTAAGTCTAACATGCTTCCTATGCATAGGAATCTTGTAAATAAACAAGTTCATGAAGAGCAAAGTAACAAGCATAGGAAGATAAAACCAGTGTAACTTCAAAAATTTCAGCATATAGAGAGGTGTTTTAGTAACATGAAAATTTCTACAACCATATTTTCCTCTCTCATAATAATTTTCAGTAGCATCATGAGCAAACTCAACAATATAACTATCACATAAAGCATTCTTATCATGAGTCTCATGCATAAAATTATTACTCTCCACATAAGCATAATCAATTTTATTAGTTGTAGTGGGAGCAAATTCAACAAAGTAGCTATCATTATTATTCTCATCAAGTGTAGGAGGCATAGTATAATCACAACAAAATTTACTCTCCATAGTAGGTGGCACCAAAAGACCACTATCATTATAATCATCATAAATGGGAGGCAAAGTATCATCAAAGAAAATTTTCTCCTCAATGCTTGGGGGACTAAAAAGATCATGAAAACCAGCTTCCCCAAGCTTAGAACTTTCTATATTATTATCAACAATGGTGTTCAAAGCGTTCATACTAATATTACTACCAGCATGCAAATAAGATTCCATAGGTTTTTTAATTTTCGCATCAAACAATCCATGTTTTAAATCAGGAAATAGAATAAGAAGCTCATTCTTGTCCATTATGCCAAACTAGTGTAAACAAGAAACAAAAAGATGCAATTGCAGGATCTAAAGGAAATAGCTTCGAGTACTTACAACGGCGAAAATAGCTTAGTAGCCGAGATCCGGAGTGTGAGTACCTTTTACCTTTCCTCCCAAGAACGGCGAAAATAGCTTGATGTCTACGCCCCTCCTTTTCCTGTAGACAGTGTTGGGCCTCCAAGAGCAGAGGTTTGTAGAACAGCAGCAAGTTTTCCCTTAAGTGGATCACCCAAGGTTTATCGAACTCAGGGAGGAAGAGGTCAAAGATATCCCTCTCATGCAACCCCGCAACCACAAAGCAAGAAGTCTCTTGTGTCCCCAACACACCTAATAGGTGCACTAGTTCGCGAAGAGATAGTGAAATACAGTGGTATAAATAAGTATGAGCAAGGCAATGGCACCAAAAGTTCTTTGCCCAGACAAAACAAGCAAATAGTAACGCAGAGTAGTAACGCAGCAGTAGTAACGCAAAGAAAACAAACAAGCAGCGATAGCAGTATTTAGGAACAAGGCCTAGGGATTAGACTTTCACTAGTGGACACTCTCAACTTTGATCACATAACAGAATAGATAAATGCATACTCTACACTCTTTTGTTGGATGATGAACACCACTAATTGCGTAGGATTACACGAACCCTCAATGCCGGAGTTAACAAGCTCCACAATTCAATGTTCATATTTAAATAACCTTAGAGTGCATGAAAGATCAATACGACTAAACCAAGTACTAACATAGCATGCACACTGTCACCTTCACACTATGTAGGAGGAATAGATCACATCAATACCATCATAGCAATAGTTAACTTCATAATCTACAAGAGATCATAATCATAGCCTACGCCAAGTACTAACACGGATGCACACACTGTCACCATTACACCGTGCAGGAGGAATAAAACTACTTTAATAACATCACTAGAGTAGCACATAGATAAATTGTGATACAAAACACATTGCAATCATAAAGAGATATAAATAAGCACTTCACTATGCCATTCATAACAGTGAATAAGTATTCTGTGAAATATAGCCTAAGAGACCCACACGGTGCACACACTGTCACCTTTACACACGTGGGACAAGGAGTCTCCGGAGATCACATAAGTAAAACCCACTTGACTAGCATAATGACATCTAGATTACAAGCATCATCATATGAATCTCAATCATGTAAGGCAGCTCATGAGATTATTGTATTGAAGCACATAGGAGAGAGATTAACCACATAGCTACCGGTACAGCCCCGAGCCTCGATGGAGAACTACTCCCTCCTCATGGGAGACAGCAGTGATGAAGATGGCGGTGGTGTCGATGGAGAAGCCTTCCGGGGCACTTCCGTCCCGGCGGCGTGCCGGAACAGACTCCGTCCCCGCATCTTGGCTTCGCGATGGCGGCGGCTCTCGAAGGTTTCTCGTACCGTGGCTTTTTCGTATCGAGGTTTTAGGTCAGGGACCTTTATATAGGCGAAGAGGCGGCGTCGAAGGTCGAAGGGGCGACGACACCATAGGGCCGCGCGGCGGGGGTGGGCCGCGCCACCCTATCATCTAGGGGCCCTGTGGCCCCCTCCGCGGCTCTCGGGTGTTCTGGATGCTTCCGGCAAAATAGGAACCTGGCGTTGATTTCGTCCAATTCGAGAATATTTCGTTACTAGGATTTCTGAAACCAAAAACAGCAGAAAACAGCAACTGGCACTTCGGCATCTTGTTAATAGGTTAGTTCCAGAAAATGCATAAATATGACATAAAGTGTGCATAAAACATGTAGATATCATCAATAATGTGGCATGGAACATAAGAAATTATCGATACGTCGGAGACGTATCACTTCTCAAAGATATAATTTTAGCAGGGGGATAATATCTACCAATAAAAGCATCCTTGCATTTAGTCCAGGAATCAATACTATTCTTAGGCAGAGATAGCAACCAATCTTTAGCTCTTCCTCTTAATGAGAAAGGAAACAATTTCAATTTAATAATATCACCATCTACATCCTTATACTTTTGCATTTCACAAAGTTCAACAAAATTATTAAGATGGGCAGCAGCATCATCAGAACTAACACCAGAAAATTGCTCTCGCATAACAAGATTCAGTAAAGGTTTTAATTTCAAAGAATTCTGCTGTAGTAGCAGGTGGAGCAATAGGTGTGCATAGGAAATCATTATTATTTGTGGTTGTGAAGTCACACAACTTAGTATTTTCAGGGGTATTTTAGCAGTAGTAAATAAAGCAAACTAGATAAAGTAAATGCAAGTAACTAATTTTTTTGTGTTTTTGATATAGAGTGCAAGACAGTAAATAAAGTAAAGCTAGCAACTATTTTTTTTGTGTTTTGATATAATGCAGCAAACAAAGTAGTAAATAAAATAAAGCAAGACAAAAACAAAGTAAAGAGATTGAGAAGTGGAGACTCCCCTTGCAGCGTGTCTTGATCTCCCCGCAACGGCGCCAGAAATTTAGCTTGATGACGCGTAAAGCACACGCTCGTTGGGAACCCCAAGTGGAAGGTGTGATGCGTACAGCAGCAAGTTTCCCTCAGAAGAAACCAAGGTTTATCGAACCAGTAGGAGCCAAGAAGCACGTTGAAGGTTGATGGCGGCGGGATGTAGTGCGGCGCAACACCAGAGATTCCGGCGCCAACGTGGAACCTGCACAACACAACCAAAGTACTTTGCCCCAACGAAACAGTGAGGTTGTCAATCTCACCGGCTTGTTGTAACAAAGGATTAACCGTATTGTGTGGAAGATGATTGTTTGCAAGAAAACAGTAAAGAACAAGTATTGCAGCAGATTTGTATTTCAGTATAAAAGAATGGACCGGGGTCCACAGTTCACTAGAGGTGTCTCTCCCATAAGATAAAAGCATGTTGGGTGAACAAATTACAGTCGGGCAATTGACAAATAGAGAGGGCATAACAATGCACATACATGTCATGATAAGTATAGTGAGATTTAATTGGGCATTACGACAAAGTACATAGACCGCCATCCAACCGCATCTATGCCTAAAAAGTCCACCTTCAGGTTATCATCCGAACCCCTTCCAGTATTAAGTTGCAAAGCAACAGACAATTGCATTAAGTATGGTGCGTAATGTAATCAACAACTACATCCTCGGACATAGCATCAATGTTTTATCCGTAGTGGCAACAACACAACACAACCTTAGAACTTTCTATCACTGTCCCAGGTATCAATGAAGGCATGAACCCACTATCGAGCATAAATACTCCCTCTTGGAGTTAAGAGCAAAAACTTGGCCAGAGCCTCTACTAATAACGGAGAGCATGCAAGATCATAAACAACACATAGGTAATAACTTGATAATTAACATAACATGGTATTCTCTATCCATCGGATCCCGACAAACACAACATATAGTATTACAGATAGATCTTGATCATGTTAGGCAGCTCACAAGATCCAACAATGAAGCACAATTAGGAGAAGACAACCATCTAGCTACTGCTATGGACCCATAGTCCAGGGGTGAACTACTCACTCATCACTCCGAGGCGACCATGGCGGTGTAGAGTCCTCCGGGAGATGAATCCCCTCCGGCAGGGTGCCGGAGGAGATCTCCGAATCCCCGAGATGGGATTGGCGCGGCGTCTCAAGGTTTTCCGTATCGTGGCTCTCGGTATTGGGGTTTTCGCGACGGAGGCTTTAAGTAGGCGGAAGGGCAACGCGGGGGGCCACACGAGGGCCCCACACCATAGGTCGGCGCGGCCAAGGCCTGGGCCGCGCCGCCCTATGGTGGCGGCGCCTCGTGGCCCCACTTCGACTCCTCTTCGGTCTTCTGGAAGCTTCGTGGCAAAATAGGACCCTGGGCGTTGATTTCGTCCAATTCCGAGAATATTTTGTTACTAGGATTTCTGAAACCAAAAAGAAAAACAAGAATCGGCTCTTCGGCATCTTGTTAATAGGTTAGTTCCAAAATGCACGAATATGACATAAAGTGTGCATAAAACATGTAGATATCATCAATAATGTGGCATGGAGCATAAGAAATTATCGATACGTCGGAGACGTATCAGCAGCATTTGCAGAAGAGGACCACAGGAGCCGGTGGGAAGAATTCAAAGGGGGAGCCGTCATCATGTGTAGGTTCTGGACCATCTTGTTGCTGCAAGGAGACAGAGCAAGGTTATAAAAATCATTGTAAGCCACTTCAAGAAAATTTGCGAGTGGTAGTACCTGTTCTGCGGGGATATTATATTCAGCATCGAGTTGTTTCAGCAACGGTCCCAGAGCTCTCCTGAAGGCATGAGTTTTCCACATTGACCACCAGGTCTCAAAACCATCGGTTGACGAGGTGAAAGAGAGGTTGTTAGGGACTGGGATGGCTAGAGCATCAAAGAAAGAGTAACACCTCTGACCGGTGAGGAGATCGGGCAAGTCAGCTCTGCTCTCTGTTAAGTGGTGGAGGAAGAAATGGGGAGACACCTGCCCAAGACCAAACTGCCGGGCTGCTACGACCGGCTGATAGGACTCATAACCAGGTTTGATTATTCTGTTTGATGTGCTCATGCCAACTGGAAGGAAGCAGGGACGGATCATGGTGGAATACAATTGCCGGGTGCTGGTGTCATCGGCAAAGCTGTCTAGCCTGAAGGAGACTGGGTTTTCAAAATTTTCAGATTCCGTGTAAGGAAAGAAGAGAGGATTGTCCAGGCCTTGGAAGAAAATGCTGAACCACTTTGATGCTTCCTTGGGGATCAGTTTACTACCTGGAAGGCTATACAAGGCTTGGCCGTAGCTAGTGCATCGGATCTGCTTCCCGTTAGCATCTGGAAAGGTGCAAGTGGCCAAAAGTGGGAAGTTTGGGATATGGTTCTGGAAATACAGCTGAGCCCATAGCTGAATAAACCACCAGGGACCTCCTGTTTTGACTGCTTTTTGGGAAGATAATTTGACGGACATTAGTTGGAGATATCGATAGACCTCTCCAAGGAACAGTTTGCCGATGCCAAGCTGGGTGCCTCTGGCAAGTTCATAGGCCAAGGGAAGATAATTCTTGGTCGGAGCAAGTGAAGGGCCACAGAATATGAAGTGTTCCAACCAGAAATTTAGGAAGGCCGTGTGTTCTTTCTCTGTTACAGGGCCTTTATTTTTCATGTGGCGTCGAAGGTAAGCACCCCAGTTTGTGCACTCTGTTTTGGAAGAGAGTTTGAAAGGGACCCTTGGCAGCATAAAAGCAGAGGGGCTGGGGGATGTAACGTCTAGGCCAGTGATCATTACCACATCTAGCAGAGTTGGTGTCATGGGGCCGTGGCCAAACATGAAGCAGTTCAGAGCATCAGACCAGAAGTAGCCGATGGTTTTTAGAAGGTTTTCATGCTTCTCAAGGGGAGACAATGATAAGGACAGAGCATCGGCTATTCCTGTGGTTTCCCATTTGGATTGGTAAGTTTTGGATACTCTACTGTACCAGGAAACCCAATCTTCAGGAGGGTTAGGCCAGGCTCGTAAGCAGTCGGCCCAAGAAGTTAGATCTAAATTCTGGTTCACGAAGGGGATCCTATGGGCCTCGCAAGAAATCAGATGGGCAGGACTCTCGACAGTACGGGGGCCAAGACAAAGAGAGTTTGGAAGAGAAGGATGCGGCAACAGAATGTCTGATACCTAAAATTAATGGTGGAATAAGGCATTAATTCAGATGTTTGCTATTAGTTCTAACACTATGCTCGGATGGCGAGGGGCAGTTAAAGATTACCTTCAGGCCAGAGACCGTTGCGTTGGCGTTGGACGATTCCGCCATCTGATTCGCTGGCGGAGATGAATCTGCGCGGTTGGGGATCTGGGATTCGCGTTGCCGCGAGTTGAATCTGTTCGATGGGCAATTGGAGATCTGAGTTTGGTCCTTTAGACGAGGGTCACAGGTTACCGTTTGAATTTGGGGAATGTCCGCTTGGACCTGTCTAAATAGGTAACTGAGTCTGGCCTTACTGGCGTTTTATGGTAAAAGACCGATGCGTTGCCATCGGCTCTTTGTGCGTTGACCTACTTTGACAATCGGAAAAATCAGACATAGAAGCATTCTTCATTGATTAAAAGGGTTTTTTACAATAAGAGCCGATTGCTCACAAAAGGGAGATCTGCTACCTAATGTACTACTACTAGCCCTATTCTAGTAGTCCATAATCTAGGGGCCGGCGCTGCCGTCGCCGTCGCTGCCCTCGTCGTCGCCGTCATCGCTGCCGTCGGCGATGCTCGCTGCTGCTGAAGCCGTCGGCAGGGGCTTCTTCTTCTTCTTCTTCGTCATCGTCGTCGTCCTCCAACCCGGCGTGGAAGCGCTTCGCCGGCGGGTATTCATCGGAGGAGGTGTCGTCCTCCGTTTCATCCTCTTCGTCGGAGGATATGTCCTCGCCCCAGGAGAAAGCGTCGTCGTCGCTCTCTTCCTCCAACTCCCCGTCAACGAGGAACTGGAAGTTATCCTCCCCGTCGGTCAAGGATTCGTCATCCTCTGACCTGACGGCGAAATCCCAATCCGCCTCGTCCCACCACAGTGGGGCGAGGGCCTCGTACGCCGCTATCGGGTCGTACTCCGGCGTCGGCTCACGGGAGGAAGAGGATTGGGAGGAGAGACCTGAAGAGCAGGAGGCAGAGAGGAGTCCATGGTTGCAGAGGAGGGGAGTTTCGATTGCTAATGCAGAACAAGAGGATGAGGAGGCAAACTGCTCGGATGAGGTTAAATAAAGGGGATACAGTGGAAGATGATTCAATGCTGTGGCAGTTTCGAGGATGCGGTGCCAAAACTGTCAAATCGTGCAGTACGGAGAAGTTGAGAAGGCAAGGCATCATGATGGAAGGGCACTGTAGCGGTTCTGCTCTGCAACGCGTAACCCGATGAAGGAAAACAGAGTGGTTTTGGAATTATTATTGCCAAAACCAGGGGGGCATGTGTTATCGCCGGATTTTAGCCAAATTGGGAGTTGGGCCGTGATTGAGATGGGCTTAGAGGATATGCACATAAAGTGTTTCTGAATCGGCCTCGTGCGAGAGTTTGGGCTAGATTGCCCGTATATCTGTACATTATGGTAGATCACGTTTCAGTTTAGAATTAAGAGATAGAGTTTGGTTCGTACACAGTTAGGTTTATTCCAAAGATAGAAAGTCTACGGACTATAAATATGTACCTAGGGTTATTGAGAAAGGAGGACGATCACGTTCACAACAAACACAATCTAGGCGCATCGCCACCCCTTGTTTCGAGGGTTTCTTCCGGTAAGCGCCATGCTGCCCGATCGCATCTTGCGATCTAGTATCGTTTATTCGTTGTTTTGTGTTGCTCGTACTTAAGCCTTGTTGATGGCGAGTAATACTTATCATAGATGTTTTGGGGCTAACATCGATACTTTTCTGATATGTTTGCTTAGTTATGCTGCCCCTAAATATCTAGCTGCCTTTGCACCTATCTTAGGTGTAAGGGCAGCATCTTGCTTGGTCTTTATTTAGTAGATCTGATCTGTTATAGTTGTTCCTTGTTTTCCAAGGATTAGTTTGATATCCGCATGGTTAGGCCTTGCAAACGGGTTGAACGATCCAGTAGTGCGTAAGGTATGGTTTGCCGATCCAAGAGGGGTTGTTCCGGGAATCGACTCTGTTGGTTTTTAGGCCTCTTCTAGGACTAGTTTTCTGTTATCTTTCGTATCTGCCAGGCTCAACTACGCGTAGGACGTTCCAATTATGCGGTGAAAGCCCTAGACTGTCGTAGATCGATTTAACTTGGTATTGATAAAGCAGGATCCCCATGTCATCGTAGATCCAATGCGAACCATGGGTCAATCGGCTCTTTGAGCCGATTCACAGGGTAACCTGAGAGCCGATCGAGGCTCATATTTAATGTTTACGTGTCTGCCATGCAGGAAACTAATTGAAGCAATCCATCAGACCAGGTCAGGCAGGTGACTCAAACATCTTCAGGTGGCATGGAGGAATTTGCGGGCCGGTCTGGGCGCCCAAGGAGGCAGAAATTATAAGGTGCAGCTGTCAAAGGATGATTCGAAAGGGGATACCTTGCAAGCACATACTGCATGTGCTGCATTTCTTGAAATTTACTGAAATTCCACAATGTTGTGCTCTACGACGATTCACAAAAAATGCCAGGTTAGGGTTGCCAGCTAGACGCACCAGCGACATGTTTGGGTGGGGTTGGTCTGGGGCAGAGGAGCGGATGAAATACAGCAGGATGAATATTAAGGTATCACAGGCTATGCATATTGCATTAAACAATTCAGAGGAATATGATCTGCTGAACAGTACCATTGATGGCATAATTTCTAGAAGAGAGGGGTATGCTAAAGGTAAAGCATATGGTCCCCTCAGGTCGGTGCATGAAAATGAAGATGCTAGTGGACCATGCGATATTGTTGTTGGTGATCCTTTGAAAGTGTCCACTAAGGGTGCACCTAGGCAAGAAGCGCAGAAATCTCCAATGACTAAAAATGGAAGACCACTAGGACACAAGGAACGCAGGGTGCAGGTGTGCGGGGCATGCCAAGAAGAAGGGCATAACAGAAGAAACCCAATATGCATATTTCATCCGAAGTAAGTTTTTCTGCCATTTTGTTTCATATATTTTAAAAGATTCATATGAGTTGTTGTGTAATTTTATGTCTGTGAACATGTGCAGGAATGTGCTGCAGCAGGAAGGGTAGTTCTTTCATAGTTATCTAAAGGGCAGTAAATTTCCTTAATTATGAATGGGACGACTATAGCTTTGTATTTGATGGAGTTGTTAATGTTTGCAACGTACTGATGTTTTTATTTTGTACTGATGTTCTTAATTCTCTGGTGTTCTTTTGTAAAAATGGCAAAAGACATTATATATTGTGAAGTAGGCATTTCCTTATAATCATCATAGCATGCATGTACAAAGATAAAAATAATTGCATACTTTCGATAATGGGAAATAAAATCAATGTTACAAAAATGTTGACACATTTCGATGAAGGATTCACTGTAAATGCTCACAGACAAGTATTCAGGGGTTTTTGATGTAACAGATGAATAAAGTACGAGTAAGTAAAGTGCGAGAGTAATAATTGCAGCGAGTGGCCCAATCCCTTTTAGCACAAAGGACAAGCCGGTTTGTTTACTTATAATGACCAAACGTTCTCGAGGACACACGGGATTTTAGTCTAGTGCTTTCGCTACATACAGCTAATTAATCTTCATTGTTTTGATAAGTGTTGTGTGGGTGAACCTATGCTAATGTACCGCCCTTCCTAGGACTAATACATACTTGTGATTATACCCCTTGCAAGCATCCGCAACTACAAGAAAGTAATTAAGATAAATCTAACCACAGCCTTAAACTCTGAGATCCTGCGATCCCTCCTGCATCGATATACCAACGGGGCTCAGGTTTCTGTCACTCCGGCAACCCCGCAATTGGCAAACGAGTACAAGATGCATTCCCCTAGGCCCATAAAGGTGAAGTGTCGTGTAGTCGACGTTCACACGACACCACTAGAAGAATAACACCACAACTTAAATATCATAACATTGAATATTACTCAACCATACTTCACTACTAACATTTAGACTTCACCCATGTCCTCAAGAACTAAACGAACTACTCACGAGACATCATATGGAACATGATCAGAGGTGATATGATAATGAATAATGATACGTCTCCAACGTATCTATAATCTCTGATGTTCCATGCTTGTTTTATGACAATACCGACATGTTTTGTTCACACTTTATGTCATTATTATGCGTTTTCTGGAACTAACCTATTGACGAGATGCCGAAAGGCCAGTTGCTGTTTTCTGCTTTTGGTTTCAGAAATCCTAGTAAGGAAATATTTTCGGAATCGGACGAAATCAACACCGAAAGTCTTAGAATTCCCGGAAGCTTCCGGAACACCGAAGGAGAGTCGGAGGCGGGCAGCAGGGGGCCCACACCATAAGGCGGCGCGGGTGGCCCCCTGGCCGCGCCAGCCTATGGTGTGGGGGCCCCAGCCGCCTCCTTGCGCCGACTCTCGGCCTATATATTCGTCCCTGACCTAAAAACATCGACCAGAACCACGATACGGAAAACCTTCCAGAGCCGCCGCCATCGCGAAGCCAAGATCTGGGGGACAGGAGTCTCTGTTCCGGCACCCTGCCGGAGCGGGGAGTGCCCCCGAAGGCTTCTCCATCGACACCGCTGCCATCTCCACCGCCATCTTCATCACCGCTGCTCCCATGAGGAGGGAGTAGTCTCCATCGAGGCTCGGGGCTGTACCGGTAGCTATGTGGTTCATCTCTCTCCTATGTGCTTCAATACAATAATCTCATGAGCTGCCTTACATGATTGAGATTCATATGATGATGCTTGTAATCTAGATGTCATTATGCTAGTCAAGTGAGTTTTACTTATGTGATCTCCGGAGACTCCTTGTCCCACGTGTGTAAAGGTGACAGTGTGTGCACCGTGTGGGTCTCTTAGGCTATATTTCACAGAATACTTATTCACTGTTGAAGAGCATAGTGAAGTGCTTATTTATATCTCTTTATGATTGCAATATGTTTTGTATCACAATTTATCTATGTGCTACTCTAGTGATGTGTTATTAAAGTAGTTTTATTCCTCCTGCACGTGTGCAAAGGTGACAGTGTGTGCACCGTGTTAGTACTTGGTTTATGCTATGATCATGATCTCTTGTAGATTGCGAAGTTAACTATTGCTATGATAATATTGATGTGATCTATTCCTCCTACATATGCATGAAGGTGACAGTGTGCATGCTATGTTAGTACTTGGTTTAGTCTTTTGATCTATCTTACACTAAAGGTTACTAAAATATGAGCATTATTGTGGAGCTTGTTAACTCCGGCATTGAGGGTTCGTGTAATCCTACGCAATGTGTTCATCATCCAACAAGAGTGTAGAGTATGCATTTATCTATTCTGTTATGTGATCAATGTTGAGAGTGTCCACTAGTGAAAGTCTAATCCCTAGGCCTTGTTCCTAAATATCGCTATCGCTGCTTGTTTACTGTTTTACGTTACTACTGCTGCGTTACGCTTGTTAACTCCTGCAAAGCACTTTTCCGGTGTTGCTACTACTTATTCATACCACCTGTATTTCACTATCTCTTCGCCGAACTAGTGCACCTATTAGGTGTGTTGGGGACACAAGAGACTTCTTGCTTTGTGGTTGTTGCATGAGAGGGATATCTTTGACCTCTTCCTCCCCGAGATCGATAAACCTTGGGTGATCCACTTAAGGGAAACTTGCTGCTGTTCTACAAACCTCTGCTCTTGGAGGCAACACGTCTACAAGAATAGAAGCTCCCGTAGACATCAAGCACTTTTCCGGCGCCGTTGCCGGGGAGGAAAGGTAAAAGGCACTCATACTCCGGTTCCAGGTAACAGTACTTTTCTGGCGCCATTGTGTTTGTGCTCGAAGCTATTTCCTTTAGATCCTGCAATTGCATCTTTTTGTTTCTTGTTTACACTAGTTAGGCATAATGGACAACAATGAGCTTCTTATTCTATTTCCTGATTTAAGACATGGAATTGTTTGGTGCGAACATTAAAAAACCAATGGAACCTTATTTGCATGCTAGTAGCGATGTTATTAGTATGAATGCAATTACTGCTAATGCTATGGAGAAGTCTAAGCTTGGGGAAGCTAGTTTTTGTGATCTTTTTAGCTTCCCATCTTTAGGTGAGAAAATTTGCTCTGATAACACTTTATCTCCCATATGCGATAACTCTAATGATGCTTGTGATATTTTAAATCCACCTACTGCAAGTACTGCTTTCAAGATACCCATGAAAATTATTGAACGTGTTATGGATAACCGCTATGAAGGGGATGGAACCTCCTGGAGATCATTTACTGTTTTTGCATGAATTATGCGGGTTATTCAAGTGTGCAGGTATCTCTATGGATGAAGTGAAGAAGAAATTATTCTCTATGTCGTTGTCTGGTAAAGCGGCGCATTGGCATAAACTGCTGAAGGATGAGCATTCTCTTGATTGGAAGGATATTGTGCCTCTATTTTATTCTAAATTCTATCCTCCAAGTGAAATTCACAAAGACCGAAACCGAATATATAATTTCTGGCCTCATGATGGAGAGAGTATTGCCCAAGCATGGGAGAGATTGAAGTCTTTAATGCTCAAATGCCCCAATCATGAGCTTCCAGGTAATATCATCGTTGATAATTTCTATGCAAGACTTTCTTTTCAAGATAAGACCTTGCTGGATACTACTTGTTCTGGATCATTCACGCGCAACAAAGAAGAGTTTAAAAGGGACCTTCTTGATCGGATTAAGGAGAACGCTGAAGATTGGGAGAACGACAAAGGTAAAGAGTCGGGTATAAATTATGATTATGAATGCATTGAAACTTTTATGGATACCGATAAATTTCGAAATATGAGTGCTACTTATGGTCTTGACTCTCAAGTTGCTGCAAATCTTTATAAAGCCTTTGCTTCTCATTTTGAATTGCCCAAAAAGAATTTTGATAAGTATCATGAACCTTTTAAAGAGGCTTGCATGAAGAATGAAATTGTTGTTAATTATTGTAATGAGCATGCTCAAACTCCTAAGAATGTTATTTCCTATAAGCATGTTAATTTTTGTGGAATACATAGACCTTGTGGAGTTAATCAAATCAAAGATGAATATTGTATCCATCATGCTAATGAAAAAACTAGAAAGTGGTTTAGGGCTCTAGATGATCTTGGTAAAAAAGTTTGTGCCCTCTATCCTTTTATTTGTGAAGTTTGCCATGAAGTGGGTCATTTTAATTTTCAATGCCCCTCCAATGATAATTTGAACCCAATGAGTGCTGCAAATTTGTATTGTGATGATGAAATTACTCCTAATCAGCATGATGAACTTACTTTATTTTTGGGGTGTGAAGAACTGTCGAGAAAAATCTCTTTGTTACATATGAGTGATCTTGATATTGATGATGTCCTGCATGGGTGTTTTTCTTATTGCATTGATAATAGCCATACAAATACTTACATACAAAATATTTTAGAAGATGACACCTTGCCAAAATATGATAGGACCGCTGTGTGTTTTCAACTAATTAATGAAAAGGAGGGATCCTCCCAAGTTTCTTCTATTGTTTCTGAAAGTAAATCAGGTTATGCGGACAAGCCACCCTTCAAGCCTCTTCCTCCTAAAGAAGGGAACGAGGAGAAGGAGAAGAAGAAGAAGAAGAAGAAGAAGAAGGAACGAAGAAGAAGAAGAAGAAGAAGAAGAAGGAGAATAAAGAGAAAGAGGCGGCCCCGCGTGAATGAGATAACGCTAGGTAACCGTAAGTATGTTGCTCCTAATGATTATTATGATAATGAATCTGAATACGATGATCTTCCTATGCCCTTTACATACATTAGTGATCATGATTTGAATGAGCACACTACTTTTGATATTACAAATCTCTGGGAAACTAATTCTGAAAATGATGATGATAATAATTGCCATAGTGTCAGTGCTATCCATGCTTCCTCCCATGATGATATAGAAAGCTCTAAGCTTGGGGAAGAGGTGTTTGAAAATCCTTTTGCTACTGATCATTATGTGTTTGATACATCTCCTTCTAATAACAATGATGGTATGGTCATAGATAAACCGACTGTGAAAGATAACTATTCTATTTCTTATGATGACACTGTGCCTCCGATCTTTGATGATTATTATAAAGAATGCTATGATATAGGTTATAACTATCCTTATGAAACTTGTCATAGTCATGATTGGATTACCAAAAACAATTCTTTTAATATGCAACTTGTTTACCATGTTCAAATTCTTGATAATAATCTTGCTCCAATTACTATTAATGAGAATAACTCTTCTTATGCCAAAATTAATGATACTTCTATGCATATGAACCATGATAAGAATGTTTTAAGTGATGGGTATATTGTGGATTTCATCAATGATGCTACTGAAAGTTATTATGAGAGAGGGAAACATGTTTATATGCATCTTAATAATATTAAGTTTCCCCTCTTTATGTTGAGAATTTTGAAGTTGCGCTTGTATTGCCTTCTTATGCTTGTCACTTTGTTCTTCATGAATTCATTTGTGTACAAGATTCTTTTCATAGGAAGCATGTTAGACTTAAATGTGTTTTGAATTTGCTTCTTGATGCTCTCTTTTGCTTCAAATACTATTTCTTGCGAGTGCATCATTAAAACTGCTGAGCCCATCTTAATGGCTATAAAGAAAGAACTTCTTGGGAGATAACCCATGTGTTATTTTGCTACAGTACTTTGTTTTATATTTGTGTCTTGGAAGTTGTTTACTACTGTAGCAACCTCTCCTTATCTTAGTTTTGTGTTTTGTTGTGCCAAGTAAAGTCTTTGATAGTAAAGTGAATACTAGATTTGGATTACTGCGCAGAAACAGATTTCTTTGCTGTCACGAATCTGGGTCTAATTCTCTGTAGGTAACTCAGAAAATTATGCCAATTTACGTGAGTGATCCTCAGATATGTACGCAACTTTCATTCAATTTGGGAATTTTCATCTGAGCAAGTCTGGTGCCCTTTTAAAATTCGTCTTTACGAACTGTTCTGTTTTGACAGATTCTGCCTTTTATTTCGCATTGCCTCTTTTGCTATGTTGGATGAATTTCTTTGATCCATTAATGTCCAGTAGCTTTATGCAATGTCCAAAAGTGTTAAGAATGATTGTGTCACCTCTGAACATGTTAATTTTTATTGTGCACTAACCCTCTAATGAGTTGTTTCGAGTTTGGTGTGGAGGAAGTTTTCAAGGGTCAAGAGAGGAGGATGATATACTATGATCAAGAAGAGTGAAGAGTCTAAGCTTGGGGATGCCCCGTGGTTCATCCCTGCATATTTCAAGAAGACTCAAGCATCTAAGCTTGGGGATGCCCAAGGCATCCCCTTCTTCACCGACAACATATCAGGTTCCTTCTCTTGAAACTATATTTTTATTCGGTCACATCTTATGTACTTTACTTGGAGCGTCTGTATGTTTCTTATTTTTGTTTTTGTTTGAATAAATGCTTGTGTGGGAGAGAGACGCTCCGCTGGTTCGTATGAACACATGTGTTCTTAGCTTTTAATTTTCATGGCGAAGGATGAAACTGCTTCGTTAATTGTTATATGGTTGGAAACGGAAAATGCTATATGTAGTAACTGGTATGATGTCTTGAATAACTTGATACTTGGCAATTGTTGTGCTCATGTTTAAGCTCTTGCATCATATACTTTGCACCTATTAGTGAAGAAATACATAGAGCTTGTTAAAATTTGGTTTGCATGAGTGGTTTCTCTAGAGTCTAGATATTTTCTAGTGAGGTGTTTGAACAACAGGGAAGACAATGTATAGTCTTATAATGCTTGTAATATGTCTTTTATGTAAGTTTTGATGTACTAGTTTATGCTTGTGTTTGCTTCAAACAACCTTGCTAGCCTAAGCCTTGTATCGAGAGGGAGTACTTCTCATGCATCCAAAATCCTTGAGCCAACCACTATGCCATTTGTGTCCACCATACCTACCTACTACATGGTATTTCTCCGCCATTCCAAAGTAAATTGCTTGAAGTGCTACCTTTAAATTTCTATCCTCTACCTTTGCAATATATAGCTCATGGGACAAATAGCTTAAAAACTATTGTGGTATTGAATATGTACTTATGCACTTTATCTCTTATTAAGTTGCTTGTTGTGCGATAACCATGCTTCTGGGGACGCCATCAACTATTCTTTGTTGAATATCATGTGAGTTGCTATGCATGTCCGTCTTGTCTGAAGTAAGAGAGATCTACCACCTTAATGGTTGGAGCATGCATATTGTTAGAGAATAACATTGGGCCGCTAACTAAAGCCATGATTCATGGTGGAAGTTTCAGTTTTGGACATATATCCTCAATCTCATATGAGAATAATAATTGTTGCCACATGCTTATGCATTAAAGAGGAGTCCATTATCTGTTGTCCATGTTGTCCCGTATGGATGTCTAAGTTGAGAATAATCAAAAGCGAGAAATCCAAAATGCGAGCTTTCTCCTTAGACCTTTGTACAGGCGGCATGGAGGTACCCCATTGTGACACTTGGTTAAAACATGTGTATTGCGATGATCCGGTAGTCCAAGCTAATTAGGACAAGGTGCGGGCACTATTAGTATACTATGCATGAGGCTTGCAACTTGTAAGATATAATTTACATAACTCATATGCTTTATTACTACCGTTGACAAAATTGTTTTCTTGCTTTCAAAACCAAAGCTCTAGCACAAATATAGCAATCAATGCTTCCCTCTGCAAAGGCCATTCTTTTACTTTTATGTTGAGTCAGTTTACCCATTTCTCTCTATCTTAGAAGCAAACACTTGTGATTAACTGTGCATTGATTCTTACATACTTGCATATTATACTTGTTATATTGCTTTGCATTGACAATTATCCATGAGATATACATGTTACAAGTTGAAAGCAACCGCTGAAACTTAATCTTCCATTGTGTTGCTTCAATGTCTTTACTTTGAATTTATTGCTTTATGAGTTAACCCTTATGCAAGACTTATTGATGCCTGTCTTGAAAGTACTATTCATGAAAAGTCTTTGCTATATGATTCAATTGTTTACTCAGTGCATTAACATTGCTTCGAATCGCTGCATTCATCTCATATGCTTTACAATAGTATGATTAAGATTATGTTGGTAGCATGTCACTTCAGAAATTATCTTTTATCGTTTACCTACTCGAGGACGAGTAGGAACTAAGCTTGGGCATGCTGATACGTCTCCAACGTATCTATAATCTCTGATGTTCCATGCTTGTTTTATGACAATACCGACATGTTTTGTTCACACTTTATGTCATTATTATGCGTTTTCTGGAACTAACCTATTGACGAGATGCCGAAAGGCCTTCTGTTTTCTGCTGTTTTTGGTTTCAGAAATCCTAGTAAGGAAATATTTTCGGAATCGGACGAAATCAACACCGAAAGTCTTAGAATTCCCGGAAGCTTCCGGAACACCGAAGGAGAGTCGGAGGCGGGCAGCAGGGGGCCCACACCATAAGGCGGCGCGGGTGGCCCCCTGGCCGCGCCAGCCTATGGTGTGGGGGCCCCAGCCGCCTCCTTGCGCCGACTCTCGCCTATATATTCGTCCCTGACCTAAAAACATCGACCAGAACCACGATACGGAAAACCTTCCAGCCGCCGCCATCGCGAAGCCAAGATCCGGGGGACAGAGTCTGTTCCGGCACCCTGCCGGACGGGGAAGTGCCCCCAAGGCTTCTCCATCGACACCGCTGCCATCTCCACCGCCATCTTCATCACCGCTGCTGCTCCCATGAGGAGGGAGTAGTTCTCCATCGAGGCTCGGGGCTGTACCGGTAGCTATGTGGTTCATCTCTCTCCTATGTGCTTCAATACAATAATCTCATGAGCTGCCTTACATGATTGAGATTCATATGATGATGCTTGTAATCTAGATGTCATTATGCTAGTCAAGTGAGTTTTACTTATGTGATCTCCGGAGACTCCTTGTCCCACGTGTGTAAAGGTGACAGTGTGTGCACCGTGTGGGTCTCTTAGGCTATATTTCACAGAATACTTATTCACTGTTGAAGAGCATGGTGAAGTGCTTATTTATATCTCTTTATGATTGCAATATGTTTTGTATCACAATTTATCTATGTGCTACTCTAGTGATGTGTTATTAAAGTAGTTTTATTCCTCCTGCACGTGTGCAAAGGTGACAGTGTGTGCACCGTGTTAGTACTTGGTTTATGCTATGATCATGATCTCTTGTAGATTGCGAAGTTAACTATTGCTATGATAATATTGATGTGATCTATTCCTCCTACATATGCATGAAGGTGACAGTGTGCATGCTATGTTAGTACTTGGTTTAGTCTTTTGATCTATCTTACACTAAAGGTTACTAAAATATGAGCATTATTGTGGAGCTTGTTAACTCCGGCATTGAGGGTTCGTGTAATCCTACGCAATGTGTTCATCATCCAACAAGAGTGTAGAGTATGCATTTATCTATTCTGTTATGTGATCAATGTTGAGAGTGTCCACTAGTGAAAGTGTAATCCCTAGGCCTTGTTCCTAAATACTGCTATCGCTGCTTGTTTACTTTTTACGCGTTACTCGCGTTACTACTGCTTGTTAACTGTCCTGGGCAAAGCACTTTTCTGTGCCGTTGCTACTACTTATTCATACCACCTGTATTTCACTATCTCTTCGCCGAACTAGTGCACCTATTAGGTGTGTTGGGGACACAAGAGACTTCTTGCTTTGTGGTTGCAGGGTTGCATGAGAGGGATATCTTTGACCTCTTCCTCCCCGAGATCGATAAACCTTGGGTGATCCACTTAAGGGAAACTTGCTGTTCTACAAACCTCAGCTCTTGGAGGCCCAACACTGTCTACAAGAATAGAAGCTCCCGTAGACAGCAAATAACAATCTGAACATAAACCTTGGTTCAACGGTTTCACTCAATAGCATCAATAACAAGTAGAAATCAACACCGGGAGAGTTTCCCCTATCAAACAATCAAGATCAAACCCAAATTGCTACAGGGTGACGAGGTGCAGCGGTGGAGACGGCGGTGATGATGATGAAGATGATGGTGATGGTGATGGAGATGATGTCCAGCTCGATGACGGTGACGATGGCGTCGATTCCCCTCCGGGAGGGAATTTCCCGGATTCCTGCCCGCCGGAGAGCTCTTTCTCTCTGTTCTCCGCCCGCAGGCGGCTGTGGCTCGTTCGACGTACCCCTCGGCTTAGGTTTTCGGGACGAAGGCATACGCGAAGAAAAGGAGGCGAGAGGGGCTGTGGGCCCCCCTCCTCCGGGCGGCGCGGAGGGCCCGCGCCGGCTGTGAGGGGGCCCATGGCGGCCTCCTCAGCTCCCCTTCTGCTCCCTTCGTCATCTGGAAAAATAGGAATTTTCGTATAATTTCCTTCAACTGTTGATCTTTCGAAATATTGCATTCTGACAGTGCTTTTTCCAGCAGAATCCTGGCTCCGGTGTGCGATCTCCAAATAATCATGAAACATGCAAAATAGATGAAATAACATAAGTATCATCTCCAAATATGAAATATATCAATGAATAACAGCAAATTATGATATAAAATAGTGATGCAAATTGGACGTATCAACTCCCCCAAGCTTAGACTTCGCTTGTCCCCAAGCGAAACTGAACTCGATAAACAGGACCACATGTTTATGGAGTGAAGAGTCGATAAATAAAATACGGACAAGAAGCATCATATTCATTCACACAAGACATTCTAGTAAACAACTTCCTCATATAATTCAACTTGAAACAAGTATAAGGTAATCACAAATAAAGGTGCATAAGAAATCATAGTTGGTGATGGCAAACTTCGTTCTTGGTCAGAGAACAGTTAACAGATTATACTCATCTATTGAGCAGCGCTCTTATGTTAAAGCTTATGGTAAACTTGCATACTCAATCATAATGATCTTTGATAACTTGCAAAGCTATATTCATTCAGATAAAACTTGTACTAAACAAGGAAGAGTAAAGACATGATGAAGCAAATCACAATATAATGGTTTGATCACAACAACTCAAATGCTTGCTTGAGATGGATGGAAATAGGTTTACTGACTCAACATAAAGTAAAAGACAGGCCCTTCGCAGAGGGAAGCAGGGATTAAATCATGTGCTAGAGCTTTTTCAGTTTTGAAATCATATAAAGAGAATAAAAGTAAAGTTTTGAGAGGTGTTTGTTGTTGTCAACGACTGGTAGCGGGTACTCTAACCCCCTTGCCAAACAGACCTCCAAAGAGCGGCTCCCATGAAGGACGTCATCTCTACCAGCAAGGTAGATCATCCCTCTTCTCTTTGTTTACACATGTACTTTAGTTTATTTAAGGATGACACTCCCCCAACCTTTGCTTACACAAGCCATGGCTAACCGAATCCTCGGGTGCCTTCCAACAATCTCATACCATGGAGGAGTGTCTATTGCAAAATTAAGTTGCTTACTGATGAATCAGGGCAAAACATGTGAAGAGAATTATTAATGAGAGTTGATTAATTGGGGCTGGGAACCCCGTTGCCAGCTCTTTTTGCAAAATTATAGGATAAGTGGATGAAGCCACTAGTCCATTAGTGGAAGCTGCCTAACAAGATTGAAAGATAAAACACCACATACTTCCTCATGAGCTATAAAACATTGACACAAATAAGAAGTAATAAATTTTGAATTGTTTAAAGGTAGCACATGAAGTATTTACTTGGAATGGCAGAAATACCATGCAGTAGGTAGATATGGTGGACACAAATGGCATAGGTTTGGGTTCAGGTTTGGATGTACGAGAAGCATTCCCTCTCAGTACAGGTCTTTGGCTAGCAAGGCTAATTAGCAAGCATAAGAGTTAAGGGAAACAAACAAATATACATGTGATAGACATAATCATGCATCTTTCTTGCAAGCACAAACAATTTTAACTTCAGAATAATAAGCTATGAGCTAACAAGAAAGGAAGACAATGAAACAACTATATGTATTTCTCTTTTCTACTTAAACCTCAAGGTGTTGTTGCTATTGACCAATGCTAAGTTTGCCAAAACCAAATAGATTTACTCAATGCTCCCAAAGTGGTACCAATACTAAAATCAAGATCAATCATATACTAGAAATTGCAAACTAAAATAAGATGTGCAATATGTAAATGATAAGACTTCTCATTAATATTTCATAACGATAACTCACACCAAGGGATACATAGACAACCAACTAAAGGAGAGATACTTCCACACTGCAACCCATCTTATATGATAACTTCCCTACTCATGATATGACACTACTTGATAGTAAAAAGTAAAAGGTGGTGATGATGTGATACCGCGGCACTCCCCCAAGCTTGGAACAAACCAAGGGGATGCCAATACCGATGATGAATTACTCCTTTGGCGGTGATGGTGATGAATCCCTCCCGCGCTTCTTACAGATCTCCTTCAGCTTCAGCTTCTCAGCTTGGCAATTCTGCACTAAGACTCGAAGAGATTCATTGTTATCTGAAGTTGGCGGTGGCGACCTTGTGATGGGTATCGAGTAATATTCCAGCATTCTACGGAGTCGGTAATTCTCCTCCTGGAGTATCTCCACTTCTCTTCTTAGAGCCCGATATTGATCACAAAACTCATCGGTAGTCCGTAGAGCTTCTTCCAGCACAGGGAAAGAGTCGAGGCCAAGAGCAGGTGGTAAGGGTCCCTGCAAGTTATGAGAGAAAGAACGTCGAGTGTCAACAGATCCCACCAAGATTTGCTTACTCCCAACAGCTTGTTGCCCTTGTTTTGACGACACCCTTTTCACTTCTTCCTCCGAAGGCCCTTTGCCCTTGTTGTCGGAGGCCATGGTGCTTCTAGATCAAAGACAAATCCTGGCAGAAACAGCTCGAAACAAAACACGTCGAGAAAACGATATACGGACCTCCAGGGGTCCGGGGGATTATATAGTAAAAATTTTCACAACAAACGGAAAGTACCAGGTCGAACCAGAGTCGGAGAGGGGCGACGAGGCGGTGTCCTCATAGGGCGGCGTGGCCAGGCTGGGGCCCGCGCCGGCCTATGGGGGCACGCCCTCGTGCGTCTCCTCCACTCCGTTTCGATCTCGTAATTTTTCATATTTTCCAAAAACAGCAAAAACATTGTTCGGAAAGTAAATCGCGAACTTTTTATTACCATCTGTTACCTATTCAAAGTCGGGTTCTGGCGACTGTCAATTTGACCTTTGATGAAAGCCTCCGGTGTTTCCACTCGAATAACATCAACATCTACATTATAAGAATCACCTGAGATATAGTGCTTGAGTCTTTGTCCATTCACCACTTGCGTGGCATTGCCTTGGAGAGAGCTAATTTTAATTGCTCCTGAACGATACACCTCCTCAACAACATATGGTCCTTCCCATTTCGAGAGTAATTTCCCTGCAAAGAATCTGAGACGAGACCGATACAATAGGACTTTATCCCCAATATTAAATTCTCTTTTGATAATCCTTCTATCATGCCATTTCTTAACTTTCTCTTTAAAGAGTTTAGCATTTTCATAAGCTTCACTTCTCCATTCATCTAGAGAACTTAATTGCAGCAACCTCTTATTACCGGCTAGTTTAGGATCTTTATTTAGTTCTCTAACAGCCCAATAAGCTTTATGCTCTAGTTCTAAAGGTAAATGACAAGCTTTTCCATAAACCATTTTATAAGGTGACATTCCCATGGGATTTTTATAAGCAGTCCTATAAGCCCATAGTGCTTCCTTCAATTTACTAGCCCAATTCTTTCTAGTTTTATTAACAGTCTTTTGCAAGATAGATTTAATTTCTCTATTTGATAGTTCTACTTGCCCACTAGTTTGAGGATGATAAGCGGAAGCAATTCTATGATTAATACCATATTTAGCAAGAGTCTTTCTAAAACCACCGTGAATAAAATGAGAACCTCCATCTGTCATAATATATCTAGGAACTCCAAATCTAGGAAAAATAATATCTAAAAGCATTTTTAAAGAGGTCTCACCATCAGCACTTTTTGTAGGTATGGCTTCTACCCATTTAGTAACATAATCAACAGCAACAAGTATATGAGTGTTACCTTCTGAAGAGGGAAAAGGTCCCATGAAGTCAAATCCCCAACAATCAAACGGTTCAATAACGAGAGTATAATTCATAGGCATTTCATTGCGTCTGGAGATATTACCAACCCTTTGACATTCATCACAAGATAAAATAAACCTCCTTGCATCTTTGAAGAGAGTTGGCCAATAAAAACCTGATTGCAGAACCTTTTGCGCGGTTCTATCTCCGCGTGATGTCCTCCATAAGCACTACCATGACATTTACTCAATATCTCTTGTTGTTCATATTCGGGAACACACCTTCGCATAATACCATCCACTCCTTCTTTATATAAGTGTGGGTCATCCCAAAAATAATGCCTCAAGTCATAAAAGAATTTCCTCCTTTGCTGAGCTGAAAAGGTTGGAGGCAAGTACTTGGAAACAATAAAGTTAGCATAATCAGCATACCAAGGACTGTCTCGCGAGCTCACCTTTATTACAGCCAATTGTTCATTTGGAAAACTATCATTAACAGGAACAGGATCATAAGCAATATTTTCCAATCTAGACAAATTATCAGCAACAGGATTATCAGCACCTTTCCTATCTACAATATGTAAATCAAATTCTTGCAAAAGAAGTACCCATCTAATAAGCCTTGGCTTAGCATCTTTCTTTGTCATAAGATATCTAATTGCAGCATGATCAGTATGAATTGTAACTTTTGAATCAACAATATAAGATCTAAACTTATCACAAGCAAAGACTACAGCTAACAATTCTTTTTCAGTTGTAGCATAATTTCTTTGAGCAGCATCAAGAGTTTTGCTAGCATAATGAATAACATTCAGTTTTTTATCTACTCGCTGTCCAAGAACAGCGCCTACAACAAAATCACTAGCATCACACATAATTTCAAATGGTAAGTTCCAATCAGGAGGTTCAACTATAGGAGCAGTTGTTAAGGCTTTCTTTAGAGTTTCAAAAGCTTCCTTACAATCATCATCAAAAACAAAAGGTACATCTTTTTGAAGAAGATTAGTAAGAGGCTTTGAAATCTTAGAAAAATCTTTAATAAACCTCCTATAAAACCCAGCATGACCAAGAACACTACGAATACCTTTAACATCCCTAGGATAGGGCATCTTCTCAATTGCTTCAACTTTAGCTCTATCAACTTCAATACCTCTCTCGGAAATTTTATGTCCCAATACAATTCCTTCATTAACCATAAAGTGGCATTTCTCCCAATTAAGAACAAGGTTAGTTTCTTCACATCTCTGCAAAACTTTATCAAGATTCCGCAAGCAATTATCAAAAGAATTTCCATAGACGGAAAAATCGTCCATGAATACCTCTACAATACTCTCACAAAAGCCATGAAAAATAGCAGACATGCATCTTTGAAAAGTAGCAGGAGCATTACATAAACCAAAAGGCATACGCCTATAAGCATAAGTTCCATAGGGACAAGTGAAAGTGGTTTTCTCTTGATCTTTAGTTTTAACAGCAATTTGTGAAAACCCAGAATAACCATCAAGAAAGCAAAAATGAGTATTTTTAGATAACCTTTCTAACATTTGATCAATAAATGGTAAAGGGTAATGATCTTTCTTAGTAACCTTATTAACTTTTCGATAATCAATGCACATTCTATAACCTACAACTACTCTTTGAGGGATGAGCTCATCATTATCATTAGGCACAACAGTCATTCCTCCTTTCTTAGGAACACAATGCACATGACTAACCCATCTACTATCAGCAATAGGATATATAATACCAGCTTCAAGGAGTCTTAATACCTCATTTCTTACCACATCCTTCATCTTAGGAATTAGACGACGCTGAGGTTCAACAACAGGCTTCGCATCATCTTCCATATTAATGGCGTGTTGGCAAATAGAGGGAGAAATCCCCTTCAAATCATCAAGAGTGTAGCCAATAGCACCTCGGTGTTTCTTCAATATTTCCAATAACCTTTCTTCTTCAAACTCTGAAAGCTTAGAACTAATAATAACAGGATATATTTTCTTATCATCAATATGAGCATATTTAAGATTATCAGGCAATGGTTTTAAATCAAAGACAGGATCTTCCTTTGGTGGTGGTGTTGTACCCAAATCTTCCACCGGTAAATCATGCTTAAGAATAGGTTGACGAAGGAAAATTTCATCAAGTTCATCTCTTTCTTCCCTGAAAACTTCACTCTCACTATTCTCCAAATGTTGCTGCAAAGGATTACTAGGAGCAAGAGCAATAGATGCACACTGTTCAACTTTAAAATCACTATTAGGCGAATCAATTTTATAAGGAGTTTTGGTAAATTTAGAGAAATTAAACTCATAAGATTCTCCAGCAAATTTAGTCAAAATTTTCTCTTTCTTGCAATCTATAATAGCTCCACAAGTATTTAGAAAAGGTCTACCAAAAATAATAGGACAATATTTACTAGCAGCAGAACCAAGTACCAAAAAGTCAGCAGGATATTTAATCTTACCACATAAAACTTCCACATCTCGAATAATACCAATTGGAGAGATAGTTTCTCTATTAGCCAGCCGAATAACCACATCAATATCTTCAAGTTCACAAGAACCAATTTCGTGCATAATCTCCGTGTAAAGCTCATGAGGAATAGCACTAATACTTGCACCAATATCACATAAACCATAATAACAATGATCACCAATTCTAACAGATAGCATAGGAACACTAGCTTTTCTAGACTTATTAGGATGCGAAACAATATTAGAAGCATCTTCACAGAAAATAATATGACCATCTTCCACATTTTCAGTCACAAGATCTTTAACAATTGCAACAGCAGGTTCAACTTTTATTTGTTCTTCAGGTTCTATAGGTTTCTTTTCACTTTTATGAATTGCACTATTTATAACAGAGTTCTCCTTCATTTTAGCAGGGAAAGGAGTTTTTTCAATATAAGCTTCAGGAATAACATGATCAACAGTTTCAACTACAACACATTTATTTATAGATGAATCAATTTTATCTTTATACGGTTCATGATACTTATCAAAGTTCCTCTTAGGCAATTCATAATGAGAAGCAAAAGCCTTATAAAGATTTGCAGCAACTTGAGAATCAAGACCATAAGTAGCACTCATATTACGAAATTTATCAGTATCCATAAAAGCTTCAATGCATTTATAATCATAATTTATACCTGATTCTCTATCCTTGTCGTTCTCCCATCCTTCAGTATTTTCCTGGATCCGATTAAGAAGGTCCCTTTTAAACTCTTCCTTGTTGTGTGTAAATGATCCAGAATAAGAAGTGTCCAGCAAGGTCTTGTCTTGAAAAGAAAGTCTTGCATAGAAATTATCAATAATAATATTACCAGAAGCTCATGAATGGGGCATTTGAGCATTAAAGACTTCAATCTCCCCCAAGCTTGGGCAATACTCTCTCCTTCATGAGGCCAAAAATTATATATACGATTCCGATCTTTGTGAATCTCACTTGGAGGATAGAACTTAGAATAAAACCGGGGCACAATATCATTCCATTCAAGAGAATCCCCATTATCCAATAATTTATACCAATGCGCCGCTTTACCAGACAGCGATAGAGAATAGTTTCTTCCTCACTTCATCCATAGCAATACCTGCACACTTGAATAAACCGCATAATTCATGTAAGAACAATAAATGATCTCCAGGGTGGACAGTTCCATCCCCTGTATAACGGTTACCCACTACACGTTCAATAATTTTCATAGGTATTTTGTATGGTATTTCTTCCTTACCTGGCGCCTCATCCACTACCTTTGCAGTAGTAGTAGATTTCCCAAATAAACACTCAAGAGAAGATCTCTCCATAATGAATTATAGCAGCAGGCAGAAATAAAATCAGCACAAACAGTAGAAATCTCCCTTACCAATTCCACTTACCAATAGCGCTTCACTCCCCGGCAACGGCGCCAGAAAATAGTCTTGATGACCCACAAGTATAGGGGTGTATCGCAGTATCTTCGATAAGTAAGAATGTCGATCCCAACAAGGAGCAGAAGGTGTTGCAGCTTCGATGAAGGATTCACTGTAAATGCTCACAGACAAGTATTCAGGGGGTTTTGATGTAACAGATGAATAAAGTACGAGTAAGTAAAGTGCGAGAGTAATAATTGCAGCAAGTGGCCCAAGCACAAAGGACAAGCCGGTTTGTTTACTTATAATGACCAAACGTTCTCGAGGACACACGGGATTTTAGTCTAGTGCTTTCGCTACATACGGCTAATTAATCTTCATTGTTTTGATAAGTGTTGTGTGGGTGAACCTATGCTAATGTACCGCCCTTCCTAGGACTAATACATACTTGTGATTATACCCCTTGCAAGCATCCGCAACTACAAGAAAGTAATTAAGATAAATCTAACCACAGCCTTTAAACTCGAGATCCTGCGATCCCTCCCGCATCGATATACCAACGGGGGCTCAGTTTCTGTCACTCCGGCAACCCCGCAATTGGCAAACGAGTACAAGATGCATTCCCTAGGCCCATAAAGGTGAAGTGTCGTGTAGTCGACGTTCACACGACACCACTAGAAGAATAACACCACAACTTAAATATCATAACATTGAATATTACTCAACCATACTTCACTACTAACATTTAGACTTCACCCATGTCCTCAAGAACTAAACGAACTACTCACGAGACATCATATGGAACATGATCAGAGGTGATATGATAATGAATAACAATCTGAACATAAACCTTGGTTCAACGGTTTCACTCAATAGCATCAATCACAAGTAGAAATCAACACCGGGAGTTTCCCCTATCAAACAATCAAGATCAAACCCAAATTGCTACGGTGACGAGGTGCAGCGGTGGAGACGGCGGTGATGATGATGAACATGATGGTGATGGTGATGGAGATGATGTCCAGCTCGATGACGGTGACGATGGCGTCGATTTCCCCTCCGGGAGGGAATTTCCCCGGATTCCTGCCCGCCGAGAGCTCTTTTCTCTGGTGTTCTCCGCCCCAGAGGCGGCCGTGGCTCGTTCGACGTACCACTCGCTTAGGTTTTCGGGACGAAGGCATACGCGAAGAAAAGAGGCGAGAGGGGCGTGGGCCCCCTCCTCACAGGCGGTGCGGCTAGGGCAGGGGCCCGCGCCGGCCTGTGAGGGGGCCCATGGCGCCCTCCTCGCCTCCCCTTCTGCTCCCTTCGTCATCTGGAAAAATAGGAATTTTCGTATAATTTCCTTCAACTGTTGATCTTCCGAAATATTGCATTCTGACGGTGCTTTTTCCAGCAGAATCCTGGCTCCGGTGTGCGATCCCCAAATAATCATGAAACATGCAAAATAGATGAAATAACATAAGTATCATCTCCAAATATGAAATATATCAATGAATAACAGCAAATTATGATATAAAATAGTGATGCAAATTGGACGTATCACATGCATGTACAAAGATAAAAATAATTGCATACTTTCGATAATGGGAAATAAAATCAATGTTACAAAATTTTGTAGATAATCATAACCGAATAAATATTGTTTACAACCGAAGACAATTAAAAATTCAATATTACATGTGTCCGGAAACCTTCTGCGGGAGCAAACCGAACAGTCACACTATCAAATTTATATTTTCCTGGTCTTTGCTAGCAATCTCACTTTGTTTTTCACCCTGTCAAGAATGTTGTGTGGTGAAAAAACAATGTTTGCAACTGTACTTTCTCTCGATTCATCGACTCTGGCCTGCCAAAACATTATAAGGTGTTATACACATGGCTTGTTAACATTGTTAAAATTAACCGAGTGCATGGAACATAGTATAGCCAACCTGAGAAACCGGGCAAGTCATCTGATCTCCGTCCCAGTGCTCCATACATTGCAATACCCATAATCCGCATGAATTGCTGGTATATAATGTGACAAAATTTAAAAGTGTCCGCATATACAAAACCGACTTTCTTTATGTGTAATGCAATATAGGTACTTACGTATCGGTTTGCTTAGGGATATCATAGCTTTTAATAGGCCATTCGTCGACATCAGGATATTCTGTGTCACAAGTATTGTTTGCTTCTTGTATGTCCTGTGAAATTTGCCCAATCTACGAAACAACAAATATATTACTGCACAGACATGACAAAGTACACAAAGACATGTATGTAGAGAGTGTAATACCAAGTCTTCCACAACTGATTTTGACAGCCCTAAAACAAACAGAGGATCAAGGACCTGGAATTCCTTCTTCTTTGTATGCATGACAACAGTTATGTAATGAGTTTTCCGTATGTTCAGTGCGAAAAATGTCTACAAGAGAAGGAAAAAACTTTGTCAATTATCATATTGTTTTATTCTAATTTCGCATGAAACATTGAAAGAAACTGCTGTTACCTTCTCACGCTTGAAATATTCATCCATAACCCTACCTAAGGCTCCTGGTCTTGTAACTACCTCATCTATATTTCTAATATTGTATTTTTTCTGTATTGTTTTTCTGCTTGTTCAAGGAGATAGTTTGTCCTCCACGCAGGACATAACATTCGATCAGACCCAACACGGAGAGACAAATACCCAATAGCAGCATCAATAATCTGAAAACAACAACAATATTTTCAAATTCAAATAGTTTAATTACGAGTATAACGCAAACTTTTGGTTTTGAAGACTTACATCATCAGATAGCCATTCGTGCGCAAGAACGACGTTAAGCTTTTCTGAAGACAAGCTGGCGCCATATTCATTCTTGTACACTCCTTTAGATGCTTGTTTTGGTAGCTTGGATATTGTTTTAACATATAAAGCGGCAGCTTCTATTTCCTGCTGTGTTGGTACTGCCGAAGATACCCCAACTTCATGTTCTGCAAACAACCCTGATGCACAAAATAGTAATAACATATGTGTTACAGGTTGCAGACATCATTTATTTGCCAACAAAGAAATAACGAATAAATGGTGTTACCTTTCTTTACACGGCTTTGACGTTTTGCTCTAGGTTTCGCGACCACATATGGTGATCCATATTTTTGATTCGTCGTCCGTTTCCTTTTCCCTCCAACTTGTACCGCCGCTGCGTTTCTCCTTCTACCATTACTATTTGCACACTTTGCTGTATTGCCCTTCTTCCTACTAGCCTCTCGTCCCATTGTTTCAACACTATGAGTACTCATAACTTCATGTTCACCGTCATGTAGGTCATCCTTCTGTCCAGCATTCACCTTGGTGGTAGATCTTGCGAAAATGTCATCCGGTATATCCGAGGATGATGCCGGTTTTGTGGTATCATTTAAGATAAAAGGATTATCTTGTGTACCCTCCGTGTTACCAAGGTTTCCTGGTGTGACGTACACATTATCTCCTGCCTCCGGCACCCCATTATGCTTAGGAGGTGTGACAAACTTACCAGAATTCTTTGTTAAATTGCTAATTAAAGCATCTAACTCGTCAGAACTGTTCTTGTACATGAATTCTTTCTTAGACGAATCATCGATGTGAATAGAAGTGTCTTCTTCCTCATCTCCTCCTTTCCCTGACTCTGATCCTTCAACCGGTTTGTACATGACACCATTCTTATTTAGCATTTTTAGGACTTCCTGCAAAACAAGTAGTACCATAATTATTCATTACTGATAATGTAATACTTTCGTGTTCGTAAAATGTATGGCTCCTCACCTCTGCACATCTCTTTGGTACAAGTGCTAATTGTTTGTCAATGTGATCCGTCAGTTCCTTCTTCAAACTTTCCAATAGTATGTCCTTGTTACTAAGCCTCTGTCTCGAACGTGTCGAACGTGACTGTTCACCATTCTGCGATGTGTTTTGCTTTGTTTGCGCTCTGGCATTGGCTTGAGTTGTAAGATCATTAATAATCTGCATGTCAAATTAGAAAACAAATGTCATAAATTAATATAACAACACAACGTCGACTATGATATAATGTAGCTAGAAGTAGTGATAAAAACAAAACCTTCACTTTGCCTCTCCCACGACCATTTGCATAGTCGTACTGCGACCTCCTTTCCGCTTCCGCTTCAGTCCAGTTTTTCATTAGTGGCCGAATAGACTTGTGTGGAATATACGTAGGATCATCGACGACTACCACCTTTTCCCAGTATAGTAGCTACAAACAACACATTTTAAATGAAATAAGTTTCAAATTGTCACATACATCAAATATAGTGCTAATCATGTTTGCATACCTGAGTGAGACAAAGATTTCCAACCGGCCATCCCCTACCTTTTGCTGCTGATCTTGTGTAAGCAGACAAATTATCAAGGAGGTAACGCAATGTGAAGTGATTCCAGTTAATGTTAAACAGTCTAGGAACATCCTCCACTAAACAGTAGTGATCTCTATCGACTGTTTTTGGGCCAGATGGCGCAAGAACCGTGCCAATTAGCACAAGCACTGCTTTCCGCACAAAGTCATCATCGGAAGCTTTCTCTCTCTGTATGTCAGCAATCAAGTCGGAAATAACTAGATTTCCACTAGACTTGCTGAGATAACTAGGCGGTATTTTCCTTCTACTTGTTAGACATTCTTGATCAATTATATCAAAAGCGGAATAACCCTCATTACGTAGACCATAAATGCATTCTATGTCTACAGAGGTTGCAGTTATCGCTCCTGCCTTGTCTTGTACGACGAATGTCTCAGTTTTAGGATCATATAGCTCTATCATAAATCTAATCATATTTGTGCGCGTGGCGAAGGCTGGCAGTTGCAACATCGTCCGCAAACTAGTAGAGCTAAACCTCGCACGTTGAGGTCCTGAGAAAGTGGCTACGAGATCCGTCCACAATGTGTAGTCACAATAGACCGGGCCATCTAATTCATCCATTCTGCAAATAACATATACAAACAACAATTATTGCCGACATAGAAAATCTCCTAACCATCTACAGCGTAAATGTCAACCTAAAACTTACACGTCCGGCAAAGAATGAAGGTTTAGATCAAGCGCACTCTAGATCAAGTGGGCGAAAGGATCGATGATAAACGAGATTGCAAACGCGCGCACCTGGAAGGCTGGAACACGGATGTTGCCGTCGTTAGATTGAGCTGTAGGCTCCGCCGACGAAAGGACTCCTATCTTCTCCAGACGGCGATGGAAGGCGACGTTGACTTGAAGAAGAAATCGTGGGTAGTTAGACGTGGTGCGTCGGACGTGCCGCTAACTAGGGCATCTGCTGTTAATACTATAATTAGGCAAGCTCTCGATGGATATCTGGGCCAGCCCGTTAGTACCCAGCCCATACACGGAGGCCACTCTATGCATGTGATAAGACACTGCTTTGCATTCGGCAGACGCATCGATAACTTACTTCTCCCTCTCTCTTTTGGAGCAACAATACATGTTCAAAGGTGCTGATCACCTACAAGCATACCATGGTTCCGCATGGCACCACACAACAATGGCTTGTAGCTAGTACGACGGTGCAAAATATTTTTTAATTACGATTTCAATTGTTTGTAACGAAGAATTTTTTAAAAAATATGGTCTTTTTTGCACATTACTAGATCTGCAATGTACATAATTGACATATCTATAGTGCCACTGTCGAGTGGGGCATCAACAAATTTCACAATGCTACAACCCTCATACAACACTTGTTCATGTCCAAATTTGTAGAGAAATAAGCTGGATATAATTAATAAGCATTCACGATCGAACTCTTCACACATTGTCATAAAAGTGTTCACGGGCTATAGTGTACCGTTAAAAATGACATAAATGTGCACCATACTAAAAGTGTACCAACAGACATGACATAAACGAAAATTTTAGATAGCTATAGTCTTCACGAGCGAAGTCTGAGCCGGGCTGCTCTCACACACAGTCAAGCATAATCTTCAGACCACCTTCTCCTTGCTTACGGAACCAGAACACGTATTTCTGATTTTTCTTGATGCCATTCTGCCTCACCACATCCATCCAGTGTGATGTTATCATGGCACCTCCTTTTGGTACCCCTTTCACCGTTGACATGTTCATCACCATCGTAACTTCTGTAACATTGGCACCTGGTGAGTAGAGCTTTATTGTTGCTGGTAGCTGAATATTGGGCAGAATGTGGTTGAGGGTGAACCTCCTTGAGAAGTACTGCACATAAATTTGACAGTCAATTATCGGCATATCTTGGTTAGTAGTAAGAAATGATGGAAATCAAAATTAATTACCATCTTTGCTTTATTCTTCACGATGTGTGATTTCTTGATGGTGCACACGTACAATGGAATTACTGGTAGGGTTTTCGCAACTAGTCGTTCGAGTGCATCAAAATCGTCATAATTCATCTTAACTCGATTTGCATACTCTATGAAAGCTTCAAAATCATACTCTTCCTCTTCTCCAGGACCTACATGTAATATTAAAAAACATAAGGGACATCAATTAATTCTAAATTAAGTTGTTCATAACACTGTGTTCTCATTGAGTGCCATAAACAGCCTTACCCCTTATAATAGGCCTTTTCCTCCAATTCGGTAAAGCACGAAGCTGGGCAGGCGTAGCAAGGAATGGCTGATCAATGTCAATGTTCTCATATGTCATATACGTACGATCAAATTAACCACTAGATCTAATTAAGTCGGCCGATATGTTTTTCCCAAGCGACCCAACCAAGGGAAGTAAGATTAGACGACCAGATCTAACTTGGGGGCAGATCAAAGTAAAGACGATCTACCGCGTCTACATATGTTGTCAGGCAAGAGTTCATAAAAAAATTAGGTGCATGGCACGAGGTGAGCGAACTATACTTACATCCATGGCGATGAGATCCGAGTCAGCTCGTAACCAACGTCTTCGAGGACGCAGTCGGCGTCCAGTCGTAGATCAGAGGAGGCGTTGAGGAGATAGATCGTTTGGGAATTAGATTTGAGGCTTAGTACGGCAGTTAAATACCTAAATAAAAGGCTGGGCCAGGATGGGCCTCAATTGCGGCCCACGAGGAGCATAAAGAAGCATACCACGACGCGATAAACTCACAACCACACCAGAACACCTGCCCGAGGAGGTGGTGCGCGTCGAAGGGGTTCCTGAAGTGGACGAAGAGGCCTATCTCATGGTTGCTGTTGCCGTCGAAGTGGGACTCGATCGTGTACATGGGCGGCGAGCCTAGAGGGAGGTTGAGGTGGCGGTAGCCCTGCGAGAGAAAGAACTCGGCTAGCGCCCTGTCGCTCCTCCACCTCGATATCGCCCAGATGCGCAGCTCGTTCTCCACGATGACACCCTCCGGCCACTCCCTCTCGCGCACGGTGGCCGGGCGACGGTAAGTTGGGCCAAAGAACTCCATGGTGGCGGCTAGGGTTTGGTGTTTCTGTGGCTAGTCCACGGATGCGGTGGTAGATGGATGAAGCAGAAGAGTGCGTGAGATGTGTGAGAGAAGAGGAAGAAGAGGTGCCCTTATATATAGACGGGGGAGTTTGTAAAATTCACTTAAAAATGCACACAAATTTCACTTTAAAACTGATGCCAGCCAACTCGATGGCACGCTGAGACGAGGGCAACCTCTGAGACGATGTCACGGTGCTGAAACGGTGGTTGGCATGCATGAGAGCGTGGCGCGGGTAATTTAATAGCGTGCTGCATGGCGCATGCATGTAAAGGTGGTGACCTGATCGAGGGCTGCAGCAGGCGGAGGCAGGCCTAGACGGGCCAGTTGGCAAAGCTTTGACGCGCGAGCGGCCCAACGGTTATATCTCTGTCTCTGCCTTTCTCAAATTAAACAACCTATTACGCCCTAAAAACCGTGTGACATTAGAAATAGTCTGAATTACAAACAATAGTCTGAATTAAAAATACTCTGAAAGTTTTTGGTGACATAAAAATTATAAAAAAACTCATTAAAAAACTCAAAGTTTTGACACCTTTTGGGAACCCACTTTGTGGCCTGGGTAGAGCCGTTTTGCACGTAAACCATGTGTGCGGGCTCCCGTGAGGTAGCTAGGCAAGGAGCACATGATTTCTTCCATGGATGGTGATGTAAGTGGTGTTTGCATGGCATGGTGAAGCAGATCCCAAAAGATGGGACCACTATGCACACGCGCCGTCAGACGATCCACTGTTTTGACACCTCGTTCTGACGAGAACCCTATATTTCAGGGGTCTACACCACATGAACATGGGCATTCACACATGCAAAACCCTAAACCCATGGCTTGGAGTGGGTGGGATGACATGGTGCACCAGTGCCCACCACATGGGGTCACCCAAGGGTTGTGGGCCCACTTTGTGGCCTGGGTAGAGCCGTTTTGCACGTAAACCATGTGTGCGGGCTCCCGTGAGGTAGCTAGGCAAGGAGCACATGATTTCTTACATGGATGGTGATGTAAGTGGTGTTTGCATGGCATGGTGAAGCAAATCCCAAAAGATGGGACCACTATGCACACGCGCCGTCAGACGATCCACTGTTTTGACACCTCGTTCTGACGAGAACCCTATATTTCAGGGGTCTACACCACATGAACATGGGCATTCACACATGCAAAACCCTAAACCCATGGCTTGGAGTGGGTGGGATAACATGGTGCACCAGTGCCCACCACATGGGGTCACCCAAGGGTTGTGGGCCCACTTTGTGGCCTGGGTAGAGCCGTTTTGCACGTAAACCATGTGTGCGGGCTCCCGTGAGGTAGCTAGGCAAGGAGCACATGATTTCTTCCATGGATGGTGATGTAAGTGGTGTTTGCATGGCATGGTGAAGCAGATCCCAAAAGATGGGACCACCATGCACACGCGCCGTCAGACGATCCACTGTTTTGACACCTTTTTCTGACGAGAACCCTATATTTCAGGGGTCTACACCACATGAACATGGGCATTCACACATGCAAAACCCTAAACCCATGGCTTGGAGTGGGTGGGATGACATGGTGCACCAGTGCCCACCACATGGGGTCACCCAAGGGTTGTGGGCCCACTTTGTGGCCTAGTAGAGCCGTTTTGCACGTAAACCATGTGTGCGGGCTCCCGTGAGGTAGCTAGGCAAGGAGCACATGATTTCTTCCATGGATGGTGATGTAAGTGGTGTTTGCATGGCATGGTGAAGCAGATCCCAAAAGATGGGACCACTATGCACACGCGCCGTCAGACGATCCACTGTTTTGACACCTCGTTCTGACGAGAACCCTATATTTCAGGGGTCTACACCACATGAACATGGGCATTCACACATGCAAAACCCTAAACCCATGGCTTGGAGTGGGTGGGATGACATGGTGCACTAGTGCCCACCACATGGGGTCACCTAAGGGTTGTGGGCCCACTTTGTGGCCTGGGTAGAGCCGTTTTGCATGTAAACCATGTGTGCGGGCTCCCGTGAGGTAGCTAGGCAAGGAGCACATGATTTCTTCCATGGATGGTGATGTAAGTGGTGTTTACATGGCATGGTGAAGCAGATCCCAAAAGATGGGACCACCATGCACACGCGCCGTCAGACGATCCACTGTTTTGACACCTTTTCTGACGAGAACCCTATATTTCAGGGGTCTACACCACATGAACATGGGCATTCACACATGCAAAACCCTAAACCCATGGCTTGGAGTGGGTGGGATGACATGGTGCACCAGTGCCCACCACATGGGGTCACCCAAGGGTTGTGGGCCCACTTTGTGGCCTGGGTAGAGCCGTTTTGCACGTAAACCATGTGTGCGGGCTCCCGTGAGGTAGCTAGGCAAGGAGCACATGATTTCTTCCATGGATGGTGATGTAAGTGGTGTTTGCATGGCATGGTGAAGCAGATCCCAAAAGATGGGACCACTATGCACACGCGCCGTCAGACGATCCACTGTTTTGACACCTTTTTCTGACGAGAACCCTATATTTCAGGGGTCTACACCACATGAACATGGGCATTCACACATGAAAAACCCTAAACCCATGGCTTGGAGTGGGTGGGATGACATGGTGCACCAGTGCCCACCACATGGGGTCACCCAAGGGTTGTGGGCCCACTTTGTGGCCTGGGTAGAGCCGTTTTGCACGTAAACCATGTGTGCGGGCTCCCGTGAGGTAGCTAGGCAAGGAGCACATGATTTCTTCCATGGATGGTGATGTAAGTGGTGTTTGCATGGCATGGTGAAGCAGATCCCAAAAGATGGGACCACTATGCACACGCGCCGTCAGACGATCCACTGTTTTGACACCTCGTTCTGACGAGAACCCTATATTTTAGGGGTCTACACCACATGAACATGGGCATTCACACATGCAAAACCCTAAACCCATGGCTTAGAGTGGGTGGGATGACATGGTGCACCAGTGCCCACCACATGGGGTCACCCAAGGGTTGTGGGCCCACTTTGTGGCCTGGGTAGAGCCGTTTTGCACGTAAACCATGTGTGCGGGCTCCCGTGAGGTAGCTAGGCAAGGAGCACATGATTTCTTCCATGGATGGTGATGTAAGTGGTGTTTGCATGGCATGGTGAAGCAGATCCCAAAAGATGGGACCACTATGCACACGCGCCGTCAGACGATCCACTGTTTTGACACCTCGTTCTGACGAGAACCCTATATTTCAGGGGTCTACACCACATGAACATGGGCATTCACACATGCAAAACCCTAAACCCATGGCTTGGAGTGGGTGGGATGACATGGTGCACCAGTGCCCACCACATGGGGTCACCCAAGGGTTGTGGGCCCACTTTGTGGCCTGGGTAGAGCCGTTTTGCACGTAAACCATGTGTGCGGGCTCCCGTGAGGTAGCTAGGCAAGGAGCACATGATTTCTTCCATGGATGGTGATGTAAGTGGTGTTTGCATGGCATGGTGAAGCAGATCCCAAAAGATGGGACCACCATGCACACGCGCCGTCAGACGATCCATTGTTTTGACACCTTTTTCTGACGAGAACCCTATATTTCAGGGGTCTACACCACATGAACATGGGCATTCACACATGCAAAACCCTAAACCCATGGCTTGGAGTGGGTGGGATGACATGGTGCACCAGTGCCCACCACATGGGGTCACCCAAGGGTTGTGGGCCCACTTTGTGGCCTGGGTAGAGCCGTTTTGCACGTAAACCATGTGTGCGGGCTCCCGTGAGGTAGCTAGGCAAGGATCACATGATTTCTTCCATGGATGGTGATGTAAGTGGTGTTTGCATGGCATGGTGAAGCAGATCCCAAAAGATGGGACCACTATGCACACGCGCCGTCAGACGATCCACTGTTTTGACACCTTTTTCTGACGAGAACCCTATATTTCAGGGGTCTACACCACATGAACAAGTGCATTCACACATGCAAATTGCAAAACTCATGGCTTGAAGTGTGTTAAATGACATGGTGCACCACTGCCGACAATATGGGGTCATCCCAGGGTTGGTCAAAAAAGTGCCAGAAACAGGCTCCAAAGGTAGGGTAAACGGCCTCATTTCTAAGCATGTTTTTTTTCGACCTTGTCTAAATGACCCAAATAAATTTCCTAGACATCTACTTGATATGTATAGACTGTTTTTGAAGATTTTTTTTTTTAGATTTTCTCTGAAATTTTTAGGAATATTTGAATATACAGCAATCTGATTGGCTGGACTCCTTTTTTTTCCTGAACACGGGTGGGGGTTCCGAGCGGGCACGCTAGATGGACTGTTGGGCCGTGTTGCGGTCTGGCCTTGTGCCCGTTGTGCAATGCGCCGGCCTAGGCCTGCATGCGCGGGAAGCGACGACGACGGCATGCATGCGCCCCGCAGCAGTGACTCAGCTATGCATGCATCGCCACGACGTCGCCATGAATGAGCCAGCAAGCCCCGTTTCAGTGCGGTCGATTCAGCTGATAGCAGACGCGCCGCCCCGTTTCAGTGTAAAACGACAACGACACGGGACACCCCCTCGATTAATGTGCGAAACGGCAACGGCTACATGCACGCGTCACTCGCGTCGTTTCATCGCCAAACAACAATCTTCGTCTCCCACACCACATTTTTCTAGCCTATTTATACGTCTACATTCCTCTCCCACACACCACCCAGCTCCACTCCAGACACGACGCCCTTCATCCTTTCCTAGAACGCCAAAGCACCACCAGAAGATGCAGTACGTCGGACCGACCTTCGTTCGGCCGCCTACCGTGCCAGAGCTGCGCTACCCGCCGGGCGTCCTCGTCGAGCGCACGCTCCGTGTGTGGGCGCAATCCAGGTGGAGGAGCCCCGTCGAGCTCGCCGACGCATTCTTCACCGCCGGCTTCGCCCACCTCCCACCGGGCTCGCCGCCGATGTTCCACCTCGAGGAGGTTCGTGACGGCGTCACCCTCAAGTTGCTCACGGTCACCCTCACCAACCCGTGGGACGCGTACGAGCTCCTCGGCCAAGTGTTCTGGTGCGGCTGCGAGTCAATCTTCTTCACGACGTACAACATCTTCACCAACTGCGAGTGCATCTTCCCCACCGAAAACCAGATGCACTGCCTCCCCTACGAGGAGTGAGGTGTTGATGACGTACGGTGGTCGAGTAGCGCGGCCAGGGTGGAAGAAAGTTGAGGAGGAATTTCGTGAAGCTTGTCATGCATGTTTCTCTACTTTTTAGTTTTATCGTGTTTATTTAAAATGCCGTGTTTTTATATATTGTACCGTGTCGTGTCCCTGGACTTATCTATGTAACGACGGTGGTACTTGTTTACATCCTTATTTATGTAAGTGACATATTTATGTAATCTAAGTGAGTCTCTATGTGTGTTCAAACCTGTTCGTCCTCAAATGACTACTATTTCTTGTACCAAATTGTTTACAAAACCCAACAAAAAAACAAAAAATTCTAATCCACTAAGACAAGAATTTTAGCTATTTTCAATTTTTTAAGTTGTTATTCATATATATTACAAATTTAGTGTTAAGATTCATATTGAATTATCTATTTCATATTCAATTAGTGAATTAGTGAATTGTATATAATAGACTACACAAAGATCTGTGTGTTGAAAAATGTACAAACATGCATTTAATAACCTAACGGAAGTGATAAAATGACTATAGATACCTTTATTACTTGTGAGTGTCAATATGTATCTATCCGTCCCACTGGTTACCAGACTACCCCTGCGAGACGACTTCCCACGAGGTGTGCGGTTCGAGTCGCGGCAACACCCATTTTTTGCTTCATTTTTTTTGATATTTAATATGTACCACCTCAACTAGCCTAATGGGCCTAATTTGGTTGGAGATGGCCCATTAGTCAAATCTAGATTGGGCTATCCGCTGCGATTATTGTTGCTGTTAAATGAGATAGTTGTTCCTGTTTTATATGTAGCCTAATGGGCCTAATTGGATGGAGTTGGCCCATTAGTCAAGTCTAGATTGGGCTGCTGTCTGCTGTGAGTGTTGTAGCTGTGAAATGAGCTATTTGTTGTTGTTGACTGAGAGATTTAATATGTATCTATCCGTCCCACTGGTTACCAGACTACCCCTGCGAGACGACTTCCCACGAGGTGTGCGGTTCGAGTCGCGGCAACACCCATTTTTTGCTTCATTTTTTTGATATTTAATATGTACCACCTCAACTAGCCTAATGGGCCTAATTTGGTTGGAGATGGCCCATTAGTCAAATCTAGATTGGGCTATCCGCTGCGATTATTGTTGCTGTTAAATGAGATAGTTGTTCCTGTTTTATATGTAGCCTAATGGGCCTAATTGGATGGAGTTGGCCCATTAGTCAAGTCTAGATTGGGCTGCTGTCTGCTGTGAGTGTTGTAGCTGTGAAATGAGCTATTTGTTGTTGTTGACTGAGAGATTTGTTGCTGTCAAGTATCACATAAGATAACAACTCCACCCTACTGCCAACACGCCGTCTTTATTTTAGATTACCAGAGGTTTTCCCCCATTTCCACTGGAAAATACCTTATCAATTATGTACAAATCGTCTGCAACACAACTGAGCAAAACTGACAATACATTTCCTATAATCAAACGCTTACTTTGGCAAAACCTTTGTCACTTGGTGAATTGAAGCATGAGAGTTGTGCTAGTGTGTCCTACCTATCTGGTTGGTTTGTGTAATGGATTTAGATGGCGGTTGTTTTCAGTGTGTGATCACTGCTCTAAACCTGTTCCAGGCTTTTCTGGTATTTCGGAGTTGGTTGGGATGGCAGCCAATCTCCCCAGTAAACCCTGTTTTCCTTTTATTTTGTTGGTGTCTAGTTTTAATCCTGTAATAGACTTGGCTTCTTTTTCAATGAAATTGGGGCTGGGGGGCAACCCCTGTTGATCTAAAAAAAATCTTTGTCACTACATCATGCTAACAGGCTAGATCAACAGCAGCAAATAGAACATGCTTACCTAGCATCCAAGCACACAACAGGGCCAAGCATGCACAACACATCAGCATATGTAGTAAGCACATCATACACATGCTTAAACACTAAGCATACTTAATTAGAAACATAGTTCACACATACTTAAATAGAAACATAGTTCACAACAACATTAACCAAGTTTTAACACCACAAGCACGACAGAGTTTAACATAAACACACAACTAAAGAAAGAGGCATCAGGTAGGCAGGCAGGTCGGCAGGCAGGTCGGCACCATCCTCCGCATGCTCCTACTGCCGGGGGGCGTACTTCTTGAGGAACAGGCCGTAGGCGGCATGCTTGGCCCTGAGGTGTGCGGGTGTCTGCCCGCTGCCAACACCAGTGTAGGTGGCATGCTGGTACATGCCGAGGAAGTCCGTCGGCATTTCCTTGCGGCTGCACCAGGGGCACTTGAACCTCCCTGGGCCAAGAAGGTAGCGAATCTCCCCAGACCTAAGCCTGCGGAGAACATGCCTGCTCTTCTGGTCCCTATCCTCCCGGTCAGAACCGACTTCATCCGAAGGATCCTCCTGTTAGATGAAGTAAATTAGGTTAATTAGCTGCTATTGCATACAAACAATGTAATGACTATAAATAGAAAAGGAATGAAAACAATGCAAAGTAATTATCTATTATATACTAAAAGCAAAATACGGAGATTTAATAGAGACACCACGTTAATCCACATCATCTAAATTAATTTTGATAGTTAGATCTAAAATAGATGGCTGAGATTTTAAAGAAAAATAGTTGTTACGTAACATATTTGATACTATTTACGTTAACATGGTCACGTGACTCAAACGCAGACTCTAAGTAACATGTCACGTCATCTCCGAAATTAAGAATATAACAGAATCGTGGTGGACTTCCTAATTAAGCAGTCCATTTAAAATACGTATGGGTACTTTACAAATCAAATAGAAAACGTAAGCCTTTAGAAAACCAAACATCTACATAACTAACACTTGGTTGGATCGTGGAGCCCCAATCGACTTTTTTTTTTTGCCTGGAACGTGATACTTCTAGCCAATCAATATTCTATACCTGATCGCTACATATGAGCCTAGAATTATTTTTGTAACTTGTAAATAATCAGCATAGGCTCTCTCTATAATTATTTTCCTACGTACTTTATTTAGTTATAAAGTTAAATTTTGTAAAGTTTTAAAGATGTAGCAATAAACATCAACATTCATGATACCTAATATATACAATATGTTTTTGTAACTTGTAAATAAACAGTACACGCTATCTCTATTATTATTTTCCTACGTTCTTTGTTTAGTTATAAAGTTAAATTTTGTAAAGTTTTAAAGATGTAGCAATAAATATCGACATTCATGATACCTAATATATACAATATGACAATATATTTTATGATGATTCTAATAATAATGATTTTATATTTTAGATGTTGATATTATTTCCTATGTATTTGTTCAAATATAAAGTTTGATTTTGACTCAAATCAAGAATACGGTATAATTATAGACATAGCGAGTACGTTGTTTCTACCACTGGTACACATAAATAATAAGTTTTTTGACTACTACTAGACCAACATGCTAAAAGAACACCTTCGAAAATTTGGCGTCGTGAAATTTTAATGGTTAGGTTACAAGTCTAGAATTATTTTATAAATTGCAAATGATCAGTACATACATTCTTTGTTTTTCCTTACCCTAAGTTTTGTATTTTATCAAAGTCAAATTTTGTAAATTTTAACAAAAAATGTAGCATTAAATGTCGATATCCATAGTACCAAATATGTAGAATATGTAAATACATTTTATGAAGATTTTAATAATAATGATTTTACATTTTAAATGTTGATATTTTCCCTATATATTTGTTCAAACTTTATAAAGTTTTATTTTGACTAAAATCCAGAACATAGGGTAATTGTGAATGCACAAAGTATGCTGTTTCTATAGTTGGGTACATATAATGGAAATTTTATTTAACTACCATCCGACCAATACACTAACAAAATTCTCGAGGTTATTCAGAGTCGTGGAATTTCAAAATTAATAAAGTCACGACATTAATCACACTATGTATGTTGTTCCGACGATGATTTTGTGACGATTCGAACAATAAATACTTATTTTATGATTTAGATGTTGACATTTTTTGTTATACATTAGGTCAAATTTTAGAAAGTTTGGTTTTGATTAAATCTCAGAATGGAGGGTAATGGAGAATGGAGGGAGTACGTTGTTCCTACAACTGAGCACACGTAAAATTGAAAATATTATTTGAATTCAATTAGATCAACACACTAACAAAATGTCCACAAGCAGAGTCGTGGAATTTTGAAATTATTGAAGTCATGACATTAGTCACATACATTATACATTATTTCGATGATTGAGTACACGTAATTGAAAATTTTATTCGACTGCTATCGGACCAATACCCCCACGAAACACACGTGGGGTTTCCGAGTTCGGAGTAATGGAGTTTTAAGATTAATGAAACCACAACATTAATAGCCCTATGAATAAGAACGTCCCTCGCACTTAAAAAAACGACTAAATGATACACACAATGCTGAATCAACACATATTCTGCTGAGGATGCAAAAGTCCCTCCACTAGAGGATACTCCAACTTATTGAGACACGGAACATCAAACCTTCAAATTTGATGAAGATACAACACTACTCGACATAAAATATTTTTTCTTAATGATAAACATAGGCTGGGTAAAGTCACCACAGGTTCCTGCTTAATATGTTTCATATTAGTATCCACACAATGTGTCAATACTACTTTTTAATCAGAAGACCTAAAGACTGTACACTTAATTCATATGAATTGTTTTGGTAGATTTTTCTTGGTTTGTATTGTAGACATATTTGGACTATTGTGTGTGTCTTTCTATAATTCAACAAAATAGAAATAAGAGCACATGTCATTCAAATTTTATAGTAAAATTGACGATTAATTTTGATGCTTGAACTATGCTATCCAAGATGCATAGTCATTTTGCATAACAAAAAAAAATGCAAAAAGAACAATTGAAGGAACATCCGAATAAGTTAAGAGTGTGGAAAATTAGAGTCATACTTCTCTAAATTTCACTATTGATGCATAAACATGTTAACGAATATGCGGAGAAGAAAACAATTTATCTTGAACATATATTCATAATAAAAAAAATGGCCAAATTTTCACCTCACTCATGTTTCTAAAACATTGCACATTGTGGCATATAGAGAGTAAATGCTTGGAAGAAACATCATAACAACATAATTCTTACTACTCAAATGTGACCTACTTATATATTAAGGAGGATAAACCGTTTTATGCTAATTCATAGATTTTCAAATCAAAGATATCTATCCTCGCACACTAATCTAACATCACGCAGAACTATAACTCAGTTTACAAATCGAATATCTTTCGGAGGTGTTTTAAAATATGACATGATAATCATTTGCCCAGCAATTTTATATTGCATACGTGATATTTTCTTACCTAGATATTTATGATAATCGAAGAACAATTTTGTTTATGGTCACATAATGGGAAATAATATGATATCAACGAAACCATATTTTATTTTCATGAACACTTTCAACCAACTACAGATGATGCCCTCGCATTTGCGAGGGCCACTATTCTAGTTAGTTGAATGATATAATGGACACACACCCATATGAGCGTAGCATAAGATCAAGTCATTAAGTTCAAAATGCTATAAGCTTTCGATACATAGTTGTCTTAGTCCTTCGACCATGAGATCATGTAAATCACTTACACCGGAAGGGTACTTTGATTACATCAAACGCCATTGCGTAAATGGGTGGTTATAAAGATGGTATTAAGTATTTGGAAAGTGTGAGTTGAGGCATATGGATCAATAGTGGGATTTGTCCATCCTGATGACGGATAGATATACTTTGGGCCCTCTCGGTGGAATGTCGTCTGATTAGCTTGCAAGCACATGATTAGATCATGAGAGATGACATACCGCAATACGAGTAAAGAGTACTTGTCGGTAACGAGGTTGAACAAGGTATGGAGATACCGATGATCAAACCTCGGACAAGTAGAATATCGTGTGACAAAGGGAATTGGCATCGTATGTAAATGGTTCAATCGATCACTAAGTCATCGTTGAATATGTGGGAGCCATTATGGATCTCCAGATCCCGCTATTGGTTATTGCTCGGAGAGGAGTCTAGACCATGTCTGCATAGTTCACGAACCGTAGGGTGACACGCTTAAGGTTCGATGTCGCATAAGTAGATTCAGAATATGAGATGGAGACCGAATGTTGTTCGGAGTCTCGGATGGGATCCAAGACATCACGAGGAGGACCGGAATTGTTCTGGAAGAATTCTGCTGTTTTGTATTTCAAGAAAAGTTGTTCTGGAAATATTCTTGGAATTGGACGAAATAAAAACAGAAGTTCTTATTTTTCTCTCACGGAGACGGAGTCCAAAGGGGAGACGGAGAAAGGCCAGGGGTGGGCCACACAACACCTCGGCGCGGGTCCCACCCAGGCCGCGCCAGGGTATTGTGTGGGCCCACCAGGCGCCGGCCCTAGATGGGTTTTGTGAAACTCTAACCCTACCTCCCGACTATATATAGAGGGATGGTTTGGCCGGCCAAAGCTGCTCCGTACGCAACCCTAATTTGCCACCTCTCCTCCCTCCTTTCTCCTGCTCCGCTTGGGCGAAGCCCTGCAGAATTCTTCTCCACCACCACCACCATGCCGTCGTGCTGCTGGGATTCCGTGGAGATCTACCACACCTCCGCTGCCCGCTGGAACGGGGAGAGGAAGGAGCTTCATCGACACCGTCCGCCGAGATGAAGTAAATTAGGTTAATTAGCTGCTATTGCATACAAACAATGTAATGACTATAAATAGAAAAGGAATGAAAACAATGCAAATCTAATTATTTGTATAAATGCACATTAGTTAGTAACTATACATACCATATCTAATTTAAACAAAAACTAGTGTTTGGAATGGAACAAGTGGCAATACCATCACAGAAGAAAAACACTATGTCTAGATGCTGGAGAAAGGTATACTTGATACCTGGAAAGGATCCAGAGGATCCAATCCATCAATATGCATGCTCAAATCACACCAATGAGCAGATGCTCAAAAGGTATTAGTCATCACTTCGTATAGACCAAGTGATGCTAGCAATATTTGAGGCAAACAAAAACTTGGAGTGCCCAGTAGATGCAGATATGCAAAATAGTATGAAATACAAGCATATCCAAGTATAAACCAGATACACACAAAGCTTTGACAGCCACATACACCACCTAGCACCACCTAGCTATTAAACCATCAGAAACCCTTATTTTCTTCATAAAACAATCATAGTGGCATTCATATGTATGATACCCTACTGTGAGGATCTCTATTAATAAAAACCAACAGTTTATCCATCAAGGTGAGCAACCAGTAGCAGTAGCAAGAGCTACTGAGGTCACATCAAACCTAGTAAGCCACAGCCATAGCATCAATCATCATAATATGGACAGATTCAGATTGTGATGAATATTAATCCAACAATAGTTGGCATCCATCCATTCTTCTCAAACAAATTGAATCATTACCAATACACAGTTCATCAATAAAGAATTCCAGTGAATATCCTTACACAGCAAGCAACCATAGTTCAATTAGTAACAATAACAACACCAAATGATCAAGTTTACAGTAGCATGACTTGCACATGACACTCTAGTGAAGGCAAAGCTCCAGTCAAGAAATCAAGGCTTCCATGCAGTGATTAACAGGCAACATCTGCAAGTATTGGAGCCACATTTCAACTTCTGTGTCCATACAATGTAGTAGCAGTTAATCTAAAACCTGTCTAGACATCAATTGCAAGCAGGCACAAGTGATTAGTGAATCATCCAGTGCCTAGATCCATATAATTGCTAGGAACCAGTCATAATAGCAAGCTAATCAAACTAGATAGCCTTATTTATCAGCAGATAGGGATTACAGGGAACCCAACCAAGCAAGAACCTCAGATGAACACTTGAGCAAGCTCAAATTCATCTCTGGAACTACTAGAAATATCAAAATGGCTTGGTACTACAACAAATTCACAGCATATAGATTAGCCAAATCCACGGATTTCGTACAAGCTTGCGAGCGAGCAAGGCATTCCTGCATGTCGTCGGGGTCGGCGGAGAAATTTACCTCGGACGGGTCGGCGGAGTCGGATTCGTCGAAGGTGGGCACGTCGTCGGGGCTGTTGATCTTGAGCCCCGCCGCCTTCCTCTCCTGCCTCTCGCGGTTCTTCAGATTCTTCTTCTTGCGCCGCCGCTTCTGCGCCTCTGTCTCGTGCGCACGCTTCTTGCTCGCCGGTGCAGCCACCGTCCTCTGGCCCCAAGCGGAGCTCAGATCTGGGGCAGCTCCGCCCGCCGATGAAGCGGCCAACTGGGTTTCCTCAACCGCCGCCTCCTTGCCCTTCCCCTCCTTCCCCTTCCCCCTCTCCATGGACGAGCGCGAGCGAGCACGAGAGCGAGCTCTGCTGTTCTTGACCTAGGGTTTTTTGCCCGATTTGGGGATTGCTTTTGCTTTGGATAGATGTGCTGAAGAGGACAGGGGAGAAAGATATTTATATCTCGGCGGTTCCGTCGTGGCCGCGCGTGGACACGTAGGCGTATAATACATAGAGGTATGGGTCATACGGGCTTGTACGTGGGCTGATACGAACCCAGCCAAACCCGAAGTACACAGGAAATGACGATCATGCCCCCAGACCCGAATCGGTATGAACGAATCCTAACCGTCCGTGTGTTTTCGCGATTTGGCGAGTTTGTGGTGGGTGCGTACGGAAGCAAAAGCGCCTAGTTTATTGTTTGAGAGGTTTTTCCAATTTAAAATCTTGTGTCTCCTTCGTTGGTTTGTTTGTTTGCTTGCCGCGTTTATAACACCTTTGAATATCTTCACAACAGACTATCCAATACAACTTATTGTCATTGCTCGACGGCTCGACCGACACAAGAATAGCTCTAACTTCATAGCAAGGGAAGTCCAACACAAAAAACCCATCGAACACACTAAAAGACAACTAACAAAATCTTGCTGCGGCCAAAACATTATTCATCAGAGCCTTCGTTGTTGCACTAACCACCACAAGGAACTAACAAATTGCTGACTGAAAATGATGCCACCCTGCCCCGGCGACCAAACACCAATATCTGCCACTGATCCATATAGACAAGTCTCACTCCAACACTTTGCCCCAAAGGGGGAATATGACGGTAGGTGGCAGGGCCAAGGGTTCCCTCGGAGCGAATCGGAGGGGACGGAACTGCACCGCTAACGCCTTCACCAGGATTACGTTGAAACTGAGTCATTCAGTCATCACAATGTTCAAATTAAAATATTTCTTGAAATTGAGTTATAGAATGAAGCACACAGCAACGGATGAATCTATAGCAAAAAGGGAGGTGTAGCTATAGCATATATATACTACTCATATAAGTAGTTCAGATCGATGCACGCGTATCTTGCATGTCAATCGCATGGCACCCAAGTAATGAAACGTATCACTCCACAACGACAATTGAGTCAGGCAAGCGAAAGCTAGTGTATAAATGTTGATCTTGACTCCTTCCAGCTCTTGATAATGCATGGACTAGAGCTGAGCAAGCGTCTGCAGGTCGACGGGGTGGACGTCGGACGGCAGCGCGGCACTGTAGGCCCTCCGTCCGACGAGGATGTTGGCCGCCTCCGACGGGTGGAAGGCGTCCCAGAAGAGGTACTCGGCCCTGTTGGCGCACGGCGTCTGGTAGGGCAGGCATGTCACCTGCCCGTTGTTCCTCCCCACCCCGCAGCACCCCGTGTTGGTCACCGTCAAACCTGCACAGCCGAAACGTACGATTTCGTTCGTCGATCAGATAGCTGATTCCAGCACAGACAGGAATGAACATTTCACGGAACTTCTTGGTCAATTACCATGCGACCCTGGTGATCTGAGGATGTCCTGGAAGATCCCGTAGGCGTTGATGTAGGTGAAGTGCGCGCCCGGCAGCGTGTTGAACTGGTCCACGAGCTCCACCACCTTCTGGTTGAAGATCTCGATGGCGCTGTTGATCCGCTCCACGCAGGTGACGCCGTCGGGGCTCTGCTGCGCAAGCTCGTTCGGGCTGCACCCGACCTGCCCCACGCCCATCAGCGCCACCTTCCTGGCGCCATTGTTGTACAGGGCCCTGAGCTGCTGCGCGTACTGGTTGGCGAGCACGTCGGCGTACTGCTCCGGCGTGTACTGCCGGCTGGTGCCGTAGACGGTGGGCATGAAGTAGTTGTTGAGGTAGTCGTTGCTGCCCATGCCCACGGTGAAGATGCACTGACTCAGGTGGTTCGCCGCCGAGTCCTCGTCGCCTAGGATGTTCACCAGCTCCCGCACCGCCGTCTGGTAGTTCTGGAGCTGCCCGCCGAGGGGGATGCGCTGGCCCTGCACGCGCATATCGTGTTTTGCAGCGTACATTCGTTAGACCACATTTCAAGGAGAGAAATCAGGTTTCCGTAAACCAAGAAGAAAGGTTTGTGGTCGAGCACGTGCCAGCTGCTGGCCGGTCTCGTCCCTGATTCCGGCGGCGGCGGAGGCGAAGTTGACGCCCGAGAGGAGCTGATCGCTGCTTGCACCCGCGAACGCGGGGATGTAGTCGTCGAAGCCCAGAAGACGAGCTGAAAACAACAACAAATTAGTTTAGCGTGCAGGCATAACTGTTGATGATTATTAATAGATTTAAAGTCTGTTTCGTTAAAAAAATAAGTGTTCTTTTCGTTTAATCACCAGATTTTATTCTCGGTTGATCTAGCTCTAATTTAATTTTCGATCACCCGATTCATGTGTAACTGGAAGAAGAAATTGTAATTGCATACCGGTGCAATTCTCATGTGCATGAATCACAATACAAATCTAACGGATCTAGAGTCTGATCTTGAACTAACTTAATACTCAGTTAATCTAGAACTAGCAAAAGAGATTTTTCTTTTTTAATAGCCCTTAGTCAGTAGTAGATCATTAGCACGCCAGAAAAAGAATCGACTTATCCACATATGCAGCTTAGTTAAGTGACCTCTATGACCAACTTAACTAGAGTAGTCTAACATAAGGTTCGCTCGTGCCGTTCGTTTCATGAGAGGAGACACATGGATGCTCTGGAGTAAGGATGTTGGTCCGGAGGCAGTGAATCTGTAATTATTTGCCGATTTCATCAATGGGATGTGGTGGATCTTGGTTCAAGATAGCACGCGACGTCCCGGTTGACGTGCCACAACAACATGTGTTTTGCTATCTGCAGCGGGCATGTTTATCAATTCACAAAGCCTTGTTGGCGATGGTACTCTCTTGGATCTGGCAATGGTCGAGGCCCAGTGTCTCTTCCAACGTGCGTTTAGGCGGCGTTGGAGTTTGGCAGCGGCCGCTGTCTTGGGCGAGTGCAGAAAACCATAGGGATAGTTTTGTTTTTTATCCTTTAGGATTTTTTTGCAAAGTTTTTCGGACAACTATTTTCTCCTAGTTTGTCTGAAAGTTTCCATATTTATGTACTCATGTAGTAACTTGTTTTTCTATTAATGAAATACATGGTTGCTCTCAAATAAAACTATAGTCTTTTGTAGGTTGGTAGTCTTTAGCAGATATAGTCACGCGCTTGCACACATGACTGCTTTTTAGCCTTCCGCTCCAGCACTCATCTATCTGCAGGCAGAGCTAGTCACGGGCTGCTTTGGCTACTGGCTACCTGCTTCGAGTTTCCCTGCATCCCTCTGCGCGCGCGCTACTCAACCAGACATCATTTCCGCCCGTGTGCGCCATGGACTTTTCCTTTATACAGCGCAAAGAGTACGAAACTAGCTATACCAGCTAGCATATGGACATGGTCATCACGGCAAGTAAATGGTCTAGGATTGCATGAAGATGACATCATATGAGTTGGCACTTACTCGAAGTGTCTAGTCTTCACAAGGACCACACAAACACCTCGTACATTCACTCATTCAGTCGATCTGTGCAGACTAGGAAATTGTACTAGCTAAACGGAGCTACTACTGCGCACGTACTGGGCAACTCCTGGATGTTTAGTGAATTGTAAAAATCACATGCCGCGATGAGATCGTGAGGAGATAACTAAACCACGCCGCATGCAGCTTAGAAACCAGAAAAGCACCTAGCTTCAGCGAAAACACTAGGAGTAGGAAGAGGAGGAGGAGCTGCTAGTAGTAGGCGACGCTAGCTTACAGATGGCGTCGACGGTGGTGAGGCCGTTGCTGAAGCGGCCGGTGGCTCCGGCGGGGAAGTCGACGCCGTAGGGCGGGTAGTTGGCCCTCGCCAGCGACGCGATGTCGTTGTTGTTTCCGTTGTCCACCAGCGAATCCCCGAACACGAAGTAGCACGGCACCTGCGGGTCGGCCTGGGCGCCGGATGCGGCCACGAGAAGCAGCAGCAGCGGCGGCAGCCACGACGAGGTCACGCGGTCCATGGTCTCGCCGCCGCGGACGCGCTAGCTTAGCTTAGCTTTGGACAGCGTTCCGGCGAGCTTGCGGCGGGGGGCTGGGGTAGGTAGGTAGAAGAAGGAAATGTGTTCGATCGAGACCGGGAGAGGCCGACACATTCGAGTCTTATTTATAGGGCAGCTTGATATCGTCGTTGGCTAGATCACGTATTAGCCACGGACCCACGGTAGACTGTAGACTGTAGTTCTGCAGTACGTGTAGGTGTAGTAGACGTCCCCGGAAGTCGTCCGGATCGGGTTACCTCTGCAGCGCATGCATGTGCGTGCATGGTTGGAGCAGTCACGGTTGGGTCAGGGCCGTGCCGTGGAGGCGAATTGATTGGTCGACACGCGCCGGATGAACACAGCACCGCGCGGGCGGCATGCCGATGCGTGGTGAAAGCTGCAACGCAGGGACTGCAACGGCCGGGGGATTCGCAGGATGTCGGCCTCTTCCGTCATTCCCATCCCACCGAGAGCTTTGATTCGTAGGATTTTAAGAATGTAGGAACAGAAAAACCACAGGGTTAGAATGTTATGTTTAGTTAAATTCTACATGATTTAGAATTTACAGAGATGTTTTTTCAAGTAGCCTTTGATTCACAAGAAAAATTAACGGAATTGTAACATAAAGTTTGGGTGGATAGAAAATTTCTCAAAACATAATGCAATATAATTCTATAGGAAAAAATTCCTATGCATTTCTAAGGATCCAATCAAACGATGAACATAGGCAATAGTGCTAAGGATGAAAATCCTACAAAACTTTTATAAGATTCCTTTGAATGAAACAATATCTGAATGTCTGTTCAATTGGATGCCAGACGCAGAGGACAACAAATTGACGTGGTTCGTATTTACCCTATGCCAGTTCTGTCGTTCTGCAGTTTTAGTGGTATAAATGTATCCGCACATGCATGCTGATAAATTCAATATGCATATTTGCTCGGGGCGCTTTGTTTTTTTAGGATAAGTTTGAAGAGAAAAGGATAAGGGCATGTTCGATTCGTAGGATAGAAAAAATATACAAATAGGAAAAGGTATGATTGCAATGTCAAGCTCACTCCAATCTTTTACTAGGAATTCATATGAACTAAGGGCTCGTTTGATTCAAATGTAGAAAGTACATCCTTGATGAGTAGCACTCCAATCTTATTGGCGGCATTGGTAGTACCATGAGAGTGGTCTCGAGCATACATGCACTGCGCGTAAGCGCGTTGAGTAGAAAGTGCATTGATTGATATGTTCTAGCATCAGCTTCGCAGCTTGGGTGCTTCGAGAGTCACATGCTATGTGTAGTCATGTGCACCGGTGCTCAACCATGTATAGTACTTTACTTGCATCGACCACGTCAGCAGCCTGAAATTAAGAACGAAGAGGCTTCCATGCACCCGGACCCCCTGCTACCCGGTTCAGATAAGCAAACGCGTTACTACATTTATTTAGGTGGTTGTTGTTGAGATCTCAATTTACGTGTGGTTGTCGCAAATGATTGACGTCCGGCCCTTGTTCTGGATTATAGGAATTGTTAAGATGCAGTTTCAGGCCATGCCTTAGTGCTCATGCTCATGTCTTGGATAGTTTGGAAAGAGAGACAAATGCTCGGACTTCCGCTTCAATGGCAATGGCAATCATCAGAGAGATCAAAGAGGGGCCAGAATCGCCGGGGCTAAATTCGCGTGTATTGTGATCCCGGTAGAGTAGGCTATATATAGTGAAATTCTAGGATCCATCCTTGGCATTTGTTGGAAACGTCTAAGCTTCTTCTTATTTAACGAAAATGGCAATATTTTGCCTTGTTTAGAAAAACTGTTTAAGGCCATTCTGTATGTGTCTGACGTAAACTGTGATCAAGCTAACCATGATCAAACTAGCTACTAGCTAGGGGTGCATGATGGAGCGGAATGCTTGATAAGTAACCCCAAACCAACAAAAGAAAAGAGGAGCTAGGGGTCCATGGGAAAATTAAGGGGTCTCCTCCTGGTCGTGGACACTACACATGGAAAAATGGCAAGTCACGGATTCACGGCCGTCAGGCTAGGCCCACGCATCCTTGATGAGTAGCGCCACTGCATTTTGACCTGTACGTAACTCCAAAATTTATTGCACCGATTTGGTAGAGGACCGTCTATTCGATCCGCCGGTGCAAGACCCGGCAGAGAAGCGCTGGCTAGCTAGGCCCCATGCGAGACGCGACAGCGTTTTCTACCTTGCTCCATCTCCTTCAAAGTCGAGCGCCGGCGCCACTCGCGTATGGTTCGCCGGTGGAAGCGCGTAAATGCGGCGGAGGCAACCTTGCAGTTGCATTGCATGGAAAGTTCCAGCGCGAGATCGACCCATATGAGGCGGTCGATCTACATGCAGCACGCCGGCAGAGCATTGTGACGTTAAATGCATGTTATGTGGTGGTAGCTACGCTAGTCGACGGATCGATCTACCGTGAACTTGAGGAGTGATAATGCTGTAGACAAGCGATTATTCTGGTCGAGCACTGGCCATTACTGACTTACAGTTAGTCTAGACTCGAAAGGGCAGTGCAGTAAACTGGGACGGTGCAGCCGACGCGGCCGGGCCGGCCACGGAAAGTTCATCGGCTGGTCTTGTGTCCGCCACAGCTCAACGGCAGATAATCCGAGGCCTTGTTCGGTGACTGTTTGTGAGATTTAACGGGATAATACTTTTAAGTATTAGGTGAACTACTAACATTTATCTAATTCACATAAAACTCCATCCCCAATCTACTAGGTTCGAATTGAAAAAAATACACTAAGATTTATGTAAAAAAGTGGGATTAAGAGAGAATTAAACTTGCCCAATACTCTAGCACCAAATATGCATTTAAAATAAGCGATGATTTAGAGTTTGCAGAAGATTATCCCCACTAGTCCTCACCAAAAATCCCACTACAGTAATGGCGCAAGGTGCCGACGGCAAGAAATCCACGGCGTAGCAACATTGGGCCGTCGGCATAGCTCCTTGGCGAAGGTCATCCTCGGCAGAGCCACGTGGGCCGTCGGTGTAGCCCGTATACGCCGGCGACCACCATCGGCGTCTAGACCCTCGGTACAGGCCACACCGTCCGTAATCTTAGGTCCAATTACACTCATGGTCAAACTTATAAATTTAGTCACCCATCCTCACACTGCTCCAGCCCTAGCACACTTAACATCTTTGTTCCTTTCGGTTGAGCTTCCATGAAAGAAACGAAACATTGTTGATAATAGTACTATATAAATGGGAGTGATATATATTAACCCTTAGACCGTGATATCACAACTCTTTATTACTTTGAATTTTAAAAAATTATTTAAATAAACAATAATGGTTAAGTAATAATAATCTTTATGCAGGATGCAATTATTAATTTATTTTAAAAAATAAAAATAAAAATCTTAAATTTCTGACAAAATCTAAAATCTTCCTGCATTCATATTTTCATTTGGATTTTTAGAATCTGAACAAATGCCAGCAATTCGGATGTAAGGTTTTGAGACGATCATTTTTATAGGTTATATATCTTTTTCCGACTTCGTATGCAAAAGATAATGCCATTTTACTGAGAAATAAACTTATTTGCAAAAAAATAGAAATTCAATTTTTTTAATTTCCCCTAATCGTAGGTTGCGTAACATACATGAATCTTAAACGATTTTATTTTTTATCATTTTATGCCATTCGGTTCAAACTTAAAAAGGCGATCCACTAGGGGAGTGCGTGGAGGGAAAAAAAGTTCAAGGCTACACCGAGGGTGGCCGTTGACGTATATTTTTTTAAAAAGGGGAGGAGGCTATGCCGAGAGCAGCCCTTGGCGTAGCTCTAACGTCGTGACAACGCTGTCACGGCTTACCTTTGGAGGGACACATTTTTTTTCTTTTCGAAATGGGGGTATACCCCGGCTTCTGCATCATGACGATGCACACGGCCATTTATTAGATAAAAAGTCGGACAGTATCGATTACAACTCACGCATCACCGATAGTTGATACAAAAATCAACCATCTAAAACAACTCATACTATGGCTACACATCAACATAGTCTTCTAGTATGCCGCCAACCAGCCTGGCACAAGATATCCTGAGCAACCATTAGGAGCCGTGTGCAGCCAGTAGCCATAGCATCCCGCTGCCCCTCCGGTGAGAGTAGAGCCCAAAGCTGAACCCAATGGGAGACTATATGGATAAGCTGCAAAAAATGAAAAGTGACTTTTTTTATTAAAGATGATATCATTTCTGACCCTCCAAATAGACCAACATAAAGCAGAAACCCCAGGCCTACACCAACGACCCGGAGTACGACGAGGGTAGCCGTTGGCGTAGCGTTGCCTACGCCGAGAACATCGCTACGCCGACGGTTCTTTTGGCAGGCTGGCATGGACGAGCCATACGCTGACGGCCCCAACTTTTAATTGTCGGCGTATCAACAGGCCGTGGACGGCTTACGCCATTCCTGTAGTGTCCATCACCCAACCTGAGGGGGCAAGGCTGTAAAAATTTACAACGAAGGAACCGGCTCTGGAGAACATGGCGATCATTGCTCGCGAGGAGGCAACATGTCTCGAAACGTGTAAAGAGCTCTTTTTTTTAGCATGTGTAAAGAGCTCATAACAATGGGAGAACCGACGTACTCCCTCCGTCTACAAATAAGTGAACATGCGAGATTTTTAAGGTAGATTAGTAAAAAGAGAGAAAAGTTGCATTGGGAAGATGCAACTAACATCTTTTTCTTCTTTAATTATTTTACCTCCAATAGACTAAGTACATGTATAAAATTAAGATAACATGTGTTGAATATTATTGGGTTTGATTCCGTGCGATGAGAGAGAAACAATTTTAGCTAATTTAATGTGCATTGGGAACATAGAAGTACACTTTTTCATGGACAAAATTTGAGGCTGGATGCCCACTTATTTGAGGACGGAGGGAGTACGCACCACTTCATGCCGCCGGGCCGTAGCCCTTACTGAGTACGAGTGTGTGCGCATCAAAAAACGGCTAAGCTACTAAGGGCATCTCCATTGCGGCAATCTAAATCGGACGTGTTGGTCAATTCGGATGGGGCCGTTCGGGTAGCCACACGGACACGTGGACAGGCGGACGTGACCGTCGGTCCGTTTAGCGGACGCATCCCAAAAGTCAAATTAACAAAAAAATAAGAAAAAAGGAAAAGAAAAACAAATTAAATTTAAACTAGAGTTTATTTAAACTTAGCCCTATTTTGAGGAATTTTTACACAAAAGAAAGCCCTATATGGGATTTAAACTTCAAAAAAAAGGAGGAAACCCTAGTCCAGGGTTTGGGACGCGGTGGCCACCGGTGCACCACCCTACTCCCAGTAGTACACGTCGTCGTCGTCGATGAGGACGACCCCCGAGGCGACGCGATGTTCCGTCTGGACACGCCGGAGGGCACCGGGGACTCCAGCCAGGGCAACCACTGCGCCCTTTCCCGCGGAGTGCGGGTCCGAGGGCTCGCCACCAGGCAGCGCGCCGCGCCGCCTCCTTCTCGTTCGCTCGCCGCGGGCCGCAGCTCCGCCTCGTTCCGGAGCGCAACTAGGCGCTCCTCCTCCTCCCGGAGCACGGCGTGCAGTGCCTCGGCGAGGTCCAGCCATTTGGCCATTTGGCCAGCTCCTCGAGGTCATTGACTTCGCGGGATGCCGCCAGCGCGTCCTGCAGCTCGGGGTCGTCGTCCTCCTCGGGCTGGGTCTGTGGTGCTTGCGCTGGCGCCGCCGTGGGCTCGTCGATGTAGAGGCCGCCGGGGCGGTGGCCAACCCTCCTAGCAGGCGTGCGCGGCGCGCGCGGGCGCCACGGCGAGGCCTCACCGTCGCCGAGGTGAAGCACGTGCGCCGCGCGCGTGCTCCACCTCGAATTGGGACTTGTGTCGTAGTAGGGGTCCTCCCGAGGTCCGCCGGCGCGCACGCCGCCGCCAGATCTTTCGACGCGGGCGCGGCTGGAGCCAGGGATCGGCGGAACCTGATCTGGACTCAGGTGCCAGCCGTGGGGGAGGTGCATGTCTCCCCACGGCATTGGGGTGCCGGCCTCCCAGAACATTTGCGCCACCGCTACGGTGACATAGATCCGGTCGCGGATGGGAGCCGACGGCCCCATGTCGAACGTCGTCGGCGCGGCTTGATACGTCTCCAACGTATCGATAATTTCTTATGTTCCATGCCACATTATTGATGATATCTACATGTTTTATGCACACTTTATGTCATATTCGTGCATTTTCTGGAACTAACCTATTAACAAGATGCCAAAGAGCCAGTTGCTGTTTTTGTTTTTGGTTTCGAAATCCTAGTAACGAAATATTCTCGAATTGGACGAAATCAACGCCTGTGGTCCTATTTTGCCACGAAGCTTCCAAGACCGAAGGAGAGTCGAAGTGGGGCCACGAGGTGGCGACACACCAGGGCGGCGCGGCCCAGGCCCGCCGCGCCGGCCATGGTGGGGCCCTCGTGCCGCCTCCTGACCTGCCCTTCCGCCTACAAATAGCCTCCGTCGCGAAACCCCCAGTACCGAGAGCCACGATACGGAAAACCTTACCGAGACGCCGCGCCGCCAATCCCATCTCGGGGATTCAGGAGATCTCCTTCACCCTGCCGGAGAGGGGATTCATCTCCCGAGGACTCTACACCGCCATGGTCGCCCCGAGTGATGAGTGAGTTCACCCCGGACTATGGGTCCATAGCAGTAGCTAGATGGTTGTCTTCTCCTCATTGTGCTTCATTGTTGGATCTTGTGAGCTGCCTAACATGATCAAGATCATCTATCCGTAATGCTATATGTTGTGTTTGTCGGATCCGATGGATAGAGAATACTATGTTATGTTAATTATCAAGTTATTACCTATGTGTTGTTTATGATCTTGCATGCTCTCCGTTATTAGTAGAGGCTCTGGCCAAGTTCTCGCTATTAACTCCAAGAGGGAGTATTTATGCTCGATAGTGGGTTCATGTCTCCGTGAATCTGGGGGAGTGACAGAAACCCCTAAGGTTATGGATGTGCTGTTGCCACTAGGGATAAAACATTGATGCTATGTCCGAGGATGTAGTTATTTATTACATTACGCACCATACTTAATGCAATTGTCTGTTGTTTTGCAACTTAATACTGGAAGGGGTTCGGACGATAACCTGAAGGTGGACTTTTTAGGCATAGATGCATGCTGGATAGCGGTCTATGTACTTTGTCGTAATGCCCAATTAAATCTCACTATATTTATCATGACATGTATGTGCATTGTTATGCCCTCTCTATTTGTCAATTGCCCGACTGTAATTTGTTCACCCAACATGCTTTTATCTTATGGGAGAGACACCTCTAGTGAACTGTGGACCCCGGTCCATTCTTTTATACTGAAATACAAATCTACTGCAATACTTGTGTTACTGTTTTCTTGCAAACAATCATCTTCCACACAATACGGTTAACCCTTTGTTACAAAGGTGAGATTGACAACCTCACTGTTTGGGGCAAAGTACTTTGGTTGTGTTGTGCAGGTTCCACGTTGGCGCCGAATCTCTGGTGTTGCGCCGCACTACATCCCGCCGCCATCAACCTTCAACGTGCTTCTTGACTCCTACTGGTTCGATTAAACCTTGGTTTCTAACTGAGGGAAACTAGCCGCTGTGCGCATCACACCTTCCTCTTGGGGTTCCCAACGGACGTATCAACTACACGCATCAAGCAAATTTCTGGCGCCGTTGGCGGGGAGATCAAGACACGCTGCAAGGGGAGTCTCCACTTCCCAATCTCTTTACTTTGTTTTTGTCTTGCTTTATTTTATTTACTACTTTGTTTGCTGCATTATATCAAAACACAAAAAAATTAGTTGCTAGCTTTACTTTATTTACTGTCTTGCACTCTATATCAAAAACACACAAAAATTAGTTACTTGCATTTACTTTATCTAGTTTGCTTTATTTACTACTGCTAAAATGAACACCCCTGAAAACACTAAGTTGTGTGACTTCACAACCACGAATAATAATGATTTCTTATGCACACCTATTGCTCCACCTGCTACTACAGCAGAATTCTTTGAAATTAAACCTGCTTTACTGAATCTTGTTATGCGAGAGCAATTTTCTGGTGTTAGTTCTGATGATGCTGCTGCCCATCTTAATAATTTTGTTGAACTATGTGAAATGCAAAAGTATAAGGATGTAGATGGTGATATTATTAAATTGAAATTGTTTCCTTTCTCATTAAGAGGAAGAGCTAAAGATTGGTTGCTATCTCGCCTAAGAATAGTATTGATTCATGGACTAAATGCAAGGATGCTTTTATTGGTAGATATTATCCCCCTGCTAAAATTATATCTTTGAGAAGTAGCATAATGAATTTTAAACAATGGGATAATGAACATGTTGCTCAAGCTTGGGAAAGAATGAAATCTTTGGTTAAAAATTGCCCAACCCATGGACTGACTACTTGGATGATCATCCAAACCTTTTATGCAGGACTAAATTTTTCTTCGCGGAATTTATTGGATTCAGCTGCTGGAGGTACCTTTATGTCCATCACTCTTGGTGAAGCAACAAAGCTCCTTGATAATATGATGATTAATTACTCTGAATGGCACACGGAAAGAGCTCCACAAGGTAAGAAGGTAAATTCTGTCGAAGAATCCTCTTCCTTGAGTGATAAGATTGATGCTATTATGTCTATGCTTGTGAATGATAGGACTAATGTTGATCCTAATAATGTTCCGTTAGCTTCATTGGTTGCCCAAGAAGAACATGTTGATGTAAACTTCATTAAAAATAGTAATTTCAACAACAATGCTTATCGGAACAATTCTAGTAATAACTATAGGCCATATCCTTATAATAATGGTAACGGTTATGCTAATTCTTATGGGAATTCTTACAACAATAATAGGAATACACCCCCTGGTCTTGAAGCCATGCTTAAAGAATTTATTAGTACACAAACTGCTTTTAACAAATCTGTTGAGGAAAAGCTTGATAAAATTGATATTCTTGCTTCTAAGGTTGATAGACTTGCCTCTGATGTTGATCTTTTGAAATCGAAAGTTATGCCTAATAGGGATATTGAAAATAAAATTGTTACTACAGCAAATGCCATCCAAGTTAGAATTAATGAGAATATAAGATTAATGGCTGAACTGCTGCTAGGTGGGATAGAGAAGAAAATGAAAAACTAGCTAAAGAGAATAATGTAGCTAAAGTTTGGACTATTACCACCACTAGTAATGTTGATTCTTCACATGTTGCTGCACCTCCTACTATTAATGGTAAAATAATTGGTGTTGGCAATGTTTCTACCCCTAGTGCAAAGCGCGCAAAATTACCTGAAATTGCTAAAACTGCTGAAACTGCTTGTGATAAAACTGCTGAAATTTTTTCCAACCTTGGGGATGATAATCCCATTGCTTTAGATTGTAATGATTTAGATTTTGATGATTGCCACATCTCTGAAGTTATAAAGTTCTTACAAAAACTTGCTAAGAGTCCCAATGCTAGCGCTGTAAACTTGGCTTTCACAAAACATATCACAAATGCTCTCATAAAAGCTAGAGAAGAGAAACTAAAACTTGAAACTTCTATTCCTAGAAAGCTAGAAGATGGTTGGGAGCCCATCATTAAAATGAGGGTCAATGATTTTGATTGTAATGCTTTATGTGATCTTGGTGCAAGTATTTCTGTTATGCCTAAGAAAGTCTATGATATGCTTGACTTGCCACCATTGAAAAATTGTTATTTGGATGTTAATCTCGCTGATAATGCTAAAAAGAAACCTTTGGGGAGAGTTGATAATGTTCATATTATGGTTAACAATAACCTTGTCCCCGTTGATTTTGTTGTCTTGGATATTGAATGCAATGCATCTTGCCCCATTATATTGGGAAGACCTTTTCTTCGAACCGTTGGTGCTACTATTGATATGAAGGAAGGTAATATTAAATATCAATTTCCTCTCAAGAAAGGTATGGAACACTTCCCTAGAAAGAGAATGAAGTTACCTTATGATTCTATTATTAGAACAAATTATGATGTTGATGCTTCGTCTCTTGATGTTACTTGATATACACTTTCTGCGCCTAGCTGAAAGGCGTTAAAGAAAAGCGCTTATGGGAGACAACCCATGTTTTTACTACAGTATTTTTGTTTTATATTTGAGTCTTGGAAGTTGTTTACTACTGTAGCAACCTCTCCTTATCTTATTTTTATGTTTTGTTGTGCCAAGTAAAGTCTTTGATAGTAAGGTTCATACTAGATTTGGATTACTGCGCAGAAACAGATTTCTTTTCTGTCACGAATCTGGGCCTAATTCTCTGTAGGTAACTCAGAAAATTAAGACAATTTACGTGAGTGATCCTCAGATATGTACGCAACTTTCATTCAATTTGGGCATTTTCATTTGAGCAAGTCTGGTGCCATTTTAAAATTCGTCTTTACGAACTGTTCTGTTTTGACAGATTCTGCCTTTTATTTCGCATTGCCTCTTTTGCTATGTTGGATGAATTTCTTTGATCCATTAATGTCCAGTAGCTTTATGCAATGTCTAGAAGTGTTAAGAATGATTGTGTCACCTCTGAACATGTTAATTTTTATTGTGCACTAACCCTCTAATGAGTTGTTTCGAGTTTGGTGTGGAGGAAGTTTTCAAGGATCAAGAGAGGAGTATGATACAATATGATCAAGGAGAGTGAAAGCTCTAAGCTTGGGGATGCCCCGGTGGTTCACCCCTGAATATACTAAGAAGACTCAAGCTTAAGCTTGGGGATGCCCAAGGCATCCCCTTCATCGACAACATTATCAGGTTCCTCCCCTGAAACTATATTTTTATTCCGTCACATCTTATGTGCTTTGCTTGGAGCGTCGGTTTGTTTTTGTTTTTGTTTTGTTTGAATAAAATGGATCCTAGCATTCACTGTATGGGAGAGAGACACGCTCCGTTGCATATGGACAAGTATGTCCTTAGGCTTTACTCATAGTATTCATGGCGAAGTTTCTTCTTCGTTAAATTGTTATATGGTTGGAATTGGAAAATGCTACATGTAGTAATTCTAAAATGTCTTGGATAATTTGATACTTGGCAATTGTTGTGCTCATGTTTAAGCTCTTGCATCATATACTTTGCACCCATTAATGAAGAAACACCTAGAGCTTGCTAATTTGGTTTGCATATTTGGTTTCTCTAAAGTCTAGATAATTTCTAGTATTGAGTTTTGAACAACAAGGAAGACGGTGTAGAGTCTTATAATGTTTACAATATGTCTTTTATGTGAGTTTTGCTGCACCGTTCATCCTTGTGTTTGTTTCAAATAACCTTGCTAGCCTAAACCTTGTATCGAGAGGGAATACTTCTCATGCATCCAAAATCCTTGAGCCAACCACTATGCCATTTGTGTCCACCATACCTACCTACTACATGGTATTTCTCCGCCATTCCAAAGTAAATTGCTTGAGTGCTACCTTTAAAATTCCGTCATTCACCTTTGCAATATATAGCTCATGGGACAAATAGCTTAAAAACTATTGTGGTATTGAATATGTACTTATGCACTTTATCTCTTATTAAGTTGTTTGTTGTGCGATAACCATGTTCCTGGGGACGCCATCAACTCTTTGTTGAATATTATGTGAGTTGCTATGCATGTTCGTCTTGTCTGAAGTAAGGGCGGTTTTCACAACCAAATGGTTTGAGTATGCATACTGTTAGAGAAGAACATTGGGCCGCTAACTAAAGCCATGAATCATGGTGGAAGTTTCAGTTTGGACATAAAACCTCAATCTCTTATGAGAATATTAACGTTGTTGAATGCTTAAGCATTAAAAGAGGAGTCCATTATCTGTTGTCTATGTTGTCCCGGTATGGGTGTCTAAGTTGAAGAATGATCAAAAGCGAGAAATCCAATGCGAACTTTCTCCTTAGACCCTTGTACAGGCGGCATAGAGGTACCCCTTTGTGACACTTGGTTGAAACATATGTTATGCAATGATGATCAGTGTTAACCCAAGCTAATTAGGACAAGGTGCGGGCACTATTAGTACACTATGCATGAGGCTTGCAACTTGTAAGATATAATTTACATGATACATATGCTTTATTACTACCGTTGACAAAATTGTTTCATGTTTTCAAAATAAAAGCTCTAGCACAAATATAGCAATCGATGCTTTCCTCTTTGAAGGACCATTCTTTTACTTTTATGTTGAGTCAGTTCACCTATCTCTCTCCACCTCAAGAAGCAAACACTTGTGTGAACTGTGCATTGATTCCTACATACTTGTATATTGCATTTGTTATATTACTCTATGTTGACAATTATCCATGAGATACACATGTTATAAGTTGAAAGCAACCGCTGAAACTTAATCTTCCTTTGTGTTGCTTCAATACCTTTACTTTGATTTATTGCTTTATGAGTTAACTCTTATGCAAGACTTATTGATGCTTGTCTTGAAGTACTATTCATGAAAAGTCTTTGCTTTATGATTCACTTGTTTACTCATGTCATTACCATTGTTTTGATCGCTGCATTCATTACATATGTTTACAAATAGTATGATCAAGGTTATGATGGCATGTCACTTCAGAAATTATCTTTGTTATCGTTTTACCTGCTCGGGACGAGCAGAACTAAGCTTGGGGATGCTGATACGTCTCCAACGTATCGATAATTTCTTATGTTCCATGCCACATTATTGATGATATCTACATGTTTTATGCACACTTTATGTCATATTCGTGCATTTTCTGAAACTAACCTATTAACAAGATGCCAAAGAGCCAGTTGCTGTTTTCTGCTGTTTTTGGTTTCAGAAATCCTAGTAACGAAATATTCTCGGAATTGGACGAAATCAACGCCAGGGTCCTATTTTGCCACGAAGCTTCCAAGACCGAAGGAGAGTCGAAGTGGGGCCACGAGGTGGCGACACACTGGGCGGCGCGGCCGGCCCTGGCCGCGGCCCGTGGGTGCCGCCTCTTGACCTGCCCTTCCGCCTACAAATAGCCTCCGTCGCGAAACCCCCAGACGAGAGCCACGATACGGAAAACCTTACCGAGACGCCGCCGCCAATCCCATCTCGGGGGATTCTGGAGATCTCCTCGGCACCCTGCCGGAGAGGGGATTCATCTCCCGGAGGACTCTACACCGCCATGGTCGCCTCCGGAGTGATGAGTGAGTAGTTCACCCCTGGACTATGGGTCCATAGCAGTAGCTAGATGGTTGTCTTCTCCTCATTGTGCTTCATTGTTGGATCTTGTGAGCTGCCTAACATGATCAAGATCATCTATCTGTAATGCTATATGTTGTGTTTGTCGGGATCCGATGGATAGAGAATACTATGTTATGTTAATTATCAAGTTATTACCTATGTGTTGTTTATGATCTTGCATGCTCTCCGTTATTAGTAGAGGCTCTGGCCAAGTTCTCGCTATTAACTCCAAGAGGGAGTATTTATGCTCGATAGTGGGTTCATGTCTCCGTGAATCTGGGGGAGTGACAGAAACCCCTAAGGTTATGGATGTGCTGTTGCCACTAGGGATAAAACATTGATGCTATGTCCGAGGATGTAGTTATTGATTACATTACGCACCATACTTAATGCAATTGTCTGTTGTTTTGCAACTTAATACCGAAGGGGTTCGGACGATAACCTGAAGGTGGACTTTTTAGGCATAGATGCATGCTGGATAGCGGTCTATGTACTTTGTCGTAATGCCCAATTAAATCTCACTATATTTATCATGACATGTATGTGCATTGTTATGCCCTCTCTATTTGTCAATTGCCCGACTGTAATTTGTTCACCCAACATGCTTTTATCTTATGGGAGAGACACCTCTAGTGAACTGTGGACCCCGGTCCATTCTTTTATACTGAAATACAAATCTGCTGCAATACTTGTTTTACTGTTTTCTTGCAAACAATCATCTTCCACACAATACGGTTAACCCTTTGTTACAGCAAGCCGGTGAGATTGACAACCTCACTGTTTCGTTGGGGCAAAGTACTTTGGTTGTGTTGTGCAGTTCCACGTTGGCGCCGGAATCTCTGGTGTTGCGCCGCACTACATCCCGCCGCCATCAACCTTCAACGTGCTTCTTGACTCCTACTGGTTCGATTAAACCTTGGTTTCTTACTGAGGGAAACTTGCGCCGTGCGCATCACACCTTCCTCTTGGGGTTCCCAACGGACGTGTCAACTACACGCATCACGGCTCGTCGGCTGCTGCCGGCCTCGTGGTCGTTGGCGGACGGCTCGAACTCTCGCTTCGGGGCCATGGCAGCGCGGAAGGTCGAGCTCGCACGGCCGGAGTGGAGTGGTGGAGTGGGGACTGGATAGGGACAGTCCCCCTCCCCGTCCACATTTAATAGGACTGGAGCACCGACAGGTGGGCCAGACACGCGAACCAGGTAGACACGCGTGGACGCCGCGTGCCATCCGCGGCCACGCAAACCTGGCATAGATTTGAGCCGAGTTTGGGTCGTTCCGGACACTGCGGTCATCCGCATTTGCGATGCGTGGCCGTGTTGGGCTGCGGTTTGTCCATTTCGACCCATCCGGACCCGCAGGCGCGGGATGGGTCGCCGCGTTGGAGATGCCCTAAGCTAGTGTACCTGGCTTGATCTGGGTGGAGATTTTTGGCTCTTGAAAATCACGTTTATGAGTTTCATAAAATTGTGAAAATAAATTCGGATGTAGCCAACATTGTATCCCACAAACATAGGAAATATCAGTTTATAATGCATACAAATGACAAAAAGTGTGGATCTAAGCACGCATATTTTAAATCTCTATAATTTATTCGGTTTTTATCTTTTTTGTTTTTTTACCTTACAATATAAAGAATTTTGCATTGTGATTTTGCATAACTACAGGTTACAACATTGACTAAGTCCATTATTTTCCAATGATTTTTTGAACCTTTATGAATATTTTTTGTTTATTTTTTAGTGGATGGAGAACTGGTGCTTAGCAGCCAAAGATACTTTCCAGACTCGATCTGCTCATTGTACCAGGAATTGTTTTTTTTAATAGACAGAGGGGTCAAAGTGATCCCGGTGGAGCTTTCATCGCAAACACACGTGGCTGTTACATTTTACAAAGAGGCCCTTTACAACACTCGCACTAAGATCCTGAAATTTGAAGATAAGGCCTCTCTTTCTTATAGAAACCACCCTAGGACTAAAGATGAAAAAGCAATCAGGTCCTAAGGCTCCTCCGCCACACGTCGCCGGCGACCTCCAGGCGTCACCGCCGACCTCCAGGCGTCACCGCCGAGATCTAAGAGCAGCGCGCTCGATGGCTCTCTGATGTCTACGGGTGCTTCTATTCTTGTAGACAGTGTTGGGCCTCCAAGAGCAGAGGTTTGTAGAACAGCAGCAAGTTTCCCTTAAGTGGATCACCCAAGGTTTATCGAACTCGGGAGGAAGAGGTCAAAGATATCCCTCTCATGCAACCCTGCAATCACAAAGCAAGAAGTCTCTTGTGTCCCCAACACACCAAATACACTTGTCAGTGTATAGGTGCACTAGTTCGGCGAAGAGATAGTGAAATACAAGTAGTATGGATGTATATGAGTGGTAATAGCAATCTGAATAAAATATGGCAGCGAGTAAACATGTAACAAAACAGTAAACAAACGGAGATTCGATGCTTGGAAGCAAGGCCTAGGGATCATACTTTCACTAGTGGACACTCTCAACATTGATCACATAACAGAATAAATGCATACTCTACACTCTCTTGTTGGATGATGAACACCATTGCATAGGATTACACGAACCCTCAATGCCGGAGTTAACAGGCTCCACAATTAAATGTTCATATTTAAATAACCTTAGAGTGCATGACAAATCAACACAACTAAACCAAGTACTAACATAGCATGCACACTGTCACCTTCACACTATGTAGGAGGAATAGATCACATCAATACCATCATAGCAATAGTTAACTTCATAATCTACAAGAGATCATAATCATAGCCTACGCCAAGTACTAACACGGATGCACACACTGTCACCATTACACCGTGCAGGAGGAATAAAACTACTTTAATAACATCACTAGAGTAGCACATGGATAAATTGTGATACAAAACACATTGCAATCATAAAGGGATATAAATAAGCACTTCACTATGCCATTCATAACAGTGAATAAGTATTCTGTGAAATATAGCCTAAGAGACCCACACGGTGCACACATTGTCACCTTTACACACGTGGGACAAGGAGTCTCCGGAGATCACATAAGTAAAATTCACTTGACTAGCATAACGACATCTAGATTACAAGCATCATCATATGAATCTCAATCATGTAAGGCAGCTCATGAGATTATTGTATTGAAGTACATAGGAGAGAGATGAACCACATAGCTACCGGTACAGCCCCGAGCCTCGATGGAGAACTACTCCCTCCTCATGGGAGACAGCAGCGTTGATGAAGATGGCGGTGGTGTCGATGGAGAAGCCTTCCGGGGCACTTCCCCGTCCCGGCGGCGTGCCGGAACAGAGACTCCCCCAGATCTTGGCTTCGCGATGGCGGCGGCTCTGGAAGGTTTCTCGTACCGTGGTTTTTCCGTATCGAGGTTTTAGGTCTGGGACCTTTATATAGGCGAAGAGGCGGCGTCAGAAGGTCGAAGGGGCGACGACACCATAAGGCGGCGCGGCCAGGGCCTGGGCCGCGCCGGCCTATGGTCTGGGGGCCCAGTGCCCCCCTCTGGTCCTTCTCGTGTGTTCGATGCTTCCGGCAAAATAGGAACCCGGGCGTTGATTTCGTCCACCCGAGAATATTTCGTTACTAGGATTTCTGAAACCAAAAACAGCAGAAAAAGAACGGCACTTCGGCATCTCGTCAATAGGTTAGTTCCGAAAACGCATAAATATGACATAAAGTATGCATAAAACATGTAGATATCATCAATAATGTGGCATGGAACATAAGAAATTATCGATACGTCGGAGACGTATCAGCATCCCCAAGCTTAGTTCTGCTCGTCCCGAGCAGGTAAACGATAACAAAGATAATTTCTGGAGTGACATGCCATCATAACCTTGATCATACTATTGTAAGCATATGTAATGAATGCAGCGATCAAAACAATGGTAATGACATGAGTAAACAACTGAATCATAAAGCAAAGACTTTTCATAAATAGTACTTTCAAGACAAGCATCAATAAGTCTTGCATAAGAGTTAACTCATAAAGCAATAAATCAAAGTAAAGGTATTGAAGCAACACAAAGGAAGATTAAGTTTCAGCGGTTGCTTTCAACTTATAACATGTATATCTCATGGATAGTGTCAATGTAAAGTAATATAACAAGTGCAATATGCAAGTATGTAGGAATCAATGCACAGTTCACACAAGTGTTTGCTTCTTGAGGTGGAAAGAGATAGGTGAACTGACTCAACATAAAAGTAAAAGAAAGGTCCTTCAAAGAGGAAAGCATCGATTGCTATATTTGTGCTAGAGCTTTTATTTTGAAAACATGAAACAATTTTGTCAACGGTAGTAATAAAGCATATGTATCATGTAAATTATATCTTACAAGTTGCAAGCCTCATGCATAGTGTACTAGTAGTGCCCGCACCTTGTCCTAATTAGCTTGGACTACCGGATCATCGCAATACACATGTTTTAACCAAGTGTCACAAAGGGGTACCTCCATGCCGCCTGTACAAAGGTCTAAGGAGAAAGCTCGCATTTTGGATTTCTCGCTTTTGATTATTCTCAACTTAGACATCCATACCGGGACAACATGAACAACAGATAATGGACTCCTCTTTAATGCATAAGCATGTAGCAACAATTAGTGTTCTCATATGAGATTGAGGATATATGTCCAAAACTGAAACTTCCACCATGATTCATGGCTTTAGTTAGCGGCCCAATGTTCTTCTCTAACAATATGCATGCTCTAACCATTAAAGTGGTAGATCTCTCTTACTTCAGACAAGACGGACATGCATAGCAACTCACATGATATTCAACAAAGAGTTGATGGCGTCCCCAGGAGCATGGTTATCGCACAACAAGCAACTTAATAAGAGATAAAGTGCATAAGTACATATTCAATACCACAATAGTTTTTAAGGCTATTTTGTCCCATGAGCTATATATTGCAAAGGCGAATGATGGAAATTTAAAGGTAGCACTCAAGCAATTTACTTTGGAATGGCGGAGAAATACCATGTAGTAGGTAGGTATGGTGGACACAAATGGCATAGTGGTTGGCTCAAAGATTTTGGATGCATGAGAAGTATTCCCTCTCGATACAAGGTTTAGGCTAGCAAGGTTATTTGAAACAAACACAAGGATGAACCGGTGCAGCAAAACTCACATAAAAGACATATTGTAAACATTATAAGACTCTACACCGTCTTCCTTGTTGTTCAAAACTCAATACTAGAAATTATCTAGACTTTAGAGAGACCAAATATGCAAACCAGATTTTAGCAAGCTCTATGTATTTCTTCATTAATGGGTGCAAAGTATATGATGCAAGAGCTTAAACATGAGCACAACAATTGCCAAGTATCAAATTATCCAAGACATTTTAGAATTACTACATGTAGCATTTGCCGTTTCCAACCATATAATAATTAACAAAGCAGTTTCAACCTTCGCCATGAACATTAAAGATAGAACTAAGAACACATGTGTTCATATGCAACAGCGGAGCGTGTCTCTCTCCCACACAAGGATGAACTTACTCAAACATAAACAAAAACAAAAGCAAACAGACGCTCCAAGTAAAGCACATAAGATGTGACCGAATAAAAATATAGTTTCAAGGGAGGAACCTGATAAATTTGTCGATGAAGAAGGGGATGCCTTGGGCATCCCCAAGCTTAGATGCTTGAGTCTTCTTGAAATATGCAGGGATGAACCACGGGGGCATCCCCAAGCTTAGACTCTTCACTCTTCTTGATCATAGTATATCATCCTCATCTCTTGACCCTTGAAAACTTCCTTCACACCAAACTCGAAACAAACTCATTAGAGGGTTAGTGCATAATCAAAAATTCACATGTTAAGAGGTGACACAATCATTCTTAACACTTCTGGACATTGCTCAAAGCTACTGGAAGGTAATGGAACAAAGAAATCCACCCAACACAGCGAAAGAAGCAATGTGAAATAAAAGGCAGAATCTGTCAAAACAGAACAGTCCGTAAAGACGAATTTTAAAAGGGCACCAGACTTGCTCAGATGAAAATGCTCAAATTGAATGAAAGTTGCGTACATATCTGAGGATCACTCACGTAAATTGGCATAATTTTCTGAGTTACCTACAGAGAATTAGACCCAGATTCGTGACAGCAAAGAAATCTGTTTCTGCGCAGTAATCCAAATCTAGTATCAACCTTTCTATCAACGACTTTACTTGGCACAACAAAACACAAAAAGGATAAGGAGAGGTTGCTACAGTAGTAAACAACTTCCAAGACACAAATATAAAACAAAGTACTGTAGCAAAATAACACATGGGTTATCTCCCAAGAAGTTCTTTCTTTTTAGCCATTAAGATGGGCTCAGCAGTTTTAATGATGCACTCGCAAGAAATAGTAGTTGAATCAAAAGAGAGCATCAAGAGGCAAATTCAAAACACATTTAAGTCTAACATGCTTCCTATGCATAGGAATCTTGTAAATAAACAAGTTCATGAAGAGCAAAGTAACAAGCATAGGAAGATAGAACAAGTGTAGCTTCAAAAATTTCAGCACATAGAGAGGTGTTTTAGTAACATGAAAATTTCTACAACCATATTTTCCTCTCTCATAATAACTTTTAGTAGCAACATGAGCAAACTCAACAATATAACTATCACATAAAGCATTCTTATCATGAGTCTCATGCATAAAATTATTACTCTCCACATAGGCATAATCAATTTTATTAGTTGTAGTGGGAGCAAATTCAACAAAGTAGCTATCATTATTATTCTCATCATCAAATATAGGAGGCAAAGTATCATCAAAGAAAATTTTCTCCTCAATGCTTGGGGGACTAAAAATATCATGCTCATCAAAGCCAGCTTCCCCAAGCTTAGAATTTTCCATATCATTAGCAACAATGGTGTTCAAAGCGTTCATACTAATATGTTCCATAGGTTTTTTAATTTTCGCATCAAACCATCCATGTCTTAAATCAGGAAATAGAATAAGAAGCTCACCGTTGTCCATTATGCCAAACTAGTGTAAACAAGAAACAAAAAGATGCAATTGCAGGATCTAAAGGAAATAGCTTCGAGTACACAACGGCGAAAATAGCTTAGTAGCCGAGATCCGGAGTGTGAGTACCTTTTACCTTTCCTCCCCGGCAACGGCGCCAAAATATCTTGATGTCTACGGGTGCTTCTATTCTTGTAGACAGTGTTGGGCCTCCAAGAGCAGAGGTTTGTAGAACAGCAGCAAGTTTCCCTTAAGTGGATCACCCAAGGTTTATCGAACTCAGGGAGGAAGAGGTCAAAGATATCCCTCTCATGCAACCCTGCAATCACAAAGCAAGAAGTCTCTTGTGTCCCCAACACACCAAATACATGTATAGGTGCACTAGTTCGGCGAAGAGATAGTGAAATACAAGTAGTATGGATGTATATGAGTGGTAATAGCAATCTGAATAAAATATGGCAGCGAGTAAACATGTAACAAAACAGTAAACAAACGGAGATTCGATGCTTGGAAGCAAGGCCTAGGGATCATACTTTCACTAGTGGACACTCTCAACATTGATCACATAACAGAATAGATAAATGCATACTCTATACTCTCTTGCTGGATGATGAACACCATTGCGTAGGATTACACGAACCCTCAATGCCGGAGTTAACAAGCTCCACAATTAAATGTTCATATTTAAATAACCTTAGAGTGCATGACAGATCAACACAACTAAACCAAGTACTAACATAGCATGCACACTGTCACCTTCACACTATGTAGGAGGAATAGATCACATCAATACCATCATAGCAATAGTTAACTTCATAATCTACAAGAGATCATAATCATAGCCTACGCCAAGTACTAACACGGATGCACACACTGTCACCATTACACCGTGCAGGAATAAAACTACTTTAATAACATCACTAGAGTAGCACATGGATAAATTGTGATACAAAACACATTGCAATCATAAAGGGATATAAATAAGCACTTCACTATGCCATTCATAACAGTGAATAAGTATTCTGTGAAATATAGCCTAAGAGACCCACACGGTGCACACACTGTCACCTTTACACACGTGGGACAAGGAGTCTCCGGAGATCACATAAGTAAAATTCACTTGACTAGCATAACGACATCTAGATTACAAGCATCATCATATGAATCTCAATCATGTAAGGCAGCTCATGAGATTATTGTATTGAAGTACATAGGAGAGAGATGAACCACATAGCTACCGGTAGCCCCGAGCTCGATATAGAACTACTCCCTCCTCATGGGAGACAAAAGCGTTGATGAAGATGGCGGTAGTGTCGATGGAGAAGCCTTCCGGGGCACTTCCCCGTCCCGGCGGCGTGCCGAACAGACTCCCGTCCCCGCATCTTGGCTTTGCGATGGCGGCGGCTCTAGAAGGTTTCTCGTACCGTGGTTTTTCCGTATCGAGGTTTTAGGTCTGGGACCTTTATATAGGCGAAGAGGCAGCGTCAGAAGGTCGAAGGGGCGACGACACCATAAGGCGGCGCGGCCAGGGCCTGGGCCGCGCCGGCCTATGGTCCGGGGGGCCCGTGCCCCCTCCGGTCCTTCTCGTGTGTTCTGGATGCTTCCGGCAAAATAGGAACTCCGGGCGTTGATTTCGTCCAATTCCGAGAATATTTCTACTAGGATTTCGAAACCAAAAACAGCAGAAACAAAGAACGGCACTTCGCATCTCGTCAATAGGTTAGTTCCGGAAAACGCATAAATATGACATAAAGTATGCATAAAACATGTAGATATCATCAATAATGTGGCATGGAACATAAGAAATTATCGATACGTCGGAGACGTATCACTCTCCTCCGACGACCAGATCAGTCCACCGGCCACATCCAGGATCTCGGGGACGTACCACTTGGTACCCTGGAGGCGTCGAGCACCGGCAGTAGATCGAGATGGCCTCCATACCGGAGGTTGAAGAAGAGCCGCATATACGGCCAAGGATCACAGCGATGGCCATCGCTGTGTGTTGCGCACAGGTACCAGCTCCGAAGCATCAAGAACCACACCGCGACCAATCCAGAGGAGCTCCAGTACCTCCGCCGCCACCACGACGACACGAGAAACATCGAAGCTGAAGAAGATCTGGACATCAAGATTCTCGGCGGCGCTTATTGAGGAAGACCTCGCCGGATCTGCAGCCACCACCACGGCTCCACCTTGGAGGGTCATTGATGCGCGTGATACACACGTCCGTTGGGAACCCCAAGAGGAAGGTGTGATGTGCACAGCAGTAAGTTTTCCCTCAGAAAGAAACCAAGGTTTATCGAACCAGTAGGAGCCAAGAAGCACGTTGAAGGTTGATGGTGGCGGAGTGTAGTGCGGCGCAACACCAGGGATTCCGGCGCTAACGTGGAACCTGCACAACACAATCACGACTTTGCCCCAACGTAACAGTGAGGTTGTCAATCTCACCGGCTTGCTGTAACAAAGGATTAGATGTATAGTGTGGATGATGATGATTGTTTGCGAAGAACAAAAAGAACAATTGCGGAGATTGTATTTCAGATGTAAAGAATAGGACCGGGGTCCACAGTTCACTAGTGGTGTCTCTCCCATAAGATAAACAGATGTTGGGTGAACAAATTACAGTTGGGCAATTGACAAATAAAGAAGGCATAACAATGCACATACATATATCATGATGAGTACTATGAGATTTAATCAGGGCATTACGACAAAGTACATAGACCGCTATCCAGCATGCATCTATGCCTAAAAAGTCCACTTTCAGGTTATCATCCGAACCCCTTCCGGTATTAAGTTGCAAGCAACACACAATTGCATTAAGTATGGTGCGTAATGTAATCAACACAAATATCCTTAGACAAAGCATCGATGTTTTATCCCTAGTGGCAACAGCACATCCACAACCTTAGAACTTTCTGTCACTGTCCCCAGATTTAATGGAGGCATGAACCCACTATCGAGCATAAATACTCCCTCTTGGAGTCACAAGTATCAACTTGGCCAGAGCCTCTACTAGCAACGGAGAGCATGCAAGAACATAAATAACATATATGATAGATTGATAATCAACTTGACATAGTATTCAATATTCATCGGATCCCAACAAACACAACATGTAGCATTACAAATAGATGATCTTGATCATGATAGGCAGCTCACAAGATCTAACATGATAGCACAATGAGGAGAAGACAACCATCTAGCTACTGCTATGGACCCATAGTCCAGGGGTGGACTACTCACACATCGATCCGGAGGCGATCATGGCGATGAAGAGATCTCCGGGAGATGATTCCCCTCTCCGGCAGGGTGCCGGAGGCGATCTCCTGAATCCCCCGAGATGGGATTGGCGGCGGCTGCGTCTCCGGAAGGTTTTCCGTATCGTGGCTCTCGCTGGGGTTTCGCGACGAAGACTATATGTAGGCGGAAGGGCAGGTCAGGGGCGTCACGAGGGCCCCACACAGGCCGGCGCGGCCAGGGCTGGGCCGCGCCGCCCTAGTGTGTCGCCACCGTGGCCCCACTGCTTCCTCTTCGACTTCCGAAGCTTCGTGGAAAAATAGGCCCCTGGGCGTTGATTTCGTCCAATTCCAAGAATATTTCCTTACTAGGATTTCTGAAACCAAAAACAGCAGAAAACAGCAACTGGCTCTTCGGCATCTCGTCAATAGGTTAGTGCCGAAAATGCATAATAATGACATATAATGTGTATAAAACATGTGAGTATCATCATAAAAGTAGCATGGAACATAAGAAATTATAGATACGTTTGGGTCGTATCAAGCATCCCCAAGCTTAGTTCCTACTCGCCCTCGAGTAGGTAAACGATAACAAAGATAATTTCTGAAGTGACATGCTATCATAATCTTGATCATACTATTGTAAGCATATGAGATGAATGCAGCGATTCGAAGCAATGATGAAGATAATGAGTAAACAAATGAATCATATAGCAAAGACTTTTCATGAATAGTACTTTCAAGACAAGCATCAATAAGACTTGCATAAGAGTTACTCATAAAGCAATAAATTCAAAGTAAAGGCATTGAAGCAACGCAAAGAAAGATATAAGTTTCAGCAGTTGCTTTCAACTTCAACATGTATATCTCATGGATAATTGTCAACATAAAGTAATATAACAAGTGCAATAGGTAAACATGTAAGAATCAATGCACACAGTTTACACAAGTGTTTGCTTCTAAGATAGAAAGAATAGGTAAACTGACTCAACAATAAAGTAGAAGAAAGGCCCTTCGCAGAGGGTGATGCGTGTAGTTGACACGTCCGTTGGGAACCCCAAGAGGAAGGTGTGATGCGCACGGCAAGTTTCCCTCAGTAAGAAACCAAGGTTTAATCGAACCAGTAGGAGTCAAGAAGCACGTTGAAGGTTGATGGCGGCGGGATGTAGTGCGGCGCAACACCAGAGATTCCGGCGCCAACGTGGAACCTGCACAACACAACCAAAGTACTTTGCCCCAACGAAACAGTGAGGTTGTAAAACTTGATAATTAACATGACATGGTATTCTCTATCCATCGGATCCCGACAAACACAACATAGAGTATTACAGATAGATGATCTTGATCATGTTAGGCAGCTCACAAGATCCGACAATGAAGCACAATGAGGAGAAGACAACCATCTAGCTACTGCTATGGACCCATAGTCCAGGGGTGAACTACTCACTCATCACTCCGGAGGCGACCATGGCGGTGTAGAGTCCTCCCGGAGATGAATCCCCTCTCCGGCAGGGTGCCGGAGGAGATCTCCGAATCCCCCGAGATGGGATCGGCGGCGGCGGCTCTCTGGAAGGTTTTCCGTATCGTGGTTTTTCGCATCGTGGGTTTCGCGACGGAGGCTTTAAGTAGGCGGAAGGCAGTCGGGGCCGACGAGGGGGCCACACAGGCGGCGCGGCCCCCCATGGGCCGCGCCGCCTGTGGTTTCGCCACCTCGTGGCCCCACTTCGTATGTTCTTCGGTCTTCCGGAAGCTCCGTGGAAAATAGGCCCCTGGGTCTTCGTTTTCCAATTCCGAGAATATTTCGTTACTAGGATTTCTGAAACCAAAAACAGCAAGAAAACAGGAACCTGGCACTTCGCATCTTGTTAATAGGTTAGTTCCGTAAATGCACGAATATGACATAAAGTGTGCATAAAACATGTAGGTATCATCAATAATATGGCATAGAACATAAGAAATTATCGATACGTCGGAGACGTATCAAGCATCCCTAAGCTTAGTTCTGCTCGTCCCGAGCAGGTAAAACGATAACAAAGATAATTTCTGAAGTGATATGCCATCATAACCTTGATCATACTATTTGTAAACATATGTAATGAATGCAGCGATCAAAACAATGGTAATGACATGAGTAAACAAGTGAATCATAAAGCAAAGACTTTTCATGAATAGTACTTCAAGACAAGCATCAATAAGTCTTGCATAAGAGTTAACTCATAAAGCAATAAATCAAAGTAAAGGCATTGAAGCAACACAAAGGAAGATTAAGTTTCAGCGGTTGCTTTCAACTTGTAACATATATATCTCATGGATAATTGTCAACATAGAGTAATATAACAAGTACAATATGCAAGTATGTAGGAATCAATGCACAGTTCACACAAGTGTTTGCTTCTTGAGGTGGAGAGAGATAGGTGAACTGACTCAACATAAAAGTAAAAAGAATGGTCCTACAAAGAGGAAAGCATTGATTGCTATATTTGTGCTAGAGCTTTTATTTTGAAAACATGAAACAATTTTGTCAACGGTAGTAATAAAGCATATGAGTTATGAACATTATATCTTACAAGTTGCAAGCCTCATGCATAGTATACTAATAGTGCCCGCACCTTGTCCTAATTAACTTGGACTACCGGATCTTTGCAATGCACATGTTTTGACCAAGTGTCACAATGGGGTACCTCCATGCCGCCTGTACAAAGGTCTAAGGAGAAAGCTCGCATTTTGGATTTCTCGCTTTTGATTATTCTCAACTTAGACATCCATACCGGGACAACATGGACAACAGATAATGGACTCCTCTTTGATGCATAAGCATGTGGCAACAATTATTATTCTCATATGAGATTGAGGATATGTGTCCAAAACTGAAACTTCCACCATGAATCATGGCTTTAGTTAGCGGCCCAAAGTTCTTCTCTAACAATATGCATGCTCCAACCATGAAGGTGGTAGATCTCTCTTGCTTCAGACAAGACGGACATGCATAGCAACTCACATGATATCCAACAAAGAATAGTTGATGGCGTCCCCAGAAACATGGTTATCGCACAACAAGCAACTTAATAAGAGATAAAATGCATAAGTACATATTCAATACCACAATAGTTTTTAAGCTATTTGTCCCATGAGCTATATATTGCAAAGGTGAATGATGGAATTTTAAAGGTAGCACTCAAGCAATTTACTTTGGAATGGCGATAAATACCATGTAGTAGGTAGGTATGGTGGACACAAATGGCATAGTGGTTGGCTCAAGTATTTGGGATGCATGAGAAGTATTCCCTCTCGATACAAGGTTTTAGGCTAGCAAGGTTATTTGAAACAAACACAAGGATGAACGGTACAGCAAAACTCACATAAAAGACACATTGTAAACATTATAAGACTCCATACCGTCTTCCTTGTTGTTCAAAACTCAATACTAGATGTTATCTAGACTCTAGAGAAAACAAATATGCAAACCAAATTAGCAAGCTCTAAGTATTTCTTCATTAATGGGTGCAAAGTATATGATGCAAGAGCTTAAACATGAGCACAACAATTGCCAAGTATCAAATTATCCAAGACATTTTAGAGTTACTACATGTAGCATTTTCCAATTCCAACCATATAACAATTTAACGAAGATGAAACTTCGCCATGAATACTATGAGTAGAGCCTAAGGACATATTTGTCCATATGCTACAGCGGAGCGTGTCTCTCTCCCACAAAGTGAATGCTAGGATCCATTTTATTCAAACAAAACAAAAAACAAAAACAAACCGACGCTCCAAGCAAAGTGCATAAGATGTGACGGAATAAAAATATAGTTTCAGGGGAGGAACCTGATAATGTTGTCGATGAAGAAGGGGATGCCTTGGGCATCTCCAAGCTTAGACGCTTGAGTATTCTTATAATATGCAGGGGTGAACCACCGGGCATCCCCAAGCTTAGAGCTTTCACTCTCCTTGATCATATTGCATCATACTCCTCTCTTGATCCTTGAAAACTTCCTCCACACCAAACTCGAAACAACTCATTAGAGGGTTAGTGCATAATAAAATTTCACATGTTCAGAGGTGACACAATCATTCTTAACACTTCTGGACATTGCATAAAGCTACTGGACATTAATGGATCAAAGAAATTCATCCAACATAGCAAAAGAGGCAATGCGAAATAAAAGACAGAATCTGTCAAAACAGAACAGTCCGTAAAGATGGATTTTATTAGGCCATCAGACTTGCTCAAACGAAAATGCTCAAATTGAATGAAAGTTGCGTACATATCTGAGGATCATGCTCGTAAATTGGCTTAATTTTCTGAGCTACCTACAGGGAGATAGACCCAGATTCGTGACAGCAAAGAAATCTGGAACTGCGCAGTAATCCAAATCTAGTACTTACTTTTCTATCAAAGACTTTACTTGGCACAACAAAACATAAAACTAAGATAAGGAGAGGTTGCTACAGTAGTAAACAACTTCCAAGACACAAATATAAAATAAAAATACTGGAGTAAAAACATGGGTTGTCTCCCATAAGCGCTTTTCTTAACGCCTTTCAGCTAGGCGCAGAAAGTGTATCTCAAGTATTATCGAAGGGTGGTGCACCTACAGCGGGGTTTGGAGTTTTCTCAACCATGCATAGTATATTAGATACATAAGTTTCAGCATCTCCCTTTTCATTAGTCTTGGCTTGCTACTCTCATCAAACAAATTTTCAGGAACAAGCCAAGCATAGTTATTTTCTAGTGCATCATTCATAGCTAGGAGTTTACATGGTATTGGTGCTTTGATCTCCCCACCATCATTAGCATTATTAGTGTACCTTATTCTATCCATGTCCATTTTTTCAAGGAGACTAACAAAATTAGTATGAGAACCAAGCATATTAAATTTAGCAAAAACCTTTCTAGCCTCTCTTGCTAGACCACCAAATTCTCTACGAAGGGTTTCTAAAACAAAATCTTTCTTTTCCCCTCTTCCAAATCACCAAGTGTAAGAAACATGTGTTGGATTATAGGATTGAGATTAACAAATTTAGTTTCCAACAAGCGAACTAAAGCAGCAGCAGCAATTTCATAAGTAGGAGCAAGTTCTACCAAGTGTCTATCTTCAAAATCTTCAACGGTACTAACATGGGTGAAAAATTCTTCTATATTGTTCCTCCCAATTATAGACCCTTGTCCTACCGGTATGTTCTTTGTGGTAAAATTAAAAGGAAACATGATGAATTAAGTAAAGTAAATGCAAGTAACTAATTTTTTTGTATTTTCGATATAGCAAACAAGATAGTAAATAAAGTAAAGCTAGCAACTAATTTTTTTGTGTTTTGATATAAGTGCAGCAAACAAAGTAGTAAATAAAATAAAGCAAGACAAAAACAAAGTAAAGAGATTGAGAAGTGGAGACTCCCCTTGCAGCGTGATCTCCCCGGCAACGGCGCCAGAAATTTGCTTGATGCGTGTAGTTGACACGTCCGTTGGGAACCCCAAGAGGAAGGTGTGATGCGCACAGGCAAGTTTCCCTCAGTAAGAAACCAAGGTTTAATCGAACCAGGAGGAGTCAAGAAGCACGTTGAAGGTTGATGGCGGCGGGATGTAGTGCGGCGCAACACCGAGATTCCGGCGCCAACGTGGAACCTGCACAACACAACCAAAGTACTTTGCCCCAACGAAACAGGAGGTTGTCAATCTCACCGGCTTGCTGTAACAAAGGATTAACCGTATTGTGTGGAAGATGATTGTTTGCAAGAAAACAGTAAAACAAGTATTGCAGCAGATTTGTATTTCAATATTAAAAGAATGGACCGGGGTCCACAGTTCACTAGAGGTGTCTCTCCCATAAGATAAAAGCATGTTGGGTGAACAAATTACAGGGGCAATTGACAAATAGAGAGGGCATAACAATGCACATACATGACATGATAAGTATAGTGAGATTTAATTGGGCATTACGACAAAGTACATAGACCGCCATCCAACCGCATCTATGCCTAAAAAGTCCACCTTCAGGTTATCATCCGAACCCTCCAGTATTAAGTTGCTAAACAATGATAATTGCATTAAGTATGGTGCGTAATGTAATCAACAACTACATCCTCGACATAGCGCCAATGTTTTATCCCTAGTGGCAACAACACAACACAACCTTAGAACTTTCTCACTGTCCCAGTGTCAATGCAGGCATGAACCCACTATCGAGCATAAATACTCCCTCTTGGAGTTAAAAGTAAAAACTTGGCCAGAGCCTCTACTAGAAACGGAGAGCATGCAAGATCATAAACAACACATATGTAAAACTTGATAATTAACATGACATGGTATTCTCTATCCATCGGATCCCGACAAACACAACATAGAGTATTACAGATAGATGATCTTGATCATGTTAGGCAGCTCACAAGATCCGACAATGAAGCACAATGAGGAGAAGACAACCATCTAGCTACCGCTATGGACCCATAGTCTAGGGGTGAACTACTCACTCATCACTCCGGAGGCGACCATGGCGGTGTAGAGTCCTCCGGGAGATGAATCCCCTCTCCGGCATGGTGCCGGAGGAGATCTCCGTAATCCCCCGAGATGGGATCGGGCGGCGGCGGCGTCTGGAAGGTTTTCCGTATCGTGGTTTTTCGGGGTTTCGCGACGGAGGCTTTAAGTAGAAGGGAAGGGCGGGGGCCAACGAGGGGGCCACACCATAGGCGGCGCGCCCCCCCGGGCCGTGCCGCCTGGTTTCGCTCGCCCCGTGGCCCCACTTCGTATGTTCTTCGGTCTTCTGGAAGCTCCGTGGAAAATAGGCCCCTGGGCCTTCGTTCGTCCAATTCCGAGAATATTTCGTTACTAGGATTTCTGAAACCAAAAACAGAAAACAGAACTGGCACTTCGGCATCTTGTTAATAGGTTAGTTCCAAAAATGCACGAATATGACATAAAGTGTGCATAAAACATGTAGGTATCATCAATAATATGGCATAGAACATAAGAAATTATCGATACGTCGGAGACGCGCAGAAGGAAGCATGGATTACTATTTTTGTGCTAGAGCTTTTCATTTTGAAAACAAGAAACAATTTTGTCAACGGTAGTAATAAAGCATATGTGTATGTATAAGATATCCTATAAGTTGCAAGCCTCATGCATAGTATACTAATAGTGCTCGCACCTTGTCCTAATTAGCTTGGATTAACACGGATTATCATTGCATAACATATGTTTCAACCAAGTGTCACAAAGGGGTACCTCTATGCCGCCTGTACAAGGGTCTAGGGAGTTCTATTGGATTTCTCGCTTTGATCATTCTCAACTTAGACACCCATACCGGGACAACATAGACAACAGATAATGGACTCCTCTTTTAATGCTTAAGCATTCAACAACAGTTAATATTCTCATAAGAGATTGAGGTTTTGTGTCCAAACTGAAACTTCCTCCATGATTCATGGCTTTAGTTAGCGGCCCAATGTTCTTCTCTATATGCATACTCAAACCATTTGATCATGAAAATCGCCTTACTTCAGACAAGACGAACATGCATAGCAACTCACATGATATTCAACAAAGGTAAAGTTGAGGCGTCCGAAAACATGGTTACCGTCAACAAGCAACTTATTAAGAAATAAGACACATAAGTACATATTCTTCACCACAATAGTTTTTAAGGCTATTTGTCCCATGAGCTATATATTGCAAAGGCAAACAATGGAATTTTAAAGGTAGCACTCAAGTAATGTACTTTGGAATGGCAGAGAAATACCATGTGGTAGGTAGGTATGGTGGACACAAATGGCATAGTATTTGGCTCAAGGATTTGGATGCACGAGAAGAATCCCTCTCAATACAAGGCTAGGCTAGCAAGGTTGTTTGAAGCAAACTCAAGTATAAAAGGTGCAGCAAGACTCACATATAAACATATTGTAAGCATTATAAGACTTTACATCGTCTCCTTGTTGTTCAAACACCTTAACCAGAAAATATCTAGACTCTAGAGATCAATCATGCAAACCAAATTTTAACAAGCTCTATGTAGTTATTCATTAATAGGTACAAGGTACATGATGTAAGAGCTTAAACATGATCAATATAAGCACAACAATTGCCAAGTATCACATTATTCAAGACATTATACCATTTACCACATGCGGCATTTTCCGTTTCCAACCATATAGCAATGAATGAAATAGTCCAACTTTCGCAATGAACATTAAAGATAAAGCTAAGAACATATGTGTTCATACGAAACAGCGGAGCGTGTCTATCTCCCAAACAAAGAATGCTAGGATCCATTTTATTCAAACAAAACAAAAACAAAAACAAACAGACGCTCCAAGCAAAGCACATAAGATGTGACGGAATAAAAATATAGTTTCACTAGAGGAACCTGATAAGTTGTCGATGAAGAAGGGATGCCTTGGCATCCCCAAGCTTAGACGCTGGAGTCTTCTTAAATATGCAGGGATGAACCACGGGGGCATCCCCAAGCTTAAACTCTTCACTCTTCTTGATCATATTGTATCATCCTCCTCTCTTGACCCTTGAAAACTTCCTCCACACCAAACTTAAAACAAACTCATTAGAGGGTCAGTGCATAATTCATATATTCAGAGGTGACATAATCATTCTTAACACTTCTGGACATTGCACAAAGCTACTGAAAGTTAATGGAACAAAGAAATCCATCAAACATAGCAAAACAGGCAATGCGAAATAAAAGGCAGAATCTGTCAAAACAGAACAGTCCGTAAAGATGAATTTTTTAGAGGCACCAGACTTGCTCAGATGAAAATGCTCAAATTGAATGAAAGTTGCATACATATCTGAGGATCACGCACGTAAATTGGCAGATTTTTCTGAGTTACCTACAGAGAACCATGCCCAAATTCGTGACAGCAAGAAATCTGTTTCTACGCAGTAATCCAAATCTAGTATTGACTTTACTATCAAAGACTTTACTTGGCACAACAATGCAATAAAATAAAGATAAGGAGGTTGCTACAGTAGTAACAACTTCCAAGACTCAAATATAAAACAAAAGTACTGTAGTAAAAACATGGGTTGTCTCCCATAAGCGCTTTTCTTTAACGCCTTTTAGGCGCAGAAAGTGTGAATCAAGTGTTATCAAGAGATGAAGCATCGACATCATAATTTGTTCTAATAATAGAATCATAAGGTAACTTCTTCTTTTAGGAAGTGTTCCATACCTTTCTTGAGAGGAAATTGATATTTAATATTACCTTCCCATATCAATGGTGGCACCAACAGTTCGAAGAAAAGGTCTTCCTAATATAATGGGACAAGATGCATTGCATTCAATATCCAAGACAACAAAATCAACGGGACAAGGTTATTGTTAACCATAATAATAACATTATCAATCCTCCCCAAAGGTTTCTTTATAGCATTATCAGCAAGATTAACATCCAAATAACAATTTTTCAATGGTGGCAAGTCAAGCATATCATAGATTTTCTTAGGCATAACGGAAATACTTGCACCAAGATCACATAAAGCATTACAATCAAAATCATTGACCTCATCTTAATGATGGGCTCCCAACCATCTTCTAACTTCCTAGGAATAGAAGTTTCAAGTTTTAGTTTCTCTTCTCTAGCTTTTATGAGAGCATTTGTAATATGTTTTGTAAAGGCCAAATTTATAGCACTAGCATTGGGACTTTTAGCAAGTTTTTGTAAGAACTTTATAACTTCAGAGATGTGACAATCATCAAAGTCTAAATCATTATGATCTACAGCAATGGAATCGTTGTCCCCAATGTTGGAAAAAAATTCAGCAGTTTTATCACAAGCAGTTTCAGCAGTTTTAGCAATTTCAGGTAATTTTGCACGCTTTGCACTAGGAGTAGAAACATTGCCAACACCAATTATTTTACCATTGATAGTAGGAGGTTTAGCAACATGTGAATCATTATCATTACTAGTGGTGGTAATAGTCCAAACTTTAGCTACATTATTCTCTTTAGCTAGTTTTTCATTTTCTTCTCTCTCCCACCTAGCATGCAATTCAGCCATCAATCTTATATTCTCATTAATTCTAACTTGGATGGCATTTGCTGTAGTAACAATCTTATTTTCATTATCCTTATTAGGCATAACTTTCAATTTTAAAAGATCAACATCAGAGGCAAGTCTATCAACCTTAGAAGCAAGAATATCAATTTTATCAAGCTTTTCCTCAACAGATTTGTTAAAAGCAGTTTGTGTACTAATAAATTCTTTAAGCATGGCTTCAAGACCAGGGGGTACACTCCTATTATTGTTGTAAGAATTACCATAAGAATTACCATAAGAATTACCATAACCATTACCATTAGCAGAAGGATATGGCCTATAGTTGTTACCAGAATTGTTCCTATAAGCATTGTTGTTGAAATTATTATTTTTAATGAAGTTCACATCAACATGTTCTTCTTGGGCAACCAATGAAGCTAAAGGAACATTATTTGGATCCACATTAGATCTACCATTCACAAGCATAGACATAATCAGATCAATCTTATCACTCAAGGAGGAGGTTTCTTCGACAGAATTTACCTTCTTACCTTGTGGAGCCCTTTCCGTGTGCCATTCAGAGTAATTGACCATCATATCATCAAGAAGCTTTGTAGCCGCCCCAAGGTGATGGACATAAAGGTACCTCCAAGCAGCTGAATCCAATAGGCTCCGAAGAAAATTCAATCCTGCATAGAAGGTTTGGATGATCATCCAAGTAGTCAGTCCATGGGTTGGGCAATTCTTTACCAAAGATTTCATTCTCTCCCATGCTTGAGCAACATGTTCATTATCCAATTGCTTAAAATTCATTATGCTACTTCTCAAAGATATAATTTTAGCGGAGGATAATATCTACCAATAAAAGCATCTTTACATTTAGTCCATGAATCAATACTATTCTTAGGCAAAGATAGCAACCAATCTTTAGCTCTTCCTCTTAAGGAGAAAGGAAACAATTTCAATTTTATAATATCACCATCTACATCCTTATACTTTTGCATTTCACAAAGTTCAACAAAATTATTAAGATGGGCAGCAGCATCATCATAACTAACACCAGAAAATTGCTCTCTCATAACAAGGTTCAGTAAAGCAGGTTTAATTTCAAAGAATTCTGCTGTAGTAGCAGGTGGAGCAATAGGTGTGCATAGGAAATCATTGTTATTAGTGTTTGTGAAGTCACACAACTTAGTATTTTCAGGAGTATTCATTTTAGCAATAGTAAATAAAGCAAACTAGATAAAGTAAATGCAAGTAACTAATTTTTGTGTGTTTTTGATATGGAGAACAAGACAGTAAATAAAGTAAAACTAGCAACTAATTTTTTTGTGTTTTGTTTTAGTGCAGCAAACAAAGTAGTAAATAAAATAAAGCAAGACAAAAAAACAAAGTAAAGAGATTGAGAAGTGGAGACTCCCCTTGCAGCGTGTCTTGATCTCCCCAAGCCTTAAAATAGTCTTGATGCGCGTGATACACACGTCCGTTGGGAACCCCAAGAGGAAGGTGTGATGTGCACAACAGTAAGTTTTCCTCAGAAAGAAACCAAGGTTTATCGAACCAGAGGAGCCAAGAAGCACGTTGAAGGTTGATGGTGGCGGAGTAGTGCGGCGCAACACCAGGGATTCCGGCGCCAACGTGGAACCCGCACAACATAATCACGATACTGCCCCAACGTAACAGTGAGGTTGTCAATCTCACCGGCTTGCTGTAAACAAAGGATTAGATGTATAGTGTGGATGATGATGATTGTTTGCGAAGAACAGTAAAGAACAATTGCAGTAGATTGTATTTCAGATGTAAAGAATAGGACCGGGGTCCACAGTTCACTAGTGGTGTCTCTCGCATAAGATAAACAGATGTTGGGTGAACAAATTACAGTTGGGCAATTGACAAATAAAGAAGGCATAACAATGCACATACATATATCATGATGAGTACTATGAGATTTAATCAGGGCATTACGACAAAGTACATAGACCGCTATCCAACATGCATCTATGCCTAAAAAGTCCACTTTCAGGTTTATCATCCGAACTCCTTCCGGTATTAAGTTGCAAGCAACAAAAATTGCATTAAGTATGGTGCGTAATGTAATCAACACAAATATCCTCGACAAAGCATCGATGTTTTATCCCTAGTGGCAACAGCATATCCACAACCTTAGAACTTTCTGTCACCTGTCCCACATTTAATGGAGGCATGAACCCACTATCGAGCATAAATACTCCCTCTTGGAGTCACAAGTATCAACTTGGCCAGAGCTCTACTAGCAACGGAGAGCATGCAAGAACATAAATAACATATATGATAGATTGATAATCAACTTGACATAGTATTCAATATTCATCGATCCCAACAAACACAACATGTAGCATTGTAAATAGATGATCTTGATCATGATAGGCAGCTCACAAGATCTAACATGATAGCACAATGAGGAGAAGACAACCATCTAGCTACTGCATGGACCCATAGTCCAGGGGTGGACTACTCACACATCGATCCGGAGGCGATCATGGCGATGAAGAGACCTCCGGAGAGATGATTCTCTCCGGCAGGGTGCCGGAGGCGATCTCCGAATCCCCCGAGATGGGATTGGCGGCGGCGTTCTCTGGGAAGGTTTTCCGTATCGTGGCTCTCGGCACCGGGGGTTTCGCGACGAAGACTATATGTAGGCGAAGGGTAGGTCAGGGGCGTCACGAGGGCCCCACACAACAGGCCGGCGCGGCCGGCTTGGGCCGCGCCGCCCTAGTGTGTCGCCTCCTCGTGGCCCCACTTCGTTTCCTCTTCGGACTTCTGGAAGCTTCGTGGAAAAAATAGGCCCCTGGGCGTTGATTTCGTCCAATTCCAAGAATATTTCCTTACTAGGATTTCTAAACCAAAAACAGCAGAAAAAAGAATCGCTCTTCGCATCTCGTCAATAGGTTAGTGCGGAAAATGCATAATAATGACATATAATGTGTATAAAACATGTGAGTATCATCATAAAAGTAGCATGGAACATAAGAAATTATAGATACGTTTGGCACGTATCAGTCGTCGGAGCGCATCACCAGTGAGCACCCGATGCCGTGCCAGGACACCGGAGTGACGGGCCTCCATGGCATAACGCCAGACTCCATATAGGTACACCCGGGAAAAGCCCAAACCCTAGACCTAATCCTACATCGGCTTTTGTCATATATATATACAGCTCAAGTACGTACAGGATATACATCACGATGGTTCAGATCTAAACAGATACAACAACCTGAACTAGATTCGTATGAATCTCTTCTCTACAACTTAGCGTGCAAGTCACGGCTATGAAGCGCTCCTATCACGACCTGAACTGTCGTTTAACAGCCCCCCTCGATCCAAAATGGTGTGCACCAGATTGAGATCGAACTTCAAACGATCCAGAGCTTCTCGACCAAGAGCTTTCGTGAAAATATCAGCAAGCTGGTCTCGTGAAGGAATGAACTGAACTCGAAGTGTTCCTGCTGCAACCTTTTCCCTCACAAAATGGAAATCTATTTCGATATGCTTTGTTCGTGCATGAAACACCGGATTAACACATAGGAACGTGGCGCCAAGATTATCACACCAGAGTATCGGTGGCGCATGCTGAAAAATACCTAACTCCTTCAGAACTGATTGCAACCAAACAGCTTCAGCAGTAGCGTTGGCAATCGCTTTGTATTCCGCCTCCGTACTAGAGCGACTCACTGTTGGTGCTTGCGTGAGCTCCACGAGACGAGGTTGGGACCAAAAAACACAGCGTAGCCCCCCGTGGACCGACGATCGTCGAGAGAGCCAGCCCAATCAGCGTCGGAGAATATACTGAGCTCGGAAGAGGATGACCGATGCAAGGAGAGACCCAGGTCAAGGGTGCCATGAATAACGAAGTATCCGTTTGACAGCAGCCCAGTGAACATCAGTAGGTGTCTGAAGAAACTGGCAGGTTTTATTGACAGCAAAGGCAATATCCGGACGAGTTAGACAGAGATACTGCAAGGCACCAAGAGTACTCCTATAAAGAAAAACATCATCACCAGCCAGGGGAACACCAGACGTCTTACTGAGCCGCTCTGCGGAAGACATTGGAGTAGTAACAGACTTGCAGCCGTGCATGTTAATGCGCCGAAGGAGATTGCTGGCATATTTGCGCTGTGTGAGAGCAATTCCATCCTTGATGGGCTGAACTTCCACGCCAAGAAAATACGTGAGAGGACCAAGGTCCTTGACAGCAAATGCATCACGGAGCTGTACGAGAAGCTGATTAACTGCACTTGAGCGAGAGCCAACAATGATGATGTCGTCCACATAAATGAGCATGTATATGGTGATTATGGCAGACTGGAAAATGAAGAGCGAGATGTCTGCTCGAGACGGAACAAAACAGAGTTCCCGCAGCTTCGTGCTCAACTTGGAGTACCAAGCGCGTGGCGCTTGTTTCAGCCCATACAGCGACTTCTGCAGACGACAGACATATGTTGGATGAGTTTTGTCAACATAGCCGGGAGGTTGATCCATGTAAACTTCTTCCTGAATATCGTCGTGCAAGAAAGCATTTTGAATGTCGATCTGCCGCAAATGCCACCCCTTGGAGACTGCGATGGCGAGGATGAGACGAACAGTAGTGGGTTTAATCACCGGACTGAAAGTGTCAGTGTAATCGACACCATACTGTTGAGTGAAGCCGCGGGCTCCCAAACGAGCCTTGTGGCGATCAATGGTGCCGTCAGCCTTGTACTTAAGCTTGAAGACCCACTTGCAGCTGACCACATGGTAACCAGACGGCGCTGGAACGAGACGCCAGGTGCTATTCTTCATCAACGCAGAGTACTCTGCATCCATGGCCTCCTTCCAAGCAGGGGAGGTAAGAGCCTGAACATGAGACACGGGTTCGACAGTAGCAGCAAAAGCCCTCTTCTTCGGGTCGTAGAGAATGATGCCATCATACAGCTTGCGAGGTTGGACCTTGTGATGGCGTAGGCGTGTCGCCATCGGATGTACGACAGGAGCAGCAACCGAACCAGAAGCAGCAGCAGAGTCGATATCAGGTGACGCTGTCGAGGGCGAGGGCGCAAGTGGCGAGTCGAGCCCATGAGGCGCAGCAGAGTCCGCGGAAGAAGAGACGTCGGTTGGACCAGTGTCGACCTCGGGAAAGCGAGGCCCATCGGAGGTCTGCGCATTGGAGTCCATGCCAGGCGTGCATGGCTCATGTACAACGGTCTCCGTTGTGTGATCGACGTACCGTCCAGGAATCGGAGCTTCGATGGAAATGCCAGTACCTGAACCAGGGAAAACTGAACCAAGAGAATTAGTAGCACAGTTAGTCAAATCATTTTCAACATGAGATAATCCTGTATCCTGCTCGGGAAGAAGAATAGAAGATTCGGTGGGTGGGCAAGGATTTTTAGAGGATGGGTCAGAGAACGGAAAAAATTGCTCATCAAATACTACATCTCGTGAGATGTAGATGCGACTGGTGGCTCGATCAAAACACTTGTACCCGCGATGTAAAGGACTGTAGCCGAGGAAAACACAGAGTTTAGATCGAAAGGAGAGTTTATGGTGGTTATATGGTCGGAGATTTGGCCAACATGCGCAACCAAAAATGCGAAGAAAATTGTAATCTGGTGGGGTGTGAAACAACTTAGTAACAGGTGTTTGATTTTCTATTACTCGACTGGGCATGCGATTGATCAAGAAACATGCAGTGAGAATTGCCTCATTCCAAAAACGTAAGGGAACATGTGATTGTGCAAGAAGAGCAAGAGCCATTTCTACGAGGTGACGATGCTTTCGTTCAATGACACCGTTTTGCTGGTGTGTATGAGGGCAAGAAACACGATGAGTGATACCAACATTAGAAAAATAGCGGTGTAATTTGTGGTATTCACCACCCAATCCGTTTGAATCGCCAAAATTTTAGAGCCAAGAGATCTTTCAACACGACTTTGGAATTGATAAAAGACTTGTTCTACATCGGACTTGTGTTTCAACAAGTAAACCCAAGTGAACTTACTATAATCATCTAGGAAACTAACATAGTAACTATAGCCTCCTACTGATTTTATTGCAGGACCCCAAACATCGGAGTGAACAAGCTCGAGAGGTTTGGTTGACACACGACTAGAAAGACCATACGGAAGTTGGTGCACTTTGGCCTGTTGACATGCATCACAGACATGCACGATTTTATTCGACGAAGACTCTAACTTATTTGAAGAAAGGATGGCTTGAACGATGGGTGTCGCGGGGTGCCCTAGCCTCCTGTGCCAAATCTCCCGTGATGGCTTGGCGAAGTGAACTTGGCGAATACGAGAGATGGGTGGAACAGGATAGAGCCCGCCATGACATCTACCTTTCACCAGCACCGCCCTCGTGGCTCGATCCTTAATAGAGAAAAAATGTGGGTGAATTTCAAGAAAAGCATCATTATCGCCAACAAGTTTATGAGCAGCTACAAGATTTTTACTGATGTTTGGAACGTGTAAGACATCCTTAAGATGCAATGATCGGGACGAGCTGGATAAAACAGAATTACCAACATGTGAAATAGAGAGACTATTACCGTTAGCTACTTGGACATGGTCGTTACCCTTGTATGTCTCCCGGACGTTCATCTTCTCGACGTCATTGGTGAGATGGTCAGTTGCTCCGGTATCAATGTACCAATTTGGATCAACGCCATAGGAATCCGAGCTCGTGCTTGTGTGTCCAGCCATCTTCGTCTCCGGCTGGTATGCGTGGTCAAAGCGGGTGACGTGGGCATTACCCTTCGGGTAACCAATGTTGCTCTACCCTACGTGGTCCAACAGGAGGCCCATGAAGGAACCCGACGGCAAGATGGGCCACTAGGGCGGTGCGACGGAAGATTACTTGGAGTACAAGACGCGGAGGAAGCCGAACAAGGAAAGATTGGAGATAGATCTACTGTAAACCTACTCGTACTCGATTAGACCTCTCGGGACCTGGCCACCTATATAAAGACCAGGAGAGGGCTATCGAGGGGGACACAATCAATCTTAGCAATACTAGCCACAGAAGTTTAGAACTAGGTTACCCTAGCAACTAGCATCTCGACGAGATCACAGCCGAACTATTCGGCACCCCATTGTAACCCGTTTTCATCATAATCAAGAACAGACAGGGGACGTAAGGTTTTACCTCATCGAGGGCCCCGAACCTGGGTAAATCGCTCTCCCCGCTTGTCTGTATACCGATGTCTCGTGTCAGCTTGCAGGATTCCATCAACCCTAAGCCCCTATCGGAGGGCATTGCCGAGGAGCACCTCGACAATTGGCGTCGTCGTGGAAGCCCGTCGGCACAAGGCAGGGCATCGGCGCAGTCACGTCTGCAGCGTTCGTGCTCGAGTCACCAACTCCTCCAGGTCCAAAGGGTCCGATTCGTTGCGGATCCTACGAGTTCGTGCCACACCTCAAGAAGTCGCACTCGATTCCTGCGGAATCATGTGACAACATGACCACCACTTTTGGAGGGGTCCACTTCATCATCGACTCCGGAGGCTTTCTTCGCCTCCCTACGACGGATACGTCCGGTTTGGGCCCCTCGGTTTCGGCAGAGGATACCTTGGCAACAACCTTGGGAATTCCACCCAGAAGCACGCATGGAGGCAGCCGAGGAAGTTTCGACCCCGCAGCGGGGCGAAAGAAAAGGCGAAGGGAATTATACCATGGAGAAGAAGAACGTGCAGCGCCTCACCCTCGACAGTCCGAACGGGAACAGGAGGGCGTGCAATCGATCCATGGCCGCGCTCGTTCACCGCACTTATCGGCCACGGAGCAACTCGATGCACCATGCTATCTCCACTCCTATATCGACCCAAAGGACGGTCGGGAGAAATCCAGTCACCTATTGAGGAACTGCCGACACTTCTTGGAGATTCGACAGTTCTGCGATGACCTCAGGAGCGAAGCTATATCAAGAGTCCACATGATGGAGAAGAGGGCAAGATCCTACAGCATCGGGCAGAGCCGTACGTGCCGAAGCCATACGAACCAATGGAGAAGGACGAGTATGTACCAGCCGAGGTATTCCCAGAACCACGCGGGCAGGTCAGCATGATCCATAAAACCAGCTTTTCAAAAAGGGAAATCAAGAAATTCTCGCGAGAAGTGAAGTACGCAGAAGTCGCTATGGTCGACACACCCGAATTCATCGACTGGTCGGAACAAAGTATCTCCTTCGACAGGACAGATCACCCGAAAGCCGTCCCTAGACCAGGCCATGCAGCTCTAGTCCTCGAGGCGCAGATCGGAGGGTACAACATGAGCAAAGTATTCATGGACGGAGGAAGCGGCTTAAACCTACTATTCGCCAACACAATGAGAGCAATGGGTTTAACAGTCGATATGCTGAGAGAATCCGACACAGGATTCCATGGCATTATACCGACTCGACCCGCTTATTCTCTTGGAAAAACGTCGTTGGATGTAGTCTTCGGCACGCCCACCAATTTCAGGAGAGAGAAGATCGAGTTCGAAGTTGTCGACTGGGAGTCTCAGTATCATGCCATCCTCGGCAGGCCGGCGTTTGCCAAGTTTATGGCCGTGCCTCATTATGCGTACCTAAAACTGAAGATGCCAGGCAACAACGGAACCCCAATAACCGTTCACGGGAGTTTTGCTCGATCAGACACCTGTGACAGGGAGTTCCAGAAGATCGCCTCGAAATTCGGGCGCTAAGGAGGAACTCAATGCGATCGACGCAGCCGTGGATCATACGCAACCACCAGCCGACAACCGAAACGTAAGATCCGACGCGTTTGATGCTACAAAGGAAGCCAAGAAGCTGCAGGTGCACCCCACCGACCCGAAGAAAACGGTCAATATATCGGCTGACCTTACGGTCGCATAGGAAGGCGCGCTCATCGAGTTCCTCCGTGAGCGCTGGGAGATATTTGCATGGGAACCATCCGACATGCCAGGTATCCCCAGGGAACTCGCCGAGCACGCCCTTAATGTTGACCCGACAGCCAAACCAGTGCAGCAGTCGATGCGTCGATTCTCTGAACCCAAGAGGAGAGCAATTGGTGAGGAAATCAATCGACTTCGTAAAGCAGGATTCATCCGAGAGCTCAAGGAATCAGAGTGGGTGGCTAACCCTGTCATGGTACCCAAGAAGGACACCACCGCTCTGCGTATGTGTATCGACTACACCGGCCTCAACAAGCACTGTCCGAAAGACCACTTCCCGCTGCCTAGAATTGACCAGATAGTTGATTCCACACCGGATGCGACCGCCTCTCTTTCGATGCCTACTCTGGGTATAACCAGATCAAATTGAAGAAGGAAGATCAGGAGCTAACCGCATTCATCACCCCACACGGCGTTTTCTGCTACAACGTCATGACCTTCGGGCTGAAAAATGCGGGAGCAACTTACCAACGTTGCATGCAAGCTTACCTTGGAGAGCAGATCGGGCGAAACATCGAAGTCTATATTGACGATATCGTGGTAAAAACAAAGCACACTGCCACCCTCGTCGACGATTTGCGGGAGACCTTCGATAACCTAGACAGGTACAAGATCAAGTTAAACCCCAAAAAATGCTTCTTCGGAGTACCAGGGGGGCAAGTACTAGGATACTTCATCTCGGCCAGGGGAATCGAAGCCAACCCTTTGAAAATCAAAGCTATTCTCGACATGGAGCCGCCAAAGAATCTGCATCAAGTGCAACAGTTGGCAGGACGTTTGGCAGCACTCAGCAGGTTCATCGCCAAGCTAGGAGAAAAAGCTTTGCATTTCTACAATTTGATGAAAAAATCGGAAAAGTTCGAGTGGACAAAGGAGGCGCAGAAATCCTTCGATGATCTGAAGAAGATCTTGTCGACATCTCCAGTCCTTGTAACCCCCCACGAAAAGGAAACGCTGCTCATGTACATAGCTGCGACAGCCCAAGTCTTCAGCAGCGTCTTGGTCGTCGAACGAGAAGAAGCAGGAAGAGTTCATGGCGTACAAAGGCCCGTTTACTATCTCAGCGAAGTACTCACACCCGCGAGACAGAGGTACCCTCATCATCAGAAGCTGGCATATGCAGTATGGAGGTCAGCCCGCAAGCTACGTCACTACTTCACAGAGCATCCGATCGTCGTCGTGAGCGAAGCGCCGCTGAAAAATATAGTGACCAATCCAGAGGCCACAGGTCGAGTGTCCCAATGGGCTATTGAAATAGCACCTCACGACATAACTTACGTTAACCGGACAGCTATAAAATCCCAAATCCTCCCAGACTTTGTAGCAGACTGGATTCAATCCCAGACACCGGCGGCACCCGACATGTCGGGATCGTGGATAATGTATTTCGACGGGTCAAAGCGAAGCACAGGCGCTGCAGCAGGAGTAGTGCTGATATCACCACAAGGAGATAAGATGAAGTACATACTACGTATGAACTTCTCCCTGCCGACAAACAATGAAGCAGAATACGAAGCACTGCTGCACGGAATGAAGATGGCAAAGGCGTGTGGGGCGACCCGCCTGGAAATCTACGGGGACTCAAACTTGGTAGTACAACAGTCGATGAATCTGTGCGACGCAGTTAGCGACAACATGATCGCCTATCGGCAGCTGTATCAAAATATGGAAGCCAAGTTCGAGGGGTGTGAGCTCAAACATATCGGCAGAGCCAGCAACGAGGAAGCCGACACCTTAGCAAACATCGGCTCCATGTGCTCTCCCATCCCAGACGGAGTATTTTACGAGGTGATCACTCAGCGATCAATAAAAGAGAAGGCTCCGGCACCTTTAAAACCATCGACTGAGGATGCAGAGGCAAACTCGCAGCAAGTTATCGACGAAGCTCCAACTCTCCCAGCCGAACAAGTCCTCCTCCTTGAGCCATTATGGACTAAACCGTTCCTGGCGTACCTTACAAGGCAGGAACTGCCGGCGGATCCAGTAGAAGCAAAACGAATCGTCAGGCGATCGAAAGCTTTCACCATAGTAAACGGTGAACTCTACAAGCGTAGCATATCCGGTATCTTCCAAAGGTGCATTGCCATCGACGACGGAAGAGCACTGCTACGCGAGATACACGAGGGAACTTGCGGGCATCATGCGGGAAGTAGGGCTCTCGTCGCAAAAGCCTTCAGGGCAGGATTTTACGCCAACGGCGGCGGCGACGCCGAGATCTGGTCATGAAGTGCGACCCTTGCCAACGGTTTTCCCCAAAACCGCACGCCCCTGCAATGATGACGATACCCTTGGCGTGGCCGTTCGCCCAATGGGGACTCGATCAAGTTGGGCCACTGCCAAGATCATCGCCTGGAGGACACACGTACTTATTAGTCGCAGTCGATAAATTCACAAAGTGGATCGAGGCAGTACCACGAAACCAAGGCAAAAATAGCAGTCCAATTCTTCAAGGAAATAACATGTCGATTCGGCGTCCCTCATAGTATCGTCACAGACAATGGGACTAACTTCGACTCCAAAGAGTTCCGAGAATTTTGTGATGACAGGGGAATAAAATTGAAATTCGCATCAGTGGCTCACCCGCAAACAAACGGTCAGGTGGAAAGGATCAACGGTCTAATAGGGGACGGTCTCAAGAAATGCCTTACAGGCGCAGAAGGAGCTTGGGTCGAAGAGTTACCATCAGTACTTTGGAGTTTGCGTACCACGCCTAACAGGTCGACTCAGTACACCCCATTCTTTCTGGTACATGGGGCCGAAGCAGTCCTGCCAGCTGATGTTCGATTCGAAGCACCTCGAGTAACGGCATACACAGAACCCTCTTCCAACATCGCACTGCAAGATGCTGTAGACCTACTAGATGAAGCCCGAGACATTGCTTTAGCTAGAACCACGGTATACCAGCAGGCGCTGAGGAACTACCACAGTCGACGAATACGCAACCGATGCTTTAGCGTTGGAGACATGGTACTTCGGCTGAAGCAAAAAAGGCCCTCGAAACTCGAGTCTCCATGGGAGGGACCCTACATCATCACCGAAGTGATACCAGGAGGAGCGTACAGGCTCAAAAATCCAACTTCGGGAAAAGATGTCGGAAATCCATGGAATGTCGCACACCTGCGACGGTTCTATACATAGGGCGCGATTGTTTTTTATAGCCCTTAAGGTTGCTTTTTCTTTATGAATAAAGTTTTAATCAGGTTTTCTGCCTCCTTTCTTCAATTTAGGCCCCACCACCTGAACAGGTCGACTGCGGCCCCTACCTTCGGCTCTTACTCCCATCGGGAGCGTTGGCCCAGAAAACACGCAGTGTCATTAATTAAATACTCTCAACGAGAGCTAAGATTAGTGACACACAAAAAGAAAACAACCAATCCAAGCCTCGAGAAAATACGCGAGTGCTGTAGTCGATGGTTACATTATCACAAAATAAGGCTCAAACCGGTGCACCGCGTGACGATGCCAAGCGTCTAATTCCCTCGACTAAGTCGATGGGTCTCGCTCTTACAAAACTTACACAAAGGCTTCGCAATAACATTGCATAATCCAACGAAGTCGTCGGGAGAGCAGGTTGAACTGATCACTCAGCCGCCCCCGACAAATAAAATATCAATCGAATTAACATAGCGTACAACGTACGCAATAAATTTATACAAAGTAATCTTATGCAGGAAATAAGGCTATTACATTCATAGTCGAGCTCCCCGGTCCCAATGGGCCTTCAGATCCTTCTCAAGACACGACTCCATCCGGGAAACAATGGTGTAAGCAGGACCTCTAGCGGCATCATAATACTGGCCTAAGCTCCTCTCGGTGTTTGCTACGGCTCCCAAATCTAGAGAGGGATGACATGCCAATATTGAAGCAAAAGCAAGCTCCGCACCAGCCAGGAGTTCCTTTCGCACCAGCTGCCGAATCCTTTCGGGAGACTTGAATCGGGTGAACAAGGCAGATAATGTTTCGGGTGCTTGGTCCAGAGGAAACAAGGTGTTCCAAACCATCGTGAGATGAGCATGAAACTTATCAAAATAATAGTGCGCCTTCCCCACCCGATACTTAAACTTCGCCATGACGACAGCCTTCGGACGATGCAGCCACAAACCATGATTCGGGTGCGCAACGTCAGTCATTGCCTCAACCTCTTCATGAATCTTCTTGTTCTCCTCAGCCACATCTGAAGCTACAACTGGAAAGGAATAAGAACCAGTTAAGGGAATATTCAGAACTATTGCAGAAAGCAGAGCATGGGTTAATACTTACAGCCTAAACTTTCGGTAGCAACATGGAGACCATCAAGAGCGTATTGTTCGATAGCCGTCGCTATCTCCCCTTTTTTCTTCACCAAGGCCGCCATCGCACGAAGAGAAGTGATATCTTTGTCTAAACTAGACACTTGGTCACGCAAGCGGCGAACGAGGCCTGACTCATCATTATTTGAAGGATTCGGAAAAAGCTCAGCACGAGAAGAAGACGGAGGAATCTGCAGTGCAATCCTTAATTCAGACTAGTATCAAAGTAAAACTCCCATCGGGAGCGCTGGGCATATGTGATACATTCAAAAGCATGTTCAAATTGGCAACAGAGCCGAAATAAAATTGGACTGCAATGAAGTTACGACTGATCTTATTTACAACAAGTCGAATGAAAAGTTCAAGGGTTCGCTGATGACGAGCCAGGGGCAGATTCGGGAGCAGGCTTAGCTTGAGCTTCATCCACTAGCTTCAGGAGTCGGTTGGCACAAGTAACTGCCGATCGCTTGTAAGGTTCAAGGTCGACTAAATGATTGTCGCTATCAACAGGCAACGCCTTGGACAACTCCTCCAAGTCTGACCCCATCCCGTGGCCCATGAGCAATTGGAAAGTAAGAACCACCCCAAATAAACGGCTACGACGTTTCAATACCTCCACAGGCTCGGAAGGGTCAACAAGGAAAGAAGTCGCCATCTCGTCGAGAGTCTTGTCCTCCTTCACCTTCGGGAAGATCATCGAGTATAACCTCGACAACGCTCCTTTGGACTTTTTCAAAAGGTCAAGTACTTGGACATTGGACTCAGCGGCAAGTGACAAGGCGTCGGCTGTAGAATCCTCCCGAAGTTGATGACGTCGGGTGACGGTTAAGTCGGCAACATCTGAAAAGAAGGCAGATCAGTAATCAATGATAGAAACACCAAGACGAAAAACGGTGGACTATGAATTTTACCTAACAAATCCTTGATAGACTCGCGAAGAGCGCCTTCCTTCCTGTCGATCGCGGCCGCCGCTGCACGCTTGGCGTCTTGCTCATCCTTCAGTCGTTGCTTCAGCTTCTTCACTTCCTCCTTCAGCAAGACGTTCTCGTTCTTGGCGTCAGTGGCAAGCCTGTTGGCTTCAAGCACCTGATCAGCCGAAGATCTGATAGTCTTTCGAAGTTGGGAGTTTTCAGTTTCTAGTCGGGTGAACTCTTCGGCGAACTCCGCCACCGCATCGACTGTGGCATAAATCGGCTGCGGCGAAAATAGGATCATAAGGATTCAGTCGAGATAAAGAAAATTTCGGCAAAACCGGAGCGGGATGAATACTTACATGGTCGCGACCCGCCGATGAAGTAGGAACGTCGCCAGGAGGAATAACCATCGACACTGGAACCTTCTCTACAACCGTTCGCGAGGGAGGCATCGATTTCGCGGGAGAAGGATTGGATTCCTTGGCCGATGCAGTTCTCTCGGAAACAAATTTGGCCCTCTTCGCAAGAGGGACTTCATCATCATCATCATCAGAGCTGCTTAAAAACAGTGCATACTTAGCATGCAAGATAATGGGAAATAAATCAAAGAAGGAGTAAGAGACACTCACAGGTCAAGGTCATCTTCGCCTGCAAAGAAGCTTGTTGAACTCTTCTTGGCGGGAGGAGGCGCGGTAGTTTCATCGGCATCATTATCTCCTCCGCGAGGACTTGATTCAGCCGAAGTGATAAGGTCATCGTGTACCTGCTTCCGACGCCTACTCCTGATAAAGGCATCGTCTTCAGTAGCCTCTTCCTCTTGGACATCGCTATCCTCAAGGGCATGCGGGGCCTCCTCGGTTCCGTCAGAATCTTCGTCATCATCCTCTAGAACCACACCGCTTTCAGGTTTAGGAGGATAGCACCGGGCAGCAGCAAGCGCCTGCCGAAGGAAAAGGAGTTTGTAAGGCACAACTGATAAAGGAATAGTAACAGCAGAAGAAAAAAAACAAGGCAAAGAATTACCTCAGTTGGAGGATGATCAGAATCATAAGGAGGACGAGCCGATGTCAGGACGATGTTGTCCTTCATACTAAGACACGTTAAGCGGCGGACTTCATCCCGGAGGTCTTCAGCCGAAAGTTCGGCAGAGCTAACTCTGGACTCATCCTCCTTGCCCGTGTAAAGCCACAGCTGGTGGGGGCGAGACATCAGCGGTTGCACTCGACGTTGAAGGAACACTGAGACAACCTCAGTACCGCGCATTGTCAAGCCTCCCGTGTTCTTCAGAATAACTATTTGGTCGAACAGCCTGTCGGCTGTCAATCTCTCTTCGGGAGAAAGAGTGTTTCGCCAAGATTTCTTCGGCTTAGCTATCAGCATATCTTCGAAGGGAGGAAGGTTTAGGCGTCGTCCAGGCACTAACGGGTCTCGCAGGTAAAACCACTTGTTGCGCCAGCCTTGGACGGACTCCTTCATTGGATAATCGAAGTAGTCGACTTCCTTCCTAACAACAAAGCCAACGCCGCCGACGACGGGGGTTGCTGTCATTGTGACGCTTCACGTAGAAGATCTTCCTCCGAGACCCAGTGAGGATCAATGCCAAGAAGGCTTGCAGATGGTGATGAAGATAGAGAGGTGGAGGATGGAGTTTGGAGTCAGCTGCCAGAGCTGAATCCCGTAGAAGAAAAGAAGAGAGCGAAGGAATTCGTGCGCGGGAAGAGAAAGGCCGCGGAACAAAAAAGCAATGAACATGACGGTGAAGCCCTTTGGGGGCTTTGGGCTAGAAACTGCACCTGGAAGGCGAATATCGTCCTCAGATGCGGAGATGAATCCGAGGGCCCGCAGTTTGTTGATGTCGCGGTTGGAGATGGCGGAGGCACTCCAATCACGGCTAACCTTGGCCGCCTCCGAAGCGCTAGCACCCTTCTTTTTACCCATGGTGCTTGAAGCTTCTGAGGGAAGGATGCAGGAAGAAGGAGAGGATGCGCGAAGGAGATGAGCAGTAGGAGGTGTAAAAAAGTAAAAATGAGGAAGCCCTCTATTTATACCAAAAGGATTAACATGAGATCGTGGCCATAACTCCGGGGCGTCGTGGGAGGTGGAGCGAATCCAGCTGTACACGTGGCGCTAGAAAACAGGATGGAACCGGCGGCCCATTATTCCCACGTCGCGCGAAAATCGAGGAAACGCCTCGGTCGCTGCGCGTGCACTGGTCAAAACCTAAAAACTGCTCGCGCAGAACTAGGGTGGGCCCAATCAAGTCTTGTCAATCAGGTCACAACAGCGGTGTGTCATCAGTGACGTCATGGGCACTGTTGATTGCATACGAAGAGATAAGAAAAGTATCGGGTGATGAACTTGAGCCTACGCACGGATTGCGAGCATCCGCACCTAGGCTCGGGGCTACTCCCATCGGAGCGCCGACGCACCCGATAGAATAAAGGTTCGAAGGAAAACTTGACTCGAGTCTGCACCCGGACGTAAGCGCCCGTGCCCAGACTCGGGGGCTACTCCCATCGGGAGCGCTGAACGCGCACCCGATAAAACTTTTTCGCACTCCAGGATCATGCCCGGACTTGATTCTGTGTAGGGTAACGTTGTTTTGCCATCGGCAGTTAACAAAAGTTGGGCACGTTATTCGTTATCCCTTGCATAAAGAAAATGTATCGGATGGACTACAAAGACTTGCAGGAAAAAGCTTCGGCAGAAGAAAATGTTCGAGTGGTACAACTTGAGTCTACGCACGGATTGCAAGCATCCGTACCTAGACTCAGGGGCTACTCCCATCGGGAGCGCTGACGCGCACCCGATAGAAAATAGAAGATAAAAGAAATGCAAGAATGATCGAGGAGAAGGACTTCGGAAGAAGACATGCTCTAGTCTCTACCCGAATTATGTTCGGCTAGACACTCGGGGGCTACTGACGTGGGCATTACCCTTCGGGTAACCAATGTTGATCTACCCTACGTGGTCCAACAGGAGGCCCATGAAGGAACCCGACGGCAAGATGGGCCACTAGGGCGGTGCGACGGAAGATTACTTGGAGTACAAGACGCGGAGGAAGCCGAACAAGGAAAGATTGGAGATAGATCTACTGTAAACCTACTCGTACTCGATTAGACCTCTCGGAACCTGGCCACCTATATAAAGACCAGGAGAGGGGCTATCGAGGGGGACACAATCAATCTTAGCAATACTAGCCAGCAGAAGTTTAGAACTAGGTTACCCTAGCAACTAGCATCTCGACGAGATCACAGCCGAACTATTCGGCACCCCATTGTAACCTGTTTTCATCATAATCAAGAACAGACAGCAGACGTAAGGGTTTTACCTCATCGAGGGCCCCGAACTTGGGTAAATCGCTCTCCCCGCTTGTCTGTATACCGATGTCTCGTGTCAGCTTGCAGGATTCCATCAACCCTAAGCCCCTATCGGAGGGCATTGCCGAGGAGCACCCTCGACAGCGGGAGTAGCAACGAAGAGCATCGTGGCCGTATTTTCCACATATCTGGCACGTGGATTTGGGACGGCCGCCATTGCCATTCCCGCTCCCACCGTAGTCTCCACGGCTACCGTAGTCTCCACGGCCACCGCCATTGCCGTGGCCTCCGATGTTTCCTCCGGCGCGGCCGCCGTGGCTGGGAGCACGGCCGCCACCGCCACGGCCAAAACCGCCGTTGCGCCCACCACCGCCGCCGCGGCCACAGCCACCACCGCGGCCACCGCCGCGCATGACGTTGTTGGCGGAGTGCTGGAAGATCTGATCACACGTCGTGTGGCGCGCTTCGTAGCTCATGAGATGAGCATAGAGCTCACCGATGGAGACGTCCTCGGTGCGGGAGGTGAGCGACGTGATGAGGTTGTCGTAGTTGTCGCCGAGGCCGGCGAGCATGTAGGAGACAATCTCAGCGGAGCTGAGTGGCTGGCCGATCGACGACATGGTGTCGGCCAGATTCTTCATGCGGTGGTAGTACTCGGCCATCGACATGTCGCCCTTCTGTGTCGTGGCGAGCTGCACGCGCAGCTGAACGATGAGTGCCCTGGAGCGAGAGGCGAACATCTGCTCCAGCGCCTTCCATGCCTCATCCGCAGTTGCCATGAAGAGGACATGCCCGAGAAGTCCGGGCGTGAGCGACGCCAGGATGGCGCTCAGGACCTACTGGTCAAGACGAAACCAGGTTGAATAAACGGGGTTAGGTACCTTGGTGGCATCATCTCCTGCACCAGCGATCATCTTCACTGGTTCCTTGATCGTCCCATCGACGAAGCCCATCAGGTCATGGGCGTGGAGAGCAGGGACGAATTGGGCACGCCACAGAAGGTAGTTTTCCTGATCGAGTTTGATGGTAATGGAACTAGCAAAGGGCGGCAGAGATGAGGAGCTAGCAGATGCGGTGGAGCTCAATGAGGCAGCGCTGGAGGTGGTGAGGGTTCCAGATGTGTTGGGAGCCATGGCTTAGGTCGATTAGGAACGTAGGCTCTGATACCATAAAAAGAAACGAGATGAGATTGGTTTGCCGTGCTTCAATGCATCGGCCTTTGTCATATATATATATATATACAGCTCAAGTACATACAGGATATACATCACGATGGTTTAGATCTAAACAGATACAACAACCTGAACTAGATTCGTATGAATCTCTTCTCTACAACTTAGCGTGCAAGTCACGGCTATGAAGCGCTCCTATCACGACCTGAACTGTCGTTTAACAGGGGAGAGGCGCCGGGGCGGAGAAAACCAAGGAGAGCTCCCAAACACTGTTCACATGAGAGAGAGAGGAGAGAACAGAATGAGATCCCCTATGTAGACTGTAGTTGAATTGCTATCACAAGACGGAACACCAGGAACGGTTGTGATGATCAGTTCGATACTGCTGTAAATGTGTCGACTTCACTTACATCTCTATTGCACTAGTGCTATTTTACTCACTACTCCCTCTGTTTCATATTACTCTCTATGTAAATTTGGTTGAAGTCAAAATTTATCAAGTTTTACCAAGTGTACGTAAAGACACATTATTGTTTAGAAACAAAAATAATGTTATTAGTACAGTAATGTAAAATAATTTCATATTATTTACATTGGATTTTGTATATGTTGATATTTTCATGAATAGTTGGTCATAGACTACAAAACTTGACTTTAAGTCTTTGACCAATCCATATATGCGGAGTAATATGGAATGGAGGGAGTACAAACACGCATATAATGTCAAATCAGCTTGAAAAATATTTAAACATGCAATGCTAGCTCAATGTTAAATAAAAAAACCTAAAACCATTATATTATTCCATACTAAACGAGCAATGCCAACATTTTAGGACAAATTCTTAATAGACAACTAACATACTCTAGATTTTTCAGTTTATTTATACCTAAAATAAACAATATGCACTTAAAAAAACTCTACACTTAGAGCTCTTCACCTATATATTTAAGGATACTAAAAGTGATTGTGGCACATACATGTACCTGAAAGTGAAACCAAAAATCAAGGACATATTATGCTCATCTTTTTTTCTAAATATGTAATCCATAAAAATAAGTTTGACCAAGCCTTTTTAAGGGTTTGAGTCTCCAAATTGTCCGATTGCTAACATCATGTTTCTTGCAATTCTTGGTTTCAATTTAATGCAAGTAAAAGTGTAATGTTGAACAATAAATTTGCATGTTTATAATATTATATGTTAATATTAAATAACATTTTTACGTGGTTTAATTTTTTGAATGTAATGAACATACATTTACTAAGATCTAATTAATGTTCAGGAATGAGATATATAAATGAAAAAGTTTAATATAAATAGATAGTTAACTTGCCTTGGGTCCGATACTTGTAAACATGAAAAGAGAGAAATGATAACTTCAGTGTGAGAATTTTACAATTTTTCCATGTTAATTCTCTTCATACTACCATAGGATTATAACGAAGCACAAGGAGAAGCTTTTGGCTTGGGTGGATGACCTAGCTTAAATTCTCGCATATTTTTATTGTTTAGTTTAATGTCTATGTTTTTAAATATTCTTTTCATATAATAAAATGAGTAGTGGTCCTTTTGCCTCATATTAGATAGTTCAAAAATAAATACTTGTAAACATATCATGGAACTAAAAGTGGTGTGATATTGGCTTTCCCAAAGTATGCACACAACCCATTGTTTGTCTCTCGACCATGACACTACACCCCTGATGTGACGTATTGTCACAAAAATCCATCATGTTTTTATAGGTCATTGCAGAGTAGGCCAAGGGGATGATATGATTTTAGTGAAACAAATTTATAAATAGGATTTTGTGTATATGTAGTTTCTTTCAACATATATTTCTGTCAACCAAAAAATTTATAAAGAGGATTTTTTTGTGTATATGTAGTTTTAATGAAACAAACATATCCATCTAATCATCAATACATTATGTAATCTGACAAGAATTATTTATACGTGCTCAAATCTACGACGATTGAGGTTGATTAGGGAAACACACACAACCATTGCGTTCAAGAAAAGACCATATATAACCTACAATAGTTGGAGCCGGGCTAACGCGCCATGGTAGCCTCATACACACAATGACTCGTCATACGTCTGAAGGTGACAAAATGTTTATTATTACAAAAGTGGGAGTTGATAAGTTGCCATAGGGCTAAAGTCGAAAGGTCGTCGCCATGACACTGCTCGTGGCAGAGGGAAACAAAAAACTAGTGGTTCACCGATAATTCTATACTAACTTATGAATTGTGAAACTCTATGATATCAAAGTTGTAAAAACTAAGAAGGAAACCATGTCCTTGCATTTTGAAAAACCCCAAGGGAGCGAAATAAGTAAGAAGATTGCAATTTGCCAAACGCTAACTCAACCTCCTAGTATATTCACTTTGGGTTATAAACAAATATTGTAGATGATTTACATCAACCGGCTGATGGAACAGACCTATTGAGTAGGTTCTCCCATACAAGTCGTTTCCTTTCCCATATTTCTCCATGTATCCTCCTTTGCTAGTGTTCTTCTCCAATACTTCTCTTCTTTATTCGTTGTTTCTTCCTACACAACAAGATCTCCATCTCCTCCAAACGTAATCCTTCTCATTCTTTTTTTTTTTTGTAAAAATGTGTCTCCCCTCAAGTTTCTATTATTAGAAACCAAAAGTGTTTGCTACATCTGTAAGGATAAACTCATCCTCATCTACACCCTTCTTCCTGATATACATGCCATATTCGTCCTCGGACCTCAGCCGCCTGAATCCCCCCCCCCCCTCCCAACTACTTCTCTCTACCGATCCCGGGGCTCCCAAGCTCGCTGCCATGGATGACCGTCATGGTAGAGCTCGAGTTGGGGTGTAAATAAAGGTTATCTCTGCACGCCGCCCTTCAAGGAAGATGCCCCATAGGTGGATGGGTGTTGGATCGGCTGACCCAACATTGATAAGCCAGAATCATGCCCGATGAGCCTGGAACAGCGGGGTGAGCATCTCCATTATTGGGGTGATATTTTATTGAGAGTTGATGTCTCAATGGGTGTTTTGAAAGGTCGCATGTGCGTTGTTTTTGTTAAGTACACATTGACATTTTATTACAATGATTCTTGGTGTGTGCTTCAAGAGGATTTTTTCTCTTGTTGTAAATGTGTTCCTTTGTTGTTGTTTTATATATTGTTCACACCTGTTTCATATGACGAACGGGGTTATTAGGTACATAGAATTTTTTTTTTGTATATGGACGCCTTTGGAATGCTACAATGCATCCTCTGATGTTTTAGGAGAACATTGCAAATGTTACAGCATGCGTGTAGAAAATATTGCATTTGAGAATTTGATGTTGATCATAAGTTCACCACTTAAAATATATCCGACGGGAGGCGGCTGGTTTCCCTCCCGCTACAGCCAGGTGACGCCTAGCGCGGCCAACAACTATTTGATTCCTATTGTCAAACTATTTGATTCCTGATGAGAAGGCCCGGGAGGTACATGCCGGGCCGACTTGCTGTCAGCCTGTCACAGGCAGCACTCGAACATTCAAACTGGCACGCAGCTGTAAATTTGTCGAGCCCAGTCTCACATACTCTCACATTTAAAACCAGCAAGCGTAACGTACCACCTCTACTCGCATGAGGAGTTGCTGTCTCGCCGAGATTCCAAAATCAGCACCGGACGAAGAGTGCCCCCTACGTCACTTCGCTCCCCAAGCAATGGAGCAGTCCGCGCGACGCGGCGGTGCTCTCCCACGAACGAATATAAGCGAGCAAGCAAGCCAGGCCAGTACGTCGCGGGACACGATACAAACAGGGAAGCCAGCGCCATGGACGAGTTCCACGAAGCGGACATCCTCTGGCCCGACACGGCGCCGTCGTCGTCGTCGCAGCCGGGAGAGGCCCTGCTCGCGCCCTCGGAGACCTCGTCCTCGGGTTGCGGCACGTCGTCGCTGTGCAGCTCCGACCAGGGATTCCTCTCCGGTGGGGCGCCGTCCACGTGCACGGCCGCCGGCGCGAGCTCGGCCGTGGACGAGGAGGAGTGGCTGGAGGCGGACGTGCTGTGGCCGGAGATGGTCCAGACGGCTGACGAACCGCACGTTGGCGGGTGGTTTCCACGGGCCGGCCGGCGAGCGAGGCTTGGCCCCGCCGCTAGGCTCGACGCGTGGAGGCCGGCGGCGTCTTCTCCCATCGATATACCAGCCAAAGTTGCTGGATGTTGCCGCTAGGGGCGGCGGCGCGACGCGGCGTGACGGCATACTTGAACTTGGGAGGATCATTTGGGGCCTTTGCGCTGACATTTTTCTTGTACAGATTATGTTCGTTCTGATCGATTTGCAATTCTTAGAAAATTGTTGTATACGGAGAGTGTATACCTTTTTTGTTTTAACACAGCTGAGTGAGACGTTGTAATTACGACGTCCCGATCAAGCTACTTGGATAGAAACGCCTTCTTATCTGTTGCTAGAGGGGATCGATGTAATGTTCGTCTAAGTGCAGATAGAAAGATTTATGAACGAGTACGACGTTTGGCAAAACCAAAAGCTAGAAGTATATTCTTGCCTTCTTCTAGTCTTTTGGGCTATCTTGCTTTTGCTTAGTTCGGCACATTTGCAGCTCAGAGGCACGGCTGCTTCAAGCTACGTACAGCTCAATTCTCCCAACCAAAACAATTTGTTTGTGTCAAACAACTTAATTTCCATACGCTAGCTTAACAGTGAAATGACCAGGTGGCGGCTCACCTTGTCTCCCAAATTCCAATGTTGTTACACCGTCTGGACTGCCTCAGTTTTATGGCATTGACATGTAATATTGGGAAAAGAACAACTCGGTTAATGAGCGGTGCAAAGCTAATTAGCATTTCAAATCAAAGAAATGTGACGGGCATCCTCGCAATGCATGTCACCTAGAGAATTCAGAATGAGGAAATGTGAGGGTTTTTTTTGGAAGATCGACCTTTCTAACGATCATCCTTTTGAAGATCAAGAGTGAGGTGGCCGCATCCGCATGGGTCACTTCTGGACAAAGAAGGTAGGAAGTATCATCTTCGTAGAGTGAGGCTTCTACAGCCCTCGATTGGCTGCCTCCGAGACTATTGAAATTCACTTAGATTGGTTGTATAGGTGATCCGACCTTTGCAACATTTTTTTGTCCACACAAAGCATCACATGTTTTGAGAAAACAGTTTTCCATGATGAACTATATAACAACCTACACACCTAAAGTCTAGATGCTACTAAAATCGGAACCACAATTTTAACACCAGAGAACCTAACAAAACAACTCTTTTGGAAGACAAGTTTTTAAACAAGTGATTAGCCAGCCATTGCAATTTGCAACATGATACCAGTAAGTTTTTTTTTAGGGTGTGTCTATGTCTAAGTTGACTGAGATTTTCTTAAGTCTCAGTCAACTCAGAAAAGTGCAACTGCAGTTCAAAGAAAAGTGCAACTCAGTCTACATTTCTGGCAGAAAAGTGCAATTGCACTTTTTTAACAGAAAAATGCAACTCAAACACTTTTTAGTAATTGACTTAGACTTAAGAAAATCTCAGTTGACTGAGACATAGCAAAACCGTTTTTTTATACGTTTGCAACATCATTGTTGCATTATTCTAGAGACATTCAAACCCATGGAACGTTGCATTGTTTCAAACACACACACAAACACCCAATCGAACTTTTTGTTCTTGTGTGCAACAAGTCCCAATCGATGTATGCAATGCAACAAGTCTGATGCATGGCTCCATGAAAAGCTTGCTGGACGGCTGGATGGCCGGCCCGGAGCCTCGGATGCCCGCTCAAGGCGTGTTAGTTCTGTCACTATGCCAGCCCAATTGATGAAGGCCTGGATTGCCCGCACACTGCTTTTCAGATTCTCAGCCCATCACTCTGCTATTCTCGCCCTGAAAAAAAAAGTCACTCTTCTGTTCTCCTCCAAACAGAAGATGGGCGGGAAAATTGGATCCATACCACTGAAAGAACCAATCTTTAGAAAAATACCACTCAAAGTTTATGAGCTAGAAAAATACCATTGAAAGCTTGGCCCGTTATCTATTTTGTACCATCGCCGTTATCTCCACCTGAACTGGAGCTTTAAACGAATCGATCAACACATGCACGCCATCAAGCAGCAAGGCAGCACTTCGCTGCCCTCTTTTGCAGCTCTCCAGGTTGCACTTCAACGCCCGCTCCAGCAGCATTCATGTTGTAGTTTAATGGCCTCTCAAGCAATTATGGCAGCATATAACATGACTTTAGTACATATTATCACAGTTGCAGATGTAGCCATACAAAAGTGAGATTGGAGCCATCCTTCTAGTTGTTTAGAGCATCTCCACTGGCGGCCCCCAAATAGGCGTTGGCAGCCGGCACTCAGCTTATGGGGGACGCCGGCACACCTTCCTCCGTTTGGGGAAGGGTTCCCCTCAACGGCGGTCTTAATACGACGGCCCCAATAAAGTTGGAAAATTCGAAAACACAAAAGGACGGCGAATTTCATTCGATTTCTACAAAAGACAGCGAGTTTGTACAAAAGACATCGAATACACATAGTAAACTAGCGAGGCGCCTCCATCTTGGGATGCCTCCTTGGGGCGGCGAAGTTCGAGCCGCCCGGAAGCGTCCCGTCAACTTCACGGCCGAACCACCAGCTCCGGCGGCCCATGCGGTTGGACTGCCCGTGAGGAGTTGGACCGCCGCTGCGTGGGCATTCATACGGCGTCTGGCCTCCTCGCCGTCTCGTTTAGCCTCGGTTAAAAACGCGACCGGCGCTATGTCTCGCTGACATGGCTAGCCTACCGGCGTTTTCTAACATGGCTCGAGGCGCCGGTTCGCCCGTTCGGCGCCCCACGCGAGGGACCGACACGGGATTGCCAATGGTTTTATTGTGCTTAAAATAGCGACGATACTTTACTGGACGCACCGGTGTGAGCCAACTTTACTGGAGCTCCCGATTTATTTTTCCTATGAGGCAGTGGGCTAGCTAGTGAACGAAAATTGCAGCACAAATAAGAAACAAAAATCCGGCGGCAAGGTGCCGCGTGGCACGACGGCGAGGGCGACATTGCATCGGCTGTTGCGCACCATGGTGATGCTGACAGCCAGCTAGGCGACGACATCTCTGGCTCGGCGGCGAGGCTAAACGAGACGTACTCTCTGCGCGTATACAATGGGGGTTGGGGTCGACTGCAAGACCAGGCGAAATCCCCACGTGAAGCTGATGACTCTTTGGATCGGGCGGCGGCGGCGTGGTTGTGAAGCGGGCGTGTACCATGGAGGAGCACTCGGAGGAGCAGTCGCCGCCGCCGGGTGTTCTTCCTTTGGCCTAGCCTGGGTGGAGTGTGTGCGTGTGATCTGGCTAAGTTGTGTGCGTGCATTGTGTTCAGTTCAGGTTCAGCTGGGTTTGTCAAGTTTGATCGATTCGTGTAGTTAATGTCCATTTCACGGTGGTGGCATAAATCAATAACGGACCAAGCTTTCGATGGTAATTTTCTAGCCCATAAACTTTCAGTGGTATTTTTCTAAAGATTGGATCTTTTAATGGTATGGATCTAATTTTCCCAAGATGGGCAAACAATCCCCGGCGGTGAGATGCGATCTCCCCCATGCCAGTCGTGCCCGAATCCTCCCCCGTCACCGCTCCAAAGAATCAGACACTCGGCGAAGCAGATGGCCGGCACTACTCACCGGCCGAGCAAGCCGGCGCAGCCACCTCACGCCGCGAGGCGACTAGCTCTGCGCCTGGCCACACCCCTCGCGCCCCTAGCCCTCCTCCTATTCGCCGCCGCCGGCGTGCTCCTCTACTCCAAACCCACCCCGGCATCCCAAATCGTCGCCCGCTCCAAGGAATCTGGCACCACCGCGTCGCCGGCGCTCTCCTTCCCGACGGTGGCGGCCGTAGGCGGCGCGCGCGCCATCTGGGAGCTGCCCGCGGCGCCGGCCAGGGCGGTCCTCTTCGTCGCGCACGGCTGCCGCTGCCGCCCGGAGAACTTCTGGCCGCCGTCCCCGCGCTGCCCCGGGTGCGTCGGGCTGCCGGAGGACGTCGCCATCACGGCCGGCGCGCTGCGGAGGGGGTTCGCGGTGCTGGCCGTGGCGAGCGCCGGGGAGTGCTGGTCGCTGGAGCAGGAGGTGGGCGCCGCCAAGCGGGCGATCCAGTCCTGGGCCGCCAAGAACGGCCTCGGAGACCTGCCGGTGGCCGCTCTCGGCGCGTCTTCCGGTGGGTACTTCGTCTCCCGGCTCGCGGCCGAGATGAGCTTCGCCGCCGTCGTGATTATGATCTCCGAGGGCGCGTTTGGGCCGGCGGGAGCGCTGACGGGTTACCCGCCGGCTATGTTCCTCCACATGCCCAAGGACAGTAGGAGGGTCGCATTGGTGGAGAGGAATATGAAGATGCTGAGGAAGAGTGGCGTTGAGGTGAGGGAGCTCCGGAGCCTGGAGCTTCCTCTAACGCCAACGCTGCTGTCTGATAGAATACCAGAATTGGTCCATGGGTTGTCGGAAAGGATTTGGAAGGTGTTCAGCGAGGAAGGGTTCATTGATGAGAGAGGGTACATGAGGAAGGATGGCCGAGCAACGCCATGGAAGGATGCAATATCGAAGAGAGGGTTCTGGGAGGAGGTTTCCCCGTGGTCTGACCACATCCAGGAGGAGCTGAATCTTGCTTATGGATACCATGAGATGACTAGCTTGCAAGCCGACGAGATGTTCAATTGGATTGAGGAGCACCTGACCTGAGCTTTATGGCTGATACTTGATTAACTGTCTGGCTTACGGGCTTAGATTGAAATGCTGATGGTTTTGTGTAGCATCGCAACACAGGAAACTAATATACTGGTTGGTGGATTGGAGAGAAAGCTGCGGAGTGCAGCTCTGGAAATTATTGTACTAACATAAATCGACACCCAAGTACAAAAGAGACACACACAGCTCAAAGTATGGAATTGACTTGATGTGATTATGCATATTTCCTTCAATTGGCTCTTGTGCAACTGGAGGAAAAGGAAGAAGCACAACAAAGGTAGCTAAGTAGGTTTTGCTGTGATGTACTATAACGTAGGTTCTGGTTTATCTATGTTGCACGGATAGTTGATTATTGTGTTTTTAAGTGGCCAACATTGGATGAATACCGTTGGTTGTTTCTCTGAACCTTGCAATCTGGAGCTGGGTCGTAAGTTTTAGTTGGGTTGACATCCTACATTAGCCTGGCCATTTCTTACTGCAAATTGATAAGCTGTTTGTTTTGTTTTGTTAAAGGCAGTGAAGCTAGCACCTGGAGTGTACCAGGGTGATACTCGAATGTACTCGAATAAGCTGTTTGTTTTGTTTTGTTAGAGGCAGTGAGGATAGCACCCGGGGTGTACCAGGGTGATACTCGAATGTGCTTGTGTGAGGGGAGCAACTCTAGCAGATCCCGAAAACAGCCCACCCTAGATAAATTTATCTAGGATATCTGAAAACGGCTTCTATGCCTTCCGGTGAGCGTGAGATGGAGATGGGACGACGCCCCTGCTTTAGGTTTAGAGTTTTTAGGTATGATAATCTAGTAATTTGTGTTTGTAATGATGAGCTATCTTACTATTTGCTATGGAATGAGGAACTATCCATGTCAAAATGCGTGAATCAATTTTTTTTGTAATATCTAGTATCGATTTAGGTATTTGTTCTTGCCGTGAATTTTCAAAACCCTAAACTGGTATCGGATTTGCCTGATCCCAGATATCCGGTATTGGAATATTCGGGATATCCGGGATCTACTAGAGTTGCTCCAACACCCAAGTGTAAGGGCAGGTACCCGAAAGTACGAGGGTAGTATTGTTAGTGCTAAATTAGCATGTGTGTATTAGGATAGTTATGGTATTCCACATGTTGTACTGTGTAAGGGGCAGGTACCTCGAAAGTATGGGGTACTACCCAATTAGCATGTGTGTGTGTGTTAGGAAAATTGTGGTATTCCACAACTTGTACTATATACATGTGTGTAAAGGTAGGTACCCGAAAATATGAGGGTAGTACCTAATTAGAATTTGTGTGTGTTAGGATAGTTGTGGTATTCCACCTCTTGTACCATATATATGTCCTTGGGCCTCTAGTCAGTACAAGGAAATCATTTGTGTCTCTTTCAATAATTAACATGTTTCACTCATGTAGCTATCTAGTTTAATGGGTTTTAGACGAATAATATCCTATTTTAACAAATCACACAGAGATATTGCTAGCACACATAAGATTAATGGTATTTCATAACTAATGGAAAAAATATTTGGTACTTGAACTAATGGACCAATATGACCAATACTTGAAATAAAATCCATAAAAAACACCAATAGTTTGGCTAAACAGAACGACACCCCAAACAAATAGCTTAGAAACTTGATAAAGTTGATATGACTATAGAGGGTCCAATGCTCAAAAAAGGGGAATATCCTGACTCTTCAGGACGGCATGATATCCTCTTTATAAAGTAGGTTAGTACCAGTTTGAAGTCCCATGGGGAACCATATATGTAAGACTAATACTTTGTTGTATTGACGCAGATGTTCAGATGTTTCTCTTTCTAACCACACAATTATGAGTTTTATAGTGGTCCCACAAAGGAATTACTTGCTAGTGAATGCAATAAATTTTCGTCGAAAGAGGTAAATCAATACATAATGTCAGTACAAGATCTATTTTTTAGACATGATGCTTACTCTCTTTTACTTCCTCTGTTCTAAAAAAAATGGTTTTACTTCCTCTGTTCTAAAAAAAATGGCATGGCGGTATTTTTGCAACTCCAACCCCCCTTCAACTGAAGCCGCTTGTCCCCGGTACATCCTCCTCTCTTCCTTGTGTTTGTCCCGTCTCCCACCTCCTCCTCTGTTCCTCGTGTCGACATTGTCCCATCCATCCTGTCCCCTTCTCCTCTCCGTCGTCCTTGCCGCCGCCTTCCCCACAAGCTTCGCCGCCGCAGTGCTCCGCCTCCCTCCACTCCCGTTAATATGAGATCTGTAATATGAGATCTGTTTCATGCGCAGCCTCATCCAGATCCAAGAAAAGAGGTGATTTTCTTGACCTTTTCCACGGATCCGGCGAGGGTTGATTCATTCAAACATGAGGCCCTCGTTGGTATCTCCATGGTGGCTAGCCAACGACGCCACCACCACCAACGTGGTGAGCATCATCGGTCGTTAGCATAGCGTCCCCGGAATCCTAGTCCTCGTGACTGCCAAGGGCCATCCGCCTCCCCCACCAATTCCTCCCTCGCCACAAATGTACCCCCCGAGGCCTCCTACGCTCACGCCCTTAGGACCATTCCGCTGGACCCGATCATCATCCGGCTCAATCCCGCCATCGTGAAGCACATGGACGTGTCATGGAAAGTCTCTCTTATCAAGGTGAGTCGCCAAAGCGTTGAGCTTGCACTCTTGTTGTATGGTTGTATCATGTGATTTTGTGGCTAATTTTGGGAAAAGCTTGTTCTGCATGGTTCAGTTCCTTTTGGATGCAGGGGTTGTGCCCTCGGAGGAGGAGCTACAGACGAGGGAATGGGTGGTAAGCGAGTTCGAGAAGGTAAGGATGGTTCCTATTTTTGGCCTTAACTTTCTTTATGTGCAACTTCATGTTGAGATGTGAAATCGCATATATGCTATGTTATGTTAGAGTCCACATATATATAGTGGGCGGTTATTTTTTTTTCCATATTATCATGACTATGGTAGTACCTAGACTATGAAAATGGGTAGCATGATATGCGATTGTTCGAATGATGCTCTATTTGACTGCAGTGCTATTGCACAACTACTGGTGAAGTAGTCAAAATGTATGATTGTGGGTTTGAGTGTAAGAAGGTGTTGATAAGTTGATCACATGTATAGGTTTGATATATGCTTTATGAGCAGAGATGGTGTGTTCTTAGTTCAGGAAGATATCAGAGTTGATATGGTGTTTGTTGATGTGGCATAGATAATTTGATCTTGGAAGATGGATATGAGATTAATAAAGTTTAGCATAGATAATTAAAGGTCGGAGAACTAAATATCTTGCTAAACACTATCTCTAAATTTTATCATATGTGGTTTATCATGTATAGATGGTATATTTACATATATAATGTTTTTGCTTGGTATTTTGAAATTATTATTAACAATTTAAATCTCTCGTTGTAAAGTGAATTTCCTTATCGACAATATTTCCCTTGTACCCGGCGCATTTCCTCTATAAAATTTGCGGTTTATCTTCATGTATTTTTTTGGGCTAAGTATTATCCTGTTTTGAAAGTATATGGACATGAATCTTACATTGATGCAGTTTCTATTGGTCATCGCATCAGTACAACTGAGTATATGTTTCTATTTCCATTTATCTAACTTTTTAGCAATGGTTATGGATGGAACAAACGCATGAGAGCAACCTTTCTGCAATGTGTGAAAAGGTGCTTGATAGATGCCTAGCTCCATGAAAATTAGGTGGACAAGGATGTGAAAACATGATAATGATCCTACTGTAGTTTTGTAGCACTTCTACTTCTTTCTATAAATAGAGCGAGATTGTGGAAGGAAGTTTCCAAATAATTGACCAAACATCTTTGTGAACTTCTAGTTAGGATCTAAGACAACTTTGGCAATCACTAGCAAGTAATTCCTTTTGGGATTCCAACATCAGCTTGGCATAAGTAAAATTGTTTTAGGTCCTAACTAGAAGTTTCACAAAGATGCTTGGTTAATTACTTGGAAACTTCCTTCCACAATCTCACTCTATTTATAGAAAGAACAATAAGTGTTACTGAACTGCACTACGATCATTATCATGTTGTCACATCCTTTTTCCATCTAATGTTGATGGAGTGAGTCATCTATCGAGCATATTTTCACACACTGCAGAAAGTCTGCCCTTTTGCATTTGTTTCATACATGAGTATTGCTTAAAAAGTTAGATAAATAGAAAATAAAATCATATACTCACTTGTACTGATGAATGCAAGGACCAATACAAAACTGCATCAATATTAGATTCGGGTCCATATACATTCAAAAGAGGACAATACTTAGCCAATGATTGGTACTAGAAGATAAACCACAAATATTAAAGGGGGAAATGTGTCGGGTGCGAGGGAAATATTGGCAATAAGGAAAGTCTAGTTACAACAAGAGATATAGCTTGTTAATAATAATCTCAAAGGACCAAGAGAAAAAAACATTATATATGTAAGTATACGTTTATACATCAAAAACTGCATATGATAAACAATATAGATCATTTTTAGCAAGCTTTTTAGTTCTCAGGCCTTTATATACGCTAAAAGTTACTACTCTCTTATTCCCCTTAACAACCCAAGATCAAATTATTTATGCAACACCAACAAACGCCATACTAAGTCTCATATCCCCTCAACTAAGAATACATCATCTCTGCTCATAAAGCATGTCAAACCTTTACATGTTATCGGTTGGTCAGCACCTTCTTATACTTAAACCCACATTCATACATTTTGACTGTTTCACATGTAATTGTTCTACCGGTATAACAATTGTTCAATAGCGTCAACCAGAGCATCATTCAGCCAGTCACCATATTATGCTGCCCATTTCCATAGTCTAGATACTACCATAGTCATGATAATATGGTCAAAGATATAGAAAAACCCCAATATATGCACACTCTAATATAATATGCCCTCCCAGGGGCGTGCTGCGGGAGGTTTTGGGTGGCCGTGGGGGGCACGGTGGTGTTCCTGCCGGCGCCCGAGGTTGTTGCAGCCGATGCTGTTGGCGTGCGGTGGTGGCTGGTGCGAGGTGGCTGTTGGTGGCCTGTGTAGCTCCGGCTGTCCCGGTTCAGGAGATGAAGTCCGAGTGAAAACTCAGCTCCGACTTGGGTCGGTGCCGGCGTTGGCGGCATCCCTGGATGTCGTGCCCCTCCTTGGAGGCATCGCCGTGGGGCTCCTACCTCCCTTGCCATGAAGGTTTCGTGCTCTTCGGGTGAAAACCCAAGTTCCTGCCTCGGCCGGAGCGGGCGATGGCGTCGGTCTCCGTCGCTTCCTCCTTGGAGGCATCGTCTTGGAGAGCACGACCTTGTGGGGCAGCGGTGCTTCGTTTGCCGTCCAATGTCATCGTGCCAGCAGGGTTTGAGGATGTCGAGGCGGCGGCCTCGAAGAGGATGTGGAGCGCCGGGGCGGCGGCCCCGGAGGGCAGTGCGTCTACAGCTATATGGTGTGTGGTTGTGGCTTGTCACGGCTTGGGTGGCAACCTTGGCCGTGAGGGCGGCAGGGTAGTCGGCTCGTACTGATGCGTCCTAGAGGGGACGATCGGTTTGTATGTCGGGGCGGCGGCCCCGGATGATGGTGTGATGTCCGTGGTCTGCGAGCGGCGTGCTCTGTGCAGCTTGGGCTGCGGGTTGCCGAGTCGTGCGGCGTCGTGGCTCCGAGTGCGAGCGGCGGTATGTCGGGATGGCGGTCCCGGAAGGTGGTGTTGGTGGTCTCTGCGCCGGGCGTGGTGGGTTAGTTGGATGTCGGGGCGGCGGCCCCGAGAGCTTGACAGTGTTGAGGACATCGACCTTGTGTCGCGAGGGCGACAGGGTCGTTTTGGCGCAGTTCTATGAGAGGTTCGTCTTCTTCAGCTATGTTGGAGTGTCCCGTATCTGCTCCTCCCATAGTAGGCACGGCGTCTTCTCTCCGGCTTGGTTAGAAGGCAAGCTTATCTTGACGAGTGTGTCGTCCGCTTGTATCAGTGGTGGGTTTCAGTGGGCTTGTCCTTGTGACGTGGCAAGTGTGGGCTTGACCCCGTGGTGTCTTGTATGGTTTTCGCCCGGTTTTCTCCGAAAAACTGTGCACTTTCTGCTTAATTAATGGATGGGGCAAAGCTTTTGCCTCCGTTTCAAAAAAAAATATATAACATAGCATAGATGCGGTCTCACATCTCGACAGGAACTTGCACGGAAAGAAACTCAAGGCCCAAAATATGGACCATCCTTACCTTCTCGAACTCGTTTACCACCCTTTCCCTCCTCCGTCCCTCCTCCTCCAAGGGCACAACCTCACACCCTTAAGGAACTGAACCTTACAAAACAAGCTTTCCCCAAAATTAGACACAAAATCACACGATATGGCCATATGGCAAGCGTGCAAGCTCAATGCTTCGGTGACTCAGCTTGATAAGAGAGACGCTCCGGGACACGTCCATGTGTTGCACGGTGGCAGGATCGAGTCGGATGATGATTGGGCATGGCGGGATGGTCCCGGGAGGCCGCGGCGGAGGAGGTCTCGGGGCATACATCCACCGGGAGGGCGGAATCGGCGGGGCAGGCGAAGGGTCCCTCACACACAAGGACTAGGGTTCCAGGAAGATGTGCTAACCGGAGGCCACGCGTGGCGACGGTGGTGGCGGTCTCTTTGGGAAGTTGCCGCGGAGACGACGATGCCGGCGAGGGCCTCATATTTATAAATGAATCAACCCTCGCCAGATCCGTAGAAAATGTCGAAAAAACCACCCTTTTCACGGATTTGGCCGAGGCAGCCCCGGAAATGGAGCTCATCATATGGGTAGTGGAGGGAGGTGGAGCACAAATGAGGGGATTGAGGGAGGCGGAGCGCTGTGGCGGCAAAGCTTGGAGAGAAGGCAAGGAGGAGAAGGGGACGATGGTGACACTGACGCGAGGAAATGAGAAGGAGGTGGGGAGTCAGGATGAACGCAATGAAGAGACGAGGATGTGTCGGGCACGAGCGGCTTTAGGTGAAAAAGGGATTTTGCAAAAATACCGCCGCGGCAAGTTTTCGAACAGAGGGAGTAATCCACGTGTATCGCTCACCTATTCCGTTCTTCATTTTTCATTTGGTGGAAAATAGGACAAGATATGTACCTTCTGAAATGTTGGACCTCTTCGTAGATGGTTTTGTTAATTTCGAGTGAGGATATACTCCAAGCTGTAATAAAGTGTGGAGTAACTAGTTGCTCATTTTCAGCCTGAAGACATTTTAAAACTACCTATGAACTCCCCACTGGAAAAGGATATTAAAAGTTACAAGGTTTTTTGCAACTCTGAAGTGAGAGTAGTGAAAACAGAAAGAAAACTGAGAAAGCATGGTGTATGCCAGTCCTGCCTGTCTTTTCGGTTCCAATGCACGCCGTGCACTGAGGTGAAAAAAGCGCACCTAGCTTTATGTTTGCAGCCTGTAATCGCCACACCGTCAGTGTACTGTAATCTTTCAGGCACGTTTCCATCACCAGGATTCCAGATGTGCTAATTTTGCCCAAAATGAAGTCCGGGTTGGTTGGACTCAAACCAGTCAGCCTGGTTGGAGCATCAGCGTGAGTGCTTCTCTGCTAATTAAGCGGAAATGTGAACGCGGCAGCTCTGGATGCGGACTTTGCCACATATTCCCGTTTCACGGCCTGGATAGAGGAGCTGGCCAGTGAAGAGGTAACTTGTTAGAGCAACTCTAGACCCCTAAATTGGTTAAACCTTTAAATTTGCAAGGAGATTTAAGGGTTTGAGGTATTTTTTTGTCCAGATCAGACACTTTAAAATGGTCGAACCCTCAATTTTTTGCAGGCCAACATATATAAGAGCCCGCGATTTGTATAGTTGGAGTTTCGGATTCGATTTTGCAGGCCAACCTGTATACGGTCAACACGCTCGCAACACCTCGCGTCAACATATTTCCCCGATAAACTCGCCGGAGTCCGGCCAAATTCCAGCGAAACGCCTACACATTTCTAGTGGGGATTGGCAAAATTGAACGAAGCTCGTCGGAAATTGGCCGTTGGCCGAGCAGCGGTGGGTATCATGCACGAGCAGTGGAGCGGCGAGCAGTTTCAGGAGCCGGATGACGCACGCATGCAGCTGGGGGGTGGTTGGGCGGCGCGGTCGAGGGCAAGAGGCCGGGCGGCGCGCGCGGCAGGGCGGACGGAAGGCTTCTCAGGAGGAAAAAGAAGGAAAAAAAAAAGTGAACCTTTTAGTGAAATATTCCCGAATATGTTTTTTTAGTGTCTTACTTTGAGGGGTCTGGTCTACGGGAGTGTTTTTCGACCCGCAGACCGCGTTTTTTCCAGCCCATATCCACACATATACGGTTTGCAGTTTGAGGGTCCGCTAGTGTTGGTCTTATCTTCAGCCGTTCAGCGCTAAATGCAAGGGGGGGTCTTAGGCCCTGTTTGTTTCAGCTTCAACTTCAGCTTTTAGCTGCTTTTAGGGTCCAAAATCTAAAGCCCAAACAAACAGCATCAGATGGAAAAGCGCTGGCGAGAAGCGCTCTACGGAAATGCACTACGCGAGCGAGCAACCGCGGAAGCAGGTCGGGAGCTGCTTCCCGAGCTTTTGCCTACTTCCCGAGTTACTTTCGATGTAACTGCCCTCTAAACTTCTCCTTATTTACACATTTTTTACCATTGCCTAAACGCAGCCTCACACGCCCTGTGTCCCTTATCTCTTCCTCTCCTGCACGGCTCTCTCTCTCTTCTCTCACACCAACCCGATGCTGCCTCCTTCCCTGCTGCCGGCTGCTCTGCTGCCTCCCCCACCTAGCTCTGCTGCCGGCCGCCGCTCTCCTTCTCCTCCCAGGCCTCTACTCCTTCCCTCCCGCGGGAGCTCTCTCCCCTTTCCTCCCAGCTCGCCCTCATCGCTCGCCCGAGGCCGTCGCCCAGCGCCGCCATTAGAGGCCGCCGCGAGCTTAGTTGAGCCCGGCGTTCGCTCCACCTCACCGTCCTCTACTTCCCCTCAAACGGAATCGGCACAGAGAGCCTAGAATCGGCGCCCCCGTGGTCATCTTCTCCGCCTCCGGTGTCGAGCACCACCGATGCTGCCGGCCACCATGTCGTCGCTCCCGAGCTCCTCCTCGCCTCAGTCCCTACGCGTGCGCCCGTCGCCGACCCCTGCCGTCCTCTCCTCTCTACAGAGGACGAGCCCAACGCCGGTGTTCCGCCCCCCACCCTGTTCGTCGACCTCCAGAAGCGCCGCGCGCGCCAGCGGAGCTTCAGGAGCGCCTTGTGTGCCACCGGATCTCCAATCTCCAATGTACATTCTCCCAGCAGTTGCTCCTCCCAGACCGGATCCCCAAGATTGGATGCATATTTTGAGCAGGATTTGATGCATTTGCTGAGACGGTGCCCATACGTTGACTGCAGATTTTTTGTAGTATTGAGAAAATGTTGATTCACATGTGTGCATTCTTTTGCTGAGAGAAAGTTGAGAAATATCGTAACATTTATTTTTCTTGTCATTTTATTATTTCTATGTAATAGTTTAAATACATTCAAATATTGTATAGGAAATATTCTGAAACATTATTTATATACAAAATATTTTGAAACAAAAAATTGAGAAATATTTAGCTATCAATGTACTCATACAAATAGCTGATTCGTATTAAAATCATCATTTATTCAACATCTTCAGCACTCAGGGATATTCTAGACATTTCACTATTAAAACCAACAGCAGAAGCCACCAAAAGCGTTCCTGCCAAACATCAAATCTAAACCTCCAACAGCTGCTTCCCACAGCTGCTTTTTCACAGCCCAACAGCTACAGCTGCTTTTCAAAAGCTGCAGCCCAAACAAACAGACCCTTAAGCGGTACTGCTCCCAACTGGTCTAGCTCCTGCACCTCTGCTTTTTTTTTTTCCTTTTGAAAGAATGCAAAATATTTGTCATTTTCATCAATCAAGAAGGTTTTAGAGTAATTGCTTTGGACAAGCCTAGGACTTCAAATAAAGTCTGCTTTCATGGCATTACATTACTCAAAAAATTGCCCTGGGGAGGCCTCACGCTTTCGCCTCTGCTTCTTCTTTGTAACGGCTGCAGTTGGAGTCCTCAGACATTTGGAGATCTTAAACCAAATACTATGCACTCTTGCTGCTAAGCTAAAACGGCTGTTCTTGGTTCTCCGGTTGTCAGGTAGGCCGGCCAGTAGAATTTCGAAGCCTGGTGTCCCTGCTTTGGGCTTGGGTATTTCGGTATTTCAGTTCAGTTCAACTTACTAGTATCATTCAGAAGAATCTGCTAAAAAATAGCATGCAATCTGACCGGGTGACTGTGCCTCTAAAGTGGGTCCGCGGCTAATCTCCTCGGATTCCCCGAGGGCCAGGGTTACGGCGGACCGAGCGCGCGAGAAGATCAACCTGAGAACTGATTCAACGAAGCGGTGCACTTCCGTAGGATTCATGCATAGTCATAGAGGAGCGCTTCTTGGGAGCCTACACCTGTTCCACCATAGGTCAGCAACCATATCCAGCGCGCCTATATATGCACAGAGGTCTAGTGCAGCTTCTCCTACGATATCTATCATCTTCGGGTGTTCTTCTTTGACGGCCGAAGCACTCAGCGCCGCAACCACATATAAGCTACGCTCTGGTCGATCGATTACACACCATGGCGGAGTCCAAGAAGCTGCTCGTTCTGATCTTTGCGGCCATGGTTTCTTCGCTGGAGGCGTACGTCTTCTACGCCGGCGGCCACGACGGCTGGGTCGTCGACCCCGCCGAGAGCTACAACCACTGGGCCGAGCGCAACCGGTTCCAGATCAACGACACCATCGGTACGCGCATCGTCTCATCTTAGTTGACAATCAAATAATCCATTCTCTACCATATTCGTACGCGTAAATACCATGAATCAACTGAAGTGTAAGCTGCATGTTTTTCGCTCGCAGTGTTCGCGAACGGCGAGGGGGCGGACGGCGTGCTGCTAGTGACGGAGCCGGACTTCGACGCGTGCAACACGGGCAACCCGGTCCGCCGGCTCGAAGACGGCGGCGGCCGCTCGGAGTTCCGGTTCGACCGGTCAGGCGCCTTCTTCTTCATCAGCGGCGACGAGGACCGGTGCCAGAAGGGCAAGAAGCTGTACATCATCGTGATGGCGGCCCGACCCACGAGGCCGGCGCTGGCACCGGCGCCCGGATCGCCGCCGCCGTTGTGGGCGTCGGCGCCAGAGTACGGGCAGGCCCCGGGCATGAGCGTTGGCGACGAGGCGATGTCGCGCAGTAGCTCGCTGGAGGCGCCACCGCCGACGGCTGGCGCGGCACGGCTGGAGGGAGTCATCACCGGCGCTGTTTTGGGGGTTTTAGGGGCTTTGGTGCTCTGAGATGCCGTAGGGATCGGATCGGCCGGAAAGGTCGTTCCGTGTTGTAATTCCGTGCTGGTATATGGTATACCGATTACTCGTTGTGTGATAGACTGCCGGTGCAAGTTAGTATACTTCAGTACGGAGAGCTATGATTCGTACACAGAATAAAATGATGATGTTATACTTAGGAGCAAGTACACATGAATGGATACTGAAGCCTTTTTCATGACTATTTAATTGACAGCAGGACTTCTGAATCCTTTTTCTTGAGATTGGATTTGCTACAATAACACCAGAAATATTTAACAATTTATGACAACATAATTTATACTATAATACCAAATAAATACAGTAGTACGAAATATAATTTCTAACAATTTTAATGCCATAGATTTTATATTGTAGATATTGATTTTTTTCATAATACTCCCTCCGTTCCTATTTAATCGACGCGGGGGGAGAAGGCTAATGAACAGATTGACGTCAATTAAATCTGGACAGAGGTAGTATTTAGTTAAAATTTACAAAGATTGACTTTGACTAAATCTAGAACGCGAGGTAAATAAGAACGGGAGGGAGTATCAAGGATCTTTCCAGATTCAAATGCAACCAGTATACTCCAACTATGATCCCAACATGTATGACCGATCAAGTCCAACCACAACAAAATCCAAATTCTAATCAATGGACATGGTCACTATGTCTTCCTATTTATGGTATTTCCATACCATTCCAATTAAATTGTCATTGTCACTCCAAATATCCAAAAAAAAATGTTTTGTATTGCTCACATTTTTCACGGGAAAGTAGTTGTGGTAGGTTTTTCCATGGACTTAATGATGCAACCAGCCTTTAGACTAGCAACATGAGAATAAGCAAAGAGTATTGGCATGCACATGTAATATGTGCTATAAAATTAGAGAAAAGAAAGAGAGGAAAAAAGTTGAATAAAGTTTGGTAATCGCAATCTAGGGTTGTTGGCAAAGAGTGGGATGAAACCCGCCAAAGAAGGATAGTAGAAAAAAGAAAAGGCAAAACGTGCCATAGTGAATAAAAGAAAAGACATCTATGATAGGGTCAATATGGAGCCACACACTATAGAACAGAGTTGATGTGATATGGTTGATCAAGGTTTAGACCATGCAATCAAATGAAGATTTTTTTATGCACCTCAAAATATTATGATAGAGCATGAGGAGATACAAGAGATTGACCAAGACAAAGAGCGAAGATTGAATTCAAGTTGATGAACACATGAAAAGCATAAAGAATGTACCACATGGGATCTTGTGGTATGGAAAGCTTTATCAATTATGCTTCATGAACTAACACATTATATATCTTTCCATGGGCATGCATCAAAAGTAAAGATTTCATATAGTCAGTGAGAGGATGGTATCAAGTGGTGATCATCATCAAGGTTGAGAAGGGCAAGTTCAAGATAAGCATCTCGATAAGATCATATGCTTGAAGCTTGCCTTCCATTTGATGATAATGGACATGTGAAGATGTTCCTTAATGAAGCTATCCTATTGTGGTGTATGGGGGAGCAAATTATGAGTTTTCACGAAGAAACAATGATCAAGTGAAGCATTCTAGCTTGAAGCGCTGTCATCGAAATCAAGTGACATGCGCAAGGAAAAGGTATGTATTTTCTAGGTTCTACTTTTACCGGTCTCAAGGTGGTTGTTGGGAGACCGGGTTATAGGATAGATAGTCGGACTATCAAGAGGGGCTTTTAGTTAGGTAACTTCATCACGTTGTCTTAGAGAGCTCAATCCTTTGCATACTTTGCATCCCCTTGTTCTTGTTGCTTCTTGATGTTTCTATGTGTGAGACTCTTGTTCTTATTGCTAGCTTTCCAACAAGCTCAAGTTCATCAAAAACAGAATTTGCATGGATCTTCTACTGCGTTTTCGAATTTAGAGGTTTTATCGGATCTTCGTTTTGGGAAGTTTCACATCTCCCCAGTTTGGAATTTAACCTCTTCCTCCTTCTTGGGGTTTATAGTCTCTATTAGATAGATCTTGTTCTTAGCTTATCAAAAAAATCCTAAGTTTGCTAAAATTGGAGTCTGGACACAAAAGTTATCACCATTTTCGTTTGCTAGTTTTTCGGTCGGTGGGCAATCCGGTCTCACCGACTCTGGCGCCGGACTTGGGTTTTCCCATATGGTTTACCGGCCATGGGACCAGACCGTACCAGAATGGGTTCTGTGAGCGGTTCGGTCAGGCTCCGGTGGGTGTCAATGGGCATTCCGGCGTGGGACTCGGTGCACTAGGCTCGGGACTGGGAAGGTCGGCGTGGGAGCCGGTTTGACCGGCCCTGGAGCGGAATTTGGTCGGGATTGCCCCAAATGGTCATATTTGGTTTTCCTATAAAAGGGAAATCTTCCCCAATAGTTTTGTAGGGTTCTTAGGAACGAAATTGACCTCCATTGTTGACCCTCTTAAGCTTGCTTCCTCTCCATTCCCTCATATAATTCTTGCATCCTTTCGAGGACTTTGGAAGAGGAGATCCAGATCTACAATCCCCACGAAACAAATCATCCTCTAAGTAAGGGGAACCCCTTGGATTTAGATTTTAGAGTCATTGTTTGACCTCCACCATTGTTTTTCCTCTCTAGTTTCTCTACAATATTTGTTGCTTTGGTGGGATTTGAGAGAGAAGTGTTTGAGAACTTCCTCGGTGTTCTTGCTTTTCATCCTTGCATAATGTTGAGCTCTCCATTACGGTTACGGTTAGTTCGAGTGAGAGAATGTGAGCTTGTTACTCTTGAAGGGTGACCTCCTAGTTGGGCTTGGCGGTTGGTGCTCCAGTGGCCTCTTTGTGGGAGATTGTGAAGAGGCTCGGGATTCTACTTCATGGAGGTCGTGGAGCTTGCCATCTTTGGAGTGGAGGAAAAGCTAACCATAAGAAAATAACCTTTGTCCTTCGTGAAATTGGCTCGGAGAAGAAGGTGAGCCTTCGTGATAACCCGCATCTCTCCAACGTGGCGTACCTAACTTTGTGCAAGGGAACACGAGAATACATCTTCGTCTCCACGTACGTGTTATCACCAGATTTTAGCGAAATCAGAAGATGGGCCGCGATTGAGATGGGCTTGGAGGATATGCGCATAAAGTGTTTCTGAATCGGCCTCGTGCGAGAATTTGGGCTAGATTGCCCGTGTATCTGTACATTATGGTAGATTGCATCTTAGTTTAGAATTAAGAGATAGAGTTTGGATCGTACACAGTTAGGTTTATTCCAAAGATAGAAAGTCCACGGACTATAAATATGTACCTAGGGTTATTGAGAAAGGAGGACAATCACGTTCACAACAAACACAATCTAGGCGCATCGCCACCCCTTGTTTCGAGGGTTTCTTCCGGGTAAGCGTCATGCTGCCTAGATCACATCTTTCGATCTAGGCAGTATCAGTTTATTCGTTGTTTTGTGTTGCTCGTACTGAAGCCTTGTTGATGGCGAGCAATACTGTTATCATAGATGTTTTTGGGCTAGCATCGATACTTTTCTGATGTGTTTGCTTAGTTATGCTGCCCCTAAATATCTAGCTGCCTTTGCACCTATCTTGGGTGTAAGGGCAGCATCTTGCTTGTCTTTATTTAGTAGATCTAATCTGTTATGGTTGTTCCTTGTTCTTCAAGGATTAGCTTGATATCCGCATGGTCAGGCCCTGCAAACGGGTTGAACGATCCAGTAGTGCGTAAGGCATGGTTTGCCAATCCAAGAGGGATTTGTTCCGGGAATCGACTCTATGTTGGTTTTTAGGCCTCTTCTTGGATTAGTTTTCTGTTATCTTTTGTATCTGCCAGGCTCAACTGCGTGTAGGATGTTCCAATTATGCGGTGAAAGCCTCATACGTCTCCGACGTATCGATAATTTCTTATGTTCCATGCCACATTATTGATGATATCTACATGTTTTATACACATTATATGTCATATTTATGCGTTTTCCGGAACTAACCTATTGATGAGATGCCGAAGTGCCCTGTTTTCTCTTGTTTTTGGTTTCAGAAATCCTAGTAAGGAAATATTCTCGGAATTGGACGAAATCAATGCCCAGGGGCCTATTTTTACATGAAGCTTCCAAGACCGGAGGACTTACGAAGTGGGGCCACGAGGTGGCCGGACACGGCGGCGCGGCCTGGGCCTTGGCCGCGCGGCTGTCGTGTGGGGCCTCGTGTGGCCGACCTGCCCTTCCGCCTACTTAAGGTCTCTGTCGCGAAACCCTATCATGTTGACGAAACCGAGAAAACCTTCCAGAGCCGCCGCCATCACGAAGCCAAGATCCGGGGACAGAGTCTCTATTCCGGCACGCCGCCGGATGAAGTGCCCCGGAAGGCTTCTCCATCAACACCACCGCCATCTTCATCAACGCTGCTGTCTCCCATGAGGAGGAGTAGTTCTCCATCGAGGCTCGGGGCTGTACCGGTAGCTATGTGGTTAATCTCTCTCCTATGTACTTCAATACAATAATCTCATGAGCTGCCTTACATGATTGAGATTCATATGATGATGCTTGTAATCTAGATGTCATTATGCTAGTCAAGTGGGTTTTACTTATGTGATCTCCGGAGACTCCTTGTCCCACGTGTGTAAAGGTGACAGTGTGTGCACCGTGTGGGTCTCTTAGGCTATATTTCACAGAATACTTATTCACTGTTATGAATGGCATAGTGAAGTGCTTATTTATATCCCTTTATGATTGCAATGTGTTTTGTATCACAATTTATCTGTGCTACTCTAGTGATGTTATTAAAGTAGTTTATTCCTCCTGCACGGTGTAATGGTGACAGTGTGTGCATCGTGTAGTACTTGGCGTAGGCTATGATTGTGATCTCTTGTAGATTATGAAGTTAACTATTGCTATGATAGTATTGATGTGATCTATTCCTCCTTTCGTAGTGTGAAGGTGACAGTGTGCATGCTATGTTAGTACTTGGTTTGGTTATGTTGATCTGTCATGCACTCTAAGGTTACTTAAACATGAATATCGAATATTGTGGAGCTTGTTAACTCCGGCATTGAGGTTCGTGTAATCCTACACAGTTAGTGGTGTTCATCATCCAACAAGAGGGTGTAGAGTCTAGCATCTATCTATTTATTCTGTTATGTGATCAATGTTGAGAGTGTCCACTAGTGAAAGTATGATCCCTAGGCCTTGTTCCTAAATACTGCTATCACCGCTTGTTTACTGTTCTACTGCATGTTTACTTCCTGCAATATTACTACCATCAACCGCACGCCACCCCTATTTTCACTCTTGTGCTCATATTCATTCATACCACTTGTATTTCACTATCTCTTCGTCAACTAACACCTATTAGGTGTGGGGATTGAAAGAACATTTCCCGCCCTTTTGGGTTTTGTGTGTTTGACGTCAACACTATGTATATTTTTATGTGTGTTGATGTAGACAGGTACAAGCTATCAAAAATTATGTTGGATCGGTGAATTGCTTTAGCTGTTCTGAAGTTCTGCAGTTTTTTAGCGGCGGAAGTTCCGCCCCAGCGGAAGTTCCGCCCGGCTTATTCAGCAGAAGCTCCTCAGCGGAGTTTGGCCACGCTCTTTCTTCCTGACCGGAAGTTCCGGTGAAGTTGGCGGAAGTTCCGCCCGAACTTCCGCCCAACTTCCGGACAAGTTCCGAATTCCGAGTTGTGGCTCAGTATAGTCCAGTAAGGTTTTCGCAAGTTTCCGGAACTTGGCCGGAACTTCCGGCCACCGGAAGTTCCGCCCAAGTTCCGCCCCTTCTTTTGCTTTGCAGGAAATTTATCAAAGGCGGAAGTTCCGGCCCGAACGGCCGGTACTTCCGGTGGAAGCCGGAACTTCCGGCCATCCTGGCCGGAACTTCCGGTGTAAGTGAAATTCGTCCCCAACGGTCAGATCTGAAAGCTCCACCCATATAAATAGCTTTCTTCTCCAAAGGGACAAGTTGCTCAATCATTACACAAGAAATCTGCCAAGCCACCTCCATTAGAGCCACCTCAAGAAACACAAGATTTACAAGATCTCCTTCCTCCCCCAACCAAAGCTCTTGATCTTTGGAGACTCGAAGGAGAAGTCACCGATCTACATCCTCACCGAAGCGATTTTCATTTCCCCTCATTTGTTTGAGGGATCTCATGCTAGTGTTCCTATTTGGTTCCCTAGTTGATTTGTGTTGATGTGTTGTTGTTGATTGTTGTATTGTTACAGATTTGGGAGCCTCCAATTCGGTTGTGGATGTGTGCCCCAAGAACCTTGTAAAGGCCCGGTTTCCGCCTCGAGGAAATCCCTTAGTGGAAGTGGGCTAGGCCTTCGTGGCGTTGCTCACGGAGATCTGAGTGAAGCCTTCGTGGCTGTTGGTTTGGCTTGCGTAGCAACCACACTCCTCCAAACGTAGACGTACCTTCTTGCAAAGGAAGGGAACTACGGGAATCATCTCCGTGTCATCGCGTGCTCCACTCTCGGTTACCTCTATCCCAATCTATCTCTTATATATTGCGTAGCTATATCTTGCCTAGTTGATAACCTTGTCATATAGGTAAATTCACTTAGTTGCATATCTAGAGAATTTACCTTTTGTGTCAAGCCTAAATTGAAAAAGAACTAAAAATTGGTTAGCACCTATTCACCCCCCCTAGGTGCGGCATACGATCCTTTCAATTGGTATCAGAGCCTCGGCTCTTATTTCGGGCTTAACCGCCTAAGAGTATGCCGGAAGATGGGGCTTCGGAAGAGGCCGGTAAGATGGTCACCATGGAGGACATCAATTCATTGAGATCCTCCATGGACGCTCAAATGGAAAGCATGAGAAAAATGATTTCCGAGCTTTTGACTCCGGTCCTTCCTAAGGCTCCCACCGTAGAGGTAAAGGACACGGGTGTGTTAGAAGAGGGAGGTGCTTCGGCACTACCCTCCTCTACTAAACCCGTGGAAGGTGATAACTTAAACACTAACAAATCTCCCATTGCATCTCCTAGGGATACTAGTGGAGGTGAGAGCTACAATCGAGTAGCTCCACCTTTTCTATCTCCCGATATACCGGTTCCCCATCCCCATTTGAACATTCGGGGCGACCCACCTAAGTTTTCCATTGAAAATTTCGATACTTGGGGATTTGAGTCTCGCTCTCATGTTTGCAGTGCCTCCAATGAACTTTGGAGAATCATCTTGGAAGGCTTCAACCCTTACAACCCCGACAAGTTGACTAGAAGAGAAGCGGTTGATAGTCAACTCAACAACACCGCCTTGCACATGATTCAAACTAGTGTGGGGACAAAGGATTTGCCTCGTGTTCGGAACTACACCACCGCCAAGGAAGCTTGGGAAGGTTTGGCCGCTAGTTGCATTGGAAGTGAGAGCACGAGAAGGAACAAGTATAATGCTCTTCGGAATCAAGCCGAAGGATCATGAGGCTACCGGATGAAGATCATCAAGTCATGTATTCAAGACTTCTCATCGTTGCCGACTCCTTCCGGCTTATTGGTGCAACCCACATCAATGACTCTTGGATCAAGGAGAAGTACATTGAATGCATGATGCCGTATGTACCCATTGATGTCAAGACCCTTGTTCGGAGAGAATGCTATTCCTCTCTCTCATCTCAAGATGTCGTGCACGAGATGCAAGCCCTCAAGGTGCTCGAGCAAAACTCTCATGATTCCCTCAATCGTGCCATTGGGATGTCAAAAGGGAACAATCTTGCCTTGACGGTCAACTCCGTTGAAGAAGTGATTCCTCAAGAATCTTATAGGGCATCTTGGAGCATGTCCTATCCGGAAGATTTGCAATGCCACTACCATGACCACATGGCCTTCCATGCAAAGTCGTTTTGGATTGATCCGTCCAAGGCCAAGGAAGACAACATCAAGATAAACAACAAAACACTAGCTTTGGTCCAAAGACAAGATCGTGCTACAATTGTGATGACAAGCGCCACTTCATTGCCGAATGCCCCTATGAGAATAGAGAGCTTCATAATGGGAGGCTCATTTCCAAGGACAAGAGCAAAGACACAAAGGGCAAATATTCAAAAGCCCCCAACAAGAAATTCTACAACAACAAGACCAAGAAGGGCAAGAGGCCCTCAAGAGTTGTGCTAGTAACAAAGGAAGAATATTCTTCTGATGAAGTGGGAAGCTCTAGTAGTGAGGAAGATGAAGAAAGCTCAAAGAAGTTGGCCGCCATCGTCACCACCAACATTCCCTCTTCATCTCTCTTTGACTCTCCCAATGAGAATCTTCATATCAAGAATGCACATTGCTTCATGGCAAGGTCCTCCTTGGACACATCTATTGTGCTATCAACTCAAGAAGAGTATACCTTCGGAGATGATGATGTTGATGATGAAGAAGATGCAACCTCTAATGGATTGGTCGCTCTTGCCTCCCTCTCCACTAACTCTTCATCACCAAGTGAATCCCCCAATGAGGTCATTCATGTGGAGGAAGAAAGTTGCCTCATGGCTAAATCCTCCGAGGTATCATCCCCTAACCCCTCTATGCCTAACTTATCTAGTGATCTAGGGGTTGATGATGCTAGTCTAAAAGTGAAACAAGAAATGCTAGAGTTTGATGATTTCATTCTCAACCTACAAGGTAACACTAAAAAGCATGTTTCAAATCTCATGGTTCGTATAGCTCAACAAAGTGATATTCTTGAGAAAAAGGGTCAAATAGAGAGAGAAGATTCTCTTGAAATCCATGCTCTTAAAAATGCTCTTGAGGAAAGTCAAGAAACTATAGCTTCTCTTGAGGAGAGGCTAGAAACTCTTGAAGAGCCTCAAGATAAAATTAACAAGCTCACAAAAGCTAGAGATCTTGCTAGGGCTAAGTCTAAAGTGCTTAAAAAGGAAAAGGCCCAATTTGAGGTTGATCATGAGAAACTTGTGAAAGATCTAGATGAACTAGACAAAGCTCACAAAGCTTTGAAGAGTGAATACACTCTCTTATCCAAGTCATATGAGCAACTTCAAATTAGGCTTGCCTCATATGATGTGCCTAGTTTCTCTACTCCTTCATGTGATCATGCAAATGTTATTGAGGAAAATGCTAGGTTGAAGGATGAACTTGCTAAGGCCTCCTCTCCCCAAAGTAAACTTTTGTTGGATGATCTCTTGAGTAAGCAAAGATCAAACAATGGGAAGGAGGGCCTTGGTTATGGGGCCAAGGCAAAGAAGGCAAACAAGCAAAAGGTCAAGCCCGCACAAGAGAAGAAGAAAGATATCACTAATGGTGAAGCCCCTAAGGGAAAAACCATTAATGATGATGATGCGGGAAATGCTAACCCTCACTATGTTTTATTTAAAGATTATTATGGTGATGTTTATGCTAAATATGTTGGCCCATATGATGGTTATGTTGCTTGGTCTATTTGGGTCCCAAAGACCCTTGTTGCTAACAAAAGAGGACCCATTGAGAAATGGGTACCTAAATCCAAGAATTGATCTCATGTAGGACTATGCCGCCGGAGGTTCAAAATGGGTACTTGATAGTGGATGTACAAGTCATATGACCGGCGGCAAGAACCTCGTCAAGGAGTTGAGGCCTAATACAAATAATATCCCCGTCTCCTTTGGCGATAATTCTACATCCGAGGTAATCGGTTTTGGCAAGGTTGTGGTTGCACACAACATTACTCTTGTGGATGTCATGCTTGTCAAAACCCTTGGTTACAATTTGCTCTCCGTTTCCGCCCTTGGCAAGATGGGTTTCGCCGTCTTTATTGATAATGATATTGTGGTCCTCTTGTGGAGCAAGACTCTAAAAGTCGCTTTCGTTGGGTATCGCGAACATAACTTGTATGTGGTGGACTTTTCGGGGACCACCACTTCAAGTGCGATGTGCCTATTCGGAAAGGCGGATGTGGGTTGGTTGTGGCATCGCCGCCTAGCCCATGTCAACATGAGAACTTTGCAAAGTCTTCACAAGGGGAACCATATTGTGGGACTAATGGAAAATGTTTCTTTTGCCAAAGATCGTGTTTGTAGGGCTTGTGTTGAAGGCAAAATGCATGACTCTCCGCATCCAAGCAAGACTATCATCTCTTCCAAGAGGATCTTGGAGCTCCTTCATGTGGATCTCTTTGGTCCCGTTACTCATGCAAGTCTTGGTGCGAAGAAACATTGCTTGGTGATTGTTGATGATTACTCAAGATACACTTGGGTCTACTTTCTCAAGATGAAAGATGAGACTCAACAAATATTCATTGACTTTGCTACCGAGGTGCAACGCCAACACAACCTCCTCATTATGGCAATAAGAAGTGACAACGGCTCCGAGTTCAAGAACTATACACTCAATGATTTTCTTAGTGATGAGGGGATACGTCATCAATATTCCGCTGCTTACACCCCTCAACAAAATGGTGTTGCGGAGAGGAAGAACCGGACTCTTATGGATATGGCAAGATCTATGATGGCGGAGTATAAATCCCGCTATAACTTTTGGGCCGAAGCCATCTCCACCGCTTGCCACTCTTCTAACCGGCTCTATCTCCGCAAGGGATTGAACAAGACTCCATATGAAATACTCACCGGCAACAAGCCCAATATCTCATACTTCAAGGTGTTCGGTTGTAAGTGTTTCTATAAAATCAAAGGAGTTCGTTTGTCTAAATTTTCTCCTAAAGCTTTGGAGGGTATATTTGTTGGTTACGGTGCCGAATCTCACACTTATAGAGTCTTTGATGTATCCTCCGGGATTATCATTGAATCTTGTAGTGTGAAGTTCGAAGAAAATGATGGCTCCCAAGTGGGGCAAGTTGATGTATGTGCAGGTGATGAAATACCTCAAGATGCCATAGTAAGAATGGGTGTGGGATTTTTCCGCCCCATTGAGGGACACGGTGTGGCGTCTCGGGAAGAACTATGCTCTACCACGGTGGAGCCCTCATCCTCTCAACATCAACAAACCCCATCTCTTGAAGCAAATAATGCACCAACCCAAGAACAAGAACAAAACCCTCCCTCTTGTGTGCAAGATCAAGGACAAGATCAACCACGGATTCATGATGGATCCGATGAATATCCTTTCAACATTCTACTCTCACCGGATAATGTCCAAGATCAAGCACATGAGGATGAGCAACCTCAAGTAATTGAGGAAGCTCAAGTTGAAGGTCAAGACGGGGACCCAAATGATCAAGTTGATCAAGTGACACCTCCAAGGCCAAGAAGAACCAAGGAGGAGATCGAGACCCGTCGACTAGCAAGAAGAGAAAGGCAACTTGAGCGTCTTGGACACACACATGACAAGGTTCTTGGTGATGTAAGGGCAAAAGTTTCCACAAGAAGGAAATTGGCTAACTTTAGCAATCATCATGCTTATATCTCCTTAGTGGAACCCAAGAAAGTATTTGAAGCCCTTGAAGATTCGGATTGGTTGGAAGCTATGCACGAGGAACTCAACAACTTCAAGCGCAACAAAGTGTGGACCTTAGTAAAGAAGCCAAAGGAGTGCCGCAATGTTATAGGCACTAAATGGATTTTCAAGAACAAGCAAGATGAGTTTGGAAATGTTGTGAGGAACAAGGCAAGATTAGTGGCTCAAGGGTTCTCTCAATTTGAGGGAATTGACTTTGGAGAAACTTATGCTCCCGTGGCTCGCCTTGAGTCCATCCGTATCCTTCTTGCTTATGCATCGCATCATAACTTTAAGTTACAACAAATGGATGTGAAGAGTGCATTTCTTAATGGTCCGTTGCATGAAGAGGTTTATGTTAAGCAACCCCCGGGGTTCGAGGATCTCAACTTTCCTAACCATGTCTACAAGCTTGATAAAGCACTTTATGGTCTCAAACAAGCTCCTAGAGCTTGGTATGAGCACCTTAAGGAATTGTTGGTAGACCGTGGGTTTGATGTTGGGCTAATCGATCCCACTCTTTTTACTAAGAGGGTCAATGGGGAGCTTTTCGTTTGCCAATTATATGTTGATGATATTATATTTGGCTCTACTAACAAAGCTTTCAATGATGAATTCTCAAAGCTTATGACCGATAGGTTTGAGATGTCTATGATGGGAGAGATGAAGTTCTTCCTCGGTTTTGAGATCAAGCAATTGAGGGAAGGAACCTTCATCAATCAAGCAAAATATCTCCAAGACATGCTCAAGAGGTTCAAGATGACCGAGTTGAAGGGTGTGGCCACTCCTATGGTTACCAAATGTCATCTTGCATTAGATCCCAATGGTAAAGAGGTGGATCAAAAGGTATATCGCTCCATGATTGGATCCTTGCTTTACCTTTGTGCATCTAGACCGGACATAGTGTTGAGTGTTGGTGTGTGTGCAAGGTATCAAGCTTCTCCTAAGGAGAGCCACATGATGGCTCTCAAAAGAATCTTTCGATATTTGGTTGATACCCCAAGATATGGTATTTGATACCCCAAGATATGGTAGGTCCTTGGTGTGTTGGTCTTCTAAGAAGCAAAATTGCATATCTCTCTCCACCGCCGAAGCCGAATATGTTGCCGCCGCAAGTGGATGCACTCAATTGTTATGGATGAGGCAAACTTTAAAGGAATACGGTGTCATTTGTGACAAAGTGCCTCTATTATGTGACAATGAAAGTGCCATCAAGATTGCCTATAATCCGGTGCAACATTCAAGAACGAAGCATATTGAGATCCGGAATCATTTCATTAGGGATCATGTTGCCTGTGGTGATATTGAGCTTATCTATGTTCCTACCAAAGACCAACTTGCCGATATATTCACGAAGCCTCTTGATGAAGCAAGGTTCTCTTATTTGAGGAATGAGCTAAATATCATTGATTCAAGGAGTATAGCTTGATCATCTTGCAAACACACCTTCGTCTCAAAACTTTATTTGGTTTAGATGTGGGCATGGAGATAGGGGAGTTTTAAATTATTGAGCTATCCCTCCCCCATAATGCCAACATTAAAGATTTCATTCTCGTTATATCATATGTTGATATGTGAGCTTAAATGATGAGTATTGGTTTGGACCCAAGATATATCTTCGCGGTGCCATATCATAACACTCATATATGGTGGCCTAGGCCACCGCACTCTTCTTCGTGAAGAGTTGGAGTTGTTTAGATCTTCATTGGATTTTATTGACATCTCCTTGTTTATGGGAAATCACTCATTTTTGGCCTTCATTTGCATTATTTGCAAAAATGAGTGATCATGTACCATCTCACAGTTTGGCGTATCTGTCCTAAGCCTATCTCATCTAAGACATATCCTTCACCTTCTCCAAGTGCACCTTGTTCGTGTCAAAATCCTGTTTTTGGGCACAGTTTCCTGTTCCACCGGAAGTTCCGGTCGTTTCGACCGGTACTTCCGGCCGGTATCCTTTTCGCCAGTTCAGCCCTGTTCGTGTCCAGCCTGGGTGGTTCCTGAGAGACCGGAAGTTCCGGCTCCAACGAGCGGAACTTCCGGCCTTAAGTGGCCACTATATAACTGGGCCGAACGGGTGAGCAGTTCCATCTTCCTCACTTTTCCCCTTTCCAAGATCTATTTGGTGGTGCTCCTCCCCTGTGACGGCTGCTGCTCCTCCGGCCGGATCTCCCTCCTCCGGCGCCCCGCCGGATCGTCTCCGTGGATCGGCATCCTCTCCCTCTTCTCCTCCATGGCTCCCCCCGGTTTGTGCCCTCTCCCTCTCTATGTGTGGGTAGACCTCACTAGATGAAATATAGGGCATACTCTAGGCAAAGCTATGGTAGAAATCCTCTAGATGCCTTTCCTCTACTAGATCGTGCTTAGGATGTCGTGGTAATGCGGTTCTCTTAGCCATTGCCTCAGATCTGGTGAGAAACTGCCGCTGTTTTCGAACAGCCGGAAGTTCCGGTCCTTCACGCCGGAAGTTCCGCCTTCTCACCGGAACTTCCGACCTGGCGATTTTTTCTGCTGTTACCCGATATCCTGTGCATGCTCTGGTGTTTGGCCTCCTTGCTTATGTGCTTTCATTCATCATTCCTATCTTTTTGATTCCGTTATCAGGTGGTTCCAAGAAGAGAGGCAAGGATCATGTGGATGAAGTTGAGGAAGAGCTTGAGCAAACCCGACCATCCAAGCTCACCGCTCGCCAGCAAGCTGCAGCTGCTCAGAGGTTCAAGTCACCGGCTGTTCGTGGGAAGAACATACATATATCCGTGAAGGGCATGCAATATAATGAGTACAAGGAGCTCCGTGACATGAACCCTTACCTCACCCCTCGGAGCAATAGGGTTGGGGATAAGCGGTTCCACAACAAGACCCAAGAGGAGATATTCTATGAGATCTACATACCATTCAAGAAGGGGGTAGCCCCTCAACATGCTATTGACACCGGGAAGATGGCCGCTAATAAGTACTTTGAAGAAGCCTATGCCATGTGTGGAGAGTTTGGGCTCTATCCCATTATGGAGCTCAACAAGGACTATGATGTTGGGTTGATTCAACAATTCTATGCCACCGTCCACTTTGAGCAAGATGAAGCAAGAACATTTCGGTGGATGACTCATGAGAGGCTCCTTGAGTCTAACTTGGCAAAGTTTGGAGCCGCCCTTGGATACCCTCGCTACCCGGGCGTTGATGCAAATGGTTGGAGGTGCCATGATAGCTCATGGGCTCAAACAAGGGAGGTCTTGGAGCACCTCTACATCCCCGGTTGGGGTGTACCGGGCAAGAGTGCGGATCTTCTCCCTACTTGGGATATTATGCTTAGAGTCTACCGGGAAACCATTGGACCAAAGGGTGGCAACCTTGATGAGCTACATCTTTATGAAGTGGATCTTATGGCCAACTCTTTTGCTAAGAAGGGCACCGGTGAGAAGCTTGATGTGATGGACTACATCTATCATGAGATGTGGTCATGTGTGATGGAGAAGAAGCTTCCCGCCTATGCTCCGTACATTATGAAGCTCATTGAGGACACTTGGATGGAGACTTGTCAGGCTAGACTCGTTCAATCCATTCCACTCACTCTCACATCCCATGAAGTGAAGTCATTGAGGGCCAAGCGCCACAACTCTCCTCTTGAAGATGTTAACCCCATGAATGAGAAGCCACCTAGCTGGGCCTCCAAGCTAGCACGCCGCATGAGACAGATCTTTTGCCTCACCTCTGCAGTCAACCACCGTCAGTATCAGCAGCATGCAGAAGCCAAGAAGTCTCGGGTTCGTCAGAAGAGCATCATGAGGGCACTTGCGGTGGACGTGTCTCCTCCCGGATCCGAGGAGAACATCACTCCGGAGGCGGAGTGGGTCTCTCAGCATGGCATGCCTCTCCCTCCAGATGGTCTTGAGATCGAGTCTCCTCCGCACACTCCTCCCTACCCCGGCGCTACATCGAACCTCCCTCCCGGCTGGGCTAACGCCGACCCTTGGGACGTGTAGTTTCTCCTTTCCCTTTTTGGTGCCTTGGTGCCAAAGGGGGAGAGTGAGAACCTTATTAGGTTGCTCTCCGTTGGGTATTTGCATGGGGGAGTCACAAGCTCGTGTTGGCTTTGATTTTTATTGCTTGTGATTCTATTTATCTTTATGGTGTCGAACTATGTCTTAGCTATTTGGTTTGTAAACTCTATCTATGTGTGCTTGGAACCTTATTTGTGTATGGTAAACTCCGTATGTGAGTCTTCCTTGGTTATCTATGTGTGCATGATCTTATTATCCATATGCTTATCACTATGTTGTATTGCTAACCCTTGGAAGACGGATGCAAGATATAGGGGGAGTGATGCGCGTGATTGACGTATTGTCTTTTCGTTCGACACGCGTCCGTTGGGAACCCAAGAGGAAGGTGTGATGCGCACAGCGGCAAGTTTCCCTCAGTAAGAAACCAAGGTTTAATCGACCAGTAGGAGAGTCAAGAAGCACGTTGAAGGTTGATGGCGGCGAGATGTAGTGCGGCGCAACACCAGGATTCCGGCGCCAACGTGGAACTCGCACAACACAACTTGTACTTTGCCCCAACGAAGCTGAGGTTGTCAATCTCACCGGCTTGCTGTAACAAAGGATTAACCGTATTGTGTGGAAGATGATTGTTTGCAGAGAAAACGATAAAACAAGTATTGTAAGAGATTTGTATTTCAAGAAAGAGAATTGGACCGGGGTCCACAGTTCACTAGAGGTGTCTCTCCCATAAGACGAACATCATGTTGGGTGAACAAATTACAGTTGGGCAATTGACAAATAAAGAGAGCATGACCATGCACATATCATATCATGATGAGTATTGTGAGATTTAATTGGGCATTACGACAAAGTACATAGACCGCCATCCAACTGCATCTATGCCTAAAAAGTCCACCTTCGGGTTATCATCCGAACCCCCTCAAGTATTAAGTTGCAAGCAATAGACAATTGCATTAAGTATGATGCGTAATGTAATCAACAACTACATCCTTAGACATAGCATCAATGTTTTATCCCTAGTGGCAACAGCACAACACAACCTTAGAACTTTCTGTCACGTCCCAGTGTCAATGAAAGCATGAACCCACTATCGAGCATAAGTACTCCCTCTTGGAGTTACAAGCATCTACTTGGCCAGAGCATCTACTAGTAACGGAGAGCATGCAAGATCATAAACAACACATAAGCATAACTTTGATAATCAACATAACAAGTATTCTCTATTCATCGGATCCCAACAAACGCAACATATAGAATTACATATAGATGATCTTGATCATGATAGGCAGCTCACAAGATCCGACAATGATAACACAATGGGAGAAGACAACCATCTAGCTACCGCTATGGACCCATAGTCCAGGGGTAGACTACTCACACATCACACCGGAGGCGACCATGGCGGCGTAGAGTCCTCCGGAGATGATTCCCCTCTCCGGCAGGGTGCCGGAGGCGATCTCCGGATCCCCGAGATGGGATCGGCGGCGGCGGCGTCTCCGGAAGGTTTTCCGTATCGTGGTTCTCAGACCGGGGGTTTCGTCACGGAGGCTATTTGTAGCGGAAGGGCTCATGGCACGGGCCCCACACTCTCAGGTGGGGCCCCGCACGGAGGTAGCCCCTGGCTTTGGGCCGGAAGCTCGTTCTTGGCCTAAGCACGGACGTGGCCATAGGTGGCCCGCCGGGCCAGGCTCGCTCGTTTCAGAGGCCCATCATTCACTAGGTGATTTATGAAACCAAAAGCAACTGGCACTTCCAAGCATGTCTTGCGAGTTTCATCGGCATCATTGCTTAACCATGTAGGATACCATGAAACAATAACAGTAGGAATCAATGCACATCAACTGTGCTTCTTGAGGCAGTCATCAATATGTGCTAGAATCATGAAACACCATAACGTCGGACGTATCGGGCATGGAACATAGGATCGACGTGGAGGACATATATCTCCCATCTAATTAACTTCTGCGTAGTGAGTGATGAGTGAGTTATGGTGACATGCCATCATAATCTTGATCATACTATTTGTAAGCATATGTAGTGAATGCAGCGATCAAAACAATGTGTATGACATGAGTAAACAAGTGAATCATAAAGCAAAGACTTTTCATGAATAGCACTTCAAGACAAGCATCAATAAGTCTTGCATAGAGTTAACTCATAAAACAATAATTCAAAGTAAAGGTATTGAAGCAACACAAAGAAGATTAAGTTTCAGCGTTGCTTTCAACTTGTAACATGTATATCTCATGGATATTGTCAACATAGAGTAATATAATAAGTGCAATAAGCAAATATGTAGGAATCAATGCACAGTTCACACAAGTGTTTGCTTCTTGAGGTGGAGAGAAATAGGTGAACTGACTCAACATTGAAAGTAAAAGAATGGTCCTCTCAGAGGAAAGCATCGATTGCTATATTTGTGCTAGAGCTTTGATTTTGAAAACATGAAACAATTTTGTCAACGGTAGTAATAAAGTATATGCATCATGTAAATTATATCTTATAAGTTGCAAGCCTCATGCATAGTATACTAATAGTGCCCGCACCTTGTCCTAGTTAGCTTGGACTACCGGATTATCACCGCAATACATATGCTTTAACCAAGTATCACAAAGGGGTACCTCTATGCTTGTACAAAGGTCTAAGGAGAAAGCTCGCATTTGGATTTCTCGCTTTTGATTATTCTCAACTTAGACATCCATACCGGGACAACATAGACAACAGATAATGGACTCCTCTTTTAATGCTTTAAGCATTCAACAACAATTAATTCTTTTCTCATTAGAGATTTGAGGATGTTTGTCCAAATACTGAAACTTCCACCATGAAACATGGCTTTAGTTAGCGGCCCAATGTTCTTCTCTCACAATATGCATGCTCAAACCATTCAACTCAGTGTAGATCGCCCTTACTTCAAACAAGACGAACATGCATAGCAACTCACATGAAATTCAACAATGAATAGTTGATGGCGTTCCCCAGTAAACATGGTTATCGCACAACAAGCAACTTAATAAGAGATAAAGTGCATAATTACATATTCAATACCACAATAGTTTTTAAGCTATTTGTCCCATGAGCTATATATTGCAAAGGTGAATGATGGAATTTTAAAGATAGCACTCAAGCAATTTACTTTAGAATGGCTGGAAAATACCATGTAGTAGGTAGGTATGGTGGACACAAATGGCATAGTGGTTGGCTCAAGTATTTTGGATGCATGAGAAGTATTCCCTCTCGATACAATGGTTTAGGCTAGCAAGGCTTATTTGAAACAAACACAAGGATGAACCGGTGCAGCAAAACTCACATAAAAGACATATTGAAAACATTATAAGACTCTACACCGTCTTCCTTGTTGTTCAAACTCAATACTAGAAATTATCTAGACCTTTAGAGAAACCAATTATGCAAACCAAATTTTAGCATGCTCTATGTATTTCTTCACTAATAGGTGCAAAGTATATGATGCAAGAGCTTAAACATGAGCACAACAATTGCCAAGTATCACATTACCCAAGACATTAATAGCAATTACTACATGTATCATTTTCCAATTCCAACCATATAACAATTTAACGAAGAAGAAACTTCGCCATGAATACTATGAGTAGAAACCAAGGACATACGTGTCCATATGCTACAGCGGAGCGTGTATCTCTCCCACAAAGTGAATGCTAGGATCCATTTTATTCAAACAAAACAAAAACAAAAACAAACCGACGCTCCAAGAAAAAACACATAAGATGTGATGGAATAAAAATATAGTTTCGGGGAGGAACCGATAATGTTGTCGATGAAGAAGGATGCCTTGGGCATCCCCAAGCTTAGACGCTTGAGTCTTCTTGATATATGCAGGGGTGAACCACGGGTGCATCCCCAAGCTTAGAGCTTTCACTCTCCTTGATCATGTTGCATCATACTCCTCTCTTGATCCTTGAAAACTTCCTCCACACCAAACTCGAAACAACTCATTAGAGGGTTAGTGCACAATATAAATTGACATATTCAGAGGTGACACAATCATTCTTTACACTTCTGGACATTGCATAATGCTACTGGACATTAGTGGATCAAAGAAATTCATCCAACATAGCGAAAGAGGCAATGCGAAATAAAAGGCAGAATCTGTCAAAACAGAACAGTTCGTATTGACGAATTTTAAAATGGCACCAGACTTGCTCAAATGAAAATGCTCAAATTGAATGAAAGTTGCATACATATCTGAGGATCATGCACGTAAATTGGCATAATTTTCTGAGTTACCTACAGGGAGGTTTTGCCCAGATTCGTGACAGCAAAGAAATCTGGAACTGTGCAGTAATCCAAATCTAGTACTTACTTTTCTATCAACGGCTTAACTTGGCACAACAAAACACAAAACTAAGATAAGGAGAGGTTGCTACAGTAGTAAACAACTTCCAAGACACAAAATAAAAACAAAGTACTGTAGCAAAATAACACATGGGTTATCTCCCAAGAAGTTCTTTTCTTTATAGCCATTAAGATGGGCTCAGCAGTTTTAATGATGCACTCGCAAGAAATAGTATTTGAAGCAAAAGAGAGCATCAAGAGGCAAATTCAAAACACATTTAAGTCTAACATGCTTCCTATGCAAAGGAATCTTGTAAAGAAACAAGTTCATGAAGAGCAAAGTAACAAGCATAGGAAGATAAAACAAGTGTAGCTTGAAAAATTTCAGCACATAGAGAGGTGTTTTAGTAACATGAAAATTTCTACAACCATATTTTCCTCTCTCATAATAACTTTCAACAGCATCATGAGCAAACTCAACAATATAACTATCACATAAAGCATTCTTATCATGAGTCTCATGCATAAAATTATTACTCTCCACATAAGCATAATCAATTTTATTAGTTGTAGTGGGAGCAAATTCAACAAAGTGGCTATCATCATATATAGGAGGCATATTGTAATCATAAAAGAAAATTTTCTCCTCAATGCTTGGGGGACTAAAAAGATCATGCTCATCAGAGCCAGCTTCCCCAAGCTTAGAATTTTCCATAGCATTAGCAACAATGGTGTTCAAAGCATCCATAGTAATAACATTCCCATTGGCATGCATATAAAGTTCCATGGGTTTTTTAATTCTCTCTTCAAACACATCATGTCCTAATTCAAGATAAAGTTCATAAAGATCTCTCATATTTTTGTTGTTTTCCATTATGCTTAACTAGTGAAATAAAAACATGCATGATATTATAAAGTAAAACAAGTAACTAATTTTTTTGTGTTTTGATATAGTGAAGCAAACAAAGTAGTAACTAAAACTAAGCAAGACAAAAACAAAGTAAAGAGATTGAGAAGTGGAGACTCCCCTTGCAGCGTGTCTTGATCTCCCCGGCAACGGCGCCAGAAATTTGCTTGATGCGCGTGATTGACGTATTGTCTTTTCGTTCGACACGCGTCCGTTGGGAACCCCAAGAGGAAGGTGTGATGCGCACAGCGGCAAGTTTCCCTCAGTAAGAAACCAAGGTTTAATCGGACCGGTAGGAGTCAAGAAGCACGTTGAAGGTTGATGGCGGCGAGATGTAGTGCGGCGCAACACCAGGGATTCGGCGCCAACGTGGAACCGCACAACACAACCAAAGTACTTTGCCCCAACGAAATAGTGAGGTTGTCAATCTCACCAGCTTGCTGTAACAAAGGATTAACCATATTGTGTGGAAGATGATTGTTTGCAGAGAAAACGGTAAAACAAGTATTGCAGATTGTATTTCAGTAAAGAGAATTGGACCGGGGTCCACAGTTCACTAGAGGTGTCTCTCCCATAAGACGAACAGCATGTTGGGTGAACAAATTACAGTTGGGCAATTGACAAATAAAGAGAGCATGACCATGCACATACATATCATGATGAGTATTGTGAGATTTAATTGGCATTACGACAAAGTACATAGACCGCCATCCAGCATCTATGCCTAAAAAGTCCACCTTCGGGTTATCATCCGAACCCCCTCCGGTATTAAGTTGCAAGCAACGGACACAATTGCATTAAGTATGGTGCGTAATGTAATCAACAACTACATCCTTAGACATAGCATCAATGTTTTATCCCTAGTGGCAACGACACAACACAACCTTAGAACTTTCTGTCCTGTCCCAGGTGTCAATGCAGGCATGAACCCACTATCGAGCATAAGTACTCCCTCTTGGAGTTACAAGCATCTACTTGGCCGGAGCATCTACTAGTAACGGAGAGCATGCAAGATCATAAACAACACATAAGCATAACTTTGATAATCAACATAACAAGTATTCTCTATTCATCGGATCCCAACAAGCATAACATATAGAATTACATATAGATGATCTTGATCATGATAGGCAGCTCACAAGATCAGACAATGATAACACAATGGGGAGAAGACAACCATCTAGCTACGCTATGGACCCATAGTCCAGGGGTAGACTACTCACACATCACACCGGGGGCGACCATGGCGGCGTAGAGTCCTCCGGGAGATGATTCCCCTCTCCGCGGGGTGCCGGAGGCGATCCTGGATCCCCGAGATGGGATCGGCGGCGGCGGCGTCTGCGGAAGGTTTCGTATCGTGGTTCTCGGTATTGGGGGTTTCGTCACGGAGGCTATTTGTAGGCGGAAGGGCAGGTCAAGAGGCGGCACGGGGCCCCACACTACAGGCGGCGCGGCCAAGGGGCGCGCCGCCTATGGTGTGGCCTCCGTGGCCCCTCTTCGTCTCTCCTTCGGACTTATGGAAGCTTCGTGGAAAAATAGGCCCTGGGCTTTGATTTCGTCCAATTCCGAGAATATTTCCTTACTAGGATTTCTGAAACCAAAAACAGCAGGAAACTGGCACATCGGCATCTTGTTAATAGGTTAGTTCAGAAAATGCACGAATATGACATAAAGTGTGCATAAAACATGTAGATAACATCAATAATGTGGCATGGAACATAAGAAATTATCGATACGTCGGAGACGTATCAGGGAGCTTCTTATGTACCATTGCTCATATCTAGGGGGAGCTCCTCTATATCTCTCACATTGTTGTTTACATTACCCATTCCTTGCAAATACTTGTGTTGTCATCAAACACCAAAAGGGGGAGATTGAAAGAACATTTCCCGCCCTTTTGGGTTTTGTGTGTTTGACGTCAACACTATGTATATTTTTATGTGTGTTGATGTAGACAGGTACAAGCTATCAAAAATTATGTTGGATCGGTGAATTGCTTTAGCTGTTCTGAAGTTCTGCAGTTTTTCTGTGACTGGCGGAAGTTCCGGCCCCAGCAGGCGGAAGTTCCGCCCTGGCTTATTCAGCAGAAGCTCCTCAGCGCAGTTTGGCCACAGCTCTTTTCTTCCTGACCGGAAGTTCCGGTGAAGTTGGCCGGAAGTTCCGCCCGGCGGAACTTCCGCCCAACTTCCGGACAAGTTCCGGAATTCCGAGTTTGTGGCTCAGTATAGTCCAGTAATTTCCGCAAGTTTCGGAACTTGGCCGGAACTTAAGCCACCGGAAGTTCCGCCCCTTCTTTTGCTTTGCAGGAAATTTATCCGAGGCGGAAGTTCCGGCCCGGCTGGCCGGTACTTCCGGTGGAAGCCGGAACTTCCGGCCATCCTGGCCGGAACTTCCGGTGTAAGTGAAATTCGTCCCCAACGGTCAGATCTGAAAGCTCCACCCATATAAATAGCTTTCTTCTCCAAAGGGACAAGTTCCTCAATCATTACACAAGAAATCTACCAAGCCACCTCCATTAGAGCCACCTCAAGAAACACAAGATTTATAAGATCTCCTTCCTCCCCCAACCAAAGCTCTTGATCTTTGGAGATTCGAAGGAGAAGCCACCGATCTACATCCTCACCGAAGCGATTTTCATTTCCCCCTCATTTGTTTGAGGGATCTCATGCTAGTGTTCCTATTTGGTTCCCTAGTTGATTTGTGTTGATGTGTTGTTGTTGATTGTTGTATTGTTACAGATTTGGGAGCCTCCAATTCGGTTGTGGATGTGTGCCCCAAGAACCTTGTAAAGGCCCGGTTTCCGCCTCGAGGAAATCCCTTAGTGGAAGTGGGCTAGGCCTTCGTGGCGTTGCTCACAGGAGATCTGAGTGAAGCCTTCGTGGTTGTTGGTTTGGCTTGCGTAGCAACCACACTCCTCCAAACGTAGACGTACCTTCTTGCAAAGGAAGGGAACTACGGGAATCATCTCCGTGTCATCGCGTGCTCCACTCTCGGTTACCTCTATCCCAATCTATCTCTTATATATTGCGTAGCTATATCTTGCCTAGTTGATAACCTTGTCATATAGGTAAATTCACTTAGTTGCGTATCTAGAGAATTTACCTTTTGTGTCAAGCCTAAATTGAAAAAGAACTAAAAATTGGTTAGCACCTATTCACCCCCCCCCCCCCTCTAGGTGCGGCATACGATCCTTTCAACTTCTTGCTTTGTGGTTGCAGGGTTGCATGAGAAGGATATCTTTGACCTCTTCCTCCCTGAGTTCGATAAACCTTGGGTGATCCACTTAGGGAAACTTGCTGCTTCTACAAACCTCTGCTCTTGGGGCCCAACACTGTCTACAAGAATAGAAGCACCCGTAGACATCAAGCACTTTTACGGCGCCGTTGCCGGGAGGAAAGGTAAACGGCACACACACATCCCGGCAACGAAGCACTTTTACGGCGCCGTTGCCGGGGTGGAAAGGTAAACAGCACACACACCGGATCCCGGCAACGAAGCTATTTTACGGCGCCGTTGCCGGGGAGGTATAAGGCACTCATACTCCGGTCCCAGGTAACTAAGTACTTTTCTTTGCCGTTGTTGTGTGCTCGAAGCTATTTCCTTTAGATCCTGCAATTGCATCTTTTGTTTCTTGTTTACACTAGTTTGGCATAATGGACAACAATGAGCTTCTTATTCTATTTCTGATTTAAGACATGGATGGTTTGATGCGAAAATTAAAAAACCTATGGAACATATTAGTATGAACGCTTTGAACACCATTGTTGCTAATGATATGGAAAATTCTAAGCTTGGGGAAGCTGGCTTTGATGAGCATGATATTTTTAGTCCCCCAAGCATTGAGGAGAAAATTTACTTTGATGATACTTTGCCTCCTATTTATGATGATTATAATGATATTGGTCTTTTAGTACCGCCTGTTATGGAGGATAAATTTGATTATGATTACAATATGCCTCCTATATTTGATGATGAGAATAATAATGATAGCTACTTTGTTGAATTTGCTCCCAACAAATAATAAAATTGATTATGCCTATGTGGAGAGTAATTTTATGCATGAGACTCATGATAAGAATGCTTTATGTGATAGTTACATTGTTGAGTTTGCTCATGATTCTACTGAAAGTTATTATGAGAGAGGAAAATATGGTTGTAGAAATTTTCATGTTACTAAAACACCTCTCTATGTGCTGAAATTTTTGAAGTTACACTGGTTTTATCTTCCTATGCTTGTTACTTTGCTCTTCATGAACTTGTTTATTTACAAGATTCTTATTCATAGGAAGCATGTTAGACTTAAATGTGTTTTGAATTTGCTTCTTGATGCTCTCTTTTGCTTCAACTCTTATTTCTTGCTAGTGCATCATTAAAATTGCTGAGCCCATCTTAATGGCTATAAAGAAAGCACTTCTTGGGAGATAACCCATGTGTTTATTTTGCTACAGTACCTCTATTTTGTATTTGAGTCTTGGAAGTTGTTTACTACTGTAGCAACCTCTCCTTATCTTTATTTTATTGCATTGTTGTGCCAAGTAAAGTCTTTGATAGCAAGGTTCATACTAGATTTGGATTACTGCGCAGAAATAGATTTCTTTGCTGTCACGAATCTGGGCCTAATTATCTGTAGGTAACTCGGAAAAATATGCCAATTTACGTGCGTGTTCCTCAGATATGTACGCAACTTTCATTAGTTTTGAGTTTTCTGATTTGAGCAACGGAAGTACCTGTTTAAAATTCGTCTTTACTGGCTGTTCCGTTTTGGCAGATTCTGTCTCTGTTTTTTGCATTGTCTCTTGTGGACTTTAAGTGAGGATTTCTAGACGTGGAGAGCTGTAGCTAATGTTTTATTGAGTACTTGCAATGTGTCACTACAGGGCCAAGGTGGATTCAAGTTTTTTGAGTACTAACCCCTCTAATGAAGTTTATGAGAAGTTTGGTGTGAAGGAAGTTTTCAAGGGTCAAGAGGAGGATGATATATGATCAAGAAGAGTGAAAAGCCTAAGCTTGGGGATGCCCCGTGGTTCATCCCTGCATATTTCAAGAAGACTCAAGCGTCTAAGCTTGGGGATGCCCAAGGCATCCCCTTCTTCATCAACTTATCAGGTTTCTTCTATTGAAACTATATTTTTTTTCGGTCACATCATATGTGCTTTACTTGGAGCGTCTATGTGCTTTTATTTTTGTTTGTGTTTGAATAAAATCGGATCCTAGCAATCCATGTGTGGGAGAGAGACACGCTCCGCTTTTTCATATGAACACTGTGTTCTTAGCTTTATTTTAATGTTCATGGCGGAGTTGAAAACCGCAACACTTATTGATATTTGGTTGGAAACAGAAAGTGCCTCATATTGTCTTGAATAATTTGACACTTGGCAATTGTTTTGAGCTCTCAAGTAGATCATGATTAAGTTTTTTCATGTAGTTTAAACCTATTAGTGGAGAACTACTGTAGAGCTTGTTGAAATTGGTTTGCATGATTGGTCTCTCTTAAGGTCTAGATATTTTCTGGTAAAAGTGTTTGAGCAACAAGGAAGACAGTGTAGAGTATTATATTGCTTGCAATATGTTCTTATGTAAGTTTTGCTGTACAGTTCATACTTGTGTTTGCTTCAAATAACCTTGCTAGCCAAAGCCTTGTACTGAGAGAAATGCTTCTCGTGCATCCAAAACCTTGAGCCAAAACCTATGCCATTTGTGTCCACCATATCTATCTACTATGTGGTATTTTCTGCCATTCCAAGCAAATACTTCATGTGCTACCTTTAAACAATTCAAAAGCTATTATCTCTTATTTGTGTCAATGTTTTATAGCTCATGAGGAAGTATGTGGTGTTTTATCTTTTGATCTTGTCATTTACTTTTGACAGACTTTCATAATGGACTAGTGGCTTCATCCGCTTATCCAATAACTTTGCAAAAAGCTGGCAATGGGGTTCCCGGCCCCAATTAATTAACTTGCATTAATAATTCTCTTCACATGTTTTGCTCGATTCATCAAGCAACTTAATTTTGCAAATAGACACTCCTCCATGGTATGTGATTGATTGGAAGGCACCCGAGGATTCGGTTAGCCATGGCTTGAGAAAGCAAAGGTTGGGAGGAGTGTCATCTAAAAAAATAAAAAAATATAAACTAAACTAAAGTACATGTGTAAACAAAGAGAAGAGGGATGATCTACCTTGCTGGTAGAGATAACGTCCTTCATGGGAGCCGCCCTTGAAAGTCTGGTTGATGAGGTAGTTAGAGTGCCCACTACCATTCATTGACAACAAGAAACACCTCTCAAAACTTTACTTTTATACTCTCTATGATTTCAAAACTTAAAAAGCTCTAGCACATGATTTAATCCCTGCTTCCCTCTGCGAAGGGCCTTTCTTTTACTTTTATGTTGAGTCAGTTCACCTATTTCTCTCCATCTCAAGAAGCAAACACTTGTGTGAACTGTGCATTGATTCCTACATACTTGCATATTGCACTTGTTATATTACTTTACATTGACAATATCCATGAGATATACATGTTATAAGTTGAAAGCAACCGCTGAAACTTAATCTTCCTTTGTGTTGCTTCAATACCTTTACTTTGATTTATTGCTTTATGAGTTAACTCTTATGCAAGACTTATTGATGCTTGTCTTGAAAGTACTAATCATTAAAAGTCTTTGCTTTATGATTCATTTGTTTACTCATGTCATTACCATTGTTTTGATCGTTGCATTCATTACATATGCTTACAATAGTATGATCAAGGTTATGATGGCATGTCACTCCAGAAATTATCTTTGTTATCGTTTACCTGCTCGGGACGAGCTTTGAAGATTGACGTATCGATAATTTCTTATATGCCATGATGATACTTGTCATACGTCTTACGACGTGTGCGAAGTGTTCATGTAACTGGACGAAATCAGCAGGGGCCTATTTTTACCACGAAGCTTCCGGAAGACCGGAGGACTTATGAAGTGGGGCCACGAGGTGGCCGGACACCGGGCGGCGTGGCACGGGCCTTGGCCCGGCACTGTCGTGTGGGGCCCTCGTGTGGCCTGACCTGCCCTTCCGCCTACTTAAGGTCTCGTCGCGAAAACCCTATCACGTTGGACGAAACCAGGAAAACCTTCCAGAGCCGCCGCCATCGCGAAGCCAAGATACGGGGACAGGAGTCTCTGTTACGGCACGCCGCCGGGACGGGGAGTGCCCCGGAAGGCTTCTCCATCAACACCACCGCCATCTTCATCAACGCTCTGTTGTCTCCCATGAGGAGGGAGTAGTTCTCCATCGAGGCTCGGGGCTGTACGGTAGCTATGTGGTTAATCTCTCTCCTATGTACTTCAATACAATAATCTCATGAGCTGCCTTACATGATTGAGATTCATATGATGATGCTTGTAATCTAGATGTCATTATGCTAGTCAAGTGGGTTTTACTTATGTGATCTCGGAGACTCCTTGTCCCACGTGTGTAAAGGTGACAGTGTGTGCACCGTGTGGGTCTCTTAGGCTATATTTCACAGAATACTTATTCACTGTTATGAATGGCATAGTGAAGTGCTTATTTATATCCCTTTATGATTGCAATGTGTTTTGTATCACAATTTATCTGTGTGCTATTCTAGTGATGTTATTAAAGTAGTTTATTCCTCCTGCACGGTGTAATGGTGACAGTGTGTGCATCGTGTAGTACTTGGCGTAGGCTATGATTGTGATCTCTTGTAGATTATGAAGTTAACTATTGCTATGATAGTGTTGATGTGATCTATTCCTCCTTTCGTAGTGTGAAGGTGACAGTGTGCATGCTATGTTAGTACTTGGTTTGGTTATGTTGATCTGTCATGCACTCTAAGGTTACTTAAACATGAATATCGAATATTGTGGAGCTTGTTAACTCCGGCATTGAGGGTTCGTGTAATCCTACATTAGTGGTGTTCATCATCCAACAAGAGGGTGTAGAGTCTAGCATCTATCTATTTGTTTCATTATGTGATCAATGTTGAGAGTGTCCACTAGTGAAAGTATGATCCCTAGGCCTTGTTCCTAAATACTGCTATCACCGCTTGTTTCTTGTTCTCTTTGCATGTTTACTTCTGCAATATTACTACCAACAAGCACGCAAGCACTTTTCTGGCGCCGTGCTACTGCTCATATTCATTCATACCACTTGTATTTCACTATCTCTTCGCCGAACTAGTGCACCTATTAGGTGTGTTGGGGACACAAGAGACTTCTTGCTTTGTGGTTGCAGGGTTGCATGAGAGGGATATCTTTGACCTCTTCCTCCATGAGTTCGATAAACCTTGGGTGATCCACTTAAGGGAAACTTGCTGCTGTTCTACAAACCTCTGCTCTTGGAGGCCCAACACTGTCTACAAGAATAGAAGCACCCGTAGACATCAAAGCCCTAGACTATCGTAGATCGATTTGACTTGGTATTGATCAAGCAGGAACCCCATGTTATCGTAGATCCAATACGAGACATGGAGGAATCGGCTCTTTGAGCTGATTCACAGGATAACCTGAGAGCCGATCGAGGCTCGGATTTGATGTTTACGTGTCTGCCATGTAGGAAATTAATCGAAGCAATCCATCACCTTCCTGGCCAGGTATAGGTCAGGTGGCACACCCTCGCAACAGCCAGGACGTGTGCCGGAGCATTGCGGGCCGTCGCCCGAGGGACCAGGACCCACCAGCAGTTCTGGGAGCCTCCCGGCTCTTCGTGTTGTCCGCCGCTGCTCGCCGGTGGGTTTTGGCAGGCAACACATTCTGGCACGCCCGATGGGACCTTCTATAGCAACTACGTCAACATCTGCAGCTGAGATGTCGGACGAACCAGTCACGTACGAAGATCTGCCTGAGGATCACAAGAAGAAATATGATGAGATCAAAGCTGTCTTCGAAGCCGATCTCATCGGCTCTTTCGAGAGAACCCGTAAACATGGCATTAGGTTCAAAGGATTCTCACCCGACGGCGTTCTCGATGAAGTAGATCTGTCTCTCCCTTCGGAGGAACGCACCAGAGCTGCGCCAGGAAGTTAATTACATGGTGGCTCATTCTCTACACCGTCATGCGAGCCTGGTGAACACTTTGGAGCGTATTGCGGTCCGCGTGGTTCGAGGAAATCATGAAGCATCGGTACTCTCAGGGGCCTGCCCTAGGAACTCACCGGGGAGAAATACCGTTCCACACGGACCGCATTGCCATTCACGCTTGCAGCTCCAGAGCAACAGGGTTCACCGGCATACGTCGTCTACAAGGTTGGAGGCGATCTGGCGATTGCCAATTCCTGTATGAGCCGCCTAAAGAGATCCCATGGATACGTGTGCACATACGTGCCGGACGCAATAATTGGGCGCGCACGAACCATTGCGGTAGGAGGGTTTTACGGGGCGGACGCCGATAAACAGGTGTGGCTAGCTAAATATGCCACGGAACGAGTCATGAGCTCATCCCCTGCAGCTCATATCGTGGAACAAATCGGTACAATCTTGAGAGACCGTTCGGCATCTGCCAAAGAGGAGAACGGTCGGCTATTCCAAGCCGTACCCCAACGAATATGATTTAATTCATTTGCCCCAAGTATCGGCTCCCGAGTTCTCAAAGTTCAATGGATCGGAAGGGGCTAGCTCAATTGAGCATGTGAGCCGATATTTGGCACGGTTGGGCATGATTTCAGCATCAGACCCGTTACGTGTGAGGTTTTTGCGCAATCTCTCACGGGACCAGCTTTTGGGTGGTACACCTCGTTGCCACGATTCATCGGACATGGAAGCAGCGGAAGAAATTTCATGTTCAATATCACTCGAAGCTACCGAGGCTGGGCCGCCGGTGCGGCAGAAGCGGGAGAAACGGTGTCGGAATACATTCGGCGTTTCGGGGTGTCAGAACCGATGTTATTCGGCTCGTTTAGCGAAAGAAGCGATCGATGGCGGTGTTGGGCCTCGCGCGCCGATCAAGGATCTGGCCTTCCAAGTGGAATACAATTCACTGGCGCACATGGTTCAGAAATTAACATTGTATGAGCGGCGCCACCCAGGTGTACCAAGATAAGTTCAAACGCCCGATAGGCCTGGTCGAGACAGGAAGAAGTTGAGGACTTTGCAGAAGACCAGGAAGTAGCCGTGGCTGAATGGGCTCGGGGGCAGCTCCCGTGTCCTACAAATGGGTGAAACAACAAGGGCCACAAGAGGTTTGACTTCGATATAAGCAAAGCTGAGCAGATATTCGATCTATTGCTTAGGAAAAACAGCTGAAGTTACCCGAAGGCCATAAAATCCCTACGGCGCAAGAAATGAACGGGAGACCGTACTGCAAGTGGCATCACTCATTCACCCATGTCACCAATGATGCAAAGAGCTGCGTCGGATCCAAACGGCGATAGAACAAGGCCGTTTGATCCTTGGTCAGTTTGCCATGAAAGTGGACACGCAACCGTTTCCTGGCGTCAACATGGTGGAACACAATCACTCCACGAGGCGTCGGCTGGATTTCTCATTCGAGGTTAACATGGCAGGGCCTGTATACCACCATGGCGGGGATAAAGAAGAAATCGGTCCCTCCGTGGCAAGGAAAAAGAGGAGGCCGGTCCACGCGACCGGCCCCGAGATGATGACAGACGGTACATCACCGAGGAACAAGTGAGAAACGTGCGGTATCAACGACCGCTCTCCGCGCATCTCCTTAACAAATACGAGCGTCAGTATGACCAACGCCGACGGTACGACATAGATGATAAAAGATATCGTCGGTCTGATGTATACAACGGGAAACATCGTCGGTATGATAGAGACGACGAAGGATATGAGCACCGCGCTAAGGGGAAGTCAAGAGAGCAGGAAGACATGGACAGACACTGGGATTGTCCCTTCTTTAAACACTGCTGGGATTCAGGAATGAGCCGATTGCCTACAATCGATAACTGCCCGGAATGTAGACAACACAAGAAGGACACATGTGAGGTTTCAGTGTTCAGCGTCTGGGCCTCCCCATCTCGGAGACAGAGTCATCTCGGGGGAAGATTTCGAAGTCGAAGAGGAAGAAGAAGATAGATACCACCGGCCAAGGTGGTGCCACGATGGACTCGATCACTCCCAAAAGCGTAGGGTTCGGCGGCTACGTAGCTTGGAGGAAGCCGCAATACTGCACACGTTGAGGAAAGCGCGGCGATCGGCCGTGAAAATTCAGCAAACTTTGGAGGCGGAGAATCGTCCACCGAAGAAAGAATGGCGCCCCAAACAAATAAAAGCCGATGCGAAGGCATCGGCTGGCACAAATATGGTGTTCATACTTCCGTCGGAGTTTTGTGCTCCAACAACCGAAGAAGTGCCGGTAGCGCAGTTGTTGCGGCCCACGGCCGATTATCTTTGAAAAGCCACGAGAGAAGAGGCTACAAACATTTGAAGGCCATGTACCTAAAGGTTATATCAATGGGCAGCCTGTCGGCAAGATGATGGTTGACACAGGAGCGGCTGTCAATATAATGCCATACTCCATGCTACGGCGTTTGGGACGCTCTAACGCAGATCTGATCAAAACCAACGTCACACTAAGCGACTTCAACGGCCAAGCATTAGAAACGCAAGGCGTTCTGAACGTGGATCTAACCGTGGGCCGAAAAACCATCCCTACATCATTCTTCATCGTCGACAGCAAAAGCACCTACGTGTCTGCTAGGGAGGGATTGGATTCATGCCAACTGTTGCATTCCATCCACAATGCACCAATGCGATACGGTGGGATGGAGATGAAGTGGAGGTCGTTCATGCAGATGACTCGATCGAGATCTCAATAGCTGGCATGAATATTTGGGACGCAGACGACCAAGAGCCGATCTCGAGTCAGTTTGGACGGCTGTGAGCGCATCGAAGCTTCAAAAAACGGGGTGAGGCTGGTCTTATCCACCGGCCTGACAGAGTAGCAAGAGCAAAACCAATGGACGTACGTGGCAAGGCCAATCCCTGCGATCGGCCCCAAAAAATAAAAGGCAAAGATCTCACCTCAAGCATGTCACGTAGTTGTAGTAGGGAGATTCCCTCCCGTAGTAGAGCACAAATAAGGTGTAAACCTTCATTGAGTAATGCAATCGAAAAGGAGGCCGATTCCAGCAATCGGCCCAAATTATCCTCACCATACGTTTTGCCTGTGTTCAGCATCGATCTAGCGAGCGACGGAAAGCTAGGATATGGGTTTACATCGGTGATGAGCTAGAAGAGATTGACATTGGTCCTGGGGATAGCCACGACCAACTTTTATCAGCAAAAAGTTAGATCCGCATCGAGGGGCTGATGATAGCTTTGTTGAAAGAATACCCAGTTGCTTTGCAGGGATTACAGAGATGCTAGGGTTAGACAGGAGCATCACTGAGCATCGACTCCCTCTTAAGAAAGGATTTCGGCCGTTCCAGCAGCGAGCGCGACAAATGAAGGCCGAAATTTTAGAAGAAGTCAAGAAAGAGATCGAGAAAATGTTGAACGTCGGGTTCATCAGGCCATGCAGGTATGCTGAGTGGATTTCTAGTATCGTGCCAGAGAAAAGGACGGTCGATGGCGCGTCGCCATAGATTTCGGGATCTCAATAGAGCCGCTCCAAAGGATGAGTATCCAATGCCGGTAGCAGAGACATTGATCAATGCAGCTGCTGGTCATAAGGTTTTAAGTTTCATGGATGGCAATGCCGGTTACAACCAAATTTTCATGGCTCCAGAAGATATACACAAGACTGCATTCAGAGTACCAGGCTCGGTGGGCTTGTTTGAATATGTAGTCATGACATTTGGACTGAAAAATGCCGGCGCAACATACCAAAGAGCCATGAATTACATCTTTCATGATCTAATCGGCAAGTTGGTGGAGATTTACATTGATGACGTGGTAGTCAAGTCTGTTTCCGTAGAAGAATACTTGGAGGATTTGCGACGCGTCCTGTACCAAACTAGAAAATTCGGGCTAAGAATGAATCCAAAGAAGTGTGCTTTTGGTGTAACAGCCGGTCAATTCTTGGGTTTCTTGGTTCACGAACGCGGTGAGATCGGCCTGAAAAGTCAGGAGGCGGTGCGAACAATGAAGCCACCTACCAAGAAGGAACTCCAGTGTCTCATCGGCAAAATCAACTTCGTCAGAAGGTTCATCTCCAATCTGTCAGGGCGAATCGAGCCGTTCATGGGATTGGTAAAAATTAAGTACGATGAGGAGTTTTGGGGGCGGAGAGCAACGACGAGCGTTTGACGAGATTAAGAGTATCTAACGAAGCCACTGTGTTGGTTCGCCCGACAAGACAGACCATTCTATATTTACTTGTCGGTAGCTAACACTTCCATCGCCTCGGTGGTGGTGCAAGTTTATGATGGTCTGGAGAAAGTCGTTTTCTACCTCGAGAAAGATGTTGGATGCGAAACTAGGTACCACGAGATCGAGAAGATGTGCCTCTGCCTATTTTTACACACCAAGCTTCATCACATCTTGTTGTCAGCGGAAATTGTCGTCATATGCAAATCAGATGTCATCAAACATATGCTGTCGGCTCCTGTATTGAAAGGCCGACTCGGTAAGTGGATGTTTGCATTAACGGAATTTGATATCCGGTATCAGCCTGCGAAAGCAGTCAAGGGACAAGCGTTGGCCAATCTTATTGCTGGACGAATCAACACTGATATAGCAGCACTGTCTGTGCAAGCATGGGCCATGTTTTTCGATGGATCGGTTTGTGATGACGGTTGCGGCATCGGCATTCTACTCGTATCGCCCCGGGGGGGCAACATATTCCTTCTCCATCAGGCTACCTACCCCTTGCACCAACAATGTCGCCGAGTATGAAGCAATACGCAAGGGAATGGAGTTGCTATTGGAAGCCGGGGCAGAAGCGGAACTTTTTGGAGACTCCAAATTGGTGATTTCCCAACTCACGGAGGAATACGAATGTGAGAGCGAGTCGCTCTTCCCATTATGGATGCAATGCCGTGAGCTGATGCATTTAGGTACCTAAACTTCAATTGGATCCCGAGGTCGCAAAATACCGAGGCAAACGATCTCGCACAGATGGCGTCGGGCTACAAGGACGTAGCGGATGGAGCCGTGTTCAGTACGGTTCCGGAACCGGATGATTGGAGAGCCGATATCTTCAATTACTTGAAAGATTCGGCTCGGGGGCACCTAAACGGATAAGGTACAAGGCCATGAAGTATGTCCTTATTGGAGATGACATGTTCTACGGGACTTTGGAAGGGTTACTTCTCAGATGTTTGGGCCAGCGAGTCAAATCGGCTCTTACACGAGGTACACGAAGGCACCCGTGGAACTCACCAATCGGCTCATAAGATGAAATGGTTGATCAGGCGATCGGGGTTTTATTGGCCCACCATGCTTGAGGATTGTTTTAAGTACTATAAAGGGTGTCAAGCGTGTCAGAAGTTTGGAAGAATTCAGATGGTACCCGCATCAGCAATGAACCCCATCATCATGCCTTGGCCATTTCGAGGTTGGGGCATGGATATGATCGGCAAAATCAATCCTCCATCGAGCAAAGGCCATGTGTGGGTTCTGGCCATTACAGATTATTTCACTAAATGGGTGGAGGCCGTCCCTATGAAGTCAGTGGCATCGAAAGATGTTATCAATTTCGTGAAGGAACATGTCATTCATAGATTCGGGATTCCCCAGACTATCACGACCGATGGAGGTTCGGTCTTCGTGTCTCACGAGATGCGAAAGTTCTGCGAGGGCATGGGGATTAAGTTGATCCGATCATCTCCATACTATGCTCAAGCAAATGGGCAAGCTGAAGCATCCAACAAGAGCCTTATTAAGCTGATTAAGAGGAAAATCGACGAGCACCCTAGACGTTGGCACGAGGTATTGTCAGAGGCTTTGTGGGCTTATCGCATGTCATGTCATGGATCGATAAAAACCTCGCCATACCACCTGGTTTATGGACAAGAAGCCGTATTGCCACTGGAAATCACGGCTGGGTCGAGACGTATTACGTTTCAGAATGATTTAACAACTGAAGAATACGCAACCCTGATGAGTGATAGCATTGAGGATCTGATACGTCCCAAACGTATCTATAATTTCTTATGTTCCATGCTAGTTTTATGACAATACCTACATGTTTTATACACATTATATGTCATTATTATGCGTTTTCCGGAACTAACCTATTGACGAGATGCCGAAGGGCCAGTTGCTGTTTTCTGCTGTTTTGGTTTCAGAAATCCTAGTAAGGAAATATTCTCGGAATCGGACGAAATCAATGCCCGGCATCCTATTTTTCATGAAGCTTCGGAACACCGAGAGCCGCCGGAGGGGAGCCCTGCCCCCACATGGTGGCGGCGCGGCCAAGAAGCCAGGCGCGCCGCCCTACTGTGTGGTGGCCCCGTCAGCCTTCCGACTCCGCCTCTTCGCCTATTTAAGCCTCCTCGACCTAAACCTCGATACGAAAAAGCCACGGGAGAAACCTTCCAGGGCCGCCGCCATCGCGAAGCCAAGATCGGGGGACGGGAGTCTGTTCCGGCACGCCGGGACGGGAAGTGCCCGGAGGCATCTCCATCGACACCGCCATCTTCATCAACGCTGCTGTCTCCCATGAGGAGGGAGTAGTTCTTTCTCGAGGCTAAGGGCTGTACCGGTAGCTATGTGGTTAATCTCTCTCTCATGTACCCCAATACAATGATCTCATGAATTGCCTTGCATAATTGAGATCCATATGATGAGCTTTGTATCACTATTAGTCTATGTGCTACTCTTGTGATGTTATTAAAGTAGTCTATTCCTCCTTCACGGTGTAATGGTGACAGTGTGTGCATCGTGAAGTACTTGGCGTAGGTTATGATCATAATCTCTTGTAGGTTATGAAGTTAATTATTACTATGATAGTATTGATGTGATTTATTGCCCTTTGTAGTGTAAAGGTGACAGTGTGTATGCTATGTTAGTACTCGGCTTAAATTGCAAAGATCTATTATGCTCTAAGGTTACTTAAACATGAATATCGAATGTTGTGGAGCTTGTTAACTCCGGCATTGAGGTGCTCTAGTAGCCCTACGCAACGAATGGTGTTCATTATCAAACAGAGTATATGTAGCACAAAGGAAGAGAACTTATTTATTATGTGATCAATGTTGAGAGTGTCCACTAGTGAAAGTATGATCCCTAGGCCTTGTTTCCAAATACTGCAATCATCGCTTGTTCTGTTTCTTTGCATCTTTACTTCCTGCAATATTACTACCATCAACGCACGCCACAAGCACTTTTATGGTGCCGTTACTACTGCTAATATTCATTCATACCACTTGTATTTCACTATCTCTTCGCGAACTAGTGCACCTATACATCGACAAGTGTATTAGGTGTGTTGGGGAGACTTCTTGTATCGTGATTGCGGGTTGCTTGAGAGGGATATCTTTGACCTCTTCCTCCCTGAGTTCGATAAACCTTGGGTGATCCACTTAAGGGAAACTTGCTGCTGTTCTACAAACCTCTGCTCTTGGAGGCCCAACACCGTCTACAAGAATAGAAGCACCCGTAGACATCAGGATCTAATGGAGCTTAGACTATGGTCGCTTGAGAAAATTAAAGAGAACAAAGCCAAGGTAGCTCGCGCATATAATAAGAAGGTGAGACCAAAGGAGTTCCACGTTGGTGATCTGGTATGGGAAGCTGTATTGCCATTGGGGACTAAGGATCCAACGTATGGTAAATGGTCTCCAAATTGGCACGGGCCGTACAGGGTTGACCAAGTTTTAAAGGGTAATGCATACTGATACGTCCCAAACGTATCTATAATTTCTTATGTTCCATGCTACTTTATTGATGATACTCACATGTTTTATATACATTATATGTCATTATTATGCATTTTCCGGCACTAACCTATTGACGAGATGCCGAAGAGCCAGTTGTTTTCTGTTTTTGGTTTCAGAAATCCTAGTAAGGAAATATTCTCGGAATTGGACGAAATCAACGCCCAGGGTCCTACTTTCACACGAAGCTTCCAGAAGACCGAAGAGGATAAGAAGTGGGGCCACGAGGTGGCGACACAATAGGGTGGCGCGGCCCAAGCCCTGGCCGTGCCGGCCTACTGTGTGGGCCCCTCGTGATGCCCCTTGACCTGCCCTTCCGCCTACTTAAAGCCTTCGTCGCGAAACCCCCGCAGAGAGCCACGATACGGAAAACCTTCCGAGACGCAGCGCCGCCAATCCCATCTCGGGGGATTCGGAGATCGCCTCCGGCACCCTGCCGGAGAGGGGAATCATCTCCCGGAGGACTCTTCATCGCCATGATCGCCTCGGATTGATGTGTGAGTAGTTCACCCTGGACCATGGGTCCATAGCAGTAGCTAGATGGTCGTCTTCTCCTAATTGTGCTATCATGCTCGATCTTGTGAGCTGCCTATCATGATCAAGATCGTTTCTTTGTAATCCTACATGTTGTGTTTGTTGGGATCCGATGGATATTGAATACTATGTCAAGTTGATTATCAATCTATCATATATGTTATTTATGTTCTTGCATGCTCTCCGTTGCTAGTAGAGGCTCTGGCCAAGTTGATACTTGTGACTCCAAGAGGGAGTATTTATGCTCGATAGTGGGTTCATGCCTCCATTAAATCTGGAAAGTGACAGAAAGTTCTAAGGTTGTGGATGTCTTGTTGCCACTAGGGATAAAACATCGATGCTTTGTCTAAGGATATTTGTGTTGATTACATTACGCACCATACTTAATGCAATTGTCTGTTGCTTGCAACTTAATACCGGAAGGGGTTCGGATGATAACCGAAAGTGGACTTTTTAGGCATAGATGCATGGGATGGCGGTCTATGTACTTTGTCGTAATGCCCTGATTAAATCTCATAGTACTCATCATGATATATGTATGTGCATTGTTATGCCTTCTTTGTTTGTCAATTGCCCAACAATTTGTTCACCCAACATGCTATTTATCTTATGGGAGAGACACCGCTAGTGTGTGGACCCCGGTCTATTGTTTACATCGAAATACAATCTGCAATTGTTCTTTACTGTTCTTCGCAAACAATCATCATCTTCCACACAATACGTTTAATCCTTTGTTTTCAGCAAGCCGGTGAGATTGACAACCTCACCGTTACGTTGGGGCAAAGTACTTTGGTTGTGTTGTGCGGGTTCACGTTGGCGCCGGAATCCCTGGTGTTGCGTCGCACTACGCCGCCCATCAACCTTCAACGTGCTTCTTGGCTCCTCTGGTTCGATAAACCTTGGTTTCTTTCGAGGGAAAACTTGCTCTGTGCGCATCACCTTCCTCTTGGGGTTCCCAACGGACGTGTGCTAATTGCACGCATCAAGCTCTTTTTCTGGCGCCGTTACCGGGGATCTGAAGAAAAGTTACACCCCAGGGCCCACGGCAACAGCTCTTTTTCTGGCGTCGTTGCCGGGGAGATCAAGACACGCTGCAAGGGAGTCTCCACTTCCAATCTCTTTACTTTGTTTTTGTCTTGCTTTACTTTATTTTATTTACTACTTTGTTTGCTGCACTAAAACAAAACACAAAAAAATTAGTTGCTAGTTTTACTTTATTTACTGTCTTGTTCTCTATATCAAAAACACAAAAAATTAGTTACTTGCATTTACTTTATCTAGTTTGCTTTATTTACTACTGTTAAAATGAATACTCTTGAGAACACTAAGTTGTGTGATTTCACTAGTTAGGCTTAATGGAAAACAACTGTGAGCTTTTTATTCTATTTCCTGAGTTAAGACATGGATGGTTTGATGCGAAAATTAAAAAACCTATGGAACCTTATTTGCATGCTAGTAGCAATGATATTAGTATGAACGCTTTGAACACCATTGTTGCTAATGATATGGAAAATTCTAAGCTTGGGAAGCTGGTTTGATGAGCATGACATTTTTAGTCCCCCAAGCATTGAGGAGAAATTTTTCTTTGATGATACTTTGCCTCCTATTTATGATGATTATAATGATAGTGGTCTTTTGGTGCCGCCTACTATGGAGAGTAAATTTTATTATGATTATACTATGCCTCCTACACTTGATGAGAATAATAATGATAGCTACTTTGTTGAATTTGCTCCCACTACAACTAATAAAATTGATTATGCTTATGTGGAGAGTAATACTTTTATGCACATGAACCATTATAAGAATGTTTTAAGTGATGAATATATTGTTGAGTTTGTTCATGATTCTACTGAAAATCTTTATGAGAGAGGAAAATATGGTTGTAGAAATTTTCGTGTTACTAAAACACCTCTCTTTTTGCTGAAAATCTTGAAGTTACACTTGTTTTATCTTTCTATGCTTGTTGCATTATGCTTCATGAATTTGTCTATTTACAAGATTCCTTTTTATAGGAAGTGGGTTAGATTTAAATGTGTTTTGAATTTGCTTCTTGATGCTCTCTTTTGCTTCAACTCTTATTTCTTGCGAGCATCATTAAAATTGCTGAGCCCATCTTAATGGCTATAAAGCGCTTATGGGAGACAACCCATGTTTTTACTACAGTACTTTGTTTTATATTTGAGTCTTGGAAGTTGTTTACTACTGTAGCAACCTCTCCTTATCTTTATTTTATTGCATTGTTGTGCCAAGTAAAGTCTTTGATAGTAAAGTCAATACTAGATTTGGATTACTGCGCAGAAACAGATTTCTTGCTGTCACGAATCTGGGCAGAATTCTCTGTAGGTAACTCATAAAAATCTGCCAATTTACGTGCGTGATCCTCAGATATGTACGCAACTTTCATTCAATTTGAGTATTTTCATCTGAGCAAGTCTGGTGCCATTTTAAAATTCATCTTTACGGACTGTTCTGTTTTGACATATTCTGCCTTTTATTTCGCATTGCCTGTTTTGCTATGTTTGATGGATTTCTTTGTTCCATTAACTTTCAGTAGCTTTGTGCAATGTCCAGAAGTATTAAGAATGATTATGTCACCTCTGAATATATGAATTATGCACTGACCCTCTAATGAGTTTATTTCGAGTTTGGTGTGGAGGAAGTTTTCAAGGGTCAAGAGAGGAGGATGATACAATATGATCAAGAAGAGTGAAAAGTCTAAGCTTGGGGATGCCCCTGTGGTTCATACCGCATATTTTAAGAAGACCCAAGCGTCGCAGCCCTGGCCGCGCCGGCCTACGTGTGGGCCCCTCGTGATGCCCCTTGACCTGCCCCCCCTACTTAAAGCCTTCGTCGCGAAACCCCCGGTACGAGAGCCACGATACGGAAAACCTTCCAGAGACGCAGCCGCCGCCAATCCCATCTCGGGGATTCGGGAGATCGCCTCCGGCACCTGCCGGAGAGGGGAATCATCTCCGGAGGACTCTTCATCGCCATGATCGCCTCCGGATTGATGTGTGAGTAGTTCACCCCGGACCATGGGTCCATAGCGTAGCTAGATGGTCGTCTTCTCCTAATTGTGCTATCATGCTCGATCTTGTGAGCTGCCTATCATGATCAAGATCGTTTCTTTGTAATCCTACATGTTGTGTTTGTTGGGATCCGATGGATATTGAATACTATGTCAAGTTGATTATCAATCTATCATATATGTTATTTATGTTCTTGCATGCTCTCCGTTGCTAGTAGAGGCTCGGCCAAGTTGATACTTGTGACTCCAAGAGGGAGTATTTATGCTCGATAGTGGGTTCATGCCTCCATTAAATGTGGGACAGTGACAAAGTTCTAAGGTTGTGGATGTCTTGTTGCCACTAGGGATAAAACATCGATGCTTTGTCTAAGGATATTTGTGTTGATTACATTACGCACCATACTTAACGCAATTGTCGTTGCTTGCAACTTAATACAGGAAGGGTTCGGATGATAACACGAAAGTGGAATTTTTAGGCATAGATGCATCTTGGATGGCGGTCTATGTACTTTGTCGTAATGCCCTGATTAAATCTCATAGTACTCATCATGATATATGTATGTGCATTGTTATGCCTTCTTTATTTGTCAATTGCCCAACTGTAATTTGTTCACCCAACATGCTATTTATCTTATGGGAGAGACACCGCTAGTGAACTGTGGACCCCGGTCTATTGTTTACATCTGAAATACAATCTACTGCAATTGTTCTTTACTGTTCTTCGCAAACAATCATCATCTTCCACACAATACGTTTAATCCTTTGTTTTCAGCAAGCCGGTGAGATTGACAACCTCACTGTTACGTTGGGGCAAAGTACTTTGGTTGTGTTGTGCAGGTTCCACGTTGGCGCCGGAATCCCTAGTGTTGCGCCGCACTACACTCGCCGCCATCAACCTTCAACGTGCTTTTTGGCTCCTCCTGGTTCGATAAACCTTGGTTTCTTTCTGAGAGAAAACTTGCTACTGTCTGCATCACACCTTCCTCTTGGGGTTCCCAACGGACGTGTGTTAATTGCACGCATCACATACATGCTCGAGGAGCTGAGCAGCGTGAAGTTCCCAGTGGCTGTCAATGTTCAGCATCTCAAGAAATATTTCCCAAGTATGTGGGATGATGGACAGTGAAATATGGGGGCCGATGCATGAAATCGGCCAGTAAAAAAAATTTTCACAAGTATGTGGGATGATGGATAGTGAAATATGGGGGCCGATGCATGAAATCGGCCAGTAAAAAAAAATATATACAAAGCAACAAGACGCAGAGCACAGCCGATGCACAGACATCGACTTTAGACTAAAAAGCCGATGCGCAGCCATCGAATCTAGAGGTACAAACTATTACATGATCCGCCTCAGGCTCTATTGAAGGAATGCCTCGCAGGCACGGAGGGCGTCAGCACGGACACGATCTGCTTCGGCGATCTCGGCCTCGTCATCTTCATCCTTGCCTGTCACTTGCCGTTTGTTCAAGGGCACGTATCTCTGCAACAGGTGCAGTACGATCAACAGGTGCAAGAACTGGCCTTTTCCTGAATGCCGATGGTGGCAAATTTGGCTGGCTCTGTGTCTATAAAGAAAGGAGTTAGTAAGTGCAAGCATGTTTGCAGAAGCCCATAAGGATAGATGAAATCGGTCAAAGTATGGATCAACATACGTGCAGGCTTTCTTGATCTGGAAAAGGACTCCGGCGCTTCAAAGTTTTCCTGGCGGCTACCTTCCTCACCGTCTTTCTCGCATTGGTTGGGGCTCGGGGGGCAGCTGGCCCGGAAGATACTTTGCTCTTGGAAGCCGATTTTGGTGAAATCGGCTCGCTCTGCATCACGACCTTTTTCAAGGGTGGCGAGCTTTTGCAGACGAGGGTCACAGGTTACCATTTGAATTTGGGGAATGACCGCTTGGACCGGTCTAAATGGGTAACTGAATCTGGCCTTATTGGCGTTTTTTGGTAAAAGACCGATGCGTTGCCATCGGCTCTTTGTGCGTTGACCTACTTTGACAATCGAAAAAATTAAACATGGAAGCCTTCTTCATTGATTAAAAGGGGGATTTTTACAATAAGAGTCTATTGCTCGCAAAAGGAGGATCTGCTGCCTAATACACTACTACTACTAGCCCTATTCTAGTAGTCCCTAATCTAGGGGCCGTCGCTGCCCTCGTCGTCGCCGTCCTCGCCGCTATCGGCGCTGCTGCCGGCGACGTCTTCATCGCTGCTGTTGAAGCCATCGACATGGGCTTCTCCTTCGTCGTCGTCGTCGTCCTCCAACCATGCGCGGAAGCGCTTCGCCGGCGGGTACTCGTCGGAGGAGGTGTCGTCCTCCGCTTCATCCTCCTCGTCGGAGGAGAGGTCCTCGCCCCAGGAGAAGGTGTCGTCGTCGCTCTCTTCCTCCAACTCCCCGTCAACGAGAACGGAGGTTGTCCTCCCCGTCGGTCAAGGATTCGTCATCCTCGACTCGACGGAGAAGTCCCAATCCCTCTCGTCCCACCATAGTGGGGCGGGGCATGTCTGGCTGTCGGGTCGTACTCGGCGCAGGAGCTCGCCGGACGAGGAGGATTGGAAGGAGATGCCCGATGAGCGGAGGAGGAGTCCATGGTTGCAGAGGAGGGCTTTTCAGTTGCTAATGCGGAACAGGAGAATGAAGAGGCGAACTGCTCGGATGAGGTTAAATAAAGGGGATATAGTGGAGGAAGATTCAAAGTTGTGGCAGTTTCGAGGATGCGGTGCCAAAACTGTCAAATCGTGCAGTACGGAGAAGTTGAGAAGGCAAGGCATCATGATGGAAGGGCACTGTTCTGCTCTGCAACGCGTAACCCGATGAAGGAAAACAGAGTGGTTTGGTATTATTGCCAAAACCAGGGGGCATGTGTTATCACCAGATTTTAGCCAAATCAGAAGATGGGTCGCGATTGAGATGGGCTTGGAGGATATGCGCATAAAGTGTTTCTGAATCGGCCTCGTGCTAGAATTTGGGCTAGATTGCCCGTGTATCTGTACATTATGGTAGATTGCATCTTAGTTTAGAATTAAGAGATAGAGTTTGGTTCGTACACAGTTAGGTTTATTCCAAAGATAGAAAGTCCACGGACTATAAATATGTACCTAGGGTTATTGAGAAAGGAGGACGATCACGTTCACAACAAACACAATCTAGACGCATCACCACCCCTTGTTTCGAGGGTTTCTTTCGGGTAAGCGTCATGCTGCCTAGATCGCATCTTGCGATCTAGGCAGTATCAGTTTATTCGTTGTTTTGTGTTGCTCGTACTGAAGCCTTGTTGATGGCGAGCAATACTGTTATCATAGATGTTTTTGGGCTAGCATCGATACTTTTCTGATGTGTTTGCTTAGTTATGCTGCCCCTAAATATTTAGCTGCCTTTGCACCTATCTTGGATGTAAGGGCAACATCTTGCTTGGACTGTATTTAGTAGATCCAATCTGTTATAGTTGTTCCTTGTTCTTCAAGGATTAGCTTGATATCCGCATGGTCAGGCCCTGCAAACGGGTTGAACGATCCAGTAGTGCGTAAGGCATGGTTTGCCAATCCAAGAGGGATTTGTTCCGTGAATCGACTCTATGTTGGTTTTTAGGCCTCTTCTTGCATTAGTTTTCTGTTATCTTTCGTATCTGCCAGGCTCAACTACGTGTAGGATGTTCCAATTATGCGGTGAAAGCCGTAGACTGTCGTAGATCGATTTGACTTGGTATTGATCAAGCAGGAACCCCATGTTATCGTAGATCCAATACGAGCCATGGAGGAATCGGCTCTTTGAGCTGATTCACAGGATAACGAGAGCCGATCGAGGCTCGGATTTAATGTTTACGTGTCGCATGCGAAATTAATCGAAGCAATCCATCACCTTCTGGCCAGGTATAGGTCAGGTGGCACGCCCTCGCAACAGCCAGGACGTGTGCCGGAGCATTGCGGGCCGTCGCCCGAGGGACCAGGACCCACCAGCAGTTCTGGGAGCCTCCCGGCTCTTCGTGTTGTCCGCCGCTGCTCGCCGGTGGGTTTTGGCAGGCAACAGTACGTCGATTATCTCTATACCGAGTTAGTTTGATGAGCAGTAGCATTAGAAAGATCCAAAATTGATCCGTTGAAACAAGATTTGAAGACCCATGCCTAGAGAATTCTAATCTTTCAACACCACCATTGACGTCGGAAAAAAAAATCTCACTGCCGGACGAAGAGCTTAAGATCACTGTTGTAAACGATGACATCTCCATTGAGGCGAAGGCCAAGAAGAAGACGGCTATCAAACCCTAACCTAATCTAAATTAATTGACTCCACTTTATCTAGATACGCATCCATCTTTCAACACCACTTCATCTATAAACTTAACTAGATACTTAAAAATCTAGATAAATTTGAGTCATAATATCAATTCGGAGGGAGTATTAAAAACTCCACTTCCCACACTTCACATTTTCTTTTGAGCGGATGAGAATTTCATCAACTTTTAGCGGATTTTTGTGGGCCACTTTTTAGCAGATGAGAGTTTAGCCTCATTGCGATCCACGGCCCTGAATTCCTCAAGCGTTCCATCACCTCCCGGCCCACCGCGGCCCAGCGACCGCTGTTCGGGAGAGTCCATAAACAAGCCCTAACACGCGCACGCGGCGTCAGCCCTTCGGGTACCTGGCGACGCTCGCGGGAGGATTGTCCGTGGCAGCTGCGAAATCTGCAGGAAGCCGCGCGGTGCCGCGGCCGCGGCGAGGTCAGTGCCCTCCGCGTCTCCTCCTCCTCCTCCATCTCCGTCGCCCCGCTCGCTCTCCTCCGGGTCCGACCTGCGCGTTGCCCCTCCTCCCATCGCCGGCCGGCAGCATCCGGCCACCAGCCTTGGGGTACGGCCCAACAAACGCCGCCGTACCGTCGCCGTGGGAGGGGAGCTAGGGAGGATTGTTTCCTCCGCAATCCCGTCGCGCGGTGGGTCGATGCGCACCGATTTGCTCCGCGGGGCCGGCGCTCTGCGGCCGCGCGCCTCCACCGCCGGTCGCATTCGTGCCCCCGCCGGCCCGCCGCAAGTGCTCTCCCCGCTGATTTTCCCGCTATGCGTTCGTGTACGTGCGATTATTAAGTGCGAAACACGGGGTTTCGTGTACAGAACGGTGTAGTATTATGTTTGCTTTCGAGCTAGTTTTCTTCAATGCGAATTTATAATAGTTGCCGTTACTGCATTAGGCAATTTTACTAAGTATGCTTTGCGTGAAAGGAGGTGGTTTAGAAAGCTTGAGATCTGGATTGTTGGGGGGAGATAGAGTGAAATGCTCGGGATCTGCCTGATTTGATTTGTTAGCTTGGTGAGCAGTGGCATTAGGAGGTATTGGTTAACCTGCAATCTCAAATTACATTTTCCGTGTTATACTCGCTGATACCTCATCTTAATAACAGTAGCTCCTCAATCCGATGTGATATTGTGAGATATGGCCTAAGCTGCACGGTGCCAAGATCGAAGAAGAGATTAAGTATGCGTTCCTGGTATGTTTTGGATGGTCGCCAAAGCTCACCTTACCAATATTTTTTGGTCATGACAACAAATTTGGTGTTTGTTTGGATAGTTGCCAATTTTTAGCCCACTCTGGTAGGGCAAGCTTGGGCTAGAACCTAATAACATACTCAAAGAAGCAAAAGAATGGACACGAAACAATCATGGGAAGCGACAAATTTTGGTGAAGCGGGCCACAGTTTTGTTGAGTGCGGCTGAGAAGTACAAGAGATTTTGTCTCTGACAGAACCCCAATCACACATATTAGGACTCTTGGATTCTTTTGGGAATACAAGAGTACTAGTATAGTACCGAAGATCAACCTTGCTTCTGACCATCAAGCGCCTCTAATTTCTTCCACCGTGCTTTCAATTGCTTGTGTCAGGCCACCCTCATGGCTTTATATAGTCACTCAGATGCCGTCTTACATTACAACTAGAACTGTTTCCCTCTTTTGTAATCACGTTCTCCAAATCCTGATGATATGACACATAAGAATGTGTGTTGCATGCTCTTTTTTATTCGCTCCTGCATTCCCTTGCCCTCTTTCTTGCCTCTTTTGACCAAATAAGTATTAGCTACACTTACTGTGAACTATAAGAGGAACAACATGTCCATCCGAAGCAAGTGCTTAGTAGATACATGCGAACAATTGGTTTTAACATTTTTCTTGTGCAGTTAATAATAGTTTTTGTGTTTTTTCATTGCTGTAGACCCCGACACAGTTGGCTGGAAAAGCTTACTTGGTTATCTCTTCCTCTAGAAAGCAGTTGTCCAAGGCTTCCCGAGTCTCCCAGGAATCCAGGACAGGCCTAGCAGTTTTTACAGCGGAGGTCCATCTGTGGTTATCGTTTATATGGATAAAACACCTGTTCTTGGTCTTCCTCACGACAATGGCAGAGTTTCAAATGATTCAACCCCTGCTCCTAGCAAGGGGAAAAGAGGAAGGAAAGGGTCCCAAAGTACAGAAAGTAAAAGTTATCCCTTGAGATCTGCACATAGTAGTGCCAGGGTGCTTCGGTCTACCTCAAAAACTGAGAGTAAGACACCTAATGAACCAGTCAGTCCCTTGAGATCTGCACATAGTAGTGCCAGGGTGCTTCCTTCTACCCCAGAAAAAAAAAGGAAAACACCTAAGAAGCCAGTAAAGCCGCTGAGATCTGCACGTAGTGGTGCCAGGGCGCTTCACTCTACTTCAAAGAAGAACAGTAAGGCACCCAATGAGCCAGTAAATGATAATACTGCTGTTCAGCAAACTGCCAAGAAAAGGAAAAGAGGCAGGCCCTCGAGTGCAGAAAGTTCCAAGAATGAGAATCAGTGCATCAAAATTCGTCAGCGAGTTAGATACGTTTTGAATCGGATGAACTACGAACAAAGTTTGATTCAAGCTTATGCTAGTGAAGGATGGAAAGGTCAAAGGTCAGTCTCTCCGAATCACTATATTTCACACTCCTTTTCAAGACTCAGTTTTTTGTTTGTTGGAACCTGGTTGTTGTACTTCTCAGAAGGATTAATTTAATTGGGCAAATTTCTGAAAGCATTAGCCAGGATACTGCGTGAATAAAAAACTTCAATTTGGTTTTTATAACAGGGGGATGCGGTGTGCATAAGAAAGTCATGTAATGTGTTGTTCATTTTGATTTATGCATTGAAGTTGGTATTTATGTATGTCTTTGATTCTTTCTATGCATTTTTAACATGTACACCCTCTTACGCTGGGTTTTCTAATACATGCATATGTAGTTCGGAAAAAATAAGACCTGAGAAGGAGCTTGAACGAGCCAAGGCGGAAATCTTGCGATGCAAGTTACGAATTCGGGAAGCTTTTCGTAATATGGATTCTCTACTGTCTGAGGGGAAGATCGATGAATCTTTATTTGATTCTGAGGGAGAAATATCTAGTGAAGATGTAGACCTTCTTATTTTAATCTTGACATGTCTCATTTTTATACTCTCATGGCTGTCACTTTAATGCTGAGATATTCTGTTTCATCTTGCAGATTTTCTGTGCTATATGTGGTTCAAAGCATGTTACATTGAAAAATGATATCATTCTTTGCGATGGAGCCTGTGATAGAGGGTTCCACCAGAAGTGTTTAAACCCTCCTTTACTAGCAGAAGACAGTAATATTTTATTCCCTTTCACATTCTTGATATAGAAAGCATTATTCCCTACCTTGCTCATGTATTTAGTCGCATTTGTTACTAGTTCCTCCGGAGGATGAAGGATGGCTTTGCCCTGCATGTGATTGCAAGTTAGATTGTATAGATGTACTAAATGAACTCCAAGGGAGCAAACTTGATATTCATGACTCATGGGAGGTAAAACCTACAAACTACCCTGTTATAGCAAGTAATGACAGTGTTGTATCACTCTCGAGATAAACGAGACTGAATTATATTCTTGAATGAGACTACATTTTTTTCTCTGCAGAAAGTTTTTCCTGAGTCAGCTTCGCTTGCAAATGGTGCAAAGCAAATTGGTTCAGCTGATCTTCCATCAGATGATTCAGAGGACAATGATTATGACCCTACTTTAGCTGAAGGCAACATGGTAGATGAAAACAAGTCTTCTGCAGAGGATGGGGATGAAGGATCAGATTCTGATGACTTGGATTTTATGACATCGTCTGATGATTCTGAACCTTCGACGAAGAAAAGCTCTAAATCAAAGAAGAAAACTGCAGTAGATGACCTTGGGTTGCCTTCTGAGGACTCGGAGGATGATGACTTTGATCCTGAAGGTCCAGATTCCAGCGAGGACCAAAAGACTAAAACAAACTCAGAGGACTCGGACTTCACATCTGATTCAGATGATTTCTGTGCTGAAATTTCTAAATCTTGTGGCAAGGATGAAGTTCTGGCACCTCCATTTTCAGACCAGACTGACGGAGTGGAAATTATGGAGGCAGAGCTAGAGCAAGACTTGGTGCTGTCGGCTTCAAGTAGGCGACAAGTTGGACGTTTGGATTACAAAACGCTTTATGATGTATGTCTTCTCCTTGCATTTCTCCATGTCATAAATGTGTGTTTCTCATACTCGAATTCCTACTTTAAAGTCTTTTTTTCTGTTTGTTTTTGTCATGCCGTTGGCAAGAAGAATTATGACCATGTGTACTCAGGAAATAACACAGCCATTCTATATGAGAAGTGTATTCATTAAACAAGATCAAACAATTTTAGACGCAAAATATCTTGTAATCTTATTCCTAGGTGAGCATAGATAACCTAGTCACACAATATCATAAGCTGATTTTCCCTTCGTTCCAAATATAATTTTGTCATCAGTCAAAGTTTCCTAAGTTTGACCGAGTGTATAGAAATGTCAACATCAAGAATACCAAATCAATATCAATAGACCGACCATGAATTATGTTTTCGTAGTATATTTCAATAGCTTACCCCAACTTGCTTCGGACAAAAGGCTGTTACTTTGTAGACTTTTGGCTTTTGACAAAACTTATATACCTTATATTTTGGAACAGATGGAGCATATAATAGTATATATTGTTACCCTACTGCATCTTGACTCTGATTGTTGCCTTATTCTGAATGATGCACGGCAGCACAGGTCATTTTGGCTCAGCTATGTTTTCTGTGCCTTATATTGAAACTATACATAATTACATACTTCCAGCCAGGCAATCAGTGTGTTGTTTGTGAAAAGCCACATAAGCAAAGAAATTACTGTTCTATCTGGCATGCATGGATCTTACTCGGTTTCTTTCCATTCATTTCATGTTGGAATCTAAAGGAGGCTTATGGAAAAGAAACCTCTGATCCAAGTGATGAAGAAGAGTGGTCTGGAAAAGGGAATTTAGAAGACAGTGATTCAGATTCACTTGATGGGTCACTTCTGCCTGCCAAAACATGCTCTTCTAAAAGAGGACGAGGCAGACCGCGGAATGTTGAACATACTCCAATGAGTGAAGAGCGCACTGAAGTGCTTCACTCTAATGGTAGCAATAGCATGGGCCGTAAAGGACATGGTCCTATTGTTCGTCAGGTATAGAATAACTGAACATGTACCTCTGCAGTTAAACCAGTTCTGAAGATTTAAACCAGTTGAATTGTTAGCATATTATATGTTTCATTGGCACTCCATTTCTTGTGCAGAAGCTTAAGGCGCATATCAAGAAAGATCCTTATCCTAGTCGCTCAACAAAAGAAAGTCTCGCACAAGAGCTAGGCCTGACACTCCATCAGGTTCAGACCACCGCTTTTCTTCCTCCCAACATGCATTCTTTGCTGCACTCAATTTGAATGTCAAGCTGTGTTCCTGTTGAGGTTGCCACTATATTTATCCTGCCTCACTAGAATTTCTGTTGACAGGTGACTAAATGGTTTGCCAGCACTCGTCATTACTCTAGAGTTGTTGCTTCCAAAAAGGAGAAGCATCCAGAAAACCATACTGCTGAGAATAACGATAGAATGGCTGAAGATCGACAGGTAGAACCCAATGGTAATGTTTCCGAGGACAGGATGGCACAAGATAATCCTCGTGAAGGTAAGAAAGAAGATGCTTCATTCAGACAAGATATCAGCTGGGAGCAGATGGTTGTGACTCCCACTGTTAACCAAAACCGCACTACCAACTCAATAGAAGTTGGCTCGCCAAATCGTGTGCCTGGAGGAGACCAGTACACTGGTAACTCGAGAAATGCAGAAAATACACCGTCTAGACAAGATGTTGGTTTGAATCAGACGCCTCTTACTCCTTCTGTGAACCAGAAATTCACTCCTGACACAAGCAGTGTTGGCTCACCTGGTGTGTCTGGAGGAAAGAAGCGACGTGGCAGGCCAAGGACTGTGGGAAGCCCAAGAGGTAGGTCTGCTGAGAAAAGCATTCCTGGGCTAGAACATGTAGACGAGGCAAGGAGGAAGGCAATACTGAGGGAGCTGAGGAAGATGAAGACGGGCAGGTGAAGCTCCCAGAATTATTTCAATTATTTCCTGATCCTTGGGTGGAATTCAAGTTTTGGATGCTACTCAACAAGTTTGAACTCTAGAATGCTTCTGATAGGACGGGATAGGCACCCGGTCAAGACAACTGACAGGCATGTTGTTTTGAAGAAGCAGGGTCATATTTTCATGTTCATCTGTTTCCTTATAGAGCCTTGCTAAGCTTCGGTGCAGAATTTCTGATGGGGCGCACCTGGAACGTGAAGTACTCAAAGGCTTAAAACCACAACCACGGCTATTTTGAGTGTAACAATAGTCGGGTAACCCATAGACTGTAGTGGGACATTAGAACTGTTGTTCGCCATGTTCTTTGTATCACCCTGTTCGGTAGACATGTTATGAAGCTGATGCGAACCGTCCCTTTGATGTATTGCCTCTTGTATTGTGATGAAGTGAGAAACGAGGTCAAAGACATTTTTTTCGGGATTTGTGATCTTCAGTAGAATATCTGACACTGTTTTTTTTGGTTTCTGACACTGTTCTTATGATCATTTCTTTTTAGCGGGGGAGTTCTTATGATTGTTTCCTCTAGACCATCATGTCTCTGAAGTTGCTGGTAGTTTCGCGTAGGGCAGTGGGCTTGTTCGGTTAATCCTTTCTCCAAGGGCATTTTACTTTGGACTTGCAAGGGATTTTTCCAAGAGCACCTGTTTTTGCGTGACATCTTCCTTTTATAGGAGATAGAGTTGTAATTTACAAGTTCTTAGCCGATGAACAAAGATACGAGATAGCCCATGCTTGTAAGGGATTTATTAATCCCCCTCAACCCCCGTCAAATCCCACCAAACTAACGAGATCAATGGCATTTGTCTGGGGTTTGTGAGATTTCACCTCAGTAGAAATGCATGATTGTGCTTTTGGTTCATGCGATCAGTGGAGATACCATCATGTGTCTGAATCCTCTTTATCGAAAAAATCGTACCTGAAGACTAGGAGCGAGGAAGTGGAAGATGAACTGCGCAACCAATCGCTATCGAAATATAGCCTGTATGCCAAATATAGCATGTACAGTACTAAATGAGTTTGTCCAAATTAGCTTTTTTTTGACAATCAATACCACATATATTCATAATAACAAATAGTACATGGTAGAGATACACGAGCTGTCTCCAGCAATTACAAAATAAAATCTAAAAGATACTAGCAAATCTTGAGGTCTTCAAACTCTTTCTTCTTCCAAGACATAATCTTGTACTTTCTGAAGGCAAAAGATAGATAACAAACCATAGACCTGTAAATACCAACGAAGGTTCTCCCATAATTTTAATTTGAGCCGCAATGCCAAGGCTGCGTGCACGCGCAACCATTAAAGTAGTCAATCAACATCGGCAAGAGTACCAACACCAGTATGTCAGGGAATAAAACCGATCTGCCTTGTCGACGTTGATGGAGAGCGAGAGTACGAATCACCATTGTCGAGGACGTAGCAATCGGGACAAAAGCTGAGGATAATCCTCCTCGCGGCAACCATGAGAAAAGATCCAAGATCGATCTGGCGAAGCAAGATCGAACACCCATACCTAGATAATTGTAATCTTTCAACACCACTATTGACGTCGAGAAGAAGATCTCGTCGTTGAAGGCCGAAGATCACTTATTGCAGACGATGCCATCTCCATTGCGGGGAAACCAACAAGAAAACAGCGACCAAAACCCTAACATAGACTAATGAAAATACTACTTTTATTGAAAACTCCACGCATAGATCGGGTTCCCTGCTCCTCCCAACGCCGGCGAAGCCGACCGGAGGAGGGGGAACCGATCTATGGAGGAGGCTGAAGTGGAGGCGGCTAGGACTTTTTCTTTGGAGGCGGCGACTGAGAGGACTTTTCCGTGTTTTCGAGAATCACATTTAGCAAAGCCCAGTCTTAGTGGTTCCTTCTTCGACAAGCTGGATGGGTGGGCCGGGCCGAAATCTCAGTGCGATCACTCAGATCGACACCGGCCCATCTCTTGCATAAATATCAGGATCCCCAAATCCCAAACGGCTCGCAATCCTGTCCTGCCAGTCCTGTAACCCTTTTCCCACACCGCTCTCCGGCGGACGCATTTCAAATTCGAATCCATCTTCTCCGGTGCCACCACACTGGCTCCCCCCGCACCCATGGCGACCAACGCCCTCCTGTCTCCGGCGGCGGGCAGGACGCCGAACCCCAAGGCGACTCCCTCCCCGTCCGCGCGCCGCGCCGGCCCCGCCCCGGACGCGGCCACGGCCGCCGCCGCCGCCGCGACCTCGGACACCAAGGCGCGGTTCGAGGCGTACAACCGGCTGCAGGCGGCGGCGGTGGCGTTCGGGGAGAAGCTCCCGATTCCGGAGATAGTGGCCATCGGGGGCCAGTCGGACGGCAAGAGCTCGCTCCTCGAGGCCCTCCTCGGCTTCCGCTTCAACGTCCGCGAGGTCGAGATGGGCACCCGCCGCCCCCTCGTCCTCCAGATGGTCCACGACCCCGCCGCCCTCGAGCCCCGCTGCCGCTTCCAGGTGCGTGCTCCCGCTCCTCCTCCTCCTCCTCCTCCTCCTCCTCCTAGGGTTTCCCCCCTTCCTTCTCGCCCAGATCGGGTCTAGCGCCTCGCGAGCGAGCGGCTGAATCTAGTGTTGATTTGCGCGTGGCGTCGCAGGAGGAGGACTCGGAGGAGTACGGCCACCCGATGGTCCTGTCCTCGGCCATCGCCGACCTCATCAAGCAGCGCACCGAGTCGCACCTCCGGGCCATCCAGGCCGCCGTCTCGGCCAAACCCATCGTCATGAGGGCCGAGTACGCACACTGCCCCAACCTCACCATCATCGACACCCCAGGCTTCGTGCTTAAGGTACGCACATCTGAATTTCCGACTCCTCCTACATCTCAGCAAAAGAGTACCAGTCGTTTAGTCAGCTGTCTGACGGAGTTGTTCGACTGCTGTCTGCTGTAGTCTAAGAAAGGTGAGCCAGAGAGGACGCCCCAGGAAATCCTGTCGATGGTGAAGACGCTAGCCAGCCCGCCGCACCGCCTCATCCTGTTCCTCCAGCAGAGCAGCGTCGAGTGGTGCTCCTCTCTATGGCTGGATGCAATTAGGGAGATCGACCCCAGTTTCAGGCGCACCATGATAGTCATCTCCAAGTTCGACAACCGACTCAAGGTATATGCCTGCAGAACAATCAGAACATTGTTATAAGAAGGTTCAGTAGAATCTTCTATGTAAATTGCGAAACTGAATTGGTACCTGTCTCATGACATTGTCGCTGGTTTTGCTCATTTCTAGGAATTTACTGAAAAATGGGAGGTCGACAGCTACTTGAGTGCGAGCGGTTACCTTGGTGACAACATCCACCCGTTCTTTGTGGCTCTTCCGAAGGACCGAGGAACGGTCTCCAATGAGGAGTTCCGGCGGCAAATATGCCAGGTGGATATTGACGTGTTGAAGCACTTGCGTGATGGCGTGAAGGGGGGTTTCAATGAAGAGAAATATGGTCCGTACATCGGGTTTAGTCGCCTCAGGAAGTACCTGGAATCCGAGCTTCAGAAGAGGTACAAAGAAGCTGCTCCAGCCACCCTGGCATTGCTAGAGCAGAGATGCAGTGACGTCTCCATGGACCTATCCAGACTGGACTCCAAGCTGCAAGCAACCTCTGATGTCTCTCAGCTGAGGAGATCAGCAATGCTGCATGCTGCTTCTATTTGCACTCATTTGGTATGCTGACAAGACGCAATCTATCTTTGCATAACACTTCCTTCTAATTCTGTTGCGAAATATTGCAGTACTAGAACTAACTGGCACCATATTTCCGTATGAAAGCGTGCATTACTTGATGGAGCAGCTGATCCAGCCCCAGAGCTATGGGGGAAAACTACTGAAGAGGAACAAATGCACAGTGGTATTGGCAGCTGGCCTGGCATCAGTGTTCCTGTAAAACCTCCCAACTCCACTCTTAAGCTGTATGGCGGTGCGGCTTTTGAGAGGGCGATGCATGAATTCCGTTGTGCAACATACTCGATGGAGTGCCCGCAAGTGTCAAGGGAGAAGGTACAATTAAGTTTGGAACTTTGTAGATACAAAATTGTAAGGAAGTTAGCTGAAATTTTGACATTGATCTCATTAGGTTGCAAACATATTACTTGCCCATGCTGGAAGAGGTGGGAGCAGTGGGGTGACTGAGGCAGCCGCTGAGATAGCACGCGCAGCTGCACGATCATGGCTTGCTCCTCTCACAGAAACTGCGTGTGATCGGCTTGCATTTGTCTTGCAAAGCCTCTTCGACCTTGCAATGGAGCGCAGCCGCAATGATGATTCAAAATGTAAGCATTGGATTTTTTGTGTGCTGGGTTTCATCTTGCTTGTGGCCATATTTAGCAATCCAGTTAATACTTTCTTAGCTTTTTTGAAGACACAGGGGAACTGTTAGTAGCATTGTCCAAATGAAATGTGGGCCATTAAGTGTCTGCATTCCTTAATTTTACACATATGTACTACATATTTGGCTTTTTGCTATCAGTGTTGATCACTGTCTCCATTCAAAATTTGAACAGTCAATCATTCGTGTGGCATTTACTGATGACCTACTCTTCATACTGTATACGTGTATCTTACTTTCTGAAGAACTTAGGAATTTAGATTTTAAGATACCAAAGCATCAGTTTTATCTTTGGTCCTCTTATTATTTTCATCATTTCACTGGAATTGCAGTTAGAGCCGTTGCATACTTTAACAAGTCCTTGCAGTACATGATCAATTTGCTAAATTTTCTCATACTTTCACGCCTTTTGCCTAGCAGATCAAAATGTTGAAAATATGGATGGATATGTTGGCTTCCTTGCTGCTCTCCGGTGTTCCTATTATAAGTTCGTCAAGGATTTGTCCAAGCAATGCAAGCAGATAGTACGCCACCACCTTGATTCAGTCACGAGCCCCTACTCCCATATTTGTTATGAGAGCGACTTTCTTGGTGGTGCTGGGTCTGTAGCAAACACCCTTCACAGGTTTAACCAGTTCAATGGAGTTGCATCGTTTGACCTATCAGACAGTGGATCTGCACTAGAGGAAGGCCAGGAGAATGTACCACCAAAAGATCAGCAGCATATGACACCACCTGCTAAAGCAAATGAGTCGAGGGACATTCTGAGAGAAAGCCAGCTGACAGTTCCTGAGACGCCTTCTCCTGATCTGCCAGGTGAAATGCACGGTGGTAAGAAGAAAGACAATGGAAACATGAATGATGGCGGTGCAAGGAAAAGACATGCAAGGATGGCAGCATATGCAAACAGGAATCACCACAACAATATTACTGTTGGTGCCGATGATCTGGTCTCAAAAGGAGGGTCATCGTATTCCAGTATATGCTCAATATCTGCTCAGTATTTTTCCAAAATGCGTGAAGTCCTGATTGAGAGGAATGTTCCCTCTGCGTTGAACTCCGGATTCTTAACACCATGGTAAGCTCTATACTATACTATGCTCATAACACATGCATTCCTTTTCCTGCTAGTATAATCTGAAAGTGTACCATTACATGTAAATTGTAATTGATGTCTTCAACCAACTGATCACATCCACAGACCCACTGAGTAGTCAGGGGCTAAAAACTTTTCTGTTCTTTTAATGTTTGTAACTAGATTAGCACAAACTCAGTGAGCAGTCTAAATTTACATGTACTTTGCATGCAAATTGTAATTTATGTCTTTAACCAGCTGATGACATCCACTTAGTCATGGACTGAAAACTTGTCCATTCTTTTAATGTTTGTAACTAGATTTGGACAAATTCACTGAATAGTCTAAATAACTAAGTTTGATCTCAAGAATAACCATCTGAATCACCACTATTAGTTCGGTGATAGATATGGACTTGATGTACATTGGCTGCCAGTGCATGTTGAATTACAGATTGGATAGTTGGCATCAAATAGGTCTCCTCAGTATGTGCGATGTTTTCACTATTTCCTAATCTTTTTTCTCTATTGATTCATGGCAGCCGTGAAAGGTTGTTTCTAGCGCTTGGATTTGAGCTGTTTGCTGTAAATGACGACAAGTTCATGGACATGTTCGTGTCTCCTGGCGCAGTTGATTCCATCCAGAACGAGCGCCAGTCTCTGCTGAAGCGCCAAAAGATTTTGCTGTCCTGTTTGAGTGAGTTCAAGAACATCTCGCGGACTCTGTAATTGAGATCCTTCTGGTACTTCTTCCACCGGCATGTACTCATGAGCTTCAGGGGTATCCCTACAATGTTGTTGTTTTATTACCGTTGCACATCCTCCTTACCCCATCATGCTTCTGTACCTTATCGCAAGCTATTCTTTCTGTTGTCTGTATGTCAAAGTTACTTATTGACAAGTTGTGTACCACTTAGCATTTGTTCAACATTGATATTATCCCTATCAGACATTGGGGCTTATAAACTCGGTTATAAAGTTGCAACTTGGAGATGGTTTGAATGTGAATTATGTGATCTTGAATCTTACCAGTTGTGCACAAGTCCTGCATAACATATATTTATATTATTTTAAGATACATCACAATTCGTATATCCATTTTTTTTTTGCTCAGCATGTGGTCTTGTTGGACTGCTTCTCTTTTAAGGGTTAACTATGAGATAGTTGCGTATGAATGTAGTACTGAACCAATTCAACAGATTTGGTCACGAGTCAGATGTGCACCCAATAAATACAGTAGGCTGTTGTTGGTTGTAGTTTGATGACACCCTCCCTGTATCTTTCTGGTCAGAGTTTCAACTGCCACCTGCATGATGGCTGAGATCAGGCGATATCTTCTTCTTTCATTCCCAGTTTATCTTCCATGCTTCCCAATTTCTCTTTATTTATTACAACAACTGGGATTTCCTTGTAGCTTAAGCATGGTTTGTGCCCTAGTTCCATTATTCTCTCGAAGTAATACGAGCTGTTGCTTTCTAGTTGTTGATGTTGGACAAACATGTAGAGTGTGTCCTGGTTCACTTTGGTAACAATGACATGCCTAGTTGGCTCGGTTAAAAAGTTGGGCAACTTGTGAATCCCAATCACGCAACTGCGTTGTTGATTCATACTATGTAATTAATAACTTGGTTTGCTCATGGCTGCACTCTACGCCTGTCATTTCGCCTCGCGTCATCCTTTTTCAAATGAACTCTTTGAATCCCTTTATCGAGAAAAAAAGAAGCAAGTTGCAGAGTGGCCAAACACCTCACTCGTGACTACGTGAGGCAACAAGCAAACATTGCGTAATGTTTTCAAAGGAATGTCTCGCACGACATCGGTCCGTGCCATCACCAAAACTAATGGCGTGTTCTTCGTGGCTCTACAGAAAAGATTGTGCTCTCTTTGTTTCTTCCTCCCAACCGTCTATATGCTCGGTCAGTCAATAGATGGTAGCAAGTCCTGTAACTCCTGTAGCCTGCACCGTTCAGGCAAGGGACGGAACCATTCAGCCATTCAGGTGCCTGACATGTGCTCTACCCTAGGGCCTCACCACTTCGGCTCTTATTACGATCGTACTTCGTGTAAAGATTTATTAATACTTAAACTAAAATCTCGATGCTTATTATGGATTAAAGGGAATATCTTTTTTCTATTCATATCACACATTAGATTCTGCGATTTGCACGTTGGAGAATTCCAGCCGTGGAGTGGAGTGGAGCGAGTGAAAGAGAGTGGGCGGAGCTAGAAGACAAGGGGAGTTGCTCCAACACTTGGGAGGCACAAACTGATGGGCATCTCGTCATCCACTTGTGTGGTCCGTGGATGGAGAATTGGTAGATGCAATGCTGTGCGTCTGTGCGAAGCTGGAATCATGGTCTCGTGGAACCGAAGGACCAGGGGAGTGAGTAGATCAGCTGCTGGATTGCATCTTGATGTTGGGGACACCAGCTAGGTCATCGAGGAACAACGACCTATGCGCGCGCGTTAGTCTACTACTGTACACCGGTCTTCGTCAAGATCGAAAACGACTGTACGCTACAGGTTTGCGTGGCTGTTGTGACTTGTGAGGGAATGAGTTCACAGTCGTGGTAGATCTCTCTATCCGAAAGATTAGGAGTACAATTGAACATGGGAAGCGTGTAGGGCGATCTAAATGTGACAGCGAGCGCGGTCTAGACTGCGGAACGACGGGCCGTGTGTCATGGTCAGTAGAAGATGTGGAACTGGTCGAGAATTAAGCACACACTTATTAAGTTTGCGGGTCAAAGAAGAGTTAATGAGTCCAAACACGAAATGGCAGCGCTAATGACGCTCTCACCAGAACCACCATCGGTCAGACAAAATTGATTGTCCACTTGTGAGTTGTGTGGACTATAACTTGTGGAGCTAAGGACAATTCACCCATCGAAGGTGAGGTGTCAAGCTGGATGCCGTCAAAATCCCGCTTCTGATTTAGATTTTGAGATCGAAGTTAAAATTGACTTTAGCGGGATCGTGCTTACATCTGTAATCTAGGACAGGCAAACAAGGACTCATCATCAGAGCTGAAATGCGAGGCTGAAAAATGAAAATACACTGTCACACATGAAACATCAGAAAATACAGGACCCAACCGAGCAGATGGATATGAAGAAGCAAATCTGCTGGACAGGTTGTTGTCCCTGAGCTGGAGTGGCAAAGACATAGCTGTTAAATTCGGCAAGCTTGCACCTCCAGGTCCCCTCATCACGCATGGTATATGATCGTGGATCGTCGGCTATGCGATTGAATACGTAGAATATGCAGAGCTGGCACACATATGGTACCGACTACTGACGGGGTAAGCTAAGCATATGTAGCCCCTCACTTCACGGGGTAGCCTTGGGTTCTCCCAGATTAGAGAAGGACGGGGTCCGTCCATGTCCATGCATGGCATGACTGGAATGGATCGTATGCCACGGATAAAGCAATGGATTTGGAGCTGAAGTGCACTGCAACTGCAAGAGCGAGACGAGTGCGCACGACTGATGGAGTGTTTGACCGGTGTTTGAATTGGCGGTGGGGGCAATGATCAACTCGGCGAAAGCGACCATAGCCTTTGGCGGCGACCGCGCGCGCCGTGCCGAGCCGGCAACGGCAGGAGGACATGAGGATCTCCTCGGTGCTGGTGGGCAGCGCCACAGCATCCCGTGGCTACGGGCCGCCGGCCCCCGGCAGCGACGTGACGTTCTCGCATCCTGTTTTTCGACAGTTTCGCCGAGCGACGCCGCCGAGCGCGAGGCTGTGGCAGACCGCCGCCCGCCCGGCTCAGCCACCGACTGTGCCGAGATTTTGTGGACGGTACGAATTAACTGGAGATCATCAAGCAATTAAGAATGGAAGCGGTCAATTCTATGAGTGTAACCGATTCTGAATCCAATTCTACTGCTGCTGAACAGCTGAAGTGGATCGAGTGGCATCAGCAGCTGGCCATCCTTAGGCTCCAGAATTAAGGTATTCATTTGTGGTTCGGAGAATCAACTTGCTTGCTGCCATGATACTGTTATTGGAATTCAATTAAGAATTACATAAATTTCATCCCAAGCCTAACTTGAAGTTTTCTTGGTACCCTGCCACTTCTATGAATTTGGCAAATAAATGATATCGCCAATCTCATTTCACTTCTGTTAAATGAAATGAAATGATCAGTCTGAAAAGGCCGTCATAGAACTTCTACTTGTATAAACCTTGACCATGCTCATTCTCCAAAAGGAAACCTTGATCATGCTTTTGTGGGTGGCCAACACTAGCATCAGCATCTCTTGTCCCGTGATCTATGTGGCATGCAACCTGCGCGTCTCCGTTCCATGTGCGCCTCGATCGCCCCGAATCGGGCGCCCACTCACTCCACGCAGGCGGCGAGGATCAAGAATAGTCAATGGCGTCTCTCTTGGCCGTTGAGAAACGGGAATTCGATGCTCACCTTCCATTTCCCCATCCTCTTTTGATGGTGGATGTCGAACCAGGGTATGTGCACTGGTGAATACGATTCCCCAACCACGTACGGTTCGTGGTGACGGCATGGAACAGTCCGCGTAAAACTCCAAACATAAACGGAAAGCTCCTCTAAAACCATCCCCTTCTTCTACGGTCTTCCTCGACCATTCACCACCGGGCCGACGCAAAACAACACCAAAAATGGCCGTCTTCGTCCGTTTCTATCGGTCCAAATGGTCGAAATTCGACCACGTATTCCTTTTCGTCCGGGAATCCCAGCGGTCCGACACATAAAAAGAATTTTTTTTACTTCATAAAAGACCATAATTACATCTTCTCGCAAAAAAAAGACCATAATTATAAAAATGCAGAAAAAACAGAAATTAAAAAGGGCCAGCAAGACCTGCTAAAAGCTAACCATAGATTACTGCTCGTCGTCGCTGACCATGTCGATAATCTCCGGCATACGCCATGTCAGTTGGTAGATTGGCGATGGAGGAGGAAGGGGAGCCGGCGGTGCAAGAGGAAGGGGAACCTACAGTGACGGTGGCCACGTATCCTAGGTCGGGGATGGAGCAGGAGACGGCGTGAATGTGTGGGTGCGTGTCGGCGTGGACGGAGGAGTCGCCGGCGTCCCCTGCGCTAGCCAGGATTCACAAATCTAGACGCCGAGGCCGTCTCACATAGCGAGATGGTCGAGCTCGATATTGGTCATTGCCTGGCAATGACCTTCTCATCGCTGATGCCCGGCGGCTAGGTCTCTGGATCGCAGGCCGGGCCACCGTCGTCGTTGTTGTTGGCTCCAACGACGTGGATGTCGTCCTTGTCGTCCTCTTCCTCCTTGTCGTCCTCGAGCTCGCGGTTGAAGAAGTCGGCGTCGCTGAGGTATCCCTCTCGACGGCGTGTGTCGAACTCTCGCGCCCCGAACGAGATCCAGTTGGACGACGTCGACGCCGAACAAGATGGCTCGTTGGTGTCGAACCTCGTGGCGGTGCCCTCGCTCCACACGTGGCACATGATGGACTGAACGCGTCTGGAGTTCAGGTACTAGCCTCCTGTCGGCAGGCCCAAATCTGGTCATGGCACTGACCGGTTTGAGCCGACTCGCGAAGTCGACGGGGACGTACCGCTTGTGCAGCGGCTTCTTGTCATAACCCGAGCCATTGGCCTCGTGGTCGTTCTTCCTCTTGCGGTACGGCCAACCCTTTCCCATGGCGTTATTCGGGTGGATGTGTGGCGAGGTGGAGAGCTTTGGCAATGGTGTGGGAGAGAAAATGGCCGTCGCCAACGGCTCTTAAAAAGGCTTGGATGTCACCTCGCTATCAATGTCCCTGCCATTGAAGCCGCCGCGACATCGTCCACCAACGCAGACGCGCAGCGCAGAAGGCGATGCACGCCATTAACGCGGTGTAGAAAGCTGCGCGCATCCCTTTAGTTCTACCGCGCTAAAGACGAAGCATCAGGATCGCTGCTGCTAGGCGGACGTGCATGAAGCGCGTGGAGGTGTGCTGACCACCATACGTCCAGGCATACGAATTCACGAAACATATGTCGATCGCGTTTGCGTGCAGACGACATACCGGTCAGTATGCGTCGGCCCCTGCACCGTTTACGTCGAGCACACCAGCCTGAACTGAACTGACTCCAAAATTCCATTCCATGCGCACGGCACGAGCGAGGAATTCTGAGAGTGTACAGAGCCCGAGAAAGGGAGGTTCGTCGACGCAGGGACGACGAGACAAGCGAGGGTGGGCCAGCAGGTGGTGAAGTCACAGGGGGACTTGTCCAGGTCAATGTCTGCATCCTTTTTCTGCCTCCAAGGCATCTTTGGAGTTTTGGGCCCTTCCAGAAAAAGCACGTGGTCGTGGTGCAGGGCGAATATGGACGAGGCCGAGTACCGAAACGCTAAAGTGCGCCTAGGGTTTCGCCCCAGATAAATAAACCCACGAGCGCCAGCCATCTTTGCTGTTTGCGGTTTTGAGCTCTCAAACGGTGGTATCTTCTGGAAACTCGGAAAGATCGAGAAACGAAGGGATGATCAGCCGGAAGTTGCACGCCTCCCGTTTTGCTTTGACCGGTGCAGCTGTTTCTGCCTAATTACAACAAATGGGATCTTAAGTTGAATTGAATCTTTCTGTTCCGGACAAAAAAGTTCTTAACTGGCGAGGGAGGCGCCTCCGGACTGATTCCATGGAAGCGTCATTCCTCCAAATAGTATTTCGTCCCGCTATATTAATATAGCAACCAACCGATATAAGATGGAGATCACCGCTGGAGCAAACAACACACCAAAGCCTAAAAAAAGAAGAAAAAAGAAAAAAAATCGACAAAGCCGGATCGACGAAAACGTTGATGATCCACAACCGCTGCGCCCTCCAGAGAATTTCCACCACGAACTTAGCTCTCTGAAGCGCCGCATACCAAAGCAACACCTTCAAGAAGGGATGCGACGATAACGACGCTGTTGCCCGGACAAAGCCTAGGCTTTCCCCCGGTATGCGGGAGGGTTGTGGGGAGGAGGAACCCCGACGCACCTCAAGAAAGGAATGGCGGCGCCCCTGAGCGTCACCGCGTCGGTGTCGGCCATCAGACAAGGATTTCTCCCGTCCCCAAAGAACCACGACCCCGGACACTTCATCGCGCTCCGCTAGCCTCGCCACCCACCAACATGCGCCACCACGGCCTTGCAATCACCAGCGCTGCCTCACCGTGGCCGACAAAATGAGACCAACATGCAGGAAGAGAACCAGCCAAGAGCGATTGACATCGGAACAACCGCCACACAGGAGGGACCCGCCTCCACCGCCACCTGCGGTTACCGTCCGGACGCAGCAATAGGATCACACCAGGCCCATCTGGCCCGGCCGAGCCTGGGGCTCGTAAAGCTCCCGCCGCCGCGCTGCAGTACACGGGCTACCGTCACCGTCGTCGCCAGCTCAAGCCGCCCCTTCCGCCCGTCGGAGATGGCGCAGGCCGGCATGGGGCAGGCCCGCCCATACCCAGATGAGGCCCAAGAAGGCCCAGATCCGAGCATGGAGGGCGCCGCCGCCAGGCTGCACCACCCCGCAGCCAAGTTGTTGCGTCGTCGCCGCCACCCACCCGGAGCCCCGCCATCCTAGACCGCGCGCCGTCACCAGAGCCGTCGCCAACCGAGGAGCACCGCCGCCGTCAGGGACCGCCCCGCGCCATCCCTCCAAGCGCGCGGGTAGAAGCAGGACCGCCGCCGCCGGCACCGCACGCCGGCGGCGGCGGGGGAGGAGGAGTAGAGGGCCTGGGCGGGAGGAGCTAGGGTTCGCCCCGTCGCTCGCGCGGGGGGCGACAGGAGCAAAGCCGTTTGTCTTACTCCCTTCCTTCGATCGAAGCGTCGCTGACCACGGTCTCTCGTGGGCAGAAGTTTTTCCTGTTTTCTTTAGGTTATTCTCAGTGTTCCTTTCAAGATGTTGAGTGGGCGGCTATGTTTTGAAGTTAAAACAAGGTTATCTTCCTCCTATCTTCGTTGTGGTGGTACATCTAGCTAGCGTCGACATGGGAGGGGTTATATGTCTCGCAGCTTTCCTCTATATCTCTTCAACCTTTGATGTGCCCTGATTACTGGAGGGTCGTTCCTTTTTCTGCACTTCTCATGCAATCTTTGATTTATTTTTATTTGATTGCAAATAACGTTGATGCAAGAAGTTAGACTGGGACATTTTTATAATTATAAAAGTGATACTCTGTTTCTGGTCATTGGTTCGCAACTCATGTGGAAATTTGTTCACATGGTGGATCCAATAGTTGACTCACCTTTTTTTTAAAAAAAAAGAGGGCAAAAACTTTGTCCTATTCCATTCATTAAAAAGAAGTAGAAATAGTTTTACATAGCACCCGGTTACACCCTTGAAACAAAGGTACCTACTCACGCAGCATCAAATTGCTATCACCCGCCAAAACCCAAAGTTTACCCTCTAACTTGATCTTATGGAAAAGCACCGAGGGTGGCACATGCTTCTTTTTGAAAACCCGAGCGTTTCTTTCGTTCCAAAGCTCCCAAGACACAAGGAAGGTTAAAGAAGCCACGTCCTTTCGCTTCGTCATCTTGCCCAACCAAGTATGGAGAGTGGTGGCCGGCCAAAGATTGAGGTCAAGTGATTGAATGCCAAGCCAATCGTTTAAGAGGCCCTAAAGACGAATGGTGTAACGACAATTGACAAGAAGGTGATCAAAGGATTCCAAAGCACGTTTGCAAAGAGGACAATCCCGGCAATTAGGCCAACCCCTCTTCTCCAAGAACTTTATTAATGGCTAAATCCTTGACAAGAAGGTGACAAGAAGGTTGACTCACCTAAATCCTTGACCGTGAACTTTATTAATGCCTTGATTTCTCATTCGAGATATTAAATGCCCATATTCTTTAATAGCTGTCTACATATAACACCAGTACATTTCATTCTTCTTTTGGTTTGCAGCTAGCCGTTTGATTAATGATGTGTTTTTCGTTTAGGTTTCGGTTCAAGAATCAGAGGTGATGGAATTTGCATTTGATTTCCAAAAACGTCTCTAACGGAGATTGGAATCTCAAGGATGAAGATACAAATTTATATTGTCTTTCTGCTTGAAGAATAATTTTATGTGCTCTCCTCTTCTCAATTTAGATTTACGAATGTGTCATTCTGCTATGAAGTTCATGTTTTCATACTAAAGAATTTAGGGTTTTTTTGTGGCAACAGGTAAAAAAAAGGTTTGTGCTACAAACACTATGACAATTTGCGTCTGTTTGAGAGCAAGGTATATCATGATGTTTTCTTTTTCCCTAAAGCCCATTGGTGAATATGCCTTAACCGAAGAACTTAGTTTTCTTTAGCCGTACTAGATATTTACTACATCTTGGTAATAAAGTAATATCTCTTCATTGGTGCGAACCTAAAGGGAAATCGATTTAACATTAGAGTGCTATAAGTTATTTTATATAGCTGAAATTAAAGGACAGAATAGGTCCAGGGAATACATTTGTTGAATTGTTTTATTCTAGATTTTTGTATGTGGGTTTGCAGCAGAACGAAATTTAGTTTCCTTTAGGAAATCATGTTTATTTATTTTCTATGTCTTGGTACTTACTGAAACTTGCAGTATTTACATTATATTACTTTATTTGGTTCATCCCTCAGTATGCTTTTTGGATAACCATTTTATTGGTCACCAATCACCATATATGGAAAAAACAGGAATAAGCAAGCTGGTTGTATGTACAAATATTAAATTACCGATATTCCATGCATACGCTTATCAAGAAAAACCAAATGTCTTTAGGAGAATTTCCATAGTTAATGCTAGAGCACGGGTTGATGATTAGTCTTTATAAATTTGGAGTGAATTTTGGTAAAAACAACAAAAAAAACGTCTTATTCGTTGGAATGGAGGAGTACATCTGACTCTTCCAATCTTAAGTGTTTCATCTTTAACGATGGTTGTGCGCTTGCCTTTAAAGTCGTAGCACAACGACTTCGTATTCATGACTGCAACAAGTTATACTACTACAAATCTTGTCTGGTCCGTGATCGAGTGGCGAGTACTGCAGAGCGCCCCGCTCTCTAGTGTATGTGGTCATCACTATTCAGTATAAGAATCTATTTTTATTTTTTATATTTTTTGTTCTTTGTATTACTATGGATAATTATCAATAAATAGGTGGATTTAAAAAAAATGAATCTAGTCATAAAACTCAGAACACAACAGATCCATTTTCCATGGATCTACACAAGGATATCATGAATTTGGTTCTTTCTTTTTACAAATTATGAGCTCACCGTTTTGTAATTTTATCTCAACCTAAAGCCGACAAAATCGGGCCGTACAACATTCAGTTTATATAAAAAGCTAACGACCTACTAGAAGAACCAAGAAGATGAACATGTTCAAACTTTATATTTGATATTTAGAAGTTTTATTTAAGACTAATAAATTTGGTACCACAAAGTATCATGTTTAATTATTTTTTATCACTCTATATTTATCGAGTGATGCCTTTTTGTCCGTGTATCTTCTTTGCCAGTAACTATTGAACCGCTAAATTAACCTAACGGATGCAGGTCGCTCATTGGGCTAGGATCTACAATTATTGGGTATATAATAAAATTGCCGTTAAAAATTATTTTGCATCTACATAAACCATTAAAACTAATCAATACAAAAGTTGCATGTAGCCATAGAGAAAGAGGTATCACATGCAATATGTTGAATTAGTCCAAAACATGAGATCATTTCGACATAATTAATCATGTTATTTATTAGTTGTTTGTGTTTTATTGTACTCCATAAAATTCAGAAAGAGGAGTACATGTTATGCGAATTTGTGGCCTTATATACAAAAATTCAGAAAGTATGTACACTAGTAGAGAAGAGAGATAGGACAACCAAATGAAATCAAGGTCCATTTGTCAGATTTGGCACAAACTGACCATTTGGAGAGTGGAAATGAGCACTAGGTAGGGTTGATGGAATTTTTGTTGTTGATACTAGTGTGAAATTTTGGCACATAGAGGATAGGAACTGGGATTTGCTCAGAATCTAATGAATAATCTACCATAGTGACATATTTACTTGGCTTGTTCTTAATTATTTCTCTACACATTTTGGCCGTGGTAGAATTATAACATGAAAGGTGTGGCTTTTTTGGGTTGGAGGAACAAAATGTAAAATAAAAAATTGGACAAACAAAACGGAGTATTAGATTGTAAACGAAATGCATCTCAGAAGGGTCCAAATTTTTTTTATTAGAGGGGTTTCCATAGCATAACTCAACGGCAAGTGACTTACAATGTAGGAAATAAAATATAGAAAAACCCTACTTTCTAGATTAAGAGTAAAGACCACCGCAAGTAAAACCTATCTACGAGAACATGAAATAAGAAACCTAGAACATAATGGAGAAAAAAACTACACCATAAACCTATCATCACCTCCTTTCTTGCGCACTTAGGCTGGTCATACTGAGGAGTAACATAGACCAGTGTCATGTAATATCATGCATAACAGTAGTCTTTGTAATTACCTTTGTAGTGCATGGTTGTCATAAGGGTAGTTTCATACTGTAGAGTCATATTTTTCTCGGGAAATGTTATGCTATACCATGTCATCTAATTGATTAGTTGGCACCGCATGTAGTTTCATGTTACTAATCTCTCTATGGTTAGTCTTAGTGTCTTACTCTACCATGGTATATTTTTGAAAAGTGCGATCCAGCTCCTCTCCCTCTTTCTTTGTTTTTTCTTTCTTCTTCCTATTAATTGCATCAGAAACATTTTCAAAACATGTGAACGTGCATCTAGTGCCTTGTAGTTTGTTTTGGATGATTGATAACAATAAAGTTAAGAGATTAATATGTGTGTCTAGTTTATACAAAAACATAGTCCTGGAAATTTGTTTAGCCACGTTGATGATGACCCCTTAAAAAGAGTTGAAACAAGTACGGGTTGAAGATCTAGGATGCATATGCTCACTTGAAGAAAGGAGTGGAACTGACATGCTTGAGTACTTAGAAGCTGAAAAAGGTTGAAGATAGTAGTTGTGTTTTTATATCTTCGAGTCAAATAGGAACAAACGTACTATGAAGGGGGGGGTTGGATCTTCAAAGCTAAACATGGAACTTGCTGTGTGCTCAATATTAGTCAAAATATTTTCGAGAACAAATCATTGGAAATATCTTCAGTAATTCATCTAGAAATGATTCACATCCTAACTTCAACAGGTGGTTGGTTGAAGCAAGGTTGTAGCCTGAGTAGAACATGTAGTGAATCTAGCACCTCATGTGGTGAAGAGTTGTCTCCAATGAGTTAGAGCTCCATGACTATGATTGAAGCTCTAGGTGGTTGACAATGCTATTTTGCAATGCCTGTTAAGAACAACCTCATGTACGGGAAAGTACTTGTCGATAATTCCTAGCTATGTGGTGTAGCCTATAAATAGCACCCGAACCACAACAGGTAAGGTTAAAGTCTTGAGAAAAATCTTAGATCTTTTGCTCTAATGTACGTGTCGAGTTTTCCCTCCCTTCTCACTTATTCTTGTGAGAAATTTCTTGATAGTTGGAGTTTGAATTTGTTAGAGAACCAAACAAGAGGAACTTGTAGATGAAAAGATCTACTTATTACTCTTTAAGAATTTGCATCTCCTAGAAGCAGTGGTGGAGCTTGGCCTGAAAGAATGGGGGGGGGTCATGCCCCCTGACTAGACGGTTAATTGTTAGCCTTCGATCATCAAAAGTGTGGACTTTCCAAGGCACACAGTTTGTGAAGATTTGGAGGTCACCTTGAAGACCTCCCAGGACCAATCATGTGAAGGTCATGCTGAAGGCTAGGCCATCAACATATGACGTTGGTGGACTTGGGTTCATTCATGCATAGTCTCTCTTAATAGAAATGTCAAGCTAGTGCCAACATCTAGAACTTGGGGAAACAAATAGGTTTCTTTATTCCCTATCTTCACCTTTTAGTTCATATTGTTGCTCGATTCAAGATAATGTTTCATGTTTTGTGTTTTTATTTTGATTCTTTTCATTTAGTTTTATCTCCGCTATGTTCATCACCCATTAACTATTCCTACTATTAGCTTGAAGATTTTTCTTATCTGTTTTTATTTAGTGGGATTTTAGTAAGCTTCTATTAGCACCCCCTCTAGTCATCGTATCCCGATCTTTCAAGAGGACCTTTCATATAATCCGAACCCAATCTTTGTTATATTGAATAATTTGTTAATGAGTAGGTTTCATCTTGTCAATTCCTAGATATACTGATTTTTATTAGAAAGTCAAGAGCAAAAAACCCCCATAGTGTTGTATTAATTAATAAGGACAATATTTACAGGAAAGAAAAATAGAACTGCTTTCAACAAAATGCCAATCCATCTTTACGAAGTGTAGAATGCTTTTGCTTCACCCAAGAAACATTTAGAGTGTTGTTTGTTCTCCTCATTTACGCAATCCATGCGAATAATCCATGAGATAGAAAATTTGGAAAACCACCTAAGTATCGGTCATTCAAAATCTTGTTAACATAAACATAAATGAAGTTTCTCAATTTATATGTGTACAAAAAGGTTGTTAAAATAATTTTGGCTATTGTTAACTCCCATCCATGGAAAGTTTTCAACTAGCTATCCACCATAAGTAGGAACACAAGTGAGCACTCAAATTCTAATGCATATTTAACTAAACTCCACACAAACCTTTCGAGAGGCCACTAAAATAATAAATGATTCATGCTCTCATTGGCAACAAAAACATGCAATTCTTATCTTTTCCCAAACCTATTTTGGAAAAAATTTCTTAAGTAATAATCCTCCCCAAATGATCAATCAAGACTTTTTGCCGATTAGAATATATATATTAGACCTGACTTGAAAATGATATTTTATCGATATTTTTAGAGTAGCAATTTATATATGGAATTTAACTGAACTTTCAACTATATGATTTAGGAATTTCAACAAACCTTTCAAACGTTTGTTTTCTTGAGATTATTGATGCTTTGATAAAGTTTCCACATCTTTCATGTGACTTAATTTTTTGGCATTTAAGTTCTTGTAAGTCCATTCATGGTTAGCATAAACATTATGGTATTTTCTAATAATACAAAAGCAACTGAAAATAAAATTAAGAGTTAGTGCAAACAAGAAAAAAAAGTCATAACACCACACTCCCGGCAAAAAAGTACTTTTGCAAGGGGTATAGTGCTTTACTAAGCTTCTCTCGACAACATTGAAAGAGAAGTGTTTGATAACCTCCAAGTTCATCAACAACAAACATGAACAAGGATGCATCTGAATATATCATCTCATATGCAAAGGATTGAGCATGGAAATTACATAGACAATGTCGTAATCGTGTATGGTTCCTCGTACGATCTAAAACAATGGAAGTACACAAAGAGATGTGATCATTCTACTACCACAGTCCCATTGTTCAGGGGGCACACTACTCCCCTCATGGTGTAGGTCAACGAGGAAGCGATGGCAGAAAAGGAGATGCGACCGGAGGCTGGTCCGACAATTGTTCAAGATCTAGTGGTTGACTACACAACCTTTATTATATTCTATCTCTCCCGGCCCATCCGTCGCGAGTAAAATACCTCGAGGGTTTAGGTCAAAAGAAATGGGGCAGCGAAAGAATCCACATCATTTGACGAACGAGCGGAAGTAGAGGGGGTAGGCCGCAACTACCCCCGAGCGTGACATGGGCTTATGTGGTCCGCCATGTGGTCCGCCATGTGGTCTCCTAAGTAAATTTCGACGCTCGGCCCTTTTGATTTCGAAAAATAGGAACACCTGGCATTTTTCCCCAACTAATTTAGTTCCAAAAGGTTCGTGAAACCTAAAAATACGAAAACCGAGGTTTTCCCGCTTTCGCGTATGAAATAACAAAGTAATGAGGAATCTCTTGAAAATTATGTTGATCAGTAAAACTATTAGAGGAGACTAAATAATAATGGAAAATAAAAGGGGTTCCAATATATTAAACTTTCATAGGCATAAAGACGTTTTGGGCGTACGAGGGACCAAAGGGAAAATGTCCCTAGCTTCCAGTCAGTTCCTTGGGTGTCGATGACACCCTTCCCGACGAATGCTAGAGCCACCAATTCCTTCTATTTTCCAGTTCTCCCTTTTTTCCACAATTGTTTCTTCACCGCAGTTTCAAGCATCAAAGCCACACATGGCTCGGGACGCGCCGACGACCACCGTGTTGCGTGGGAGATTGATCGGATGCCCGATCACCGTATCCTCCCCCCTCGTAAAGACAATATGCGTCGATGGGCACCCGTTCCTCGTAGAGGAGCACCGGCTGATGCGACTCCAACCGAATGTATAATACCCCAAACCTCACCGGCCTGCGCCGCTGGTGGAGCATGGTTGAGCAGCTCGTCGACCAACACCATGGTAACACTTCTCTCTTGTTCGCTCTCGTGTTATATAGTGGCAACTGGAAAATAATGGAGACGTTGAGGTTGTGTCTACAAATAAACCCACTCCCCCAAGTTCCCATCACCGCGCTAGCCAACACAGCGGAGTCAAAATAACAAAGAAAAAGACGAGATAAATTTGCGAAAACCCCGCAAGAAAGGGAACAAAAGCTGAAGAAACGGACCCTAGGGAGAGTGAGAGCGAAAGGATCCATCCAAACACCAAAGTCTCATTCAGAGCATCTCCACTAGTCTCCCCGAGAAGCCCCCCACGACCACTTTTTTCATCGGACGCTAAACCCGTCGGTTCTCGTTTTGTCGGATTTGAGCCTATTTCGTCCGGACTCCCATGCCTTCCTCGGTTTCCGGGGTCTCCGGGGACTCGGATGAAGCTAAACCAACCGCCCACGCCCACGTGTCTCCTCTTTCGTCCGGATTCCCGAGCCATCCTCTTTTCCCCGACGCCGCTTGGGAGCACACGGAGGAAACTACCTCCCACGCCGTCTTCCCAATCCGGACGAAAATTTCGCCGGATTTGGGCGTGGGGAGTGCCAACGAGTGGGGATGCTCTCACACCAACAACAATGCATCTCTAACTCCCTCCCTCCTCCCTTCTTAACCTCCCCACCCTCTTCCTCCCCTCCAATCCTTTCTCCTCCTCCTCCCTCCTCGTCTTGCCCAGAATCTCACGTACACAGCAGCCACAAGGCTTCTCATCAATGGAGCCGTGTACCAAGCAGTTCCTCCCCATGCCTCCGCAGGATCCCAACTCCCCGTCGTCTTCCACCTCCTCTACGTCGTCGTCCTCCACCTCGCCGTCTCACCCCTACCACCGCCCGCAACCGCAACCGCACCACAACCTTCCACCTTCCCCCAGGCCCGTACCCCGCACCATCGAGACCACCCCCTTCCCCACGACCTTCGTGCAGGCCGACACCACCTCCTTCAAGCAGGTCGTCCAGATGCTCACCGGCTCCGAGCAGCCCTCCAAGAACGCCGCGCCGGCAGCACCCGCCGCAGGCAACAGCAGCGCCGGCATCGGCGGCAGCCAGGCGTCGACCCGGCCCAAGAAGCCGTCGTTCAAGCTGTACGAGCGCCGGAGCAGCATGAAGAACCTCAAGATGATCGCGCCGCTGGCGATGGGCGCCCCGGCGTCGCCCAGGAAGGCGGCCGCCGCGCCCGAGATCCTCTCGCCGAGCGTCCTGGACTTCCCGTCCCTCAAGCTCAGCCCGGTCACGCCGCTCACCGGCGACGCCTTCAACCCCTCGCCCGCGTCGTCCTCGGGGGACGCCGAGCGCGCGGCCATCGCTGACAGAGGGTTCTTCTTCCACCCGTCGCCGCGCGGCGCCGCTGCCGAGCCGCCGCGGCTCCTCCCGCTCTTCCCCGTCAGCTCTCCCCGGATGGCAGCGTCCGCGACTCTGGCGGCCCCGGCCGAGTGACTCGGTCCAAGCTTCCGCTTTCGCGCGCGCGCCTCTCGGTTATGAAGTAATCTACGACGACTACTACCATGCATCGCTGTTTCTTCTCAGTTAGTTTTGTACTAAGGTGTTTGCTGCTGTTCTCCGCTTGCTGTTGCTGTAATTTTTGCTCCCTTCTTGAAAGGAAGAGGGGAGTTCCATTTTGGAGTTCACGAGCGACTGTATGATCCGAGCTTCAGATTCCGAGCTATGATATCTCTATAGCTCGCCGGAGCTCCCATGGATCGATTAATCAGTCAATTATAAGTAAGCTCAATAATTCCGAACCTGCTGTTTCTAGAAATTTCAGATCTTTCGCCAATTCCGACTGTTCTACTACTGATTCTCACGTGATGTCGCTCCGTTTGGCCTTTTCCACCGTTGCTGTGTCTGGATTGATTCCTTCCGATCTTCGACGACTTGCTGTCGCATCACCTCTCATAAATACGACCTTTGTAATTTTGTGTGGTACCAGTGCATGTAATCTGCAGCTATAATTGTCCAAAATTCGGTGTTTGCTGTTGCGATCCAAGTGTTTGGAGACATGCCTCAAGTCTTCTTCGCTAGAGTGCTCACATCGTGGAATGGCACCCCTCAAATACGGGTTGCGAAACACGAAGCGTCCTGCTCCTCGCGTCGCACCCCACGCGACGCCGGGAGCCCACCCTCGCCGCGCCGCCAGCAGCCGGCCTTCGCCGCCCCCCTGCCGCCGCTGCCGCCGGCCCTTGCCGCGGTGGCGGCGGGCCTCATCTTCAAAGGGGGTGAGGTGGGTCCGAGATCTTCGTCGGGGTGGCCGGCCCGTGTGGGGCGTCGCCGGCTGGGAGGAAGGAAGCCAGGGCGGCGGCCCTGGGTCCCCGTCTGCTGCGGCGGCGGGTGGTGCGGCTGGGCGCTGCGGGCCGCGGCGGCGTGGCCGTGGCGCGGCAGCAGGTGGCGGCGGGCGGGCCGACCCGGGCCCGATCTGGGCCTTGGTTGGTTGTCCGGCGAGCGGGGAGCCAGGAGGTGGTGCGACGGGCGGTGGGCGCGGCGGCAGTTGCTGTTGCCGGCGGGGGGCGGCCCTGGAGGCGCGCTGCTGCTCGGGTCGTCCGGGCGGGCGCTGTGTGGCGCGGTGGTGCTGGGGAGGGCGCGGTCTGGGCGTCGTGACGCTGCTGCGGCAGTTCGTCGCGGGCGAGGTGCTGCTGGCTGCTGCGGAAGGGTTCTGGTGGGGTGCCGGGGCGGCTGCCCCGGGCAGCGGCGGGTATTGGTGGGCGAGGTGGTCGACGGCAATGGTTTGCGGGCTGGCCTATGGCTGTCCTGCCGGTGTAGGAGGCCTCGACGGGAGGGGGCTTGCTCGGGTGAAAGCTCGCCCGACTAGATCGGTGCCGGCGATGGCGACGCCTCGAGGCGCCGTTCCCCTGAAGGCATCGTTGTGGAGCTCCTACCTCTCCTAGCTTCAAGGCTTCGTGCTCTCCGGGTGAAAACCCAAGCTCTTGCCTCGGCCGGAGCGGGCGACGGCGGCGATCTCTCGTCGCCCTTCTTGGAGGCTTCGTCTTTGGAGCGCATGACACTCGGCGAGGGTGGCTTGTTTGTCGGGCTGTGTTGCCTTGCCGTCTGCGTTGGAGGATGCGAGGCGGCGGCCTCGGGTAGGTGGCGTGAGCCGGGCGGCGGCCCCGGAAGGCGGTGCGACAACATCTCTATGGTGCGGGGATGTGGCTTGCCACGGCTTGGGTGGCGACCCTGGCCGTGTGGGCGGCAGGGCGTCGGCTCGGTCGATGCGTCCTGGTGGGGACGGTCGGACGTTATGTCGGGGCGGCGGCCGGATGAGTTGGTGTGATGCCCGTGGTGCGGCCGTTTGCTGTGCAGCTTGGGTTGCGGGTGGACGAATCGTGCGGCGTTGCGGCTCGAGAGAGCGGTGGTACGTCGGGGCGGCGGCCGGAAGGTGGTGGCCTTGGTGGACGTGCAGGGCGCGACGGAGCAGCGGTATGTCGGAGCGGCGGCTCCGAATGTTCGTCATCTTGACGGTGTTGAGGACATCGACTTTGTGTCGCGAGGGCGACAAGGTTGTTTTGGCGCAGCTGAGAGGTTTGTCTTCTTCAGCTATGCTGGAGTGTCCCGTGTCTGCTCCTCCCATAGTAGGCACGGCGTCTTCGCTCCGGTTTGGTTGGATGGCAAGCTAGTATTGGCGAGTGTGTCGTCGTCCGCTTGTATCAGCTCTGTGTTTGAGTGGGTTTGCTCTTGTGGAGTGGCGAGTGTGGCCTTTGCCCCGTGGTGTCTTTGTATGGTTTTCGCATGGTTTTCTCCTAAAAACTTTGCACTTTCTTCTTAATTAATGGATGAGGTGCTTTTGCCTCCGTTTCAAAAAAAAAAAAAAAAAAGAGTGCTCACATCACACAGGTAGAAGTGCAGAAATCAGCATGGGAGCGCTTCCTGCAAAAGCTCAAATTCTGCTGACACAACCTCTTCAGCCAGCACAGCAGCAGCCAAACCTGCTGCCTGGATCATCTGCATCATCAGAGTACTAACCATGTTTTTCAGTGACTCAGTCCATTCTGCAGCTAGCTGCTGGAACTGCCGGATCTCGACATCATGTGACCGAGCAAGATGTTGAAACTGCCAGGAGTAGTATATTCGAAGGAAGGAAGGATTGGTGAAACAGAAAGATATGCTACAGTGGTGCTGAGTGTGCAAGAAGACTTTGAGCAGGAGCGGTAGCGCCCACTTGGTCTTGGTGGACAGTCTAGACCAGTTGGCAGCAGCCAGAACCGTGATATTTCTGTAGGATTAATGAGCAAAGCAAGGAGGAATCCGGCTATCGGCGCATCTTTTTTTTTAGATAAAAGGCTTCAAGAACCCGACTTTGAATTAACAAAGCCCTCAACCGGCCGAAGTACAGATAGCGAAACTTGCTGGGGATACCAGCTTACAATTGAAGTGCAAGAGAAAAGAACAACGCCTAACTACGAAGAGAAAGACTACAACAACATTGACAGAAGACGAAATTAAGATGTCCTAGGGTTGAAGTCTTCATCTCTAACAGCTTAAGCACTGAGGTCGTTGCCGGATCCAGCCCACCTTCACCGGGATCACCATGACGTCGACTCCACGGGCATAACCAGCAGCGCACGAAAAACCACCAGAAGTGAAGATCAAATTGTCGAGGGTCTAGGTTCCAAGGCGACGCCTCTCAGGCATTGGAATGCCACCGTCGCCCGCCCCAGGAGGGGCGAGGTTTTCACCAGGAAACGCAAGACCAAGAATGGGAGCTAAGCGGAAGCACCTCAACGACGCCTCAAAGAAGGGGAATGGCACCCATGGGTGTCATCGTCGCTGGCACCAGACCAGCTGGGCGAGGCTTTCGCCCGGGCCAACCGTCTTTCCCATCTCACACCTTGCCAAAACAATGCTTTGAACCAGTCCTCAACCATCCCTCCAATGGCAAGCCCCCTGGCGGCCGGAGAGGATTTGGAGGAGCAGAAGACGCAGCATGAACAGGCCGGAGATGCACGACACACACAAGAAACTCCGGAGTGGAAGTCAGCACCGTGGCCAAGGCCAAGAGAGACAGAGCACATCAAGGGAACAACTTCTCTCGGGATCCGACGGAAACCAGGAAGACGAAGGAAAGAGGCGACGTAGGAGGGATTGATCCAAACCGTCGAGGCGAACACCGAGGACTCGTGGCTGGCTAGGGGGGAACCGCGAGACCTCTGCTCCGGCCCCAATGGCAATGCAGGTCCCCTGACCACGCTGCACAAATCCCCAACAAACCACTTCACACATCGCTGCACCACTCCGGCAGAAAGATAAACCTGAAACTCGCTTCCAATCCACCAGCCTAATGAAGCACAGCCGCCGAACCGCAACCGCCGCCTCCTTGCCGCCCACACGACCAAGGAGGGCAGCCAGCAACCGCGCACGCCACGCTGCAGGCGCCGCCCACCAGACCCGGGGCCGCCGCCCCGGCAACCAGAACTCCCCCAACCCAACTGCAAAACAGAGCCGAAAAAACACGCCGGCCAAAGAGCAGCCAACGAACAGCCCGCAGCACCACAGAAAAAAACACGTTTTTGCCGTCCTCGCTTCGAGGCCCTTTCTATCTGCTCCGTCCTCGCTTCGAGGCCCTTTCTTCTCCCTGTAAATTCCTACCCAGGAGTACTTGGCTTCGTTGCCGGTCCCGGCAGCCCGTGATCCAGCTAGCCATGAATCTTGTCATGTGGCGCGCGCGGGGGTCCATCCCGTCAGGCATCTGCGTTGGGTTGGGCGGGAGATCTCAAGCAGTTTTCAGTTCAGGCGGCTGCATGGAGCATGCCAGCTAGCTCCGGCCGTCTCGCTCGTTGTTGCCGGGCCATTCCCGCGCGGTGCCATGTCGTGCGGCTCACCCACCGGCCATGGTTGATCGGCGGTCGCCTCGCTGATCCACGGGCTCCGACGACCCGTCGCCTCGTCTTTTGTCTCGACTTGTTTGCGCTTGACGACCGTGACAGCAACCGAGCTCCAGTGTTAAGGCATCTCCGATGTCTTGACGCTTTTCGGTCATAAAAATAATTCCACGCAGTCCTTTTACATCGGGCTACGGACAGGAAAATGGTTTTCGGGCCACCATTATTCGTTTGTGTGTGGAGTGCCCCCGTGACCCGACGTATTTTAGTTGTCAAATATATATTTTTATTGTTTTTTATACATAATTTAAAATATTATAAAATAGATTTTGATATATAATTTAAAACATTACAAGATAGTTTTTTATATAATTTGAAATATTGCAAAATAGGAAAAATCTAACTAGTTGGTTGGGATGAACACCTAGTCACCCGAATTACAAATACTAGAGGGTTTTGTGTGTCCTCTTGTCCTTGGATGCACATGAGAACATGCAGAAACCCACACTAGTGGCTTTAATTGACATATGCCATATTCGTTGAAAAAAAAGAACACCCTGGACCTAGAGCTAGCCATCGATGTCGTCGCTGGAGTCGTTGCTGCAGTAGTGCATGCGGTAGCATGAGTCGTCGGTGCTGTGGGGGATGGCTAGGGTTTGCGAGGCGACAAGCGAATTGACCTAGCTCACGCCAATGCTGCGAGAACTGCTGGGAAGGAGGCACAAAGAAGACAGTGAGCAGCATTTATTCCGGCGCGTGGGAATACGTCACGACGCCGTGTGGGGAATTGAAGTGGTGACGATTGTCGCTTGACAGGGGAACCGGCGCCGCTATAAAGGAGTTAAACTTGCCGCATGTGGTCTTTATTTATCCTGACAGGCTTGCCCAGCATGCCAAATCCAATGTGTCAAGCGGCGTTGTCGGGGGGAAGACCCTGGGTAGGGCAATGGACGCGGAGCGGCCGGCTTGAGGTTGGCCGGCTCGCGGCAAAGGCCGGCTGAGGAGCAGCCAGGAGCCGTGGCCGGCTGCCTCGGGCCGGCGCTCTAAGTCCTAGTCGGCTTGGCTGCGGCCTTCAACGCTGCGGGCCGGCTTCTACAAGCCATATCCGGCGGGGTTTGTACCTCGGACCGACTCGAGGCCGGCGAATCTTGTGGAAGGAACCGGGTAGGTGAGCCGGGTTCAAAGGTCCACGCCGACCTCATCTCCCGTGTGCGGGGCACTGTAGAGCGGCAGTGCCACGCGCCGGACGCCATCATGGCGTACGTCGAGCCGTACGCGCTACATGCATGCGACAACGACGGCTCCCACTCCGCTGCCGAGCGGGCGGATGGGACGTGCCACTACGCTCAACGGCTCCTGGCGTCAGCGCCTCGGGAAGGACGGGAGCCGAGCGGGCCATGCTGGCCACTAGACCTTAGGGACTTATATGTAAATGCCGCGCCTATAAGCCGGGCTACCCCCTCGTGCGGGGGACGATCGATCGGTTCTCATTCACTAGTCTTAGAGCTGCCCTGTGGAGAGACCTTCGTCTACCTTAGCCTCCGGAGCAGCGGATACAGCTCAAGGAGCACCATTGTCTTGTGTGATCATCTTATACACTCATAGCAGTAGAGGTGTTACCTCCACCGGAGGGCCTCGAACCTGGTACGTCGCCGTGTCGCTCGTGCCCATACCCGCTTCCGGATACCGCCGTGAGACCACCAGGAACCACTTCGATTAGCCACCCTATGGCATATGTCATGACGATACCACGACATTTGGCGCCCGCCGTGGGGCCTTCGGCGTCGCGGCCGGTGTCTCCATCCGGACGGGCCTCACCACCACCCGGCGAGAGGGTCGCCCAGGCTTGGTCGGAGATTCGGCTCCTAGCGTCGCGCTGTCGGCTCGCCGCCGACCGGCCATTCCCGCCGGCGGCAACATCGGCTTCGGCGGCTTCGCGTCCGTCGCCACCGTCGCACCCGCGCTACCCGCGAGATCGTGCGCTGTGCAAGCCCTCCCCACTGGAGCCGCGCCACCTCACCACCGGCCCTTGCATCATGCGAGGAGGTCATGGCCACCGGCGACGACGGAGGCAAGTCCACGCGCGTCCGCGGTCCTGAGTTGGAGCGCAACAAGGACGGCGCATCCGCCTCGGGCGCAAAGGCGCCGCCACCACCGTCCCGGCGGAGGAAGTCCGGGCAAGGCGGGCACCCGCTCACGCGGTGCCGACCCCACCATCGAGAAGGACCGGAGGAGCACCGCCGGCTCCTCCTCAAGCAAACAGAAGAGCTGGCTGTGCAAAGCGCCGGTGGGAGATCTCCCGCGCGAGTTCAACCGCGCCCACGGCCTCACGCCAGCCGGCGACAATCCAAGCCGAGCCGGCGGATCCGCCGCAGAGAGGCGGCCTGGGCGCAGAGATCGCCCGGGACGGCGACATCGCCGGCTCCGTCTACGAGCTACCCATCTACAACACCCCGACAAGAACATGCTCGCGGTGAAGCTGCCGCGGAAGAGCGCACCGCCTCGAAGGCGCGAGTTACGCCGGCGAGCGGGTGGCCGAGCTGGAAGGCGGCCAACCGGCGACCAAGGACCCCGGTACGCCCATGCCCCAGCTTCTCACGCTCGTGGCTGCAGCAACGACCGAGATGGTCAGGGACACGGCCGTCCACCCCGCACCAAGCCCGAGCCGACAGCGGGACACCCACGCAGTTCCGGCCGCACCGGCCGCCCGGTGGCAACGGCCGCAGCCGGCCACCTTCAAGCCGGCACGACGACGAGGAGCGAGTGCGAGGCCATCCACCATCAAGCATCGCGCGGCTCCGAGGCCCGGCCGGCCAGCCGTCCCGGGCGGGCCGCGCGTCGGCCGGACGCCGGAGATCGCCTCGACCGGCTGGTCGAATCCCGCATCGCGGAGGAAGAAGGGCCAGCCGGCCCCAGTGCTTCGGGCCGCGGATCATCAACGAGCCCATGATCGACGGCTTCCGGCTTCCCCGCGACACGCCCAAGTGCGACGGCACGGCCAAGGGACCGGGCTGCGGGACTCTCCACTGCGGTCGGCATCGCCAAGGGCAACAAGCGGCGGGCCGTGCGCTACTCCCTCATGCGCTCGGCTCCGCCCGCACGGCTCAACAACACGCCCGGCAGCATCAACGGCTGGCTCGACTTGGCGGCTTTCATCAGCAACACGGCACCTACCGCCGACCGGGTCGCCCCCAACAGCTTGAGATGTGCAAGCGGGGCACGACGAGACGGACCGTGCATACAGACGCGGGTGCGAGATGCGCAACTCTGGGGAGTGCACGAGATCCGGCATCGGCTTCTTCATGGCCGGCTGCGCAAACACCATGCTATGGCTGCCCGTGATGAACCCAAGACGATGGCTGCCTTGATGGCCATCGCAGACAATATCTTGTTGTTGAAGGAACCGGCAGGCACGCGGTGAGATTTCGGCTCCATCCAGAGGACAACAACAAGCCGGCCGGGCCGCCGGCAGCCGGCGGGACAACTACCGCGGCAAGAGGCTGACGACCAGCCGGGCCCGCCGTACGGCTCGGCCCACGTGGCAGCCGTGTCGACCACGCGGCGGCGCGGCCGCGCCGAAGCGAACGGACCGGCCTTGGAAGCCGAAGTACCTTCGAGCGGATGCTCGACTCGCCGTGCAAGTACCACAGCGGCAAGAACCCCTCCAACCACTCCACCCGCGACTGCCACTTCATGACGAGCGGCGAGCCCCTTCGCCTCCACCCCCGCCTCCACCGGCCGGCGGGCCGGGCGCCAAGCCGCGAGAAGCCAACAACCTCGAGCACCATGAGGCTAACCAAGTGCACCATGGCGGCCGGTACTGGCCCGGATGCCACCTACATCATCTTCACCACCGAGCCGAGGACAAGACGAGCCAGCAGCGTTCCTCGAAGTCAACGCGGTCATGCCGCGGTCCCCCAGTACCTAAACTGGTCGAGCAGGCCATCACTTTTGATCGCCGCGACACACCGGCTGTCTGCCAAAGCCGGGCAGCTACGCCATGGTCCTCGACCCCGCCACCGGCGCGGCGTGCGCTTCTCGCGTGTCCTCATCGACGGGGGCAGCGCATCAACATCCTCGCGCCACCGCCCGCAAGTTGGGCATCCAGGAGGCCGAGTTGCGCCCCCCCCCATCTTCCATGGCATCGTGACCACTGCTGCCAGCCGATTGGCCGGATCATCCGGAGGTCATGTTCGGCAAGCCGGACAACTTCCGCACGGAGAACATCGAGTTCGAGGTGGTGGACCTCGTGAGTCCCTACCACGCGCTCCTGGGCAGGCCGGCCCTGACCAAGTTCATGGCGGTGCCCCACTAACTGAAGATGAAGCTACCTGGCCCTAAAGGGGTCATCACCGTAGCCGGCGACTACCGCCGCTCCATGGACTGCGCCACGCGAGCTCCAAGATGGCCCAGACCTGGTCATCGCCAGAAAGCAGCTCATCCACGGCGCGTTGCCTTGGCTGAGCCGCGCGGACATGCCGTGTGGGCAACCCGGTGGGACGACTCACTTCCAGCCGGCCGACAACACCAAGAAGATCTGCTCGACCCGGCCCAGGACAAGTACGTCACCATCGGTGCCGGCTTGAGCAGCAAATAGGAAAGCGAGCTCAGCTTCCTCCGTGAGAATCGGGACATCTTCGCATGGTCTCCAAGGGACATGCGGGTGTGCCGAGGGAGTTGGCTGAGCACCACCTCCACGTCAGGCCAAGCCAAGCCGGTGAAGCAGCCTCTCGGGCGCTTCGCCGAAGAACGAGGAAGACCATCGGTGAAGAAATCGCCGGCTCCTAGCCGGCTTCATCATGGAAGCTCTGGGTGGTTGGCGAACCCGTCCTGGTTTTGAAAAACGGCTCTGGCGCATGTGTATCGACTACACCGGCCTCAACAAGGCGTGCCCAGGACCCCCCTGCCGCGCATGGACCAAGTCATAGACTCGTGCCGTGAACTGTTGTCTTTTCTAGATGCCTACTCAGGCTACCACCGGATTCCTTTGAATCCGGTGATCAAATAAAGACTTCGTTCATTACCCCGTATGGGACTTACTGCTACGACTATGCCATTCGGCTTGAAAAATGCGGCGCCACCTACCAAAGGTGCATGCAAAAGTGTTGCAGGATCAAATCGAAATGTTCACGCATACGTGGATGATGTCGTTGTAAAAACCAAGGAGATGCCTACCCTCCTTGATGACTTGAAGAAACCTTCACCAATCTGCGAAGATTCCGGATGAAGCTCAACCGGCCAAGTGCACGTTCGGGCGTGCTAGCCGGCCAACTCCTGGGCTACCTTTCTCGGCGAGGAATCGAAGCCAACCCGAGAGAAGATCGGTGCCATTGAGAAGATGGAGCTGCCGCGCCTCAAGGACGTCCGAAGTTCACCGGATGCACGGCCTCCTTGAGCCGCTTAAAGCGTGGGGAGGCACGCCTCAATTGATGAGGAAGGCGGACAAGTTCGTCTGGTCACCGCAGGCGGATGAAGCCTTTCGTGACTTAAAGCGCGTGCTCTCAACCGCGCCAATCCTTGCAACGCCGGGTTCAATGGAGCCGATGTTGTTGTACATCGCCCAGTGGTTAGCGTTGTCCTGGTGGTGGAGCGCAAAAGCACCAACGGGGACTGGTTCAGCGCGTCTACTATCTCGGGTCTTGTCCCGTCGGCAGAACTACCCCCACTACCAGAAGGTCACCTACGGCGTGTACATGGCGGCCAAGAAGCTCAAGCACTACTTCCAAGAGCACCCCATCAGGGTGGTGGCCACAGCACCCTTGGCGGAAATTATCGGCAGCAAGGATGCCAACGGCCGGGTTGCCAAGTGGGCCCTGGAGCTAGCTGCCCACACCATCCTCTACGAGCCGCGCACGGCCATCAAGTCGCAGATCCTCGCGGACTTCTTCGTAGGCGGGCCGAGATGCAATACACCGCCGCCACACGACTCCACGCTTCGGCGGCTCGAAGATGCGAAGCGGGAGCCGGCATCGTCGTCACTTCCCCCAAGGAGATCGGCTGGACTATGTCCTGCAGATCCATCGCCGCATCCAACAATGTGGCGGAGTACGAAGCGCTCATCCATGGGCTGAAGCTGGCCAAGGAGATTGGCGTGCGTCGCATCCTCCTTCGGCGACTCCGACTTGGTTATACAGCAAGCATCGGGCGACTGGGACGCGAAGGACGCCAACATGGCCTCATACCGCTTCCACGTCCGGCAGCTATCCGGCTTCTTCGATGGCTGTGAATTCCACCATGTGCCACGAGCAAACAATGAGGCGGCAGATGCCCTATCCAAGATTGGCTCGACCGGCAAGCCATTCCGCCGGGCGTTGCCTGGCGATTCTCAAGAAACCGTCCATCATACCGTCACCGGACTCGGATTCCATATTCGTGCCGGCTGACCCGGCTTCTCAGAACCGGGGGGCTTCATTGCCCAAGTCGGGGCTTATCGGCCAAACCCGCCGGCTTCTCAGCCGAACCGGGGGCTTATCGGTCCAACGCGGGGCTTCTCAGCCAAACTCGGGGCTTATCAGCCAAACCCGCCGGCTTCACAGCCGAACCCGGCGACCACGCATCGAAACCGGAGCTCCGAAGATGGAGGCCTTGGTGGTTAGCGTGTTTGAAATAAAATGCGTACCATCATGGGCACAAGAATTCCTCTCCTACCTCACCGATGGTGTCTTGCCCAATGACGGGGTTCAAGCCAGCGGTTGAGAGAAGGGCCAAGGCCTATACAATCATCAACCACGAGCTGCAAACGCAGCGTAAGTGGGGTGTTCAGCGGTGCGTCGAGCTGAAAGGATTGAACTCCTACGGGAAATCCACCGGGAGAGTGCGGCCATCACGCCTCCTCCGGGCCATAGTGGCCAAAGCTTTCCGGCACGGTTTTTACTGGCCGACTGCGCTCAGAGACGCGAAGACTTGGTGAAGAAGTGCAACGGCTGCCGGCGCTTCGCAAAGCAAAGGCAAACGCCGGCTTCCGCCCTAAAAACCATCCCCATTACCTGGCCGTTTGCCGTATGGGGCTTGGATATGGTGGGCCCATTCAAGACAGCCCGAGGCGGCATGACGCATCTCTTGGTGATGATTGATAAATTCACTAAGTGGATCGAGGCCAAACCGATCAAGAAGCTGGATGGCTCCACAGCCGTCACATTCCTCAAGGAGATAATCGCGAGATACGGCTACCCGCATAGCATCATCACCGACAACGGCAGTAACTTCGCCGAAGGCATTTTTAAGCGCTATTGTGGGGAGAAGGGGATCCGAATGGACCTGTCATCCGTACCACCCGGAGACCAACGGCCAAGTGGAGAAGGCAAACGGCTTGATCCTAGCCGGCATCCGGCCTCGGGCTGGTGGAGCCGCTTGAGCGCTCAGCCGGCTGCTGGATTGAAGAGCTGCCCAGCGTGCTGTGGAGCCTGCGCACAACGCCAAACCGCTCGGTCGGCTTCACGCCCTTCTTCCTCGTATACGGGGCTGAAGCCGTCCTGCCGACGACATCGAGCACGACGCGCCAGGATCAAGCTATACACAGAAGGAAGCCAAAGAAGCTCGCGAAGATGGAGTCGACCTGGTTGAAGAGTCCGGTGATGGCCGAATCCAGGTCCACCGTATACCAGCAAAGCCTCCGTCGCTATCACAGGCGGAAGGTTAAGTCCTTAGCATTCCGAGAAGGAGACCTAGTGCTCCGGCTGATCCAACGGACAGCCGGACAGCATAAACTAGCATCCCCATGGGAGGGTCCCTTCATCGTGAGCAAGGCGGTAGGCAATGATTCCTACTATCTCATAGATGCCCAAGAGGCCAAAAAGAACAAGGCGACAAGGACGAGGAGACAAAACGTCCCTGGAATGTCAGGTTGCTTCGACCATTTTACACTTGAGAGCAGGAATGTAGGTATCCCTTGTATCCCTTTTGTAAGCTATGAAAAAGCATGCGCCAAGAGCGCCGTTTCCGACAAGTTTTTCGCGCACTCTATTTCGTTTCGCCAATTGGCTTGAACCCTTTCACGCGACGGCTTAGTAACGTGATCTGATTTCCGACAGCCGGCTTCCGACCAGCTACAGACGCAACCCGGCTGTCCGGCTGGCGGGAGTAAGGCCTAGGGAACAAACGGTAACGGCGAGGAAAGAGTAAAAGCGAGTTGACTCGCAACCTTTCATAAAAGTGTCGGACTGCCGAAATCGACTCGTTCGACGAAATACTATCGGCCTCACCCAGCGCACGCTCTTGATCCGGCGACGGACCGCAAGTCGGACGTACGACCGGCAAGGGCACAGCCAAAGAGTGGGGCGGATGGGAAAAAGCGGAAGAAAGCAAGCCGGCACACAAATGATTAACAAACACATTAAAGTGCGTCATAATAAAAAAGGCGATAATATTGTCTTTACATAAGGCACCCGGCATTCCGGGGATTTAATAACTTGTCTTGGCAAAAGCAAAGTTGCATAAACGGGAAAGTCTAGACACCGGGAAGAGCGGGACCATCGGATCAACAGCAGGCGGAGAATCCATCTCGACCCCTTCGTCTTCAAGCTCCTCCTCCTCATCGAGTGAGGTTCGGATCCGCGATAAAAAGGCGCTTGTCGACGAAGTCGCGATGGCGCTGGCTCGGGCAAGGCAGGGGAATCTCTGAGAGCTCCTCCTCCACGCCGGCTCGCCGATACTCGAGCTGCCCCGGTCCACCTCGTTGTACGGGAGGACGAGGACGAGCGCCATGTCGGCGCCGGCACGCGTGGCGGACCCCTTCCAGTCGATGAAGCGATCCGGCGCTGCGATCAAGGAAGTGAGGGGAGATGTCTTGCGGCGCCTCCGGGCCACGAGCATCGGCACCAGCTCCTCAGCCGCCTTGGAGCTCCCGGCCAAACTTGGTGATGGGCTCGACGCGGGCAGCCAGGGACGACAGTGGTCCTCCATGGTGAAGCTCGCCGAGCTGCCCGGTCGCCCGCCCCGGCCTCGCATCGCCAACGGCCGCCAAGGCGGCATCCTGCGTCTCCGGGAAGGCCGCTGCAAGAAGGAAGCATGTCAGAAGTCATAAAAGCCGAAATAAGCTGAAAAATGCAAATTTTCGAAGTCCTAAGGCGGCAGCCGGCACAGCCATGCCCCCAGCCCGAAGATGGAGATTCCGAAGCTCTAAAGGCGGCAGCCGGCACAGGACTGCCCCCAGCCCGAAGATGGAGATTTCGAAGAATAAAGAAAGAAGGCGGCGGCGGTGCACGACCGGCGGCCCGAAGATGGAGATAGCGAAAAGATAAGTTTCGGCCGGCTACCAACGGAGGCTGGCAGCCGACAAGCCGGCAAAGGGAAGGAAACATAGACACTCACCCAGAAACCGACATCGATCGCGCCAATCAGTCCGTCCAGTGCTTGGCGGGCCGTCGGCTCCGTGGACTTGGCGGTGACTTCTGCTGAAGCGCAAGCCGCTTCTCCACCTCGGCCAGCCGCCGGCTCGGATCCTCTACCTTCTCCTTCTCCTCCTAAGGGAGGTGAGCTCGGCGAGATGGTTCTTCTCCAGCGCGCGCAGCCGCGTCAACTCCCCATCAGCCACCTTGAGCTTGGCGGCGCGGCACGGCCCGCCTCCTCGCTCTCGGCGCATTGAGCGCGAGCAACCGGAGATCCCTCTCCAGTGCGGGACCTTGGCGGCCTCAACTAAGAGACAGCGGAAAGAAATATCAGCCAGAGACAAAAGAAAAAAGACATTAAGCCAAAAGAAGCAAGAGCTTACCCTTGGCGGCTTCCAGCTCACGAGCCAAGGTGCCCCGCTCAATCTTGGCCTTGTGGTAGCTGGTCACCACCTTGTTGTACAAGACGGTGCGCCGCTCGTCGACCATCTGAAAAAAGAGTCAATCGCGGCGAAACTGGGTGTGATACGTCCAAAACGTATCTACTTTCCCGAACACTTTTGCTATTGTTTTGCCTCTAATTTGTGTATTTTGGATACAACTAACACGGACTAACGCTGTTTCAGCGAATTGCTCTGGTGTCTCGTTTTTGTGCGAAATCCAACTTTCGGGAAAATCCTCGAATTTCTTCGAGATGGCCCTATTTTACCAAAATATTGACGGAGCCGGAAGGGCGAAGGAGGTGGAGGCCCGAGGGCCCCACACCATAAGGCGGCGTGGCCCGGGGGGGCCCGCGCGGCCTATGGTGTGGCCCCCTCGGCCGGCCTCCGACGCCCCCTTGGACTACTTATCGGGTTCGACCTAAAAACGCACGGGGAGGAGTCGACATCGCGAAACCCTCCGAGAGCCGCCACATCGCGAGCTCCGTCGCGGGCAGTCTCCGTTCGGCACTCCGCCGGGACGGGGTGGAGGAGATCTTCACCGCCATCACCGCCAACGCCTCTCCATCGACCGGCAATGTTTCCCCATCCATGTGTGAGTAATTCCCCCGCTGTAGGCTGAAGGGGATGGTAGGGATTGGATGAGATTGGTCATGTAATAGTCATAAGATTGTTAGGGCATAGTGCCTAGTATCCGTAGATGTCACTTTTATGATATTGTTGCAACTTGTTATGCTTAATGCTTGTCACTAGGGCCCGAGTGCCATGATCTCAGATCTGAACATGTTATTTATTCATGAAGATATTCGTTGTTTATGATCTTACCTGCAAGTTGTATACACATGTCGCTGTCCGGAACCAATGGCCCCGTGACAAAATCGGGACAACCGGAGGGGATGGTAGTGATGTGAGGATCACATGTGTTCACGGAGTGTTAATGCTTTGCAGTCTCTATTAAAAGGAGTACCTTAATATCCAGTAGTTTCCCTAGAGGCCCGGCTGCCACCGGTAGGAAGAAAGATGTTGTGCAAGTTTCTCATTGCGAGCACGTACAACTAAATATGGAACACATGCCTATTGATTGATTAGTACTTGGATACCGTTTTATTATTATCTGCAAATGCCCATGCTTTGATTGTTACATGAGTTTCTCTCATCCATGCAACGCCGTTAAATCCGTCCTGTGCCTACAGTATTTAATCCTCTTGTTTACTATAATCACTACTCTTGTCTTTATTTCACCGCTCTTTTATTTCACTATTTCCACGCCATAAAACTATTACTACGATAAACTCTTGCGAGCAAGTCTGTTTCAGGTGCAGCTGAATTGACAACTCTCTGTTAAGGCTTACAAGTATTCTTTGTCTCCCCTTGTGTCGAATCAATAAATTGGGTAATACTTCCCTCGAAGACTGTTGTGATCCCCTATACTTGTGGGTCATCAAGACTATTTTCTAAGCCGTTGCCGGGGAGCATAGCTTTATTTGGAAGTTCACTTGGATTGATATTGTTCGCTGCAAATTCTCCATTATGGGTAAACCTCGCGATACTAAGATCGCCATATTACCATCCACTACAAGGAAAGGTACAACTCTGAGTACCTCTGCTGCTCTTGATTCACCATCTGTGATTGATAAACTTGTTTCACCGCCACATGCTTCGCGTGCTGGTACTTCTGCTGAATCTGAAAATTCTCATAATATTGATAATGTTTCTGCTGTGCTTGATGATAGTGGTTCATTGGGATCTTTTCTAGATGCTACAATTGCTAAGTCTAGACAAATTGAAAATACTGAAACTCCTAATGAAAATGTTGCTACACCTGTTAATTCACCTGAGTCTGTTGAATATTCTAGTGATGATCTTGATGAAGATTATGTAGAGCTTGATAATGATTTTATTGAAAAATGCAAGGCTACTACTGATGCAAGAAAAATTAAAAAGTTGCTTGCAGAACATGCTGTTAGATATAAACCATCTCCTGATCCTAAATTTGCCACATCTCCTATAAACATTAGGGATAAAGATTATGATTTTTCTCTTGATCTATCTCATATAGCTATTGTTGAGAAAACACCCTTTTGTGGTACTGAAAAAGAAAGTGCTTGTGAACATGACTGAGTTATCTACTCTTAGTGGCGTGTTTTCGATGATGTCAAGATGCGTACTTATTTTGTCGCTAAAATTTTTCCGTTCTCATTAAAGGATGATGCTAAAACTTGGTATAATAATTTGCCTCCTGGTTCTATTAAAAGTCCAACTGATTTGCGTGATGTTTTCTTTCGAAAATACTTTCCTGCTAGTGCTCAACATGCTGCTTTGCAGAGAATTTATAATTTTGACTAGGAAGATGGAGAGAAATTGCCTGAGGCTTGGGCGAGATTTTGCTCTCTTATTAGAGCTCAGCCTGACCATGATTTAGAAAAGCATGATTTACTTGATATATTTTATAGTGGACTAACTATTGAGTCTAGGGCATACCGGATAGTTGTGCTGGTTGTGTTTTCAGGAAAAGAACCCAGAAGACGCTGAAGAATTATTGGCTAAAATAGGTGGAATCATGATGATTGGTCTACACCTGAACCAACCCCGACACCGATAGTGAAGAAGAGGGGTATGATTAAATTGAATGATGAAGATATGAGGGAAGCCAAGAAGTCTCTTAAGGAGAAGGGTATTAAACCTGAAGATGTGAAGAATTTACCTCCTATTGAAGATATATGTGAGACAATTCCCCCTTCATCCATGATTGAGGTACACTCGCTTCAACACTTTACTAGGGAAGATATTCCGTATTCAAAATCTCCTGCTCAATGCTTAGATGAATTTGATAATTATATTGTTAAGCAAGAAAACTTTAATATGCGAGTAGAGAATCATTTAATGGAAAATTCCCGAGCTATTAGTGAATTGCATGGTATTGTGGAGAGAACCTCCAATGATGTTAAGATACTTGTTAAACATTTTCAAATGGTTCAAACTCAAATTGATCAACTTACTAAAGTGCAAAATGACTTGTTGGGAAATAATTCTAAAGAAAAACATGCTTGTGAGGTAACAACTAGAGGTGGTGCTTCTACCCAGGATCCTCTATATCCTGAAGGGCATCCCAAAAGAGTTGAACAAGATTCTCAACTAATTAAAACTAGTGCTCCATCTAAGAAAAAGAAAAAGAAACATAAGAATGTTGTAGAATCCTCTGAACCTTAATGATCCTAATAGTATTTCTATTTCTGATGCTGAAACTGAAAGTGGTAATGAACATGAGGAAGATAATGATAAGAATGATACTCCGATAAAGAAGAAATTGAAAAAGAACCTGAAAAGCATGCTAAAAATAAAAAGTACACTAAAGAAGACTTTATTGAGAAGCATGGTAATGAAAGAGAACCTTGGGTTCAAAAGCAAATGCCTTTTCCTGCTAAGAAACTTAAATCAAAGGAGGAGGAACATTATAATAAATTTTGTGATTGGATGAAACCTTTATTTTTGCAAATTCCTTTGACTGATGCTATTAAATTGCCTCCTTATTCAAAGTATATGAAAGATATTGTTACTAACAAAAGGAAAGTCCCCAATGAGGAGATTTCTACTATGCTCGCTAATTACTCCTTCAATGGTAAGATTCCAAAGAAGTTGGGCGACCCAGGTATACCGACTATTCCTTGTTCCATCAAGAATAATTATGTTAGAACTGCTCTATGTGATTTGGGAGCAGGTGTTAGTGTAATGCCTTTTTCTCTTTATAAGAGACTTGATTTAGATAAATTGATACCTAGTGATATATCTTTGCAAATGGCTGATAAATCTACTGCTATTCTGTTGGTTTATGTGAAAATGTTCTGTTCAAGTTACTCATTGCTTGATATTAACTGATTTCGTTGTGTTGGAAATGCCTGAAGATGATAATATGTCCATTATTCTTGGAAGACCCTTTCTTAATCTGCAGGGGCTGTTATTGATTGCAATAAAGGCATGGTTACTTTTAATGTTGATAATAAGGAACACACTGTCTATTTTCCCAAGAGGATTGATAAAGTATGTGGAGTCAATACAATTTTTAATGTGAAAACTATCAAAGTGGGATCCATTGATTGTCCTATATATGAGCCTAAAGAAGAATATCAAACTCTTGTGATTGGATCCATATCAATTCAATATAAGGTAACATGATTGATTTGAGGTTTATTTCTTCTTATGTCATATAAAATTTATTTGGTAGCAAGACTTGATCAACCTTGTTAACAAGTATATTTTATTGCATAGGAGAGTTAAACAACATTTCTTTCTTTCTTTCTCCCTCCACCTATTTTACTTGCTGTAGCACTTTTGTTTTGCAATATGCTTTAGTCATTTAAGATTTTAGGAATCATTTTCCTGCGCAGTAATCATTAATTTAATACCCAGAAATGTGCATTTTTCAAAGTTCTCTAAAAATTACAAAAATTACACCGTTGGTCCTATTTTTCGACGAGGCATGGGAGCACCAGAGGATGACCTGTGGGGCACCAGGGGGTGCCACACCATAGGGCGGCGCGGCCAGCAAGGGCCGCGCCACCATGTGGTGTGGGCCTTGCCCCACTTCATCATCTCTTCCTCCCAGCACCTTCTCTCTCCCGAAAAAACTCGTACCAAGTTTCTCTCACTCGTGTTTCTGCTCAAGAACTCGCGATTTTTCGATCTCCTTGCTCAGCCCAGATTTCTGTCTGAAATTTGGCACATTTACTCCTTGGTATGTGACTCCTTTGATTGTCCAATTAGAATTTCATTTGGTTGAGTATATCTTGAATATTTTGCTGCTGTAGATAACATGTTTAGTGAGCTTGCATGCTTGTTCTAAGTGGTAGAAACTAGTTTTGATGCATGTTTAGTACTCTAGCAAGTTCCTATAGTAGTTCCCTTCAATTACACACCTTGAAATCAAATTTTATAATGATTGTTGAAAATTTCAGAAGGGGAAGATGAAGAAATTCAAGTTTGGAGAGTTGTTCAAGAAAGCAACAACCAGCACCGGTAGGCCCTCAAGGGCGTCTACTCAAATTAGGCGGTCCTACAATGAGGATGTCATCGCGCCTAGCTTCGCGCCCGAGGAGGACCATGGGGCCCCTAATGCTTCATCCTTCCCTTGTTATGAGTTTCTGACCAATGCAGGGATATTGGATGACTTCTTCACCCTCGTCAACAGGGCAGGCCTAGCCACCTACGTGGGAGACGAGAGGGGACAATATTACAGGCTCACCAAAATTTTCGTTGAGAGCTTCAAGTTCCACAACACGGAATATGAGCCGACAGTCGCATTCAAGATTTATGATATTCCTGTTACCATGAAATTGGAGGAATTTTGTTTTGCATTGGGTATTGCCCCTGTAGGTACAGCAAGGAGGATTGATGACAACCCTCGGGACTTGTTGGAGCTCTACCGAGGGATCACCGGGGATGATTGCCGCACCATCCAGCGAGGGAAGATAAGAAACATTCAACTCCCCGCTATTAAGTATTTCGCATATTACATTGGTACTAGCATTTTGGGTAGAGAAAATACTAGTAACATCTCTAGCTACCATCTTGCTTTCTTGAATGTTGCACTTACTGGAGAGACACCTTATCATCTTGGTTCTCTTATTGCTCGCCGCTTGTCAGGGGGCCTATTTTTGGAGGAACTATTGCATCACGCATTCTAACACATCTAGATATTCCTCTTGATTCTAATGATGTACCATTAACCCCTAGGAAGCTAGATATTGCTGCTATGAAGAGCCATCATTTTGTTACTACTAACTCCACCATAGATAATATTGTCTATAAAATGTTGTTTGCTGATGGGAATGAGAAAGAAATCCCTCTTCCCCAGCAGGGTTTGTTTAATATTGACAGGCAATCATGGTCGCTAACAAAGGAGGTGGTGGAAGAGCATATGAAGATACAAGAATTCCACCAGCAACATGACCCCGAGAACGAGCCCTCCTACGACTACACCGTCACGTACCCCGACGTTTCCTCCAGCACATACATGGAACCGGGTCGTTCTTCGTCATATTACGAAGACACCACTTCATGGGGACCGTGGGAATGAACTCCACTTAGGCCAAAAGCCTAAGCTTGGGGGGAGGTATACCGGCATCACTCATTCTTTGCATATTATGATTGCTGGATACTTGTACATACTTGTTTAGTCTCTAGAGTGGTTTTCTAATGAGAGGGAGATGATATTTGGGGAAGTGCTGTCCAAAAACAGATTCTGTGCTGTTACCAAAAAAATTCGTACGCACAGCCAGAACGTTATTTTGAGTTGCCAATTTTTGAGCATGTTCCCCAGGTTGTTATCTAACTTTCATTAGTTGAACACTTTTTGTCTGAGCAATGGAAGATTTTTGTTAATTTCGATTTCTGTACTGCTGTCAGGATTTGGCAGATTTCTGTCATCCTGCTTTTCTGTGTTTCTGTTAGTTTGCATTCTTTAGTTTTCGCTTTGTTTCTCTCCTAAAACACAAAAAGACCAAAAATATTTCTGTAGTTTCTCTGCACCATTTGTTTATTTGGTTCCTTGCTCTTAGTTTACTTTATTTGCTATCATTAGTTTGCTATAAGAAAACCCAAAAAGATTTTGCTTTGTTTGCTTGTTTTCTTTCGTTCTTGTTTCTAATTCGAAAACACCAAAAATATTTGCTGTTCTTCTTTGGTTTGTAAAGTTCATCATGAGTTCAATGGTCTTCGGTGGCTGGAGCGTGGTTTTCATTTCATATTATCCAAGCTACACAAGTGAAAAGGCAATAATGACGATCTACGACAATCTGATTGTGGTGAGAGGCTGGTATGAACTCTATTTGCTTTCATTTTTGTACATATACTCATCCATATGAGCATGCTTAGTTGGTTCATGTGAGGTATATGTTATTTGAGAAAGTCTAGTAGCTCATGATCTCTCATGTTTAGTTTCAATTTATTAATATGAGTAGCATGTCATGGATGTTTGCTTGCATTGTTTTATTCATAAGTAAGTATGGCATTGTGGTATCCTCCTCTGAATAATTCATTTATATCGACTTGGCACATGCTCACGCATGCATATGACTGAACAAAAAGTCAATTAAGCCTTGATGATTTATATTGCTTGAGTTCTTGTATCACTTTTATGCTTCGTTAATTTATTTTGCCGCAAGCATGATTATGACAGATTCTTGCTCTCTTGATTTGTCGCTCCCTAGTCTTTTGCTAGCCTTCACTTGTGAGCGTTACGCCGCTCGTGCTTCCAAACACCTGAAAACCAAGTTGTTCCAAAAGTGTCCACCATAAATACCTATGCATGGCATTTCAAACCATTCCAAGTAAATTCTCATGCGCTACCTTTAAAACTTTCAAAATGCTTCTCAATTTGTGTTAATGTTTCATAGCTCATGAAGAAGTATGTGGTGTTTAGCTTTCAACCTTGTCATTTACTTTTGACGGACTCTCATATGGACTAGTGGCACATCCGCTTATCCAATAATTTTGCAAAAAGAGCTGGCAATGGGATTCCCAGTCCCAAATTAATTAACTTAAATAGACACTCCTCCATGGTTTGTGATTGTTGGACGGCACCCGAAGATTCGGTTAGCCATGGCTTGTGTAAGCAAAGGTTGGGGGAGTGTCATCATCATAATAAAACTTAAATAAAAAGGCACTCCTTCATGGTATGTGATTGTTGGCAGGCACCCGAGGATTCGGTTAGCCATGGTTTGTGAAAGAAAGGTTGGAAGGAGTGCCAACCAAAAATAAATAAATGGGAGCCGCTCTTGTGAGTCCGGTTGATGAGGTAGTTAGTGTACCCATTACCATTCGTTGACAACAACAAACACCTCTCAAAATAATTTTACTCTGCTTTACAAATGAAAAGCTCTAGCGCATGTTAATCCCTGCTTCCCTCTGCGAAGGTCAATCTTTTACTTTTATGTTGTGTCTCCATTCTTTCTTTGAGCACTATCTTGAGAGCACAATTGTCATTCTTAGTATAATATGCTTGTCTCAAAATATGATTGATTGTGGTATAACTTTGATGCTTTTATCTTTGACAATCACTACTTCTAGTCTTTCTATGAACTCAAGAGGTGCCTCGGCATTTATGTTTTGCCGATCAAATACAGGCAAGCGAGATACCACTTTATCATATTCTCTTATGAACATTGCAATCCTGCTTTTATACATGATTCATGGTGCTTATTATTAATTGTTGGTACTTCTCCATGATTGACATAGCTGTTGGATGATCTTATTTGCATGTATCTCATTATGAACTGCTTAAGTATTAGCCATAGCATGAGAATATATACATCATATGAGCAAATGTGTTCGTGAAAGTTCTTTTATCGCTCAGTTGTTAACTGATTGCTTGAGGACAAGCAATAAGCTAAGCTTGGGGAGTTGATACGTCCAAAACGTATCTACTTTCCGAACACTTTGCTATTGTTTTGCCTCTAATTTGTGTATTTTGGATACAACTAACACGGACTAACGCTGTTTTCAGCAGTTGCTCTGTGTCTCGTTTTTGTGCAGAAATCCAACTTTCGGGAAAATCCTCGGAATTTCTTCAGATGGCCCTATTTTACCAAAATATTGACGGAGCCAGAAGGGCGAAGGAGGTGGAGGCCGGAGGGCCCCACAGGCGGTGCGGCCCGGGGGGGCCGCGCGGCCCTATGGTGTGGCCCCTCGGCCGGCCTCCGACGGACTTTCGGGTTCGACCTAAAAACGCACGGGGAGGAGTCGACATCGCCGAAACCCTCCAGAGAGCCGCCGCATCGCGAAACTCCGTCGCGGGGCCAGGAAGTCTCCGTTCGGCACTCCGGGACGGGGAATTGGAGGAGATCTTCACCGCCATCACCGCCAACGCCTCTCCATCGACCAGCAATGTTTCCCCCATCCATGTGTGAGTAATTCCCCCGCTGTAGGCTGAAGGGGATGGTAGGGATTGGATGAGATTGGTCATGTAATAGTCATAAGATTGTTAGGGCATAGTGCCTAGTATCCGTAGATGTCACTTTTATGATATTGTTGCAACTTGTTACGCTTAATGCTTGTCACTAGGGCCCGAGTGCCATGATCTCAGATCTGAACATGTTATTTATTCATGAAGATATTCGTTGTTTATGATCTTACCCGCAAGTTGTATACACATGTCGCTGTCGGAACCAATGGCCCCAAGTGGCCGAAATCGGGACAACCGGAGGGGATGGTAGTGATGTGAGGATCACATGTGTTCACGGAGTGTTAATGCTTTGCTCGGTACTCTATTAAAAGGAGTACCTTAATATCCAGTAGTTTCCCTAGAGCCCCGGCTGCCACCGGCTGGTAGGACGAAGATGTTGTGCAAGTTTCTCATTGCGAGCACGTACGACTAAATATGGAACACATGCCTATTGATTGATTAGTACTTGGATACCGTTTATTATTATCCGCAAATGCCCATGCTTTGATTGTTACATGAGTTTCTCTCATCCATGCAACGCCCGTTAAATCCGTCCTGTGCCTACGGTATTTTAATCCTTGTTTACTATAATCACTTCTTGTCTTTATTTCACCGCTGTGGTATTTCACTATTTCCATGCCATAAAACTGTTACTATCGATAAACTCTTGCGAGCAAGTTGTTTCCAGTGCAGCTGAATTGACAACTCCGCCGTTAAGGCTTACAAGTATTCTTTGTCTCCCCTTGTGTCGAATCAATAAATTGGGTAATACTTCCCTCGAAGACTGTTGCGATCCCCTATACTTGTGGGTCATCGGTCGGCTCCAAGCAGCGGCCCATGCCTCGGAGGGCTACCAAGATAACGATGAAATCGCAGAAAACAAGATGAGACGCCACCTACCTTGTCGGCTTCCTCCAGCGTCGCCAGGCTGGGCCAGGGGCGGCTTTGCTCTTGAGGCGGGCGCGGTAGCGGAGTAAAGCATCTTCAAGGGCGCCGTGCCGCTGCCCCCCCGGCTGATGATCTCGCGAGTCCGCACGGTTCCGGCCTTCTCCATGGTGCCCCGGCCGAGCCGGGGAGTCCGAGGCGGACGGCACGCTCCCCGGGCACCCTTGGCCACGTGAAGACCGATGGGCGACACCGCCGGGCCCCGACCTCACCAACGCACGGGAGTCGGCGTCCCTGCGCGCGCCGGCTCCTCCCGCTGCGGCCCCTTCCCGGCAGCTCCGCCCTCGGCTCCGGCCGGAGCGGCGCGGCCGCTCGGTGGGAACCACTTCCGCTCTTCGGGCGGCGCAGCTCCGCCGGCCCGGCTCCCGCCGGCGGCACACCTGGCCGGCTCGGCGGCGCCCCCAGCGTGCACGGTGCGGAAACGGTCGCCAAGTGGGCCTCGGGCCGACTCGCCACTGGGCGCCCGGCACAGCGCGAAGGAGCGCAGCGAAGATGCCCCGAGAGGCGGCGTAACCTCAGGTGGCACGACGACAACGGGCGGCGTGCGCGCACGTGTCGTGGCGGCGGCGTCGCTCCTCTGCCGGCGAACGGCGGCGCAACACGCAGCCGGCCCGGAGGCGCCAGGTGAACTTTATGGCAGCCCTAGTCAAACAAACAAAGGAAGTTAGGTGCAAAGTAAGGAAAGAAAAGGAATCAAACAACGAAGAAAACAAAAAGGAGTTACCCGGCCACCTCAGGGACCTTCTTGGGCCCTTGTCGGCGTCGCTTGGCCGGCCCTCCAGCCTGGCCGTGCTCCCGCCGGCCCGCTTCTTCTTCTTCGGCGCGGAAGTCGCCGCGGCGGGCGGCCTCGTGCGAAGAGGCACCGCCCGGATCGGTCCCGCCGTGGTGGACGTGGCGGCTCGCCTCCTCCTCCTCCCGCTGCTGGCGAAGGCGGCGGGTTGTGCTCCCTTGGCCGCCCTGGTCGGGCACCGCCGCATGTCGTCGTCGCCGGCTTGGCGGCAGCGGATCCCACGAGATCCGCCGTCCGGTCTTGTGCGCCAAGTCGCCGTCCTCGATCTCTTGGCGGGGAAGATCTAGAAAACAAGAACAGATGAATAAACAAGCGAGCCACGCAGCCGCAGGTCGAAAGCGCAAGCTAAACACAACTTACCGCTCGGGCGGCGCGGCCCGGTCGTGGCGCGCCCCCGATCTTCCGGCAGGTTGGCCTTGGTGATGCTGTTCACCCGGCGGCGACTTGGGCCTTGGTGAGCGCTATCCTCGACGTCCGGGTCGGATCCGGCCGGCCGGACATAAGCCGATCTTGTGGACACGGCCCTAGAGCGGGATCACCGCTCTACGTGGTGCGAGAGGAGGTCCTCGGCGCTCGGCCGGCCCTCGGTGGCACCCCAAGAAGTCCCGAGAAGGTTGACCTCCGCGTCCGGATCCGAACTTGGCGTTGTGACCCCATTGAGCGGGTGGTCGGAGGGATTATACTCGCAGTTGATCGGTCGAAAGGCGGGTTGGCGTTCTTCATAGAAGAACGTCATGCCGTTCTTCACCGAGTCGACAGTCGGTATCTTCGGGAAGAACGAGCGGCGCGGGGATATATGGAGCGCAGCCGGGTCCTCAGGCGGCCCTCGGTCATTTGCGACTTGAGGTAAAAGAGCCGGCTCCAGAAGTCGACGTATGGCCACAAGCCGGCGTAGCCCTCCATAAAAGCCACATAGCAGCTAAGGAGGACGCACGCGTTGGCCGGCAAGTGGTGAGGCTGCGGCGAAGAAGTCCAGAACCGGCGGAAGAAGGCCGAAGCCGGCAGACCTAGCCCGCGGTCGGTGCGCGCCGAAGACGACGCGCTCACCGGGCTCGGCAGGCTCCACCTCTCGCCGGGCGCTCGCGTGACCACCTCGGAATCCGGCGGAGCGCACCGGCGCTCGATGTCGTCATCGCGCATGTACGAGCCCCCCGGGACCCGCTGGCGGAGGCCATGGACGAGAAGAGGAGGAAGAAGACCAATCAAGATCAAAGGAGAAGAGGAACCGCTCCTCACCGGAGGAGAGCTCGGCGGCGACGGCGCAGCGTCGCCGGGGCCCCCGTGGCGCCGGCTTGGCGTGCGGGCGGCTGCCGAGCGGCGGAGAGCTCCGGCCGCGAATGGTCGCCGGGGTTCGCCAGAAGGTCACCGGAGAAGAAGTGGCGAAGAGCGCTCGAGCGAAGAAAGCAAGAGAAGTGGAAGTGGGGACGCGAGGAAGAAGAAGGGCGCCTCGGTACCGCGCGGGGGGCATTTATAGCCGCCCGGCGCGCCGGTTGCGCAGCCACGTGGCGATCGTGGGCCACGATGGGATTAACTGCGGCCATAACTACCCCCCACGACCGCTGCGGTTACCAGAAACCGTCGGGCCACTACCCCACGACCGCACGGATCCGGAGGAGACAGCGATGTGACCGACGAAATGGCCACGGCGCGGCCGTCGACGGTCAAGTCGGGCGCGGGACTCGAGGCGGCGGAGTTGCCGTTGCACCCAAGCCGGAGCCGGACGATAAAGTCGACCCGGCCCCTGGCAACAAGCCGGAAACGTCTTCAACACTTAAGAAAAGTGAAAAACAGGAGCAAAGGCGTGGTGGAAGAGCCGGACGCGCGAGCGGATGAGGGCGCGGCCGGCTGAGTAAAAATTCTCAGCTGGCCCCTCCGGAGCCGCGGAAACAAGCGAGAGATATATAGAAGCCAGGGAAATGCCTAGGTCCTTCTTGCGCGGACCTTGCCAGCGGGGGGGCTAATGTCGGGGAAGACCCGGGTAGGGCAATGGACGCGGAGCGGCCGGCTTGAGGTTGGCCGGCTCGCGGCAAAGGCCGGCGAGGAGCAGCCGGCTGGAGCCGTGGCCGGCTGCCTCGGGCCGGCTCCTAAGTCCTAGTCGGGGCTGCGGCCTTCAACGTAGGCCGGGCCGCTTCTACAAGCCATATCCGATCGGGGTTTGTACCTCGGACGAGTCTTGCGCTGGAAGGAACTGGGTAGGTGAGCCGGGTTCAAAGGTCCACGCCGACCTCATCTCCCGTAAAGTACGGGCACGTTGCCACGCGCCGGAGCCATCATGGCGTACGTCGAGCCGTACGCGCTACGAGCATGATGACGACAACGACGGCACCTCCCCCGCTGACCTGAGCAGGCGGATGGGACGTGCCACTACGCTCAACGGCTCCACGATACGTCTCCAACGTATCGATAATTTCTTATGTTCCATGCTACTTTATTGATGATACCTACATGTTTTATGCACATTATATGTCATATTTATGCATTTTACGGAACTAACCTATTAACAAGATGCCGAAGAGCCGATTCTGTTTGCTGTTTTTGGTTTCAGAAATCCTAGTAAAGAAATATTCTCGGAATTGGACGAAACTTTCGCCCGGGGTCCTATTTTTGCACGAAGCTTCCGGAAGACCGAAGACCTAACGAAGTGGGGCCACGAGGAGGCCGGGGTGGCCGGCGCGGCGAGCCCTGGCCGCGCGACCCTATCCCCTGGGCCCTCGTGTGGCCCCCGCGTGACCCTCCGCCTACTTAAAGCTTGTCGCGACCCCCGTGCAAGGCCACGATACGGAAAACCTTACAGAGACGCGCCGCCGCGTCCCATCTCGGGGGATTCGGAGATCGCCTCCGGCACCTGCGGAGAGGGATTCATCTCCAGGACTCTACACCGCCATGGTCGCCTCCGGAGTGATGAGTGAGTAGTCCACCCCTGGACCATGGGTCCATAGCTAGCTAGATGGTCGTCTTCTCCTTGTTGTGCTTCATTGTTGGATCTTGTGAGCTGCCTAACATGATCAAGATCATCTATATGTAATTCTATATGTTGTGTTTGTCGGGATCCGATGGATAGAGAGTACTATGATTATGGTGATTATCAATCTATTGTTCATGTGTTGTTTATGATCTTGCATGCTCTCCGTTATTAGTAGAGGCTCGGCCAAGTTTTTACTCTTAACTCCAAGAGGGAGTATTTATGCTCGATAGTGGGTTCATGCCTTCATTGACACACGGGACAGTGACAGAAAGTTCTAAGGTTGTGATGTCTTTGTGCCACTAGGGATAAAACATTGATGCTATGTCTAAGGATGTAGTTGTTGATTACATTACGCACCATACTTAATGCAATTGTCTGTTGCTTTGCAACTTAATGCGGAGGGGGATGATAACCTGAAGGTGGACTTTTTAGGCATAGATGCAGTTGGATGGCGGTCTATGTACTTTGTCGTAATGCCCAATTAAATCTCACTATATTTACCATGTCATGTATATGCATTGTTATGCCTTTCTCTATTTGTCAATTGCCCGACTGTAATTTGTTCACCCAACATGCTTTTATCTTATGGGAGAGACACCTCTAGTGAACTGTGGACCCGGTCCTATTCTTTACATAGCATACAATCTACTTGTTTTACTGTTTTCTTTGCAAACATCTTCCACTCGATACGTTTAATCCTTTGTTACAGCAAGCGGTGAGATTGACAACCTCAGCATTTCGTTGGGACAAAGTACTTGGGTGTGTTGTGCGGGTTCCGCGTTGGCGCGGAATCCCTGGTGTTGCGCCGCATCACATTTCGCGACCATCAACCTTCAACGTGCTTCTTGGCTCCTATTGTTCGATTAAACCTTGGTTTCATCTGAGGGAAACTTGCTTCTATACGCATCATACCTTCCACTTGGGGTTCCCAACGGACGTGTGCATCTACGCGTATCAAGCTAAATTTCTGGCGCCATACTGAAGAAAAGTTACACCATAAAGATTTCTATCTCCACGTCAGCTGCCGTGTAAATTTGGCGCCGTTGCGGGAGATCAAGACACGCCAAGGAGTCTCCACTTCTCAATCTCTTTACTTTGTTATTGTCTTGCTTTATTTTATTTACTACTTTGTTTGCTGCACTAAATCAAAACACAAAAAAATTAGTTGCTAGTTTTACTTTATTTACTGTCTTGCTCTCTATATCAAAACACAAAAAAATTAGTTACTTGCATTTACTTTATCTAGTTTGTTTTATTTACCATTGCTAAAATGAATACCCCTGAAAATACTAAGTTGTGTGACTTCACAAATGCAAATAATAATGATTTCCTATGTACACCTATTGCTCCACTGCTACTACACAGAATTCTTTGAAATTAAACCTGCTTTACTAAATCTTGTCATGAGAGAACAATTTTCTGGTGCTAGTTCTGATGATGCTGCTGCCCATCTCAATAATTTTGTTGAACTTTGTGAAATGCAAAAGTATAAAGATGTAGATGGTGATATTATTAAATTGAAAGTGTTTCCTTTCTCATTAAGAGGAAGAGCTAAAGATTGGTTGCTATCTTTGCCTAAGAATAGTATTGATTCATGGACTAAATGCAAGGATGCTTTTATTGGTAGATATTATCCTCCCGCTAAAATTATATCTTTGAGAAGTAGCATAATGAATTTTAAACAATTAGATACGAACATGTTGCTCAAGCATGGGAGAGAATGAAAACTTTGGTAAAGAATTGCCCAACCCATGGACTGACTACTTGGATGATCATCCAAACCTTCTATGCGGGACTAAATTTTTCTTCGCGGAATTTATTGGATTCAGCTGCTGGAGGTACCTTTATGTCCATCACATTGGGGGCGGCTACAAAACTTCTTGATGATATGATGATAAATTACTCTGAATGGCACACGGAAAGAGCTCCACAAGGTAAGAAGGTAAATTCATTTGAAGAAACCTCTTCCTTAAGTGATAAGATTGATGTGATTATGTCTATGCTTGTGAATGATAGATTTAATGTTGATCCTAATAATGTTCCGTTAGCTTCATTAGTTGCTCAAAATTCTAGGCAATATCCTGCTAATGGTAATACTTATGGTAGATATGAGGGAAGGATGCTAGATATTGAAAGATCCACTAAAAACTTTATGCAATCGCAATATGAGCAAAATCAATTGTTTACTAAAACTATGAATGAACAATCTACCTTGTTGAAAAATATAGGAAATCAACTTGAAAATTTGAATAGGGAGATTTCTGGTCTGCAAACTAAAATTTCAAATGCTGAAACCCGAATTCTACATATACAATCATCTTTTAATTAATAAAATGGCTGCTAAACCTGATGATATTGATAATAAGATTACTACTACAGCAAATGCCATCCAAGTTAGAATTAATGAGAATATAAGATTAATGGCTGAACTACGTGCTAGGTGGGATAGAGAAGAAAATGAAAAACTAGCTAAAGAGAATAATGTAGCTAAAGTTTGGACTATTACCACCACTAGTAATGCTAATTCTCCACATGTTGCTGCACCTCCTACTATCAATGGTAATATAATTGGTGTTGGCAATGTTTCTACTCCTAGTGCAAAGCGTACAAAGCCTGAAATTGCTAAAACTGCTGAAACTGCTTGTGATAAAACTGCTGAAATTTTTTCCAACCTTGGGACAATGATCCCATTGTTGTAGCTCATAATGATTTAGATTTTGATGATTGCCACATCTCTGAAGTTATAAAGTTCTTACAAAAACTTGCTAAAAGTCCTAATGCTAGTGCTATAAATTTAGCCTTTACAAAGCATATTACAAATGCTCTCATAAAAGCTAGAGAAGAGAAACTAAAACTTGAAACTTCTATTCCTAGAAAGTTAGAAGATGGTTGGGAGCCCATCATTAAAATGAAATTCAATGACTTTGAATGTAATGCTTTATGTGATCTTGGTGCAAGTATTTCTGTTATGCCTAAAAGATTTATGATATGCTTGACTTGCCACCATTGAAGAATTGTTATTTGGATGTTAATCTTCTTGATAATGTCAAAAAGAAACCTTTGGGGAGGATTGATAATGTGCACATTACGGTTAACAATAACCTTGTCCCCGTTGATTTTGTTGTCTTGGATATCGAATGCAATGCATCTTGTCCTATTGTGTTGGGAAGACCTTTTCTTCGAACTGTGGTGCCGTTATTGATATGAGGGAAGGTAATATTAAATATCAATTTCCTCTCAAGAAAGGTATGGAACACTTCCCTAGAAAGAGAATGAAGTTGCCTTTTGATTCTATTATTAGAACAAGCTATGATGTTGATGCTTCTACTCTCGATGTTACTTGATTTGCACTTTCTGCGCCTAGCTGAAAGGCGTTAAAGAAAAGCGCTTATGGGAGACAACCCATGTTTTTACCTACAGCAATTTTTTGTTTTATTGAGTCTTGGAAGTTGTTTACTACTGTAGCAACCTCTCCTTATCATGTTTTTGTGCCAAGTAAAGTTTCTATGTCAAAGTTGATGTTATATTTGGGATTGCTGCGCAGAAGCAGCATTGTTGTCATCACGAATCTGGGCACAATTCTCGTAGAAAATTCGAAAAAATCTGCAATTTACGAGCGTGATCCTCAGATATGTACGCAACTTTCATTAGTTTGAGTTTTTCCATTTGAGCAAGTCTGGTGCCATTTCTAAATTCGTCTTTATGGACTGTTCTGTTTTTGACAGATTCTGCCTTTTATTTCGCATTGCCTCTTTTGCTATGTTGGATTTATTTCTTTGATCCATTAATGTCCAGTAGCATTATGCAATGTCCAGAAGTGAAAATAATGATTGTGTCACCTCTGAATGAGTGAATTATTAATTGTGCACTAACCCTCTAATGAGTTTGCTTGAAGTTTGGTGTGAAGGAAGTTTTCAAGGGTCAAGAGAGGAGTATGATATACTATGATCAAGAGGAGTGAAAGCTCTAAGCTTGGGGATGCCCCGTGGTTCACCCCTGCATATTTTAAGAAGACTCAAGCGTCTAAGCTTGGGGATGCCCAAGGCATCCCCTTCTTCATCGACAACATCATCAGGTTCCTCCCTGAAACTATATTTTTATTCAATCACATCTTGTATTCTTTGCTTGGAGCGTCGGTTTGTTTCGTTTTTGTTTTTGTTTGAATAAGATGGATCCTAGCATTCACTTTGTGGAGAGAGACACGCTCCGCTGTTGCATATGGACACATGTGTCCTTAGGCTTTACTCATAATGTTCAAGGCGAAGTTTCTTCTTCGTTAAATTGTTATATGGTTGGAATTGGAAAATGCTACATGTAGTAATTCTAAAATGTCTTGGATAATGTGATACTTGGCAATTGTTGTGCTCATGTTTAAGCTCTTGCATCATATGCTTTGCACCCATTAATGAAGAAATACATAGAGCTTGCTAAAATTTGATTTGCATATTTGGTTTCTCTAAGGTCTAGATAATATCTAGTATTGAGTTTTGAACAACAAGGAAGGCAGTGTAGAGTCTTATAATGTTTACAATATGTCTTTTATGTGAGTTTTGCTGCACTTGTTCATCCTTGAGTTTTCTTCAAATAACCTTGCTAGCCTAAACCTTGTATCGAGAGGGAATACTTCTCATGCATCCAAAATCCTTGAGCCAACTACTATGCCATTTGTGTCCACCATACCTACCTACTACATGGTATTTCTCCGCCATTCCAAAGTAAATTGCTTGAGTGCTACCTTTAAAATTCCATCATTCACCTTTGCAATATGTAGCTCATGGGACAAAATAGCCTTAAAAACTATCGTAGTATTGAATATGTACTTATGCACTTTATATTTTATTAAGTTGCTTGTTGTGCGATAACCATGCTTCGGGAACGCCATCAACTATTGTTGAATATCATGTGAGTTGCTATGCATGTCCGTCTTGTCCGAAGGTCTATCATTTTAGTGGTTGGAGCATGCAAAATTGTTAGAGAAGAACATTGGGCCGCTAACTAAAGCCATGAACCATGGTTGAAGTTTCAGTTTTGGACATATATCCTCAATCTCATATGAGAATAATAATCATTGCTACATGCTTATGCATTTAAGAGGAGTCCATTATCTCATTTGTCCATGTTGTCCCGTACGGATGTCTAAGTTGAGAATAATCAAAAGCGAGAAATCCAAAATGCGAGCATTCTCCTTAGACCTTTGTACGGCAGCATGGAGGTACCCCTTTGTGACACTTGGTTGAAACATGGCATGCAAAGACCGGTAGTCCAAGCTAAGTAGGACGAGGTGCGGGCACTATTAGTATACTATGCATGAGGCTTGCAACTTGTAAGATATAATTTTCATAACTCATATGCTTTATTACTACCGTTGACAAAATTGTTTCATGTTTTCAAAATAAAAGCTCTAGCACAAATACACAATCGATGCTTTCCTCATTGAAGGACCATTCTTTTACTTTTATTGTTGAGTCGGTTTACCTATCTCCTTCCACTTAAGAAGCAAACACTTGTGTGAACTGTGCATTGATTCCTACATACTTGCATATTGCACTTGTTATATTACTTTATGTTGACAATATCCATGAGATATACATGTTATAAGTTGAAAGCAACCGCTGAAACTTAATCTTCCTATGTGTTGCTTCAACACCTTTACTTTGATTTATTGCTTTATGAGTTAACTCTTATGCAAGACTTATTGATGCTTGTCTTGAAGTACTATTCATGAAAAGTCTTTGCTATATGATTCAGTTGTTTACTCATGTCATTACCTTTGCTTTGATCGCTGCATTCATTACATATGTTTACAAATAGTATGATCAAGATTATGATGACATGTCACTTCAGAAATTATCTTTGTTATCGTTTTACCTGCTCGGGACGAGAACTGCTTGGGGATGCGATCGTCTCCAACGTATCGATAATTTCTTATGTTCCATGCTACTTTATTGATGATACCTACATGTTTTATGCACATTATATGTCATATTTATGCATTTTCTGGAACTAACCTATTAACAAGATGCCGAAGAGCTGTTGTTTCCTGTTTTTGGTTTCGAAATCCTAGTAAAGAAATATTCTCGGAATTGGACGAAACTTTCGCCAGGGTCCTATTTGCGAAGCTTCCGGAAGACCGAAGACCTAACGAAGTGGGGCACGAGAGGCCAGGCGGCGCGGCGGCCACGGCCGCGCCGACCTATCCCCTGGGCCCCTCGTGTGGCCCCTCGCGTTGACCCTCCGCCTACTCGCGAAACCCCGACTGAGAGCCACGATACGGAAAACCTTACAGAGACGCGCCGCCGCGAATCCCATCTCGGGGATTCGGAGATCGCCTCCGGCACCCTGCCGGAGAGGGGATTCATCTCCCGGAGGACTCTACACCGCCATGGTCGCCTCCGGAGTGATGAGTGAGTAGTCCACCCTGGACCATGGGTCCATAGCAGCTAGATGGTCGTCTTCTCCTTGTTGTGCTTCATTGTTGGATCTTGTGAGCTGCCTAACATGATCAAGATCATCTATATGTAATTCTATATGTTGTGTTTGTCGGGATCCGATGGATAGAGAGTACTATGATTATGGTGATTATCAATCTATTGTTCATGTGTTGTTTATGATCTTGCATGCTCTCCGTTATTAGTAGAGGCTCGCCACTTTTACTCTTAACTCCAAGAGGGAGTATTTATGCTCGATAGTGGGTTCATGCCTTCATTGACACTGGGACAGTGACAGAAAGTTCTAAGGTTGTGATGTCTTTTGCCACTAGGGATAAAACATTGATGCTATGTCTAAGGATGTAGTTGTTGATTACATTACGCACCATACTTAATGCAATTGTCTGTTGCTTTGCAACTTAATACTGGAGGGGGTTCGGATGATAACCTGAAGGTGGACTTTTTAGGCATAGATGCAGTTGGATGGCGGTCTATGTACTTTGTCGTAATGCCCAATTAAATCTCACTATATTTACCATGTCATGTATATGCATTGTTATGCCTTTCTCTATTTGTCAATTGCCCGACTGTAATTTGTTCACCCAACATGCTTTTATCTTATGGGAGAGACACCTCTAGTGAACTGTGGACCCCGGTCCTATTCTTTACATAGCATACAATCTACTTGTTTTCTGTTTTCTTTGCAAACATCTTCCACTCGATACGTTTAATCCTTTGTTACGACAAGCCGGTGAGATTGACAACCTCACCTTTTCGTTGGGACAAAGTACTTGGGTGTGTTGTGCAGGTTCCGCGTTGGCGCCGGAATCCCTGGTGTTGCGCCGCATCACATTTCGCGACCATCAACCTTCAACGTGCTTCTTGGCTCCCCTGTGGTTCGATTAAACCTTGGTTTCATACGAGGAAACTTGCTTCTATACGCATCATACCTTCCACTTGGGGTTCCCAACGGACGTGTGCATCTACGCGTATCACTCCCTGGCGTCAGCGCCTCGGGAAGGGACGGGAGCCGAAGCCGGCCACTAGACCTTAGGGACTTATATGTAAAGTACCGGCGCCTATATAAGCCGGGCTACCCCTCTCGTGCGGGGGACGATCGATCGTTCTCATTCACTAGTCTTAGAGCTGCCCTGGAGAGACCCGTCTACCTTAGCCTCCCAGGAGCAGCCGGATACAGCTCAAGGAGCACCATTGTACTGTGTGATCATCTTATACACTCATAGCGGGAGTAGAGGTGTTACCTCCACAGGAGGGCCTCGAACCTGGGTACGTCGCCGTGTCGCTCGTGCCCATACCCGCTTCCGGATACCGCCGTGAGACCACCAGGAACCACTTCGATTAGCCACCCTATGGCATATGTCATGACGATACCACGACAGGCGTGGTTCGTGTCGGCGTGACCAAGCCATCCCGTGTGGGTCAGTGATGGCCTAGGGACACCGGACACAAAACCATTTTGGAGGCCACCACTGGGTGTCGATTTCTATCATGTGCCCCTAAAAAAGCTTTGAAGACTCCTTTGATAGACGTGGCTGAAGATGCTCTTAATGCGTGCACACCTGAAACAAACTCAAATGTACCGTTCTCTTGGCTACTAGGCGTGAGCTACGAAAGTGTGAGAGGCTGGAGGGCAGTGACTAGTTTGCTAGGTTATTTATAATTTTCAAAAAAAAAAAATACAACACAAACGCGGGTATATAATCATCTTAAGATTGGTGAAGCTAAGATACATGCCTCTCTATTAATGAAAACTTATCGTACCACTAAAATAGTATTTCGTTTTTGCGAGACACATAAGTGTTAAACCTGAAGTTGGAACGCCGATGGACTACGAAGAGGTGCTTTTGCTCTTGAGTTTGGTTGTCTACTGGATTACCCGGTTAGGAAGAGGTGCTTTTGCTCTTCTGTCGCACCAGGTCATGTGTGTCGTGACTAAAAGGTTGTGCAGCTTTGTTCGACCATACCATACACGTTGTTGCCTCACGCACCCGTCTTATCCCACGGTGTTCATGATTGGAGTGTTGGACTGCCTCGGAAAGCAGAAAGGCCGAAGAAACGGATCGAGTGGACTAGCCGATTGCTCACGCTTTTCGTAACAGCTCCTCTCCTAGACGGTTAGGCGCTTTTCGTACTGTGTTTGAAACTTTGAATGGAAGTGGTCTGCTACGCACACCACGCCTGGCTCTCTCTTTACACACGTCGTTCCTTCTAACGAACTAAGGCTCCACGCCACGCACGCACACCAATGATCGAGCTTGACTAGTTTGACTAGGCGCGAAGAAGGCGCACATCACACGAACGGCGACACGTCTCGCCGGATGCCCCAGAGGAAAAGAACATCACACACTCCCGGTCATGGAACCGCCGGAATTTCACCCACGCACGCGAGCTCGAGCGCGACCGCGCGTCGCCGATTGCCAGCAAAGGCGGCGAATTTTCAGACAGAGAAACAGCAACGACGTGGACAGGGAGGATCGGCTTTCACAAGCGTGGTCGAGATAGTCAAACCCAGCCACGTAAATAAACGGAGAGCAGCTTTTTTTTTTCATCTTTCTATTTGGCGAAATGGACAGAAATAACCTTTTGTGGGCAACAAAATCACAAAATGAACTCTAGCCGAAAGAATTTCGCAGGTCTAACCCTTTCGTGTAGCGCCGAATGAACAAACACTATGATGGGTGGGGTAGTGCCGAACAATGAGCGCCTACACCTCCCGCCAGCATGGCATGGCAGGGCTAGGCCGAGGCCCACCCGCGGTTATGTATTGTCCATGAGCTAGCCGTTATGTTGTGGCGCATAGCGTCTCTGCCATAGGCGCTATGCACCCACTTAGAGTTAATCGGTGCGGGCCTGCCCAGCCCGACCCACTCCCCTCATTTTGCCTATCCACCAGCAAAAACTCGAGGCTGGTGGCTTCCCTCTCTCCTCCTCTCAAATCCTTCTCCCAACTTGTCCAAATCTGAAAGTTTTCTCCGTCTATTCGACCCCCCAGGTGCCTAGAGGTATTCTCCCCCTTTTCCCTTGATTTAAACCGATTGAAACATTGCATTTGGTGGGATTTTATCAAATCTTGGAAATTCTAGCATTTCAAATTTACCCAGATGCATGGTTGATTCTTGTTGCATTGGCTAATGCTGGTTTGTTATGATTTCTAGGAAGCATTATGTTAAAGGTTTGTAGGTTAGGATTCTTGTTAGGTTAGGGTTCTTGATAGATTTGTAGATTTTTTGTATAAAGGATGCTTTATTACTTAAAATGTGTAACCATTACACCCGGCCTATGCATATGCACACAGCCGTTCCAATCCAAGAGTTACAAAACAAGAAAACAACTTAAGCTCTCCACAAGTAATCATGATAGAAATTTTGAGGGCACCTATGAGGATAGAGGAACAATCCGAAGATTACCTTGCAATCCATGTAGCGTAAAAATATCACTCGTTGCATCCTCCAACCGTGTAGATAAGTCCGTAAAAAGGGCGCGATGCTCCGCCCGGTGTAGAGACGACCATGAGCGGAGCGGACCGTAGCTGTGCACCGGTAGATGACCTACATAAGGGAAGCATTTTTATAATTGAAGACATTGCCATTTCGACATAGCCATAGCGACCAAATAACGACAATTGTCCCCACGCTAATAAGTAGCTTAAACCTAGGATCCACATCATTGAGCCAATTGCCGAAAGTATTTGCAACACTTCATGGTGGGTACAAGGCATAACCTGTTTGGATGACTGACCATATAGATCTAGGAAATTTGATTGGAAGAATAAGTGTTTTATAATCTCTTCTTGATGACAGAAGACACACAAATTAATTTCATGTCAATTGTGTTTTGCAAGATTATCTCTGGTAAAAATTACACCTCGACGAAGATACCACACAAAAAATTTAGTTTTAAGCTAGATTTTCATCTTCCAATTTTTGTTATTATTATCGACTAGCACCTCCGGTTGGATTTGTAGGTTAGGCCTAGCGTTTAGTTATGTGGATAGGATTTTATGTGTGTCTTGCCATGAGTACTTATTGAATACATTACCTATGTGTTGTTATAATTATTTAGCGATGACTACAAATTGTTCATATTCGTCATGTAGACAAGAACACCTTTTTTGAAAGGTAACATAGAGTCGGACCCAGATAAGATTAACTTGGTGTTTGAGCATAGTCCTAACTATGCCGAGGTATTGAAGCAAGTGATGATTGATTTGCACTGTAATGGCCAAGGGATGTTGTTGAGTTAGAAGGAAGGCATAATATAGGGGTTTGGAATGCGCATTCATCAAAAAGATAATACGTATTAATTCTGAGCAACGTTAAGTTGCATACATATAGATAGTGGCTGAATCACTACACAAGGCTCTCAATTTATTTGCCACCAAAAAGTTGATGCTAATTTACACTTTAATTTGAACCGACGTGCCTCCCGTTCGATCCTAGAAGCCCGCTACCCATGAACCAAGAAAAAAAGAGCGAACCGCCCGTGACCCAAGCAAGGAAAACTTCAAGCCCCATTTGAAAAAAACTCGGGGCACTTTATTTTTGTTATTTTGTTGTCACTGTGCATGCACTGCCAGCCTTTCAATTTTAGCTTGTTGACTTGGCTGCCGCCGATGCTGCATGCGCGCCTGGCAGTACCTCTGCTTGTTTAATTCGTGATCGATCGGATCCTATCCCTCCCTTTCGTCCCTCACCGCCTCCCCATGTTACTGTTCGTAAACTAATCATGGTCATTACCTCCTTTCATGTGAGCATGGTAAGGCACAATTAAAGTCGGCCTAAGCTTGGTGCCATGTGACGCCATTAACTCCGCAAAGTCTCGCCGTCCACTAGGGTCAACTTTGTACCGGCACTTGTACAGATACTTTCCCCAACAGCTCAGTTGGACTTTCTTTGCTTTTTCCCACCAGCTTAGTTAGACCTTGTTTACTATTCTGGTATTTTATCCCACGAAATTTGGGGGTGAAAGAGAATTTGATGTTCACCTAATTCCCTATCATCTCCTCAAATACTTCTTCCCAAAAAAATACACTAATATGAGAAAAAGTTTTTAATCCAGGCAAAAGTAACAAAATTTGTGGAGATACATCGGGATTATCCCGTCTAAACCCGAAGAAGTAAAAGGGCAGAATTCAAGATAATCTCCAACACCGGTCAACGACTGATCAGCCTGCGATGCACAACCTAAAAACAGTTGTTACGCCACTCCAAAGTATGAAGATACACATAAGGTTTCGTCCAAACTTTTAGAACCTCCCAAATTTTTTGCTCATTCTAAAACTAAAACCACCATAACAATTGCGAAAAAAGTGTCAACTACCAACGTGATTAAGGAGTCTAAAGCACTTATCAAAATTCAAGTCAGACGGTGTATTCCACCACAATGATTTGTCCAAGTGAAGCAACTCTATCCATAATTGGTTGTTACAAATTTGTCTAAATTTAGATAAATCTAAATATTTTTGTGTATAGATATATTTAAATTTAGACAAAGCTCCGACAATTTTTTATGGATGGAGGGAGCCGAAGACAGTGCTTCATGTGAGGGTCCCTCCCTTATACCCTTAAATATTTTGAAATTAATAACTTGTGCAGTACTTACATCAATGCATGACGAAATTCTACGTTTTGAAGCTGAAAAAAAAGTAGGACGAAGAGAGAAGAATTACAACATTTTAAGCTGGCGACAAGCCGAGATTCTCGTGTCGACAGGAAGGAAAGGAGCAGAAGAGGACATGATCGACAGCTTAAACAATCCGTCGTGCTCGCTTGGAGCCGATTGAAATGTCAGCAAAGGCTGCCAATCCATAGTCCATCCGTGACCAGGCGTGTGGTGCTGCCTACCGCCGTCGTGATCCCCGACAGCGACGATCCCAGATCTGGTCTGTGCGGCCGCCTCGCTCCACATCGCGAGCTACATGGCCGGCCGGATCGCGTGAGTTCTTCCCGGCCGGTGCGTATGGACTATGGAGTGGCTTGATCGCGCCGCCGGGACTCGGATGGGACGATCGCGATCGAATGAAGGACGCTGCTTGCACGCCATATGTTACGTCCCTCATGAAATGATCACGTACGCTTCAGATAACCTACTGTAGGCTGGAGCTCTAATCAGACAACCGAGTGTGCGTGCACAGTTTTCGTTGAAAAGTTCTTTGTACTCCCGTTGATCTATAATACTTGTTGCTGAATCGTATATATCTACACAAATTTTAGTATGTTTATTCACTCGTTTCAACGACAAATACTCCTTCCGTTAGTGTCACAACTTTGTCAAAATTTAGATGTATATCTACCTACTAAATTAGTATCTAGATATATTCGAATTTTGATAAAGTTGAGACACTTATGATGAGTATTATTTCAGTACTCGTCGTGTTGCGAGTTGCTCGCTACCAGGGACGCCGGATTTCTAAAAGAAACTAGAGAAATTTCCATTTCTCCATATTTTTTGAAGTCCACAATTTTAAA